>JAVJGG010000074.1:82476699-82500950 GCA_035590195.1 Aviceda cuculoides
CGGGCAGGAGAGCAGGCAGGAGAGCGGGCAGGAGGGCAGGCAGGAGAGCGGGCAGGAGAGCAGGCAGGAGAGCGGGCAGGAGGGCAGGCAGGAGGGCAGGCAGGAGAGCGGGCAGGAGGGCAGGCAGGAGAGCGGGCAGGAGAGCGGGCAGGAGAGCAGGCAGGAGAGCGGGCAGGAGGGCAGGCAGGAGGGCAGGCAGACTCCTGGTGCCCACGGCGAGCCGGCGGGTGCCGTGAGACCCGTCCGCTGGCTCAGTGCAGAAGCGAGTTCCTCGCTCTCCGATCTTTGCTCCCGAGCCCCAGGGGTGCCGCCGCGGGGGGCGGGACGACGAAGCGGGCGGCTGTCGGGGTGTCACTGGGGCTGACGGGGTGCCGCCCCGAAGCCGCGTTGCCCTGGAGATGCCCGAAGGAAAATATCAGAAATCCTCATAAAAGAAAGAGATTCCGTTGCTTGCAGTTGCGTTTGATTTTGCGATGTTTGCGTTGAATAATTCATGGAACTATAATCTGGTAACTTAGCACTGTGCATACTAACGTAGCTACGGTGACAAAAATAAAGCTTAAAATGTTAGTTTTTCACATCACACAGCTGTGCTAAAAAAAAAAAAAACAAAACATTTTAAGTTCAGCTGATGGCAGGATCTGAGCAGTGTGGGGGTTTGCGTTACTGAAATTGTCACAGATTTGACCGTTTATAGTTGGTAGAAAAATTTGTAGTAATTATCAGCAGTAGCGCAAAGGGCAAACTGCTGGCCTAAATATGCACACTTATTGTGTCTTTATTTTTACACTATAGGTGAAATAGGGTGCTAATGACAGGAATTTTATCATCAGCTTGAAGAAAAAGGGAGGCATTTTAACTGAAATAATAGAAAACAAAAACATTTTGTATGGGGTTTTTTTTCCTTCCAGCACATGTTTATTTTGTTTCAAGAAAGGTGGTTGTACATACTGATAGAGAAATTACATCTAATAATTAACGGAATGATGGATGTCAAGAATCACCTTTTTTAACAAATAATAAATCAACGTTTATATGTGATATTTTTTTTCCGGTAAAATTTACTATATTAGTATCACTTATTTAACAAGGTGTCAATTATTAATACTACCAATAAAATGTTGCCTCAAAGCCAGTTATCTGCATTTCAGTACTTTGCTTTTGGTTTGCATTAGTGCTGTTCAGATATGCATATTAACCTGTGAATTCTACCTAATCTCATAAAATATAGATTATAAAATTTTTAAATGTTATATTTAATAATGTTCTACGTTTAATCTTACTTTCAAGGAAGTATCTTATTCATTTCAGGGGTGTTGGATTTTAGTTTATTTTTAAAACATTAAAAAGGGACGGAAATTACAGCCCCTTTGTACTCCTTGAGTATTCCAAATACATATCTCTCTTTAACTAATTTTTCCACAATTTGCTATAGAGATTCGGTTCCCTCTCTCCCTCCTTCTCTTTTCTGTTAAATAATTTATTAAATATTTTCCAAGCGTTACTTGGTATTCCCAGTGCCCAGCGTGAGACACAAGCGAAGTTGGAATTCATTGGGTTTTCCGGCGCTTCCCTGCAGCAGCGGCGGCCTATTGTGGGGAGCGGAGCCGGGCAGTGTCCTTCCCATGGCGGTATTGATTTGCCCTTCAGCTGTTTGCGGCGCAGAGAGAACCCAGGGCCTTGTTGTTGATTATCTGCACAACGTCTCGGGGAACAGTATTGACCCATTGCCGCTCGCCGCCTATGGCTCTTGATTTTTCACGCCGTCTCCATGACACTCGTAATAAAACATACTATCTCATTGCCGCACGGCTCTGGGAGCCGACCGACCTACCCGCGGAGCGGCGGCCGCCTTTCCGGAGAGCGGTCGGGTTTGTGGGCAGCCAGGGGTCGGAGCCGTTTTAGGGTCTGGCTTTGTACCCCGCTGCAGCGGGGAGCCGTGCCCGGCGGCGGCGGGCGGGCGGCAGAGGGGGCTCCTGTGTTGGGCTTCGTTACGGCGCGTCGCAGAGAAGGGTTGTGTCGGCCGTATCGGCACGGCTTTTGAACCGTCTGAATAATCGAAGGAATTTGTGAGGGGTTTAAGAAAAAGAAAAAAAAAAAATCTGTTATGAAAAGGGAGACAACAAATGTCAAGATCGCTTTCGAAATTTTAGATGCTTTGATAAGTTCCAAAATAATTAGGACAAATGGAAGTGTCAAACAGTTTAGCTGGGGCTTTTTTCAAATGCGTTAAATTATATTTTACTATAAAATAGCCGTATCTTGGAGAAGATTATGGGGAGGACTCCTTTGCAATAGTTTTGTCTTTTACACTAATGTTAGTTTACACTGTACTTTAGATGATTACTGTGAACTGTCACTGCGGGGGGATTTCTTTGTTTTTTCATAAATAGGACAGTTCCACAATAAGCAATTTTCTAGTATTAAACTGCACCAGGAACTCTGTTCTGAAGCTTAAATTAGAATTATTTAAAACACTAGCTAAACTTTGGCACGTTTTTAGAAATAAATTCGTACAATATTTGCTATTGAATCCATTTAGCATCTTCCATTGCTGGAGAAGTAGTGGGTTTGTGACCAGGATATCTTTAACTCCTTCAAAAACACGGTATGCAGAGACAGGCGATGGGAGGTAAAGGCTCTGTAGCAGGATTTCCCCGGCCGGCGGTGTGCCGGGCAGCCCTCCGGGAGGTGCTGAGCCCCCTCCACACCTAGGGAGGACCCAAGTTCCCTGTAAGAGCAGATTTTTTATTTTTTTAGTGGTGCCTGGTGCCACATCCATCAGAGTGACATCGGCGGTCTCCAGAGCGGCATTTAGCAGTTCAGCGTGTATTCATCACGGGTGATGTCTCTCTCAGGAAAGCGAAATTGTAAATGGAGGGAGCTGATGACTGGCGGCTGCCGGGCGAGGGAAGTGAGAGGGATCTCTGCCATCATCGGGTCTGGCCTCCTGCACGGGGCAGGGCGCTTAAATCCAGCATCACCGCCCAACGGGTGTCTTCAGGAGGTCATCTCATCTTGATCTTAAATTTTCCAGTAATGGAAAATCTGCCATCTCTCAATAGTTAATTATTTTCATTATTAAAGCTATATTTTGTTTCTAGTTTGACTTGGCTTTAGCTTCAGCTTCTGACCAGCAGGTCCTGGTTTACGTTTAACTGTTAATTCGGGTAAGCAATTGTTAATTTATTTTCTACATGTGAGTGCCGTAGACTGTGGCCCGAGTCCCGCCGTGGTACTCGATAAACCAGAGATGAGGCTCCTCCCGGCTGGAGGGATGCTGGCAGGCCCAGCCAGCCCAGGGTGCGCTCAAGGACGGTGCCGCTCTGATTTTTCCTCCCCAAACCCTCTCGGTGTTCTCCTCGAGCTCTAGCAGCAGCAGCTTTTGCGTGGCTTTTAGGTTAAGAGAGGCCCTTTTGGGACCCTGGGAGAAATGCACCAATTCAGCAGTTTTTCTGTTTACAGCTGCATTCCAAACCACATCGATTAACCAATATTTAATCCATCTAACAGCCAACCTGTTCATTATGTATCATTTTCATTTCTCCCAGGAATGTATAAGACTGCACCAAACACCCTTCAGACGTCTTGCCACATGAGGGCTTTGACTTTTATCATCAGAACCATACATTTCACTAAGCTTGCTTGATACAACCTCTTTTCTATAAAACTACATTGTTGACAATGTTTATATTACATTTATATAAATGTCTCATTAGTATCAATTTCATATGAAACATACCTTTCTTGGGGGCAGTTTGCATCAGGTAGGTAAGCCTATAATTATCCACATCTCCCTGCTCCTTAAGGTACAATTAATACCGAGAGCTCTCTTCCTTTCCCTGGAACGGCCTGGTTTTCTAAGGATTGGTGGGAGTCCGTGTTAACGAGCTGTGAGCTCTTTGGCTGCTTCATTCAAAGCTCCTGCATTTGGCTGCAGTTCTCAGTGCGTGTCTTGTGAAGTTTTTTAGTTGGAAAAGCAAATGATTTTGTTGCAATCTATTCTTTTTGTCTGAAGGGAAAATCAGCAGTTTTAGGCAAGGTTCTGAAAATATCAGGCAATGGCTATAAATAAGTCTTTAATCATGCACGTCCGTTCTGGGTTTGCCGGGAAATAGACGTTAATTATCATTTTAGTCTTCCAGTGTCTTCATGTGCCTCTTAGAGGGTGAGACTGAGATCTTGATAGGGGCTAAACGATGTAACAGGGATTCAGTGTAGGAAAGGGACCACAGATTTGGTGTTTTGACAATAACTTGCCGAATTGAAATGCAAATATATTCTGAACAGTTTGTTGGTTTTACATCAGTTTTCATGGCCTGATAAGCCTGAGGAGTTAATGCCCAAGAGGTAATTTTTTTTTTTTTTTTTTTTTTTTCCCCCCTACTGAGGCCAAATGACTGTTTTGGAGCTGAGCTGCAGTTCCGTGCAGGCAGACAGGGGAGCTCAGGAGCCCCCCTGAGCAGAAGAGGGGCTCTTGCCGCAGCTGGGACCCCCGGCTGCTCCACCGGGGTGCGAGCTCACGGAGGGTCTTCTCCTGCCCCGGCTCGTGGTGCGCCTTACCGGCGGCAGGAGCGCCCGGCACGCAGCCGGGTCTGCAGCGCCAGCTCTTCTGGTTGAATTTCCCTGGGGAACAACTGGGACTCGCTCCTCCAAAAGGCAGCGCGGGGGCCGGCTTCTCCCTTTGGGCACTCCCTTTGTGGTGGCCTGGAGGTTTATGGCTGATTTTTCAGGGATAGCGCAGAAAGGTATTCCCAGATCCCACAGAATTTGTTGAAGCTTTATGAAGGCTTTCCAGCTGTCTAATCAAAATGCCAGACCGTTTTTGCGTTACTGGCTCAGTCCGACCAACAGCAAACTCCCACGGTTGTCTCGGGTGCTGAGAAAGCTGCTCGGGGGCGGGGGGGGTTGGTTGTGTGTGTGTTTTCAAGGTAGCGGTGACTTTGTGCTTGTGTGTGGTTTGTCTGGTAGAATTTCTGTTTCCATGCTCTACCTTAATTTTCTGGGCTGGAACAGTGTTTGAGACGTACGTTCTCCTTGAAATTCCCATTCTGCTTGTTCGTGTGACTTCTGGCAAATTTCCTCAAATTTCTATTTCTAGAGAAACTGATGGATAGCTAAAATGTATGGCTGAATCACTTCTCCATTCTTCCCGGGGAGGTTGTATTCAGGTTGCAGATTACTCATGCTATGCTCAAAAATGAAAATCCGGTACAAAATGTTTACAATCTTATTCTCTTAATTCTATTTTGAAAAGAAATTACCATAAGAAAAGGGCTGAACAACAACTTCAACAGAAAGGCTGCTGTGCGATTAGCCTAATGCATGTATGGTTTTATGCTTTTTTTTTTTCCTTTATCTGTGTGATCTCGTCCCGCTTTTATTCTGGACAACAGAAAGCCGCCTACATTTAGATAGACAAATACTTGCTGGCAATTTTTCTCTTGTTCCTGTTGATTGTTATGCACAGGTTGTCCTTTTTAGGCTGACCTTTTACTGGTACAGCTTTAGAACCAAGCGTGGTTCTCCCTTCTTGGAAGACAAGGGGGGTGTGTAAAAGTCACCGGAACAGGTTTGCAGTGGCCGCTGGCTTGCTCAGCACCAGAGGGATGTCTGGTGGTGGGAAGGTGCTGCCCACCTCGACGGAGCGACTCCAGCGGGGTTTTGAGCAAAGCTTTTCAGTGTATGCAGAGCTGCCTTTAACCGAGTCGTAGTTATCAGGTATTGCAAAGGTTAAGCTTTATCAGCTGCACAAAAAAAGGTTGAGGTTTCATCAAAAACTTCCATCCTCACAACCTGTCGACCACAATTTGATGATGATTATTGATTATTTCACAGCCTTTCACTCACTCTGGCACTGCGGCCAGCCTTGATATACAGGTAGGGCTGCAGTCCAGCTAAAATAAGACTCCATCTTGATAATGGACTGAGATGAGATACTGTTATTTGATAAAGATAATTGATGTTTCACAGTGAATTGGAAAACAGTTCGGAGTGCAGCAGATCCGTGGCTGCTCCATCTGCAAATGCGGCCTTTGTTTACAAAACATAGCAGAAGACTTGCCATTAAACCTCTCAGCCACAGTGCTCTGCATGAAACATGCTGGTTTAGGATGGCTGGCAATTTTTAACCAAAAATAAAACATTTAAACGGAGAAGCACAATTTGTAATGTTGCAGTCACAATGAAGTTTCTCAAACGTGTATGTAGCTTAGCATGCTTCTGCTTGAGACACCCTGGAGCTCTTGTTTCTTCTGCTTGGGATGCACTTGGTAATTTATTTCCTAAATTTTATATCCTAAAATCCTTCTTTTTTTTTCTTAGTATTTATACATGGCTTTTGAATTAGGCAAAATTCTACTTGAAAAAGTTGGAATTTGTCAAGGGAAAATAAGGCCTAGCGTATGTCTAGATTTCTTTGTTCTCCTGAAGTTTTAGCTCATTAATTTAAAACATCATGCATGCTTCTGGTCTCCCATCTACGCCTTTGTTGACTACACGTGTGCAGCCCCCCGTTTTGAATTGATTAAGGTATCACTCGTTGCAAGTTCTGTTCGCCCAAGTTCTTTTAGTCCTATTATAACCTTTGTAACCTCTAATTAAGCAATAGGAGATGGCAGGGAGTGGGGTTATCATGAGCTAATGACACCCCAAGTGTGTTGTGTGGCACAGGGTTCATCTGTGTGCTGCTAATCCTCTGGGGGAGTGATTATCTAATGATAAACGTGCCACATTGCAGCTCATTGATGCCGCCGCAGTGTGCTCCTGCCGCTGCCGGCGTGGCTGAGTTACGCTTCCCATTCCAAACGTCATCTTTTCCATTGATTTTACAAACTGACAGTTTTGAGGTTTTCTGAAGTGACTTACATACTGTGCAAAGTCATGACCCAGGAGATGTGCTGCTTTCTTTTCTTATTTTTAAAGAAATATATTTATTAAGAATATGAGGAAAAAAAACGCATAGTCATCTTTGCTAGGTTAGAAACAGTCTCAGCAGGTTGGACGCAGTTAAAGGTTCGTGTTAAATTTCGAGCAAATTATTAATAATTTGCATAAGACTGTAAATTTATCGTCAACATGCAATTGAAATTCCTGTACTTAGAGGTGCAGTAATACAGAGAAAGAATGATACTCTGCTACTTTTTTTTTTCAAATCAAACACTAAATCAGTGTTATCAGACTGTAGATATATTTCAGGTATAGGTAGAGATACGTTTCAGGTAACTAGATTTTAGGATACATGGTTGTTGTTGACTTTGGAATGATGGGAAAGTATTAGTGTCTGAAAGTTGTTTAATAATATTTTGCTCATCGGAGCCTCTAGCACTATTTTATAGCCGAAACAGATTTAGTGTCATTATTCATTAATTCTAATCATGATAATCCATAAGAATGAACTCGCCTACATTCTTCCTTTGGGGGCTTTTCCCCCTTGTGCAGGTAAGCAGCAGGCATTTCATGTAGTTTGTGTAAGGTATCTACCACAGAGGGATGAGTGAGCTCCTGCGCGAAGCTTTCGAGAACCTGTTTCTCTCCTTGGCTGTACGTGGAGCCCAGAAACTTGGGCTCAGTGCGATTATCTCTTACTTAAAGTTGTCAGGTAAACTCTCGCTGGGTAGCAGAGTCTGGTCCAAAATCCTCCGATTAATCCATACATACAAGCTATTTGATAATATTTCTTGTCCTTTAGAACTGTGAGTGTTTGGGTATCTAACGGGAGGCTGGCCCTTACAGAGTCACCGGTCGAAGGCTTTAGTTGAAGCACAAGAACTGAAGCTGGCTGCTGCTGTTACGTCTTCTGGGCCCCGTACCAGTGTAAGAGGTGGAGCCGCTTTCAGAAAATACGTCTTCTGTTCTTCCCACCGAGAGGGCTCAAACCGAACTAGTCCGTAAATTTTATGGGAAATTATCTGTGTACCTCCAGTGCTGTTCTCATTTTTTAGGGGATTGTTGGCTGTTGACTTAGCCCGGGTGTTTTGCACGCCTGTCCATGTGTTCCTTTTGGCTGGTGGCTCCAGGCTTGGAGGTGTGGAGCGTTCCCTCTGAAAGCAGAAACTCCTCGCCAGCATTGAGCTATAGGTGATATAGGGTAGCATATACAGCTGTGTATTTTGATGGGTAACTTATGAAACCTTTGTCTCCTATAAAGAAACCTGCTGAAGCCAATGTCGTTACTGTTACTGACACGGTTACGTGTACCCCAAGGGATTCCTGGGGTCTGGACACCCGCTGGGACTTACAGCTGGGTCTGCATTCCCTGCAAATAGAGGATGGTTTGGTAAAGTGCACGCGGAGAGAAGCACACGGTATCATCAAGAAAGCCATAAAATATTCTATTTTCATTGATTAAATCTTGGGTTTCATCTTAGTTATTTAGAACTGCATTTCACAGAGATACCTGTCGCTGACATGGAAGTGAGCCGTGCCTGGTGTAAACCTGCTGTACCCCTCTAGCGCTGGATGGGTAAGGGGCTCGTCACGGAAACAAACGGTTCATTTAGCTGAGTAGTATCTCATTCTTTAGCTGTTTTCCTCTGTAATCACTCCCTTACCCTGATGCTTGCTCCTGCCCGGGCAGGCGTCCGTGGGGAGCGCGGCCGGTGGGGGTGCGTGGCCGGGGAGCCCCCGGCCCCCTCTGTGGGATGGCTGCAGCGAGCATCCCCTCGCTTCACCGCCGCAGAGAGCCTCCCTGGGAGGAATCTGCAGATGGTGCAGATACAAGTTTTGGTACGTAAAAACACTGTCACTTTCAATGGAAGATTAAAGAGAAGCCTGAGTTTTGGTTTGGTTTGTTTCAAAGCAAAAGATGCTTTTAAACATTGGCTAGAATCAATACTGTTTGGTCCAGGGTACTTTATTTGGCTCACTGCAGAATTAACATCGGAGCTTTGGCAGTCAAAGCAGTAATCGAATTGTGCATAGTATTGTTTTATTTCAGTACCTAGATGTCTTTGCAAATTTTTATTCTTATGTAAGGCAGAAAATTATTTCATGTTGTGTTTGGTATGAGTAGTTGGTGATGTGAGATGGCTTGTTTTAGTTAAGTTTGATTACTGAATAAAAGACAGTGTTCTCAAAGATGGTATTTTAAATGCAGAAAAAGATGGCTAGCTATCCTACAATCTGAACCTGTAAGTGCATTTACTGACACTGTCGCACTGACAAGTTCAGATGAGGCAGGAAAGCTTGTTAGTAGAAACACACATCCTCAAATTGCAGATAAAAGATAATTAGTGAGCATAACCTTTTAATTCCATAGGCCAAAATCCTTCTCTGACTGGAGGCAGGAAGGGAAGGGAAGCCGTTAGGCTGCAGCACGAATGCCATCGTGCTGTCCTCTAGGCACGTAGCACATGTGGAAGCACGTTTAGTGCAGTGTACTTCTGCTCTAAAAATCCTCTGTTGTGCCCCGTCTGGGGTACAGGCGGCCCCAGTGGTGTGGAAGGGGGGCTGGGGCTGGGGCTGCTTTCTCTTCGGTTTTGTTTAGAATCTGACTCACATAAGCAACAGCAAAGCTCACAAGGAAAAATCCATAGTAACATAATGCCAGGCAGCAAATAAGTGCGTCGTCGCTAGCAGGAGGGACAGGAATTGACGGGGACCTGCTTTGGCTGCGCTGGGACTTATCCGTGTCCCCCGGGGTACAGACGGGAGCCTTGCTCTGCAGTTCTCGCGCCGCACCGCCAGCGCAAGGCGGCCTCACGGCAGGAGGCAGGCGTCCTGCATCCCCTGTGAGGCGGACCCGTTTTCCCCATAGGATATTCTGAACACGCCCAGTAATACAGTTGAGGGATTTTACTCATTTTCGTTGTGACAAGAAATGGTCTTATCCTATCAACAGCAAATCCCGGCTACGTTAGGGATGCAATAACAAAATAGCCACTTTTTTTCAAGTTTCTCAAATGTCTTTTAAAAACACCGTTTAATTATGCCCAGTTGGTTAGCTGGTGGTAATTTAGCAGTATATTTTATGAGAGTAAACTGTGCTGATGTGCTTCTACACGGGAGGCTGGTGGGGATTTAGCCAAGGTGTGAATTTACGGCACACTAACTCCTCCGCATTAACTCTCCACTTGGATATTGTTGATCTGCACCAAATCTGCCTCTGTGCAGTGCAGATAAATCTACTTTGCACATATAAATATATGCATTAAGCTACAAGTAACAAATGCAAACTGAGACTCCTCACGTACAGCCTAGCAAGTGCACTATAAATTCATACCGTAACTCCACTCCAACTTTCCAGCCTCAGAAGGCTAAGTAACGAGGCCTCGGGAATCACTAAATTTGCTTTTTAGGTCATGCTGATCAGCAGTGCTAGTTTGCTAAAAGACAGTTTTTTTCTCTTTCTGTACTTTTTTATAGTTGATTTGGAGACTAATTTAAAGGAGTTTACCTCTTCTGCCTTTGCAGGCGTACCACGTTTGCAGGTATGGGAACATCTTGTTGGAAGTGGGAAGGCAGGGATAGATGCCAAGCGAGGACTGTGAGTCCAAGAGCAGAAATCAGGACTGCTCTTGAATAATCAAAGTTAGTAAAAATTAAATAAAAAACGATTCAGCTACGGCTTTCTACTTAACTCTTATGCCTCAGCTCTCGGCTTCCAAAGTGGAGAGCTGACAGTGTAATCCATTCCGGTAAGGGTTTTTTCCTTTTTGAAGTGCTACAATTCAGTATACAAAAGTCAAATAGACTGGGAAAAGATATTAAACTTACTGACCAGGCTCGGAGGCCACAAGCCCCCCGCTGAGTTACAGATTTCTTACAGCACTGAGTAGCATCCATAGGAGCAGTGACAGAAAAGTAAGTGTACAGATTTTATACTGAGGTCTGTAAAGAAAATTGAGTTTCCGTGTATCTAAGATTATATCTAATGTAGTTGTTACTTCCTATTCAGACACTATTTCCTACATAAAAAGTAGCCTCAACTCTTCTTTTTCCCCTTCTATAAAAAGCTTTTTTCTTCAGATGCTGCTAAAGCAGTTTTCTGGAGCTGTCCAGGGAACCATCCAGCTGGGAAGGGGAATAAGGATTTTTTTTTTTTCTAAATTGTTCTTATAGCTTTCATAGGAAATAATTTCTCAGAAATGCTATTCCTGTTAAAGAGAGAATCCCTAGATTACCCCATGCAGATTTTCAGTGTTTAGCCAGATAAACTGTTGTCAGTAACCTCTGTGTATAAGAACTATTGTCCTTTTTCCTAAAGGACTATCACTTCGTTAAAGAAAAGCTGAAACAAGAGTGTATGCAAATACCTTTTAAAAACAAAATTTAAGTCTAATGTTAACTCCCAATTCATAACTTGCAAAATCACATTTAATTTGTATTTGTATTTTAAGTATAAATAGAGCACTAATGCACATAACATGGTGATGGTCAAATCTGGGTTTCTCCCTTTAGGGTTGCCCATGGCCAACAAGCACATATTTAAACACGACTCACTCTCTGTAGCTGTACAGAACTGTTTAAAATCATGTTGCTAACCCATTTTTTTAACTGACCTATTTCTCCAACCTAGACATGACCTTTGTGAATGCATTTTTGCTTTCGGGGGTTTGTTCTCCGTTAGGGAAAAACACGGTCCTGAACTCGGGCTTTGTGCCCAGCTGCTTTCTGCTTTGCTTGTCGCATCCATAAGTGCAAGACCTATAGGTGTCCCAGCACAGGGAAGGGCTGGAATTGCGGGGGAGCGGGGTCTCCTGAATCCAAAGGGGAACTCTGCTGCCAGGGCTGCATTTCTCCCGGAGGCGTGGGGACACCTGCTTGTGTCAGCCCCAGCACTGCCCAGGTGGCTGCAAAATGGCTTTTCGGCTGTGGAGAGAGAGGGACTTAGGAAATCTGGCATGAAACTAAAGCTTTTAATCCAGATATCAAAGTACATTTCAGAAGGAATTGAGACAATTAACCAAGCAAAGAAAATCTGTATCCCTAACATATTTAATAACTCATAACCAGAAAGATTTGTGAACGTATCATCCCTTATACTTTGTCAATTATTGAGTAATTATTGAGCACTAACTCGTTTTAAGGTTTTATAGCTGTACAATGACATATAACGCCTCAGGTATTTTTACTGTTATCATGAATGCATTTGCCTGAAATTTAGAGCAGTTGTGTGAACTAAGTGGCCCTGACACCATCCACGGCGTTTCTGAACACCCAGATGCATTTTGAACGCCAGGCCCAGAGGACTTCACCTCTTCCTCTCCACCCATCCCAACCCTTGTTTAATGATGTTTTAATTGCAAAATATTGTGGAATATGGTAACGTCCATGATCTGAATAATTTAAAAATATATGGTTTGATGGTAGAAAAGTGAAACTCTTGTTAGGTGCAGGACTTTTTTGACAGTAAACTGGGATGTAATGACGAGGAGGACTAGTCATTACGCACTGCAGTTCTGGTGTTCCTGTCTAGCTCTGCCTGCGGTGACAAGAAGGTGGCACAGTGTCCTGGTGGAGATCACTGGATGTGCATATTTGCACATGGGGGTCTCAGTGTTCCCAGTTGGGTAAGGTGGGTCTCAAAAGCAGCACAAATTATTTAAAAAAAAAAAAAAAAAATCCAAAAGCTGCTGTGTTTTTCAAATGCAATAACATTGCATCGCTAAGCGTAAACCATCGTACACAAACTACTTGTAAGAAAGTCTTGTAAGAAAATGTTCTGCACAAATTTTAAAATCGAGGACTGCGATTTCCGCTTGTTTTGATAATCTCGATGCTGATGCGTGTGACCCTTGGAAGAGGACATGAGTGGTGACTGTGGAAGAGCAGGCCGTGTCAGGGAGCTCTGCAGCCTGTGACGGTTCGCCCAGGCGCTGCGAAAGACCTGGAAGCACAGCCAGTGCTGATCAGAAAATTGGAGCAAGGGGCGGCGAGAATCAGGAGACTAGCTTCAAAAGTGACAGCAGAGTTGCTTTCCCAGAGTCCGCAGGGCAGAAGACACCTCTAGAAGGATAATTAAGTCCCCAAACCCCACTGTCCTGGTGGGAAGCACTGATCTCGTTAGCTTTTCCTACTCCGTTGGAGTTGCCGAACGCTTTTCTTTAAAGTCTCAGGTCTCTTGGGAATTACGGATTTGTGTGTTTTGCAAGTGCATTGAAGGCTCTGAATTCAAAGGTTAAAAATACTCTGGTGCTCCGACTATGACTGTGACACCGTTGTAACTAGTTTTCTTTCAAACTTGGGTGAGAAAAGCTGGAGCTGAAAGGGAAGAGCTGCATCTTAACAGACTGTTTGAGGATGAGTGCTTCTCACTGTGCCAAAAATCCCATAGCTCTCACAGTTTCATCTATGCTGACACAGCATAAGTGGGAAACTTACGGGAACATTGTGCCTGGCTGCAGATCTCATGACAGTTGCTAGAACGGCAAAGGAGAAAAACTGGGATTGCTGTGACCACATCTAGCTCGTCACCAGAGGAGGTTTGGAGGTTGGAAATGCTTTGTGCTCCAGCCGCTATGTACTCCGAGTATCGGCTATCAAATAGGAGTCAGCATATGCAGGCGGGTGAAAAGCAGATTTTGATTGGTTTAACTCTTATTATTAAGCAGTATTTCCCTAACAGTAAGTAACTGCATAGGAAGAGGGGGTGCTCCATGTATTCCCATCTCCTCTTAACTTACTGTAGGGCAGCATTTCATTCTTAGTCTAGATAGAATTTTGATAGCTTTTTCTTTCAATAGGGACTGATTTTTAATGAAAGATACGAGGTTTTGACAAACAGTGTCTATAAGAGAGCACATTCTCTCCCTCATCACTGTCTGGTGCTGTGAGCCATACAGGGTTATCCAGGTGACAATTTCTTTCTTTACCTAAGTTTCTTATGTTTAAAAAGGACTGTTCTATGAACTCGATTGTTTCGGTACAGGTCACTGATGAGTTGTATCAAACTTACATGTTTGCTAGGAAAATAATGTCACCTATCCTATCTGCTCCTGAAATCTGTTTTAATAATACCTTTACTCTCACTATTTAAAACTTCAAATCACGCCCGAATCGTGTAGCCAGAATCCATCGTTCTGCTCAGTTCTCGTCCGTGGGTTGTGTGTTCTCCCCTGGGTGAACAACAGAGTTGACTGAGTTTTGCCTGGAGCAGGAGTGCGGTGGGGTGCAGGGACAGTGCCGCTGTGGGTTTTGTACTGGGGTGGGGGTACCGGTAGCCTCCACAGCCTGCCTTCCTTCTGCCAAAGCTATTAAAAAGAGTATTTTTCTCTAAGGCCTTCAGGTAGTTATTAAGTGAACTCCCTTTGTTGCCTTTAGAATTGGAGACCCATTAGATTAATTTTTTAAGAAGTTTCTTGCACTCCTACCCTTGCCTCCCTCCTCGCAGTGCTCCGCTGCGATGCAACCTCTGACCAGCCGTACACCATGCTGCTTGGATTGCTGTCATTTATTTTGGTTTTATTTTGTCTTTCTAACAATTTATACAGCTGTCCCCATTAAGGATATGATTTGCATTTTGATGGTCGGTTAGATGAAGTCCATGTAATAAGTGGTAAATCTGGTCCATGTTGGGATTTTTTTGGAGATCATTCAATGTGTCTTCTCCCTGTAAAGTGCTCTCTGGCGCTGGGGTATCAGCCCAAACTTCCTCACTACCACTGGATATCAGCCTTGAGGGATTTGTGGTGCAAGATCTAAAGCTTTACAGGGCTTCCCAGCAGCAAGCGTGTGCAGATCCAGAGCCCTGGTATTGGTCCAGTATGAACTCTTGTCTAGATTCTTATCTATTCTTTGATTTTGGTTTGGTTTTTTTACACAAACTGCTTGCAATTATTATTATACCCCTTTTAACAGTGATTTAAGAATATCCTAATCATACTCAGAATTTATATATTAAATTATTTTCCTTGATGTTAAACCATAAATCTTAGCCTATGAGCTGTTGAAACCTCTTTCAAAGCGGTCAGTGTCAAGGAAATACGGATTTCAGTAACAATACCAAGTTGTCTAACATAGTCATGCAGATATTCTGAGGTTACATTACAGTACTATGAACCTTTAAATAAAGTACAGCGGCATTAGTTTGACAGAGGAAAAAAACTGCTGATATTATGGGGTGGCTGCTTTATATGTTTGGGGCAATTAATTGCCATATGGATCTTGATGGTCCCCATGAAAATTTTGAACTGACAAGTAAAGCAAGCGCACACATCAAATATTTGTGAACATGGGGGTGTTGGAGAGGCAGGCTGAGCTGGTTTTTGGAGATCCAAGCGCGTGCTTTTATTGCAGCGATGGTTTCGGGGAAGAGAAGGCCAGTTCTCAGCTCTTCTGTGCAGCATCATGAAGCGGTTTGGGGCTGGAGCCGCACGGTTTGGGGACGGTTTTAAACCATCCTGTAACACTTGGGTGGCTGCAGCTGTCATCTAATTTTTTCTGGATTAAGTTCGGTCGAGAAAGAAGCTGCCTCATTTTCTGGTTGTCATTTGCCCAGGAAGTAAAAGCAAATTGTAATGAGGGACTCGCAGCAGGAGAACCTCCTAACAAATGAGAGGCATATATTGACTGACAGCCGGCCTGCCAGTCCGGTGATAAATGTATTTTTATACACGTCCGTTCAAGGGCACTTTCTGCTCCCATTGAATGCTGCCTGTCAGATCATGCACGGCACATTCGAATACTGAGTAATTGTATTGGCTGATGCAAAACTGTATTACTGTAAGGTTAAAAATTAAGTTATATATTTTATTAAGTTAAAAAATGTAATACATGCACTTTGATTTTATCTTGATATTATTGAGAAACCACTTAAAGGACAGGAAGAAAATTAATTTAAAGATGCAAATATACTCTTTTTTCTCAGTACCATCCTGAAATTTTTACTGCAATTGTTAGTATTACTGGAACTAACATGGAAATTAAATTATTAAAGATACTGAAACTGTTTTAAGTTAATAGTATTTTAGATATTTCCACTAAATTGCTTGGAAAGTAGGGAGTTATTTTTTAAAGTGTTCATAAAAACCTCTGAAGGGCCATCTGGAAAGAACTTACTTTTGGTATGAAAAATGAGATCCTATTTTAGATCTCTCTTCAGGTGAAGCCGTTCAGTTTTAAATAACTTTGTTTTTATAAAAACCGAAGGCTGGGGATGCCCCGCGCCTGCCTGCCGTGGGCCGGGGCCAGCGCGGCGGCTGGGGGAGTGCTCATCGCGGGGGGCCGGCGTCGCCTGGCCGGCTCAGCCCGTGAGGACGGCTGAAAATAAGTGTGTTTTCCTCTTTAAACACGAACATGAGCACACTTACTTTATATTATTCAGGACTTCTAAGCGTAGGAATTCTAAGTTTCGTGTTATTCAGCACCCACCCTATTCCTGCAGACACAGAATCGGGACGTAGCAAAAAGTCAGGTAGATCCTCCTGGTGCTGGGGGCGTGTGAGCCGGCGATGTCCGCCGTGTTTAGGTGCCGACTCCGACCCGGGGGGGGTCCGTGCCGTTTTCCGTCCCCGCTGTAGCACGCCCGCGCTCGTCGGCTCCCGGGGCTGCCGATCCAGAACCCTTTCGCCTGCAGGTTGGTATCGAAGAGGCGCAGCTCCAGCCGCTGGAGGAGGAGGAGGGTGGGCGGCGGAGCGGCACACGGGGACTTCCCACCAGCTGTTGGAAGTCCCTGGTACCCCCGCCGCTGCAGGTACCGGTCTTAAGCGCGTGCGTTCTGAAATAAGTGAATTCGTCACGTGAAAGGACGATGTGAAGACCTGGGGAGCAAAAGCGGGCAGACGTGCAGGAGCCCAGGAAGGAGTGCTGCTGCAAACAAAGATAAGATTCGCAGTCGCGGAAGGAAAAAGAAAAATGGGTCCCGGGCGTAGCACATCGCGGCCTCGCGAAGGTGCTGTTAATCTCCCGGTGGCTGAAGTGAGAGCAGCCCAGCAGGCACTGCAGGGGCTTCTGTTTACCTTTGCGGCAGTCGTCCTAAGTATTTTTTTTTTATATATTCACTTCATAGGTCTGCCATTTTTCTCATTATCTCAAAGGCCGATATTTATTCCTCCCCACAGTTTGGGCTCTGTATATGTTCTGCAGGGTTTTGCACCCTACGTTAGCACTAAAATCCAACTTCTAATTTTTAATTTAAAAAAAAAGAAAACTCTTGTTTCTGTGACATGGAATCACTCAGTGCATGGCACTGCCAGGGGACCTCAGAGAGATATGTGTGTGTCAGTAAAGCACTACTAACCTCTTTTTTTCTTGTTGGCTCCTTTCTGGTTGTTATTTGTTATGCAATTTAAAAAAAACCAAAACCCTCTAGGAATGACTGATCTGTCAGACCTAGCTTTATTTATTAAGATCTATTCTAAACTTGTATTATTTTTATTTAGTTGGGAGGGGGAAGTAGAGGGAGAGGTACATTTTTCAGTAGCGCCGACACCACCAATGACTTTCAGCTTAACGTTTCAGTTGTTAACTGTCTGTTGTTTGCTTTGCCTTTAGCATAACGAGTTTTATGTTTGTGATTTACTTAGGTTCTTGTATCATGTTTCATTTATGTCTAAGATCACTTCTGGGCAGTTGCTGTGGCAGATTGCCCCAGCTTGGCTGCTGAAATTGCCCGTGAAGTCATTGCCAGGGATTCCTTACTAATCCATGAAGGAGTTGCAGAATTGCCGCCGCCTTAATTTTCAAATAACCATCCCTCTCCCAGAGATTATTTGTATCCCACGCAAAAGTTGGAGCTGGTATTGTCCTACTGCTCCAAGCTAAAAGCAAGCGCATCCCATTAAGGGTATGGCTTAGCTGTGGCAAACCTCTGCTTTCGTACGCCTTTCACACGACGGGTACTGGAAAGGCAGTGCTGCTGGGGATGCGTTAGGCGTGCTGCTTTCCCAGTAAGTGAATTTTTTGTTTGCCTTTAGTTAAGGTACCCCTAGAGATTGGGGAGATAAATATCAAATAATGAAGTTGATAAAATATTAGTGTGTCTCTATAGGAGTATATGAGTTACTTTATCAATTTAAAGTATGCATTTCAGTATATTTATGAAAATAAAATTGCTGCAGTGATACAGTGTTTATTTTTTATGTCACCTTTAACAGAATATTGCAGTTCAATGTAGAGTTTACCAAATATTGGACTTAGAATTAGGTTGTCATAGCTTCAGTATATCATGTGTTACAGGACAACGACAGTGGCAGGTGCAGAAGTCAAATAGTCTCCCAGGAGCATCCTCCCATTAAAAAACAATTGCTTGGGCAGAGGGAAGCTGCAAACAGCTGCACTTTGTCCCACCGTCTCTGCCATTCAGAATTAAGATCCTTTCCAAACCAGTATTGTGTAGATTTTTGCATGCTTTTCGTTGTGTGCTAATATAACTGCTTTGGAGATGAAAAACTGCAAGTAGTAACTTGAAAGCACTCCCGAAGAACGTGTGTTTGGCGTGCGTTCTCTGTCGACGCAGTAGTGCTGTAATCCATTAATGCAGCGTTCAGCTCCGCAGCGAGGCCGTGCCAGCCAGGGGAGTCTAAGCACCAAATGTATGGGTGCAAGCAGAATATTTTGAATGAGCAGCAATAATTTGGTTTTGTTACGCTTACTCATTGGCTTCAGAAACACAAGATGAGCATTTCAAAGCACGCTGTTAGATAGTGCACCAAAAAATAAATCTTGGCTTGAAAGGACTAGCATCAATTAGAGAAGCACTTCCTTTAAATAACAAAGCAGATTAATTCCCTTAAGGATTGTACTTATTGGAACACATTTTCAGTAGTAAAAAGAGCAACAAGTGTGCAAGTACTATTGATTTTCTACCTTTGTATTACCAAAACATATTTTATTGACAAGTATTACTTGCTTGTTAAGCGCTAAAGAGTTTGATGGGACTAAACGTTGGATCATCTAATTAATTGCCCTTTCAAACTTTTGTCCGAAGCTGTGGTGATTACATTAAAGAGGTAGGTTGGGGGTTCTATTGGAGCGCACTCACCTTTGACATGATAAACACGGAATGACTATATTAATGGATTCTTACTATATAAGGCTAACTTTTTAAATGCAGTGTACCATTCTGAGCAGGTCTTCATCTTCTAATGTCCCAGCGATGGGTACAGGAGCACTACTTTTATTTTTGCAGCCTCATTTTATTCAATAAATATTACAAAGTCTTTTTTCGCACAGTTTAAGCCCTGCCAATTCAAAGCTGGCACCGAGCCTCTCGATGCAGAAAAGAGCTGCTACTGTGGATTTCCGAAGAAATACTTCGTGCGCTTCCGATACCAGCCCCGGCACTTGCCGGCACTCTCCCCAGCGCTCGCCGGAGCCCACCCTCGGGCAGGGTCCCTGGGCAGCCGCGCTGCCTCGGCCGGGTGGGAGAAACCAGGCCTTGGTGCTGCGCGGAGCGGGGCACCAGCTACGAGAGGGGCTCTGGGGTGTTGGACTGCTGGGGTGTAAGGTGGGAGGGTAGGTGAGCTACCTGGGTTTGCCCCTTTCAAGGTGTCCAAAGCGTTAGAGAAGACATAGCACTTAGAAGAACATAGAAGTTCTAATCTGAGAAAATACTAGGTACCCTCCAGTTGTAGTATTTCTGAAAAAAATCCCTTACGCTTCACCTACAATAAAAAGGTTTGAACCTTTAATTACATTTATTATGGCGGTAGTTCGAAGGATTTTAATTGCATGCTTCTAGTTGAATCAAGATCGGGCATAAAGGGTGTCCTCGCTCGGGGGACAGGCGCAGTGCTGTGGGGAGGCAGCCGTGTCTGCTTTGTCAGGACTTTTCCACTCCCCACGTTTGGGTTATGTTCTGCGTAAGCATACCTAGACCCTTCATATTGCAATGCAAATATTTCTGTCGTTTGTTGGAGTAGAGAGGACTCTCTTAGTGCAAGGGTTGTCTGTGTACGCAGAGGTGCAGCTGTAAAGGATGAACCGGTCCGGCTGCGGGTGGACGTAATTCCGCAGTCCATCATCTGCCTCTCGGGGAGGTTTTTACAAAAAAGCGATTTTGTTCCTGTGCCACTGGGACGGAGTCTGCGGTCTCCCGTTCCTGTTCCTGCGTAGAGCCCTGCCGAGGGAGCGGTGGCGTGAGAGCAGTGACTTTAACCCCCGCGTTTGCCGGGCGGTGGGGAGCGGGTGCTGGAGCAGCTGGGGGTGCAGCCCTGCCCGCTGCCCAGCTCTGCTCCCGGCCTCTCGCGCTGGTGCCGGGGAGCCCACCCAAAAAGTTTAGCGCGGGGTGGCATTTCTGCAAAGACTGTTTATAAAGCGGGGGGGAAGCAGGGGCAGGTTGTGCTTCTTACCATTCCCTGCCTGCTGCCTACCCAGCTGGAGGCTCCTAGACATCCAATTTACAGCCTCCTTTGGGGAGCGTATTACCTTTTTTTAAAAAATTCCCGTTAAAGACACATTTATGTTCATGTACCTGACAAACTGCTTTGGTTTAAAAACCGGATTTGGCAGGGAATGTGTTCATATGATGATTTAATTCTGTTTTATTAGCTAAGCAGCTATTAGAACACTTAGAAGAAATTGTCATGGTATTTAATACTGAGCAGCATGTGCTTAAGTCCCGCCTGATAAGAAAGACATTTCAGTGGTGTACTTTCGTGGTTTGGGTTGTCTGGAGGTATTACGTACCCCGAGGAAAGGGCGTTCTCCGTGCTGAGCACAAGTCCCTGCGTGTGACACAGCAGGAGTTGCATTTCATGCCGTTCCTTCAGTTGCACCGGAGCAGCACGTGCCACCCTCCTGTCCTCCCCGAGCGACGGGAAGCAACCGCTGCTAAAGAGCTTTGCTTTGCTCCTCAGGGCTATTTGCCAATTGACACGATGACAGTCAGAAAATGAGTGCTAGAATAACAGAAAATGCAGGTGAATTTGAAGAGGCATTTCCACATAGTATTTAATTTTTACTGGTGGTAATGGTCTCCTTCAGTTTTACAAAAAAGTTTTGTAGAAGTTCATGCACGTGTGCGTTCGTGTTTACTTAAAAGTCTGTTCAGCAACATCGTGATGATGGGTAGTGAATCTTCTACCTTCCTGTTCTCTCTCCCTCTTGCCAGACTATCCATGGCCATAAAGGACCGATAACTGCGGTGGCTTTCGCCCCCGACGGCCGGTACCTCGCCACGTACTCCAATTCCGACAGCCACCTCTCGTTCTGGCAGGTAAGGGGGCGTTACCGTCCGTCTGTCTGCGCGCATACGGTTAGTAAACTGACGTTTGGGACTTTCTTTTAACATTGTTCCATAATGGTGTAATACATAAGGAAACGCTGACAACAGGAGTTAGGGCAGAAGCCGAAGTCTCAGCCCGGAGTTTTGTTGCTCACCAGCCAGCCCCGCGCTGCCCCCCCATCGTACCCCCCATCTTACCCCGAAGCGAGGGTGCTCCTCTGCCTTCGGGCACCCGTGCAGGCAGGGCAGGGCCCCCCAGTCCCCTCTGCTGCACAGCTCTCCCCTCGCCCCCCCCGCAGGCTTGTGAGGACAGCTTTGAGTAGCGCTGGCCCTGTAGCCCGGGGGATTTTTCCTGTCCTCGGGTCTGTTTAAGCACTTCTTGCGGGTCTCCCTGGGTGAGGGCTGGGGCTGTTGCGTACACAGCCCAACGTCACTTCTGGGCGATCAAAGCACATTCTCAAATGATAAACTTTCCTGTTTGCTGTTTAAGGTTTGAGTACGATACTGTTGTAATAGTTCAACTTCACATACCTAAGATATCCACCGGATAAAATGTAGAGCCATGTAGGAGACCCCTGGCTATTCTGCACAGGCCAGGGCAGCGGCTTCTCCCCAGTGCCTGTCCCCTTCCTACCAGTGGGAAGTTTTCTTCTCCAGTTCCTGCAACCCCAGCAATTCCAACAGAGAGTAAGCTTTGGGAACACACCTCCATTTTTTTTTTTTTTTTTTTTTTTTTTTAAGCTTGATGGAAAACTCTCAGGGCAAACACTGGTTCCCAGTACCACAATGCCCATGGCCCTGTGCCCAGCTCCGCTCCAAGCCCTTGTGCGGTGGTAGCGTCGGGGCCCCTTTGCTGGGCTGTGCCACACTGTGTGGAGCGCCTTCTGTTTCCCTAATCATACCGAAAGCAGGAAAGCTGAGGTATAAATGATATAAACAGGGTCTGGAACACAAGGAGAAACCGAGAGGCCACCATTTTGTGACGTATCTAGAGGTTTATTTCCTTTAACATACAAGCAATCCTTTTCTTTGTAATCTCACATTGGTATGAATATTTTGTGTCGGTTGTAGGCTGCTGCCTACATTCCCCAAGCAGGATTTTTTTTCTTCTTTCAAATGGCATTAGACTTAAGAAATACTTTATTTGGCAGCAACTGATCTGATTGACCAATGTGTGCTATCAAAATCATTGAGTCTTACAGTAATCAGACTATAGAACAGAACTCAGTATGCCCATAAGTACAAGTTACATTCTTTAACATACTTGCCCAGTGTTCTGTCATTCAGTAGTTCTACAGGTGCCATTAAAAATTCCTAAATTATTATCCATCATTATATTGTGTGCTTTCTGAAACAGTAAACGAGAACAGCAAGAATCTTCATCCATGAGTTACGTTTATTCAATTTAAGTGCTTGGGGAAAATCTGTGAAGCAGTCAGGCTAGATCTTTTAGAATTGGCAGGGGAAAAAAAGTCAGGCACAAGTTTTAAGTTGTGATCTGCCACACTCGTCCAGGTGTATAAACGTTCACGTTAAAGTGGCTTTTACACAAAGAGTTAAATATACCTACACATTTAGTTTTAAAATGTGACCTCGTGCACTAGTGATTTTTCCCTTCTGTGTTCTATTTGGCACTATTATTAATGCAGGAAAATCAGTAACATTAGTCATCTTAAAAGGGTTATTACTCAAGATGATTTAAATTGTGAAAATGTCAGTGGTGCTTGCATGCTCCCTGCTAGAGATGCCATGATTTACACTCTCTGACACCGCTCTGCTGCCGAGAAGAGCCAGGAAAAAGTAATGGCTTGTACTTTGTACTGATCAGAATTCAGGACGTGGCATCAGCAATAACGCGCCTTACATGTCCCAGGATTTGCCAAGGTTTCACGGGGCACATCTCAGGGATGCAGCCGGCCGGCCGCCTGCTGATGGAAATCCTAGGGTTGCGATGCATGCGGATAGAAAGGTTTTTGAGAGCAAAGCAGCGTTTCAGAAAGCGTAGGATTTTGTGTAGCTCGGTGGGTTAGGTCAGAGAATCGTTTTTAAAAATGTGGAGCTAGGTGATGCATCAGCAATAATTGGCCTGCTTTCCAAAGAGTGTTACTCAACAGATCTCTTCTGAATGGCCTCTTCATCTACCAGACAATAAAAAAGCTCTCGTTGGCGGGTTTTGTCTGTTCGTACCTATCATGACGACTGTTCTTTAGTCTGCGTATCTTCCGCTCTAGTGTTTTTATGATTTTCGATAAATAATATTCTAGCATAAATGTAATCTTATTAATACTTTGTAGTTTTTCCTTAAATTCTGGTTGCGTATGCTTATGCTTAGCATGCCTTTAGAAATTCCCCCAAGGAGCGCGGTAAGGCATGCCCACTGAGTTCACCAGGTCCTCCGCGGTGCGCAGTTGTGTATCGTGGCCGTTAACCACCATCCCCGCCACCCGGCGCGCTGCCCAAACGCTCAGCTGCCCTTCCAGTAAACGGCATTGCTTGGCCCCAGTCCAGCGGAATTTTAATCAAGCCTGCTTTGAGACGGCCCCGGTCCCGGGGGTCGCAGCGACGTCGAAGTCGGGGGGGGAGGCCCGGGTGCACCTTGCGGGCGGTGACCCGCCCCCAGAAGCTGCAGGCAGGGTGGGTCACCCCTGGGTGTCTCTGCAGATGAACACCTCTCTCCTGGGGAGCATCGGCATGCTGAACTCCGCGCCCCAGCTCCGCTGCATCAAAACCTACCAGGTGCCCCCCGTCCAGCCGGCCTCGCCGGGCTCGCACAACGCCCTCCGGCTGGCGCGGCTCATCTGGACCTCCAACCGAAACGTCATCCTCATGGCTCACGACGGCAAGGAGCATCGCTTCATGGTCTAGGGTAAATCCCCCCGCGCTAAGATCCGTCTCTTTTTCGGAGTTCCTCGTAGTTCTCCCTGTCTCTCTGCTCCTCGCGCGGGTTGCCCCCGCCGGCGGGCTCCTGCCCGGCTCCCCGGGGCGGCTGCGCTGACACCGGCTGGTTTTTCCCCGCAGCCGGGAGGAGGAGGGCGACGGCGCTGGGGAAGGCGCTCCTGGCGCGGCGCGGCAGGAGCGGGGGATCGGTAACGCCGATGGCGCTCCTCGGCCAGGTCTGCAGCGGCGGGAATCAAACCGGGCTTCG
>JAVJGG010000074.1:82505224-82516693 GCA_035590195.1 Aviceda cuculoides
CCGCGCCCCCCCCCCCCCCCCCCCCCCGCCCGCGGGACCCGCACCGCGGCGGGACGCGCGAAGGGGCCGCCGCGACGTCTGCGTCAGCGGCCGGGAGCTCACGGCCAAAGGCGAGGAGGGGCAGGGGCAGAGCGGGCCACGGCGGAGACGGCCCGAAGGGGACGTCGTTAGCGATGGCGCGGCCGTACCAGCCTTCAGAGGGTGCTGGGGAGCGGCTGGGTGGCACGGGGGGGACGGACGGACTGACGGACGGACGGCTCCTGGCACAGAGGAGGGGAGGCAGAGGAAGGGGCGGATGAGATCAAACGGGAAGGTGCTCCTCTCTCCGGCTTGAAAGAGCATGCATTAAGGCTGAGGGAGACGAGCCAACCTGAGAGAAGGTGATTGAGATACGGAGCGATGGACTTGTGCATTATTAATTGCATTCGCGTGATTGTCTCCGAACTGTCACACAATATTCTGCCTGAACTGGTGCAATGGAGATTGTCTAACTAGCATCTAATCCACTAATTAGCACTATTTGGAGTAAGATACTGGAAATGAGAAGTCACTTGAGATTTATAGGAAAAAAAAAAACTGGAGAAAAATTATACCGGGCACATCAAATTTGCTGCCTTCAGTTGCACAAAACGTGAGGGAGGGCTCCCCCGCGCTCCCTCGCCGGGGCTCTGCCGGTGCCGTGGCCGTGCCCCCCGTCCGGAGGGGCCCCATCCTGCTGGCTGTGCTGCCCCAGCGCTGCCGGCGGCGGCAGGAGCCAGGCTGCGCTCAAAGCCCGCGTGTGCGCTCGCTCGATGTCCTCCGCAAAAGATGTCAGTCGTGCCTAAAACCGAAGCTATTTGAAAATGCGGACCACTGAGGTCGGCGTAAACTCCATCAAATGTATCGATTGGGGTTTTTTTCCAAAGAGCATAATGCTACGGTCGTACGCGGCGTGCCGACGATCAGCATTCCTTGCAGCTGACTCAGAAATCCATCCGCACACATCCCGCTCCCTCCGGCCCGCTGTGAAGGGGTAGGTGGGACCCCTCCTGCTGTCAGCCAGAATTCCCCACAGGGCACGGCCGGGACTTGGATCTCGGTGTGCTTGGTATTCTGCCCGTGTCTGGGACGGGCTCGCTTTGGGATCCCCTGCTCGCCAGGCAGGCATCGGCTGAGAGCAGCCTGATCCCTGTGTCCCGAGAGCAAGGCTTCCCATCCCACGGAGAGGGACGCGGCCACGAAACGCACCAGCGCTCGGGACGTTCCTGCTGCACGCTCCTCACGTGCTGGATGCGCCCCTTCAGGTGCAGGCAGGGTAGGGCCAGTGCTCAGAAAAAAGAAACGTTTGGGAGTCAGCTTAGTTTGGTTTCAAACAGTGATTTTTGTAGCCAAAACACTTCTTCAAATTGACAAGTTGTATGCAAGCGAAGAAGTGTAAGTGGAAGGTCTTTAACATACTTAGCAGTAGCTTATGTTTTTAAAAGCCAACGCATTAATAGCAGAAATTGGAGAGGACCCAAAGGTATTTTGCCCTCTGGATGCTGCAGGAACTTCCACAAGCAACCGATGTGCAGAAGAACCCGAAGCTGAATACATCCTCTGAACATCACCCCGCAAGCTCCAGAAGCTGCGGGAGTTACTTTTCCCTTTAGAAAATAGAGGTCCCGGCCAGCTGCCGCCCTGGTCTCTCTCCCTCTGTTTCCATTGCCAGGAAAGCACAACCAGGGAAAAAGTTCCTCTTCCCCCTTGCTCCCTCCCGCCTCGAGGCAGCAGGTTTGCCGTCCTGGGAACGCGGCAGCTCCGGAGAGCTCGTCGCGCCGGGGAGCACACGGCAAACCCCGACGGGCTGCCGCGGGTATGGGGTCCCGAGGTTCGCAAAACTGCCAGGACCCGCTGTGGGACATCGACCCTGGAAGAAATTCAAGAGTATTCTCAGTTTGTAAATTAAGCCTCTCAGACGGTCCTTCCCATGTTGGAGGTCTTGGAGCGGGCGTGGAAGGAGCAGAGCTGATAACATCCACGGCACCGTGGTTTCATTCCAACGCTGCCTGGCGCAACGTGCGGAGAGGGGGCTCGGGAGGGCCCGGGTACCAACGCTGGGCGGGGGCAGCGCTCGCCGGCGCCCGGGAGCGGAGGAGAAAGCGGAACGGGGGTTTCTTCTGCTTCCCCGCAAGCGGTGCGGGCTGTGCCGGGCTTTTAGCAAACGCTGAAACTTTACCAGCGATAATACTTTTGTCTGAACAAAAAATATCGGTAAAAATCTGCATCGGAGTCTTCGGTGGGATAAATTGACACTTGATGGCAATAGTTGCCTGGAGTGCTCTTTGAACAGGAGGGCTCCTGGGGAACTTCCCTCTATCTCTGATGTCTGAAAATTAAAAATTAATCCTGTATGAAAAATTAAAAGGTGAAACTTTCTGCTGCAGCAGCATAGCTTTTTGAATGTTGATTTTGGTTTTAAAATGAAGGCTGAATGACATCTACGGGAAGATCATTGTTGGTTGTTACATTTAGAATATATGATTGTAATTGATTTTTGTAAATTGGAAACCTATTTGCAAAGGACTGGAGTAGCTTAAAATGGGGAGGGGGGGGAAGATGTTTATTTACTGAAGCGACTGACTTTAAACAGGCATTTATTCATTCTGTAGAGCTACTCCCAATTTACAATACAGCAAAAGAAAGCTGATGTTTTTATCATAAAAATGGTGGTGTGCAAGTTTAAATTTGATCTAAAAAAGAAAAAAACCACACACCAAACCCCACCTTTCTGACACCAAGGAGTGCCCCCTGCCCCCGGCTGTTCAGGCACGTGGCCTCGCTGGCTGCGTTGGCGGTGTCACTGCCCGGTGCCACCCTCTCGTGACCAGTGTCGTGGGACAGCCGGGGTCCCGGTGTCTCGGCCGCTGGGGAAAGGTGCTGTACTCGTTCCCCCGGAGATGAGTCTTCCTCTGAAGGCAAAGCAAATGTTGCCGTCAAGTCGGAGTGATTTTGGCAAGAGTATTTCTTCTTACAAGTTTATCCAGAGCCGGGTGGGAGGGACGTTGACTGCAGTACTGTTTTATCAGCGTTCACATTCCGGTCTCACCTACTGCATGTTTATTTTAAAAGAGCCATTTCTTCATCTTCTGCATGGCCTAGGACTTCAAAGGTGCCATCAGCTGGCTTGGGCAGACGGCTCCTCTCTTGGCAGTCTGGCCGACTTCATCCTGGCATTGCTTACCAGTCCAATCTGCAAAGATACAGCTGGTGAGAAGATATTCAAGCGACAGAGCTGTGACTATGTGTGGTGGTAGATCAAGTGGGCCGTGACTGCCAGAGTACCCAAGGTCACCTTCAAGAACCCGCTTGGGACCTAATGCAGTGTTATGGTATTTACATCTTCAATATCTCAAAGATTTCTGACTTTATTTTTCCAGTTACTCTGCAGTAGAGCGTGTTCTTACGCCTCGGTTTATGTATGCGTTACCTGTGTTTGCCAGCTGAGATCTGGTAGCAATGCAAGAAATGGCAACTGCGTGTCGGTGCACTGGGGCCCCCGATGCTCGGGCCCGGCCAGCAGAACGGGCCGTCCGAGGGAGCGTCCCACCTTCCCTGAAACACGGCGGCGGCTCTGTCCCAGAGCACAGCCACGGTCCCGACCGTCAGACCGCCGGTGCCAAGCTGCCCGAGACGAAGGGAAAACCAGAAGAGAAGTTTCCCCACGCTTAGGGGTTGCCGTGACCGTTGCCTTTGGTCAAGTTCGCGGAGCTGCGTTTGGTGGTAATGAGTATCAAGGATCGTGTCGTGCAGCTCTCGCTGCACCTGGCTGCTTTTATACTATACATTATGAAATATTGTGTATCTTATTGAATAAAGACACTGTAAAAACCAGCTCTGGGTCCAACCCCAGTCCTCATCCCCTTCCACTGCTGGGAGTGGGGTGACACCATTTATAAATTTAGCCCGGATTATAGTATGAACGATATTTCTTTCATTTAGGTCTCATTAAAAGATAAAGTCTTCTTTAGCAGCCTGCAAGGACTAGGAGTAACAGCAAGCCGTTTGGGCCAGTTTCGTGGTCATCTCGGTCCACCAATATATCTAAGCAGTCACCCCACTGACGCACCAGCGCTGAGCCTGTGGCACCCGGGGGTCGGGAGGGGAGCGGGTGCTCCGGACCTGCCCTTTGGAGACGGGACCACCGCGGCTGCTGCCCAGGCTGCTTTGCAGTCAGCTGGCCGCCCGGCAGCGCGGGTACCTGGGGGAGAAGGTGTTTTCTACCTTTCTGTCTTGAAGGATAATGTTGAGCCATTTTTAATTATCTTGTTACTCCAGGAGGCTCTCAAAAGTGGATTTTATGATATATCAGGGCAGAGATAGTATGGTAATGAATTGCAATGGAATGCAAAACAGTATGGAGCCAAATGGGAACCTGCTCAGCAATGCACGGCACTGCTGCAGAGTCACAAAAAATATTTCTTTCTGCTTTAAGGACAGAGAAGTTATTAAGGCAGGCTGCATGTTATCATTATGTTTGCAGTTTAGCCAGAAAGTGGCTTAAAATCCGTTTTAGAGCAGTCCCAGATTTGTTGCAGAAACAAATGCAACTGCGGTTCCGCCAGCTGCCGGACTGCCCGGCTCAAGGAGAGGGAAGGCGAGAGAGAGGAGGATGGGGAGCAGCACCAACCCCGGGAGCCAGAGACCGCGGGAGGGGGAACCAAACGACCGGAGAACGACTGCGAAGCCTGTGGGGCTGAGCAGGAGCCTTCGGAGTGAGCCCCAGACGCTCCGGGGCCAAAGCCAAATCCCAGCGCGATCTGCCGAGACGTGCAGAGCCATTTCCCTGGGCTCGCCGAGCCGTGCTTTCAAACCTGGGTAATGTTTTTTTTATGAGAGCGGACTGCTAGGCCTCCCGTTCGCTCTGCCAAAAAACTCAGGCCAGGCAAAGTCATTTTGGCAAATCATTGTTTTTCTGGAAAATGCTGTTCCGTGCGGCCAGGTTGTTCAGATAGTCAAGGTGACACCAGCAAAGAGTGCTCACCATCGACACCAACGGCAGAGAACAAACTGGGAGCGTTGGCGTGGGGCGTCCGTGCCGGGCAGGAGGGGGACCGGGGAGGAGATGTGATGCTCTGGGCTGGGGCAAGCGCTGGGAGACGGGAGCCCTCAGCCGCTTCCTAATTCGGAGAGGAGGCTTGGACTGCAGCATCCCGTGCAGCTAGGTGGGAATGAAGCTGAGCGGGTACTCCGGCTTTTTGTATGGCTGGAACATTTTCAGGAGGAGAGGCAGAGCTACCCTCTCAAGGAAACCTTCTCGCCCGGTGCTTGCTCCGAAATACAAGGCAGCCCAGTTTGTCCTTGCCCCCCCCCAGGGGACGTGGGGGTCTGAGCCAAGGTTTCACGTTCAGGTGAGCTTTCTGGAGGAAGAAGGGAGAAGGGGACGGAGGCGGCTGCGGGGGAGCCCGAGCCCCAGCGCAGGCTGCCCTGGCAGGCGGTGCTGTCTCCATCCCTGGAAATGCTCCGGACCCGACTGGATGTGGCCCCGGGCGACCGGCCGTGCCTGCTGCGGGGGTCGCACCGGCTGGCCCCCCGCGCTGGGCTTTGGGGTGGGTGGCTCCGGGGGCGACCGGGCCTCAGGAAAGTGTCTCCGATGGCGCCTGGGGAGCCAGGATGGGCAAGGTGAAGGCAAACGACAGAAGGAGAGGAGGCAGCTTTTGGGTAGGGGCGTGCTTTGCTCTGCAGGCGATCGCTCGGGGGTGGCGACTCGAGAGAAACCCTCGCTGGCACGAAGCGCGTGTGTCAAGGCGAGGGGGTTACGCAGCGGGGAGCGGGGCCGTGGGAGAGGGCAGGCGAGGGCTGCCCGCGGTCAGGCAGCCGGAGGGCAGGAGCTGCCGTAGGAGCCCGGGCAGCGTCCGTCGCCGAGGGGCGAGCTGCAGATTAGACCTCAAGGTGACGGTCACCGCCGACCTCCCCCAGGTCCTCCGCCGCTGGTCATCCATCTTGCGGCCACTCTCCCGCAGCCCCTTCTCCGTTCCTGCAGCCCGAGAGCCTTCACCATCGATCTCATTGATTAAAATCTGCATCTGCCCCGGAGTGAAGGAAACCACCAGCACGCCCAGGAACTTCAGGCTGGGGTTTTCTTTCCCCTCCTGGTGCGTTTGCCAAGAACAGGTCCGTTTTCCACCCAGAGGCTGCACCTGAAGAAAATTCGTTTGGGAGTGTGAAAGATGTGGGATGTTGAGGGTCCTCTGCGACTCCAGGGGCCGCGGAGAGGCACAGCAGCCAGCGGCGTCCTCTCCTAAAGGCTGCTCGGTGTCCCGGGGGGAGCGAGGGGCTGCCTGAGGGGTGCAGGGGGGTCTTACGCCCCGAAACCATCATTCTTAACTCTTCCCAGCGCATGCTGCCGTTTAGCCGTGCGCGCGTCCGAGGCTTCACCCCGCTCTGCCCGGGCGAAGGCAGCGGTGGGAAGCTCACCCCGAGCAGCGGCACGCTCTGCCCGGCCGGACTGGTGGCAGCAGGCAGCCCGAGAAACACCAGTTAAACGTGCTCCAGGGACGCGGCCAAGCCCGACTGGCCAGACTGGGATGGGAGGGCCTGCTCCTGGGATGGGGGGCGATTTGGAAGGAGGCGGGACGTGGGGAGTAGAGCCGAGGGAGCGTCGCCAGGCAAGCAGCATCACCTGCCTTACCAGAGTGCGGTGCAAACGCCCGTCTGTTTAACTTCAGGCAGCTGGAAAACAAAGTTGGACGTGCAGCGGCCGTCGGAGAGGGTGCACGAGCGTGCCAGGGTCCTCTGGGCCGCTGCTGGAACGGGGACTGGGAGGTGGAAGGTGCACAGTGGAGGGGACAGGGACAGAGTGGGCAACGTTGGGGTGGGAAGGTGGTGAGGCTGTGCCTGAGGTGGGTCCACCCCTGGGGTGGGGGTACACCCCTGGGGTGGGGGTCCACCTCCCCGCGTGTTGCAGGTCAGTAGCTATCAGCATCTCTGCTACCTTTTCCCTCCGAGCAGCTTTCCTTCCTCCGTGGCCGTTTTCTCCTCATCCTTCCTCAGGAGGAGCCGCGCCGATGGCGGCGGCACGGTCCCAGCCTGAATCCCAGACGTGTCGGCAGCGGGCAGGGAGGGTCGGCAGGCAGGAGCCGTCTGCCCGTGCACCGTCGCACGCAGGCCCGTGAGATGCTGGAACAGCATCCTTTAATCACAGTTATTTTAAAGAATGAAGCGGACCAGAGCAGAGATTAAAAGCTAACCTGACACAAAACCAATCAAAGTTATCAGCAAACCATTAAATTGCTTCCAGAAATAAAACTCTGCTTGTCTCGGCAGGTTGAGAGGTGAGATGGACGTGTCTCCCCGCTCCTGCCTTTCCCACCCCCATCCCTGCCGCCGTGGCCGGGGATGCTTCCCACCTCCCGCCGGTGCCTGCTGGACCAGCCCTGGCCCGACATCGGCACCGCCAGCCCCCGTGGGCCCCTTCCCACGTTTCCACCGATGCAGGAGCCTCAGCCCCAGGCTGAGGTGGAGGGCATGTTTTCGGCAGGGTCTCGGCGGTTTGCCTCCTCGCAGGCAGCATCCCCGGCTCCCTGAGGAACCGCTGGGGAACCACGTGGAAAGCGATTTTCCCCGGTAGTGCTCGAGCCTCTACGGCCCCAGCGCCTGATGCTCGTCCGCCGCGTGGCACTGCCGGGCTCACCGTGCTCTTTCGGGTTTTTGATGGCACCAGCTCTGCCCAAGCGCGCCCGCCTGCCGCTGCTCCGGCGTAACCGCGCCGCTCCTGGGCGAATCCCCGAGCGGAGCCGACGGAGGTGTCCGTCTGCCGAGCTGCCGCTTGGTCCTCTCCGGCACCGCCGGGGCTGGCCTCGTGCAGGGACACGGTGGCCCGACGGCAGCAGAGACCCAACCGGGGAGAGGAAGAAGCCGAAGCGCCGGAATCTCTGTCCGCCGTGGCCGCCGCCGCAGCGCTCGGCTTTCCTGAGAACCTTTCCGTGAGCCCCATTGATCATTCACGGGATGTCAGGTGGCGCGCAGATGGGAACACAGGCCTATTGATTTTTACTAGCTTACTAAAAATTGAAAAGGGGGGGAGCGGACACCCTTAAAAACCTGGCATTAAAGCAGCGTTTCCTGAGCGGTCCTTCCCCAACATGGGTTTGTTTTAAAGGCAACACAATATACGCGTCCGTGTTTTCCGCGAGAGCCAGGGTAACGCCGAATGGCATTTATTTTGCGGGCGAGGCCGTCTGCTGAGCTGCAAGGAATGGAAACGAACGAACAAAGCCCAGAGCCCGAACCCAATCTTGGAAAAGCTGCGTAAGTGAAATGGATTCAGCCAACTCTAAATTGGCAGCGGTCCCACCCCCGGAGATCCGCGGGGTATGTAATCAGGGGGCGAGCAGCGAGATGAGTTCCCATCAAGTGCATTGGCTTGGAAAATGGGGAAAGTTTAGGGTCAGGCGCACGCAATCCCGAGGGAAGGCTTACCATGGGAAATGGGAAGCGGAGCGAGCTTCAGCCAACGGCACCATGATTACTTGTTTCAGTGTCAATTTTCTGTACTTTTCAGTTTACTGAAGACATCCACCTGCCCATGAAGTGTTGCAGAGCTCTGGCTGCAGGAGGGAGGTTCTTTCCTTCCGTGAGCCAAACGTTAATTAGCAAAGCCTGCACGACCCTCGCCGTGGTTAACGTACGTATCCCGCCCCACGGTAAATGGAAGCGTGTCGCACCATCCGCGGATAAATTAAATGAAAGCATCGCTCGGTGTTCTCATTTTCCTCACTTGTATCTCAGTGTTGTTTTCCCCGCAGAAGAGATATTTTGACTATGTACAGCAATTCATCTTCGCGTATAAGCCTGCAGGTAAGGCTAATATCAACTCCCTAATGGTCTGCTGTCTTACAAATGATATAGGGTATTTGGAAGGAGCATAAATGGGACTCGTGAACTTGGAACCATGAGCCGCCTATCAGGGACAGCTTATTTATTCCATCCACAATGAGTGGTAATTATTCTGTTTGGGAGGGAGTGATCGCTCCGGCTCTGTACCTGCCTGTCACGCCTCTCGCAGACCTTCGGAACCCCAGCCCTCACCATCCCCAGCGCATGGGTCGGGCACAGGCAAGGTTCTCCCAGTGGCTTTGGAAGAAATCCCCTTTCCCGTGTGTTCAGATGGATGCTCTGGTGTCAAGAGGGTGCAGGAAAAAATGTGTGGGAGAAAAACCAGATCGTGCCATCTTCTGTTATTTTAAAAGAGATTGAGATTAGATTAAAATTTGAGTGATTTTTCCAGATTTATGCTGGAGAGGGGGGGGCGGTCCAGAGCTTTTACTATCATTCATCAAAGTCTGTTTTTGCACAACAACAAATAGTAAGTCCCTGCCCTTGCTCTTTAGCTAAAGGAACAGAAGACAAGCAAAGGGCTGTGCTAGGACATGGGCAGCAGCCCCCACCCAAGTGCACCCGGGTTTACTTTGCACAACGTAATGTCAGCTTTGAATTATGTGGGTGAGAGACGATCCAAGTCACTAGAATTGATGTCAATAAAGCAGCTGATAACATGCCACGAGCAAGGTGTACGCAGCACCAAACGATCAGCTCCCAAACCCTGCCGGTGCTCGATCGGGGTTTGATGGCCGATAACTAAACCAGCAAACCCCGGCCCCGTGCGCGCCCTGGCTGTGGGTGCCAGGGCTCCGGGGCTTGGCAGGATCCACGATGCTGCAAGTCACTTGCTTCCACGTTATATTTTTAACAAGCCCATCTTGTGAGGCAGCCGGCAGCGAAGCTTTCCTGGGCAACATTTCCCAGGATTTGTGGAAGGATTGTTTACAAAACAACGGTCCTTCATTCAGTTCTGTCCTGAGGGAGGCAGCGTGGGATGCCGAAGGTCATGGTTTTCAGGTCAGAGGTTTGAGTCACAAGGGATTAAAAGAGATTAAATATCTTCTTCTCCAAAACTGGAGGTTTGGATAATTAATTGCTCCCTAAACATGAAAGCTTTAAATGATTGCCCTCCATATATGCCAGATTCATTCTCCTGCCCTCGTTATTTGTCTCTGCAGGGGAAATCACATGCAGATGTTACAAATATTTCTCTTTCTGTAAAACCCAGTCAGCCTTATTCAGAACAGGGGCCGACTCTAAAAAGTTAAAATTTTGCTAGTTGTGCTTACTTGATTTTCCAGGTAAATCAATACTATGCTTAATGTTAAGATTTCCTACAAATTCTATCCCAACCGCTCAGAACTGCCCCTGCAGAACAGTGCCCCGGGACAGGCAAGGGCCAGCAGCCCGCTGCCGAGGAGGGGGCGGCGACCCCTTCCCGCCTTCGACACCCCAACCCCGCGCTCTCCCCAGCATCACCACCCTTGACCCTAACGCACCTCTTCCCACAGGGAGGGGGGGGAAAAAAATAAATAAATAAAATAAATCCCCCCCAAAGGAGGGTCGGTGCTGCGGGCTGAGCTCTCGGAGGTGGTGGCACCCCCGGGGATTTAGCCCCGGCGGTCACCCGCCAGGCGCGAGCTCTCCGGTGATGCTGCGCCGTGCCCGCGCGCCGTGGGGCTGAGCGCTCCCCCCGCTGTAAGCCCCCAGCGCGGACTCCGAGCCGGCATGGCCCCCTCGCCCCGTCGGGGCCGTGCTCGTGTCCAGCCAAACTCGGGGCCCGTCAGCAGTGGGTTTCAGGGAGCCGGGCCGGGCGATGGAGCCGGGCGGGGCGGCCGCCCCGTCAGCCCCTGGGAGCCCCCCCGGCTTCGCCTCCGAGCGTCTTGTCCAACTCGGCGAAGGATTTAAACACACGTTGAAATTAATCTGCTGGATAAAACCTTTTCTTCGTAGTCTTTCATTAATCAGCCGTCCTTCCCATATTTCCTTGTAGGAAAATAGATTTTTAAACCTGCCAGATGTGGTTTTGTGGGATTCATTTTGTGCCTTTTCTGTCTGTTCTTCTGCGCTGCCAGGGAGGAGGGAGACAATTAACTGATGTTTTAAAAATGCAGAGCACTCGTTACTGTACTTAGCTAATAGATGTGAATTATGTAACTATTGGATGTGCTTGGAGTATTAAATATAGATTTTTATTTTGGGATATTAGGTTTCCCAGCAAGGCAGGGGATTGACACAGCTGAAAATTCAGTTCCCAGTCGTATATAAAATAGGTAGCTGCAAAATCTGGGCCCAAATTTGGAAAAAAAAACCCCAACAACCAGCAGTAAAACTGGCGCTAGAAAGCCCTACTGGCTTTTTTTCAGAGAGGGCAGCCCTGCCGCCCGTGCTGGGGTGGCTGTGCTGGCCGTTTGCGGCGCGAAGGGAGGGCGATGCTGCTGCGGGGCGATGCTCCGAGCCAGCCCTGGGGACCCCCCCCGGTCCCTGCCCGGGGCTGCTGCTGGGGGCGGCCGCTTTGCTGGGAGCCTGGGAGAAGGGACGTGCTGTCAAAAGGCCCGACCGGGGCTCCCACCGGCCGTGCCCGGCTCCCGCGACGCGGGCGGCTGATCCTCGCCTCGGGGAAGCCGG
>JAVJGG010000074.1:82523197-82549931 GCA_035590195.1 Aviceda cuculoides
GAGCTATTCAGTATAGACCTATTTACGGCCATTATAAAATGCCTGTGGATAGTTCAACGACCGATTTTCAAGAGTCTTTTTCTACCTTTTGAAGGATCAGGAAAATCTATCAAACTGGAGAAATTAAGCTATTTTTCTTCAGGGGAAGAGAAACAGAGTAGGGAGCTTCTCACATTAAAATGCTGCCGTAGATTCCCAATGAATGAAAAATTGGTCTGCATAATAATGAGCCGGGAGATGGATTTTTAAACGGCTTAAACCCACTCTTCGCAGCTGCTGCGGCGGCGTGGGGGATTTGGGGCGACCCGCCTGGGTTTTGCTTTATGAAGTTGAAAGATCGCCCTTCTCCGGGTGGCTGGCAGCGGATTTTCCTGCTCCCGCCGTCCGTGCGAGCGGGCAGGGGAGCGGGCAGGGGAGCGGGCAGGGGAGCAGCTCTCGGGGGACGCAGGCAGGCGCAGGCTGGGCTTCAAACCAGCGTCAACCATCGAGTGCAGCCCAACTGGGGCCGTCCTTCCCGAAGGGCAGCTTCTGCCGCCGAGGATTCCTCTCGGCTTTGGTGGCGGCTGAGCAGCTATCCCTGCCGGCCAGCTGCCAGCGGGCTGCCTGCCTGCGGACCCCTGGCCACGGGGAGAAGGAAATGGCCCCTGGCACGGCCGTGCCTCGCGGGGGGCAAGCATCCCACGGGACGGAAGGCCGTCCCGGCCGGAGCACACCTCGGCGCGTCCTCGCCACCACCCCGCCTTCCTTGCGGCTCTTCTCCTCGCCGCGGCTGTTCCCCTCCGGCTCTTTGCTTGTGCTGCCAACCGCTGGCGTGCGTCGCTTGAAAACGTCGTATGAAGTAGTTTGCCTGAGAAAAATGGGGAGTTCGAGTAATGCGTGTTAATTACTTGCGCGATAAAAGTCGATCGATATGCTAAACAAACAACTCTCCGCTCAAATGGGCTCCCGTCACGATTTTGTTATCAAACGCTCGCCCTCCTGCCATCCCGAAGCCATAAATGGAAGTCCATTTCCTTTCCCGATGCCTTAAGTTACATTTAATTGAGTGGGAAAGACATTTATTTTTTCCCCTTAAAAGATGCCAACTCCCTCCTGCACGCAACCACAAAGAGCATCATCTCCCCGTCCTCCGGGCAGGGCGGGAGCCCCCGCTCGCCCGACGCCGGCTGAGCCACGGACCCGGCCTGCCTCCCCCCGGGGCTGGGGGCCTGCCGGGAGGAGGGGGCGGCACGGGGCTAAGGATGCGGCCTTGCCGCCTTTACTGGGTGCAGCCGCCTTGTCCGCGCTCGGCGATTCTCCACCTCCTGTTTTGCGGCTTGTGCCCCCTTGAGCTGAGCGGGGCCGGGGGGACACGGGTCGCCCCAGGGAGGTGGCACGTCCCTGCGGGGGGCTGCGCGGGGGCAGCTGTCACGCCGCTCCCCTGGCACCTTCCGATGCTGTGGTACCCGAGTCACGTTTCTTCTTTTGCAGAAAACCCGAAACTCCACTTTCGGTTCTCAGGACCTGGTTTGCAAGATCCCCGTTGCCATTTCTCCTTCGCTTTCCAGCCTAACCCTGTGTGGCAGGTTTCCTTTTTCTGTGCTTTATGAGAGGTAGCAATCGATTGTGTCTCTCTTACGCAACAACACAATGTGAATATTAATAAATAATGACATTTGGATGAAGGGGATTTGGATCTGCCACATGCTCTTTGGGTAAAATTCTTTACTTTAAACATTAGCCTTCGCATGTGCCACTTCTGCATTTTATTTTCTGCTGCGGAGGATATTGCTTCCCGTTAGACTGTGTCTAGGAAACATTTTCAAGGCGTTCCTGGGGGACGATAACTTGGACGGTGAATTTCCACAACTGACGTTATGCCGTAAGCGCTCCGGGACCTGCAGCCTGATCTTCGTTTGCTTGCTGTGCCGCAGCGACGGCCCCGGCCGGCCCCTCGCGAGCGCTGAGCTGCAGAAAGGGTCTGGGGACGAGAGCGTTCCCGCTCCCACCAGACTGCTTTGCTGCATCCCACGCGGCAGGGTCCTCCTGCAGCGGGTGTCTCGTCCCTACTGTCGTTTCTGTCACTGCTTGCAGAGCCCCCGGGTGGGAGACGCTCAGAGCCAAGCGGCCGGGGGAAGGCTCGACCGGGCACCTCGGGAAGGACGAGGCGTTCGCCGACGCCAGGCCGGCGCTGAGCCGAAGCCGAGGTCCCAGGCCGGCTCAGAAGCCGCGCTGGTGGCTGGGCACAGCTCTCCCAGTGGCACAGGGCACAGCGTCTGCTGGGGAAGGTCTGGAGCGGGCGGGGGGTCTGGGCTCTGCCTGCCCTCGCCGGGCAGGCACGGGGGAGGCTTTGCGGCGCCGGGGCGCGGGTACGGCTCAGTGAAGCTGGCCCCGTCCCGCCGGGGCGCGGGGCGGCCGGAGCTGCCTCCTGCCCTGCAGGCACAGACGTCCCCGCGCCTCGGGACAGGGACGGACCTGGGGCGCTGGGACATGCCACCGCTGCTGCCGGGTGTCCTCCAGTTTTTCACCCTCTCCCAGCTCGTGAGCAGCTTGGCCAGGACCTCCAGCGGTGATGCAGACCTCTCTGGCTCGCCTTGGCCTGGAAAGAAAGGGAAAACCCTTTGCTCCTTGGCATCAGGCAATAAAACTTCACTGTCTGCCGGGTACAATGCGGCAGCCAGGGCAGACCTCCCTCCTCCTCCCCCACATCCAGCAATAGATACCCCTGGTCCCAGCCAGCCCCCTCAGGAGCCGGTTTCGAAGCCCTTTAGGGAGTTATGTCTGTCCAGCAGCTGGAGAAACTGAGGCTCAGGGCAGGGCTTTGGCTTTCCTGGGGGCACGGGGGGCTGAAAAATCCCCAGTGCCTGGCAGCCAGCCCCTCTGCAGCGAGCTCTGCCCGGCAGGAGCCACGGCTGCCCCGCGGTTCCCGGCAGGATGCTCCGGTGGGTGAGGGCTGCTGCGGGGCAGGGGCTGCACTGGGGGGGAGCGGTTTGGGGACCCCCCCCCAAGGCAGCCCTGCTCCGAGGAGCCTTCGCCCCCCCGGCCCGGTGGTGGTCCCCGCGGGGCAGCAGCTGGCCGCTCCCGTGGGAAAGGCGCGCTGGCGTGCGGCCGCCCTGGGCTGCCGTCCCCCTTTTCTGCCTCCCTCCCGTCGCATGACTTTGTTCTTTGTTAAAAGACACACAGTTGAGGAGATGCAGCCGCTCTTTGTGCCAGCAATTTGAATTTGACCCTTTCCAACACCAAAAATCAATACTCCCGTGGAGAAGCAGTGGGTGCTATTTTTCTAAACCCTGTTTACAGCAGTACAGTCCTTTAAGGCAGATGTTATCTGCTCCAGAGTCCGCTGCATACTTTACCAAATTTTACAAAGCATTTTCTGAGCACATAATGACAGTATTATCTTTGTCCACCTGCTGAGAATAGCAGTGGGCTTAAAATAAATATCTGCTTCCAAGACGTGCAAGTCAGAGTCCATCTTATCTGTCCAGATGGGGAAAAAAAAAGCCCCTAATTTACATCCCAGAAAGCATTGGGGTGTGACAAAGGTCATCGGCTGACACTGTACCCTCAGCTGGGATGAAAAATATATGAGCCAGGACCGCGTTATTCGAAGGGGAGAGAACCAACGCCAACCGCTCCTGCCATCTCTGCTGCTCTTCCACTGGTGATGCCGCCGCCGGCCCCGCGCCCGTGTGCCACCCAACCCGGCATCCCCCGGCCGGCAAGGGGTAGGGACGCGTCCCCGCGGGAGCGTCAGCCTCACTCGGGACGCGTCCCCAAGGCTGCCCCGGCCGGGGGTGACCTGCCGAAGGCAGTCCCGTGAGACCCTGCCTGCACCCCTCCGGCATCCGCGGGTGCCGCACGGCCGGGAGCATCCTTGGTCTTCATTCCCAAAGCTGCTTGGTGCTTTAGCAGTGTGGCTGCGCTGAAATCCCAGGTGGCTTTGGTTTCAGGGTGGCAACGCCAACAAGAGGGAGGCAGCTCAGACCTTCAGGAGTGCCGGCCCTGCGCTTGGTTTAGCAGAAAATCATGAATGTAAAGGGCTTGACCAAACCAGCGTTCCCCCAGCACGCGGCTCGGCTATAAACACTCCTTTATTCCTCCACTCCATTTCTTACCACATGCCATGTTTGCACAGGTCCTTTCCCATGAGGGTCCCGGGATACCTCTACACGTCAGCGACAGCGGAGCGGAGAGCAGGTCCCCATTTCTGGGTACCAGGCGAGCTGTTGGCATCTGCACCACGCTTAGTTGGCCAAAGCACGGACCGCCCAGGGGCCCGTCCCTCCTCAGAGCGGTGACGACAAGGTGTGTTTGGGACACTGCGTTTCCCCTTCGCGGGGGATAAGACCTCTTCAGATCTTCCCAGCACGTGTGCCACCTCCCATGGAGCATGTGGGACCTCGCTCCTCCTAGCTGGGGTGCTCCCTCCGTTTTCCACATTTCCAGGAAATTTTCTGGGCTTTACCAAATACCCCGTGATTAGCTAGTTAATGAGCTAATGAGGCAACTCTGGCCGGCTTCCCCCGTGTCTGAAAGCCTGGCAGCATCCTCCCTCCTCCGGAGGCAGACCCCCCTGTTCTGCTTCTCTGCGCCAGACCGAGCAAAACCGCCCCCGGTGAGTCCCCAGAGGCAGCAGCCCATTACGGCACAGCCAGGTTCCTGGAATTGGTCGTTAGATTAAGAAGTGCGGCCCCGGAATTAGCGAAGGCGCGTGTGATGCTGAGGTGGGGCCACACGGCAGCGCGGCGGCTCCCGGTGGAGCTGAGTGAGCCGCGGTGTGCCGGCCGGCAGAGCTGGGGTCACCGGGGCGGGCGGTGGGTGCTCTGCCCCGAGGGGCCACGGGGGGTCCCGGCCGCTGGGGTGTCACCGCGGGAGCTCGTCCCGCCGCCCCGTTGGAAATGAAAAAAGGACCAAGAAAAATGAGTAGGGAGTCAGGGGGGAATAGAAAATCATTAACAAAACTCCTAATACAGTGGGAGAAATGTCAATAAGAACGCTGAACTAATGGGCCAGTCTCCTCAAAAATTTTATTACCTCTGAAGTTTTAAATAATGCATTACATTCAGATCACTGATGTCCCTCCTGACATTAATCTTTGATCTTCCAATTCAGCACAAGGGAAGTGGTAAATCAGAGATACTGACCCTTGTCTACACACTTTGCAGGTAGTAATTGATCAAAGATTTATTTATTAGCCAAGCCATGATTGATTTATAGGAGTTTTGCTTGATCAAGTTAATTACAAACAATAAGTTACTGTCCTGGCTGCCTGGGAAGCCCAGCAGCCCCATCCTGCTGCCGCTGTTCGGGGGGTGATAACGCCGCCAAGGTGATAAGATACTGGTTTGTGTCTGGTTCACCCTGCGGTTTGGGATCAGTTACCTGTGGCAGATAAAGTAGTTATCGCCATCAATATTCAACTTGATGAGGAGCCAGAGGATTTAGCAAAGTCAGAGTTAAAGTGTTACTTCCTTGGGATGGGCTAGGTCAGGACTTCATTTTCAAACAACAGAAGGAGATGGTTAAATGGTGACTTATTCAGGACACTACAAAAGGAAAAAACACCTCAGTGAGGTTATTCTACTCTACAAGAAAAATTAGTCCACAGTAGCCCTTGGCTGCTGTTTTCAACCCAGGAAGCTGGTTGCCAAACTCTGCTGAGCGCAGCTGCGGGACGGCTCCTCGCGACGCCGGCGCGCAGGGCAGCCCAGGAGGGGACAGCCGCAGACGGCGGGGGGGGGCACGCACGTCCAGCCCTTCGGGGGGGAGGCAGCAGCTCTGTACGCCCACAGAACGTGGCCAGAAAGGGGCGTCAAAAGGCGGAGGCAGGGCTGGCAGGGATCCGGTCCTCGCCGGCAGCAGCTGAGCGTGTCCCATCCCTCCCTCCAAAACCCTTCTAGCCTGTTGCCAGCAAGGGCAGGATCCTGCCCCCGAGCAGCGTTAGGTCTCGTCTCGGGGCCACCCAGGCTTCCCGGAGGACGTTTCGGGTCTCCTCCAAACCATCCATTGCTACGTGATCTCAGCCCTCCCCGTGCCGAGGCCGGGCGCGCGCAGCCCGGGGCTGGCTCCCCATTGCCCCCCAGCACGGCCGCTGGCACGGCACCAAACCACCGACGCAAACGCAGGGTCACCAGCCGTGGTGCAGCAGCCAGGGCGGTCGGCGTTGCAAAAACCGGACCTGGGGCCAGTCCTGCCCAGACCCGACGCTGTGGGGACATGGGCAAGCACCCCCCTATCCATCCTTCTCCCAGCGTTTGTGTCTCTTTCTAAAAACAACACAAATAAAAAACTTCTACATCGTCTTCTTGCTCTCGCCCGAGCTTCTTGGTGCAATAACTTCCCAGCGAACTCACCACGTCCGCGAAGCGCCCACCCCTGTCTCCAGCATTTCATCCCATGGCACGGCTGACAGCCCTCACAGCAGTAACTGCCAGTCCACTAAATTGGGAAAAATCGGTGTGCGTTTGATTTTCTCCACCCTCGGGGACCCTGGCTGGCTAGGGGGGGGGCAAGAAAGCCCCGCCGGGACCAGGGTGCCGTGCCGAGGCCCGCCAGCAATGGTGAGGAGAGTGCACCCACGGCCAAGGTCCTGGGCAGGCTCCCTTCCCCGGGAAAGGGAGGCAGAAAGCGAAAGCAAAGGAACCACCTTGTTTCCGAGCCAATGCACATCTAAAAAATTAATTTGGGGCTGGGATTTTCATGATCTTGGGGGAGCTAGGCACTTAACCCAAGTGAAATGCTGGCGGCTTTGACATCTAAAAGCTCTTTTAAAGATCCTAGTCTTAATTGTCTGCATTTTTTTTCCTACCTCCCAGCTGTAGTTCGGGCTTCCAGCCTCTTCCAAACAAGTTTCTCCACCCTTAATTACCGCTAAGAAAGTGACCCTGCGCGAGCCCCGCCGCCGCTCTCCTCTTGGCTGACAGACAACTGCCAGCCAGGCGAGAGCTACTAATTAGTAATTGATAAATATAAGTGTGCTGTCTTCCCCGAGCAGAGTCCCGCTTGATGACAGTAATTAATTGTTCATTGATCCCCCCAGGTTGACGGCAGGTCTGCCGAGGTGCTCCTCAGCCACCGCGGCTGGAGGGGAGCGCTGCCGGCGGGGCGGCCGGGGGGGCCGGCGGTGCCCAGCCTTGCCGTGGGAGCAGGGACACCGGCCCTGCCTGCCCTGCCTGCCCTGCCTGCCCTGCCTGCCCTGCCTGCCGGGGTTGCCTGCCAGCTGCCTTCAACCAGAAGAGCGTGGGCCAAGTGAGAACAGCGAGGAGCAGCCGGCAGCCCGGGAGGAGGCTGGCCGGAGACCCCCACCCGGGGGCCAGCACTGCACCCCCCTGCCAAACTGCGGTGCCCGAGGAGACTCCGACGGCTCGGCCACCCGGTTTATGGCAAAATCCGGGTGTTGCGTTAAAGCTTAAACTGAGCGCTTTGTTTAATTCTTCACCTTTCTTCCAGTCCTTCGTCGCTGCGCGTATTGAAAGGATGGAAAATTAAAAGCACACGAAAAATGAATAGATACATTAGGAGGGATGAGAAAGGCCCCGGGCTTGCAGACCGTTACGCACAGACCTTGCTTTGTACGCGTGAGCAGTCCCAGCGCATCCTTACAGGTTCGCAGGCGCAGGCCCTGCGATGGTGTTACGTGAGCGGGAGGGAGGAAGGCGCCTATGTGAAGAGGAGCTATTCTTGCGCCTGCTGCAGTCAAGGGGCGTCTGCCTTCAGCAAGAACAAAAACGAGGCCTAAAATGCTGACCCAAAAATAGATTTGCATTTTGGCATGACCCAAACACAATTTTTCCAAGAGGAAAAACAATCAAACCACTTTTTAAAAAAAAACCAACCAAAACCCAAAAAACAAACAGCTTGACTAGATCTTTAAATTACATCTCCCAAGGCAAATGCTTGAATGCCAAGTGTCAGTCCCAAGGTTTTTTTGATGCTCATTATCACCCTATAAACTCCCTGCAAGAGGGGATATTTCCTGCCCCGGCGGTCGGGTTTGTCATGGAAAAACTGACCCACCCGAGCAGAAGCAGGACGGACAGGCCGTGCGACGTGCCCGCTCCCGTTGGGAAACTGTCCCAGCACGTGGCTTCTGGGGACACTGCGGTGCTGGGTGACAGCTCAGCTGGGTGAGGGCACAGGAGGATGCCTGGTCCTTTCCAGGAAGACTTTTGCCTTTTGCCCTGGGTCCAGCACCCCTCACCCCGGCTGCAGCACCGAGGTGCCTCGGCTCGGCTTGGGACCACCCGAATCGTACCCCGGGACGCCCTCGAGAGCCCCACGTGCACGGCCGCCACGCCTGGGTCCGTCCCCTCCTGCGGCTCTGGGGGATGTCGCTCTCTCAGGTTTTAATTAATTGTCTTTCTATTTTTTTCGCTGTTTGGGTCAGGCTCCCAAGCGCCGATCTGTTTGATAGCACCCTGGGGAGCCCTTTGTTCTGAATAGGTGAAAAATTGTACCCACAAAAAGAGTTCCCCCCTCCGATCAATTCCCTCTAACAACTTTATTGATTAGCTGCAGTAACATTTTTCATTTATTAATTATGAAGAAGATGTTCCAGTGACTTCGTAAAGTTAACTGTTGTGCTTTTCCCTTCCCCTCAGCCCCCCCAGCCCAGCCGGGGCGGCTGCGGAGCCGCAGGAAGGCTCTCCCCCCGCGGACCCCCGCAGCGCGGGGACGGACACCTCTCCTGCACACCAGCCTGCTCGGCTGGACCTCAGCCTGCTCATCTCCTACAGGCAGCAGCGGCTTCGGGTGCTTTCCTCCGCCCGGCACAACTTACCCCATTCCTCTTCTTCCCGAAAGGGCTGTGAGCCCTGAGCGGGGCACTACGCTCTTCTTGGGTTTTTTACTGGTTTGGAAATCCTAGCCTAGGTCAGGACGTAACAAAAAGTAGCATCAAAAGACGAGCTCCGTCCCGGAGTATCTGCCGTTGCTCGGGCATGGCAGAGAGAATGGCTGGCGCCACATTATAGATAAATTAGGACTGCAGAAAGATGGCACGCTTTGGCCGGTGTCACCCAGGAGGTCTGAGGTGGAGCTACAGGTTGAAGCTGCTGCCCTACGTCCGGCAGCCTAACGATTTAATTACCGCACTATCGCTGGTCAACCTTGGAAAACCATTTTTGTGCCCATGCTTTGAGGATTTCCGCTGGATGAACAGAGACGGAACAAAACTCGTCTTGATAAAACCAAGCAACACAGTCGGCATGGGGGGGGAGCCAGCACTCGAGCCATCTGCAGCCGGCACGGAGCTCCCCACGTTCGCCGAGGCCGAAGCAGCTCACCATGAAGAAAGCAGGATGAGCGTGCAGTCCGCTGCACACTCCTGATTTTTCAGAAGCTGCCTGCTCTTTCCCAAACAATCCCCCGTTTCCCCCCGTGACACACGTCTCCATCACAGCAGGACGCTGTCGAACCACTTATTGCAGCCGGTCAGAAAAGGGCCATAGCGTTGGTTCCCCCCCGCCACCGATATCACTAACCAGAAGTTTTTAGTATGCGTCAACCATGTCCTCCTTGATCCAGTATCCCAGGGCGGACCTGCAGAAGCCGGCCGTGGGCTCGGCGATGTCCCCGCAGCGCTGGGACCAGGCGGTGGCTTTGGCCCAGGTCCTCTGCGCAGCAGACGAGCAGGACGTCTCCGTCGCTCTTGCTGTTGGGAACTACGGACATCGGAGGTGACGGATCCCGGCGCCGAGGTCAGGAGTCACGTACACGCGGGGAAGGGATGCTGTGGTGGTTTCCACGCCCCAAACGGGTGATTCTCCACGTCCGCGGGTCTTTGTCAAGCGACGTGCCCGGCTCCAGCCCAGCAAGGGGCTGCTGCCACCTCCGCTCCAGCCTGGGGAACACGCCACCCCCCCCAAAAAACTTCAGCGTCACCGAGGCTCGAGGGTGTTCATAAACTGTGCTTATTGAGAGAAGGAGTCAGTGGAGGGCAAGGAAGCCCAAGAGCAAGCTGGAAGGAGGAGTAAGGAAGGAAAAGGGAGGTCAGAAAGAGGGTAATTAAGGAAATGCAGCGAAGAGAAATTATACAAGAGAGGATTAGAAATGTACAATTGGTGTCGGTACCTGGCAACATAAATCACACGGAGTTGGAAGGAGATCGCAGAGTGCTGAAGGAAACCTAAGGGTGATAGTGGACTGATTATGAGTTTGAAATATGGCATGTTGGCAAAAAATCTGCGATGATTTATCTTCTGTCACAGGCTATCCCGGGAATGTGGCGGGCCTTTCCCATATAGCTCTTCTGAGACTGAAACTCCAGTGCTGAATTGATTTCTGAGTCTACCAGTCTGTGCTCAGCTGAAGATGGTAACAAATAACACAGAGAAGAGAAGAGAAGGAAAAATTAGGAAATTTAGAAGGAGATTACATACAGTCACGGGAAAGCAAATGCATCAAGCACACCCTCAGCACAAAGGATGGAGGACAAACAGAGATTGGGGTACCAGTTTACCATTTACACCCCTATAAATAAACATAACCCAGGTGATTACCCAAAATTATCCTTTAACATGGTATCATGGGTATCAAAAGGTTTAATAACTCAGTTTTGCCATCCTACTCAAACCCACTAGTGATTACCAGTCCATGTGAAAATACAAGGAAAAAATCTATACTTTTTGCAAATATCTACATCTAAAAATAAAAAGGGGATACAAATCTAAGTAGTAGCGATACGGAGGGGTTAGTTAGAAGATGAATTAGATATCTGGATTAAAATATGTAAGGCTATTTGAACACGTGCTATGCAGTAATTACAAATCTGAGGCACCAACATCGTAAACCCACGCTGTTAGCAGCTCATGGGCACGGTCAGGGAACGGATGGGGCCAGGGCTGCGTGGGGAGCCAGCAAGGAGGACCTGGAAAAGGGCTATTAGATGCTGCAGTGACGGTGGGAGGCAAATCAGGAGCCTGAGAAAAGCTTCAGAAGGAGCTGCTGGCAAGAAGCATAAGCCGAAAATACACAGTGGCAGGAATAAAGCCGGGAGTGGGGAAAATGGAGGAGATGATCAATACCTGAAGACCAGAGAACTGTGAACAGTTTTTATTCCTGACGTATGCAACCAAGGGCCTGAACTGAAGACCTGTTTTCTCTTAGAGAAAGTGTAAGCATAGTCAAAAAGCGAAACAGATTTAAATGAGGGCATGGACTGCAGTGTCCTTCCAGTGCATTTAGCGCTCCTGAACCACGCGCGCTGGCAGCCGGAGGAAGGTCCTGAGGCAGGGGAAGGGTGGCCCTGGGACATCTCTACAGGCTGGTCCAACCATGGGGACACACTCCACTTCAGGGAACGTGCCTCCGTCCCAAAACTGTGACCGGCTGGTGGCGGCTGCTGCTGCTGCTGCTGCCCTGGGATTGGGGAAGCCGGCACGACCTCTCCAAGCACAGGCAAGGCCAGGGCTCCCACAGCCGGCCGGGACCGCCGCGTTCGCCCAACCCTGCCCACGAGCCACGGCACGACTGCGCCTGCCCCACCGCAGAGCCTCGGGAAATCCAGCGCCGAACCCGTCACGCCGGATAGATACAAGGCAACGACGTACTTATTTTCATAAAATGACATAACTAGCTCACGTTAAAGAAGCGGTGCCTAGAGACGGTAGCTGCGGCTTGCTGCTTGCTCACCACCAGTAGCCTGGGGGTCCCTGAGCACCACCAAAGAGAGAGAACAGGGAACGGCCATTCTCCACCTCTTCGACAGTAAGAACTGGGGGCCTTAAACAAAACCCGCGGGGAGAGCTCAAACCAGGAGGAGGTGCATCGTCACGCAGTGTGTAATTACAGTGTAGGACTCGTTATCAGATGCTAGGGACCTCGATCAGCCCCCATGCTGATGGCAAGCTCCAGATCTCCAACCATGGGATCCCGCAGCCTCTCCAGGAGACCCGCACCGGTGCTTAGCCATCCTTGCCATTAGGAAAATTCCCCCCCAAATTAACCTAAATCTTCTCTCTGCTTCATTAGCAGCAATGCAGCACCTCTGTTTTCGTGCTGTCCTACTGCCACGCTGACTCCATCTGGGTGACAAGGAGGTCAAGGGACCGGCTCTTTCAGCATCACTGAGCGCCTTGTTGGCACAGTCAGGATTACAGATGGGGAGTCCCAGGGTTCACGGTCCTTTGCCTGAACCAGTCTAAGCACAGGACTCCTGCTGTAAAACAGATGGTAAGGAAAAATGGAGGAGATGATTAATAATAACACTGATAGAAAACTAGATCGAAGGGATCAGGACATAACAGAGGGGCTGAACAATAATTTGATGCCTCTGTGGTAAATGAAGAGGACAGATGCTTGCTTAAATTTGCGGATTAGATTTTGTAGACTAAAGAAGATAATAAATGAAATGATTATGGTATTAAAATGCTGGTCCTTCAGTGGACAAGCAGTTTAGAAAGACCCTTGTCATTAAGAGCCGGGGATGAAGGGACAGGTCCTTGGGAAAGGCAGGGTTGAGTTTCAGGGCACTGCCGGCCAGGTGTGGGCAGCACCCAGGCACCCGCTCGCTGCGCAGGGCTTTGCCAGAAAAGCCGTGGCTGGCGGAGCCCTGCCTGGCTTCTCTCTTCTGCCTCCTCCTGCCTCCCAAAAGGCACCGGAGGTCCCGCGCTGCGCCTCCCATCCCAAACTGGGGGGCTGTGGGCCCGAGGTGGAGCGTCCCGGCGCGGGGAGGACACTCGTGCCCTGGGCTGCTGTCGGGAGAGGCAAACAGCCCCCAAATGCTGCCGCCTCGGTGGCTTTGCGGCAGGTCAGGTCGTGGGAATGGTGTGAGCTGAACGTGCAAAACTCCGAGACGTGGGTTCTGCAGCTGGTTGTTTAGCAACTTACTTGAATGCTTGTGTAAATAATAAATAAGAGATGTGAGAGAGGTACTTCAGCCTGGTGAAAATTCATTCTTCAGGGGATCCCTGGGGCATGGGAAGAGGATTCTTTTGCAGGGAAGAGGGTTCTTTTGCAGGGAAGTTTAGCGCAAGGTGCCTCTTTTTCTTCTTTTTGTCTGGCTCGTGCACTGTTTGGGCTTTGGACTTTGGTAAAAGTCATGTCATTTTAGTGGGACGGTCTAGGTACATGATTGTAAGGCAGATACAGGAGCACCTTACCGGAGCAACTGGAAGGGAGAGACGTGTGGAGACCCCAAGCCCAGGCTGCCCAGGCAGGAGTGGGCAATGCCGCACCCCCGGACCCCCTGCTCCCCGCAAAGCGAGCCTTCTGGGAACGGACAGGGCACCGTCGTCTCGGCTGGCTGTCCTCAGTCTTTACACTCAGAGAAACGCCCTAAAGAAGTAAGTGCTTTCGGTTTTTGGTTTTTCCTTGCTTTGGTCACAAGCTTTGGGTGCGGAAATGGCCCGAGTGGCACCGCCTGCCGTCGGAGCTAGAGCCAAGGTGGGAAGGCAGCCCCAGACCTTCGCAGCTCACTTTCGGGGGTGCCTGGACGGCGGTGGAGGTCTGGCGAGGCTTCCGTGCCTGAGAAGGTTGGTGCTGCCCCCGAGATCCGGAGGACAACTGCTTAATCCCTCTCTTGTTCTCCTTTTTGGCTCTCTGCTCATTGTTAGTCTAATTGGTACATCGAGGTTTATGATAAAGATCAAGCCCACCGGGTAATGGCAAGTACTGTAGCTGCCTGGGGTTCGTTTGCTGCAGTTCCTGTGTTTATTACTGCTAGAATTAAACAGTTTCCCATGGAGAAATGGCTAATGATGTCACTAAAATATGAGGAGGGAGGAGGCAATTACAGCTGCTCCTGACCTGGCTGTTCTTGCTCAGGCAAACAAAACAGCCTCCTTTGCCGCGTGCGATATAAAAGGCCGCGGGGGCGGGAGGCGGAGAGCCAAGTGCTTTACGAGGGGAGAGTCTCCTCTTTGCGCACAAATATCTAAAAACTATTAATTTCGGGCAGCAGCTAGGAAGAAATACATGAAAGGGAAATTGATTTCTATTTAAATGGTATGTTTTCATCACCTTTTTTCAGAGCACGAACATTCATCTTTGAGTACCTGTGCTAATTGATTTCAAATGCAATTCAACACAATCACTGTAGAATAATAAATCCAGGGGCGAAGAAGTAATAGGAGGGCTGGAGGACATGGCCGGGGAGAGGGGCGAGCTGCGGTGCGGGGGGCAGCCCACGGCCCCCGCAGCCCACGCAGAGCCGGGTCCCCCCGCTGACAGCCCCCCGGGCGCGGGCAGCGGGTACCTCAGCCCGCCTTAAAGACAAAAGGTACGCGGCCAGCCTGCGAAAGGTGGGTGCAATCCCATTAGAGGAGTCCTTCGGGGATCAGGGAGGTTTACGGCTAATGCGAAGGGTCCTGCTAATCCGCATAAGCTCTGGGAGAGAGAGGAGATTACGAGGGAGATGGGGCACAGAACGGAATCCTAGAATCGGGAACCGGCGCCCCGGCTGGGGGCTGGCGAGAGCCGAGCATCCCTGGGCACCACAGCCAACCTCGGCCACGAGGCCAGGGCCGCGGGGCGCAGGAAAGAAGGAATTGCCGGGGCTGGGGGCGAGCCTGGCTTTGAGGGGAGGCGGAGGGGACCGGCAGACGACCGAGAGGGCTGAACCGCTGCCGACTCCTGGAAGCGGTCCCTCTTTTATTAAGGGGTTTGTGCGCTCCCGTACGCTCCTCGGCCGCATCGCTCCGTGTCGCGCTGGGATGTAAAACGCCACGACGCAAGGCGCTGCCAAATGGAGAAAGTTAAAAGAAGCCCTTTGAGCACTCACGGCATGAGCCGCTCCTCTCATGAGCGCTCTTAGCCCTCGCAAGCACCTGAATTAAATTTACTGCCGGGGATATTGGCTGCCGTGTCTCCCCGCGCGGGAGAAAAAGTAAATAAAATTTCCTTCAGGCACATTGATCTTCACCGCCAGCCATCTGATGGTTACAGAGAACGTAAGAAATGAAAGAGGCGACCGGCCCGCAGGTGAGACGGTGACCGTCGGGGCAGGGGCGGCGGGGTCTGCCCCCCCCGGCAGCACCCATCCCGCCTGGCCCAGCCAGAAGAAAAGCATGGAGAGAGTCGAGGAGCTGGAAAGGAAACAGTAAGACCTGAAGATGAAAATAAGCGTTACGTGCCATAAAACATTTATGATGTGCCCCAGCGAGGGCTTGGGGCAGGTGTGCGGGGTGCCGGGCACAGCCGCGGGGACCAGCGGCCGCTGCCGTGCGAAAGCGTGGATCTCCACTCAAACCAGTGCATTCCAACATCGTCTAGTGCAAAGGACGCACATAGGAGGGTACCACAGAGGAGACTACTCTGGGGAGCCACGGCTCTGAAAAACACCTAGCTTTTAGGTGTTTATCCTCAAATAAATAATGGAACATGATACCCAAAAAGCTGCTGTGGGAAAATGGGCTAATGGAAGCCCTGGCTAAATGTGAACACGGTGGGTGAGAAGGAGGCGAGCTGCTCCTATCGCAGCATGTGGCACTTGTAGGCAGATATTGCAGTGCTATAGCCTGTTGTGGTACTTACACCTCAAAAGGATGTTGAGAGATTGGGGAGGGAACAGAAAATAGCCATAAAAATTACTTGCAAGCCAAAAATACACTGCACAGACACCAGCTAAAAGAGCCTGACATGTTGAGCTTGTCAAGAAAAGACTGAAAGATGCCATGATTACAGAATATGGGAACTTGCGCAGGAAAAAACGATGGAACAACAAGACATCTTTAACCTGAGGCCAGGTCCGCGAGGAAAGAGGGCCCCAAATCAAAGCCACGGGGACAAACTGCCCGAGGGGGTGGTAGCTTTGGTGTCTCCTGCCCTTCCCCAGCAGACCTTCTACGCAGGCACAAGCTATTGGGCACGACGTAGGATTAATGAGTGAAATTCAAAGACCTTTCAAGAATGAGCAATCTATGAACTTCAATACGGCATTGTAGTATAAATGCTCAATAGCAATATTCATATTGAGTTATCTCCCGATTTATGGTGCATAAGATTGACTGGTTTGACTCTCATTTAATCTGAGTAATTTCATACATCCTTGGGAAGCAGACGTATGTAGGTACTGCCCAAAATTGAGATTATGCTGCAAATTACCTGCTCCTTTGCCCTCTCCGCCACTGGGATGGAGATGTACATTTTTGCCCACATAATAGCTGGAGCACTATGAAGCAGTACTGCATGGGCATCATCTCTTCCAAATACGCTGGCTCGTTTGTTCCCATGCATCCTTGACTGCAGCGAGGAACCACGCCAGGCCAGGCGAGTGGGTGCGCGGGGCTGCGCGGAGCCGCGGTGCCAGGAGGAGGCTGGTGCTTCCAGAAACAAGGAACTGCTCCGAGTCAGGACAAAGCTCAGGGAGCACATTTCTCCCTCTCTGTCTTCTGCTGCCTCCTTCTCTCTAGATGATGGACCTGTAACCTTGCCAAGGAGAGGGTTAGAGCTTTAAAAAAAAAAAAAATGAACCACCCTCATCACTGCTACCACAATTAAACCCAGAAACAGTTGGAACACTTATATTAATGCAGCTGCGACTGTAAGCAAAATAAACCAGTAAAATAATGGCCAGTGAACAGTCAGAGACCACGGAAAGCCTATTGATTGCAGCAGGGCCTCTTTTCTGTACAGCAGAGTGACCTCAGAAGGGCTGAGCTTCAGGTAATTTCTAGCAGACAATGTATAGTGCACCGTTATTTGTGGATCCTGGAAATCAAACCAGAGAATCCGGGTCTCGCTAGTACACACATATTTAAATACCATATTACCAGAGCAGACTCTGGTAGCAAGGAGCTGGTCTCTGCCAGAGCACATTGGTTTGGTGCACAAATTCTTTTGGTTTATTTACCGTAGAAGGCAGATCGGGCAGGGGGAGGCCGTGCAGAGGGAAGTAGGGACCCCCCCATCGGAGCTGCTGCCATGCCCAGCAGGCACGGCGGAGCAGGAGCAGCCCGAGAGGTTTCCTGCAGTTGAAAATAAACTCCTCATCCTCCGTTTTACGTGAGAACTGGGAACAGCCATCCCCGAAGTCACCGAGCTCTGGCTCCAGACAGCTCCCGTGGTCCCGGTCTGGACTTTCGCAGCTTCCCGGGGCGGAAGGGATGGGACAGCGGGCGCGCCTGGACCGGGGGCCACGCTTGCGTGTTTTCCTTGATGCAGCCTATTAGTTCATGAGGGTTTCATTGATTACCGTGAGATAAACCACATCCTTTCCCTGCTAGCCCTGGCTCCTCACTCCATCACTGGAAACAAAAGAGGGGAAAGCACGGCCGGGCCACCCGGACACTGCCCTCGCTGCCGCAGAGCCGATGGGGCAGCGACGTCCCGCCGAGACGGATCCCGGCTTCTGGAGCCAGGTCCCTGCAGGCGCTGGGGTGGTCCTCCCTGAACGTGTCCCCCGACAGCCCCGCACACCGCGAACGGCCGCCCTGGCCGCGTCCCCCGTGCGCCCCAGGGCCACGTCCCCCCACCCTTGGGGGTCTCGGGAGGGGCCGTGAACAAGGTCTGACACGTGTTGGCACTAGAGGTCCCGTGGTGCGTTTAATTACAAAGGGGGCTTGCCCCCACGTTTCTGCCTGGCAGCCGCCGCTGCGGTGCCCGTTGCACGCCAGCCACCGGCACCGGCTCACCGCGCAGCCGGGGCCGCTTCCACCGGCACCGGCGGCGAGGGGAGCCCCGACGGAGGACTTGGGAGAAGAGGAGGGGTGTACAGAGGGATGTTCGATCTCAAATGCTGGACTTTGGGGTACAAGAGGGGCCCCGGCCGCGGGTCGGTGCACAGCACAGACCTGGGAATTACCTGGGAAAGAGGGGAGAGAGGAAGGGTGCAGCCTGCTCCCAGCAAACCACAGCCCCACGGCAGGGCTGGCTGGGGGGGCACAGCCCCACACCCGACAGCAAAGCCCCGTGCCAGCCAGCTGGGCCCCATGCCAGCCAAATGACATGGTTTGAAACATGTTTATGGCTTTACACCACGAGTCAGCACAGAGGAGGCCAGCACAAATTTATGGCAACAAAAAGGAGAGGCCCTAAAACACAGGGTGAAAATGCAGGTGTAACAGTGTCAGCAAAAAGAAAAAGCCCAGATCAGGAATTCACACCGTTACACATTCCCTGTGCCAACAGAGGGAAAAGTCTCCTAAGTTTCACAGTTAATTTGTACAGTTTACTGTGCATGCTGTGGAAAGTACAAAACAACCAAAGACGACCTCAGGATAAGTGTGTAAAAAGGCTTATAATCTGCCAAGCAAAAACTCCAGCGTGTTCTGTACACCATGAACCAGGCTCCGTGTTTTCTGCAAAATTAGTGATCGATTCTACCAATTAGCTCCTAATTTTTCAGGACCTCATGACAGCAAGATCTAAGCCCAGGCTCCCGCCATCCCTGCCAGGGCAGGCAGCACCGTCCCCAGGCAGGGACGTCCCGGCGGGGCGGCTCGTGGGCTCCGGCGAGCGCGGCACCACGAGAGCCCCTGCTTACGGCGCGGCCGGCGGCCGTTCCCCTACGCGTGCCGTGCTGGGGAGGAGATCGCCCGGCGGCTGCGCTGGGTTGGTTCGGAGGGATGATGTCTCAGCGGGGACGTATTTGGGACTGTTACATACGAGCGGTTTTCTAACGGGTCTCCGCAGTTACAGCCAGTAGCCGGTGCCTTGAGAAGGGAATAAAAGCAACAAATCAACCTTGAAACGAAATTAAAACCAGCGTGCTTGGCTGCCCAGCGAGCGCGGGTGCTCGGCTGTGCTCACCCGTGGCGGTGGCCATGGGACACGGGGGTCCCGCCACCGCGGTCGCAGCCCCGGGGACAGCAGCACCCTCCCCTAGGTCTGTCTGCCAAACTCTGCCCCCCAAAACCCTCGTCGAATAGTAAGCGAAACGAAGTTTTTCAGCCACAGAGGTGCGAGGCGGGGCTGTCGGTAAAGGCCAGGCTGGGCACGCTGCCGCTGCCATGGCACAGCCAGGAACAGCAGTTCCTAATTGCAAACCTTCCTGGGATCCATGCACCAGCACGATGAAAATAGACGCATTTATTTATACTTACTCAAGCTGCCGACACTTCCTGCTAAAGGATTTTGTAGGCAGAATACATCTGTTTGTATCAGAAAGGCTGTCAGAAGCATCGCTAACCCCCGGGCCGGAGCACGAGCCCCACCACGCAGCCCCCCGGCATCCCGGCCGGCTGGGCAGCCCCCGGCACTGCAAGGCAGGCTTCACACCTTCTGCCTCACGGGTAACAAAGAGATTTCACTGCGAGTTCAGAGGTTGTGAATTTGATAAACTGTCTCATATTTTTAAATGAAAAAATGATACTTCATCTTTCTAATGACAGAAAACTTGGAGATGGTTTACAGTAATATATGCCTTTTTTAATACATGGCTTGCAATCTCGGGCCAGCGGCTGTATGAAGAATGGAGTAGCAGGCAAAAGGTTAATAGAGCATTGGTCCTTTTTTAATTGAAAAAATGACTGAGGGACCATGTAGCAGACCGAGCAGTAATATTATTACAGGCTGTAAGTACTGTTCCAGAGACTTACTGTTCATCTGGGAGCAAAGTAATGAGCACCGGGCTGTGTCTCCTGCCTCGGCAGGAATGCGGGCTCGCTCTCAAACAGGTTCATAACCAGCTCGCCTCCGAAAATGGAGATGATTTCATAAATGTTTGTCTTCCTTTGCAAACTTTGTGTGTGGCACAGTTCTGCAGAAAGAAGTATGCTGCATCACTGGCAAAATTGATTCCTCCAAATGGCGCCTCGGTAGCATCGCACCGAATCTGCCTCGGCGTGAGAAGCGGCGCGGGGCCGGGCCGGGCTTTGCGTCTGTGGGGTAAGAGGACGCCGCGGGGTGCCCTCTGACCTAGCCTATTCGGCAACGCTCTCCTGGGTGTAAATCGATATTGCTGCATTCATCTCGGGTAAACTACAGCAATTTACACCGCCTGTGGATCGGGCCCCCGTGCCCTTCCCTGGCGCTGCCCGTGGTCGCTGCCACGGGTCCACGGCGTTGTCCCAGCGCCGGCAGCATCCCCACGCCGCGGCCGTGCTCCTGCCGCCCGCCCTCCCCGGCCACGCTCCGGGGCTTACGGCACACGCGGACCCTCCTGCGGCCCTGCCAGGGCTCCCCGAGCAACTCTTCACCGCTCTTAAGGGCGGCCCCGTGATTTTACGTGCAAATTCACCCGGCGGGGGTACAAAAATGCGTGCTGTATTGAGCGATGCACGGGGAGAGACCCCCGCAGCCCCGCACCTCGTGGGGTTCGGCTCCGCTCCTCCGCGGCCCCGGCCAGGGGAAAGGGCTTGATTTGCACAGACAAAGTGGAACCGCTTTGCTTTTTCTGCTATAAAACAATTACGAAGCTTTTATACACAGCTCTTATCAGGCTTGATGTGTCTCGTAGAGCAGGAAAAAAAATCACAGCAATTTGGCCGGCAAAGCAGCCAGCGCGCTGCAGGCCCCCACCCCGAGCCCGGTCCCGCAGGAGAGTTTTTCTGCGGGTGGGTGAAGCGGGTCCTTCCCCGCAGCTCCGGGGGCAGGCGCCCAGCTCGGAGACTCGCATCGCCCTGCCCCGCCTGCGAGGCTGCGTATACAGCTATAGGCGACGTGTGCGTATAGGTCACGGGGCGCAGAACGTACCGGCACTGACGGAGCCGACCTCGGTGGTTAAACTGGGGGTTTCTCCTCCAGCCGTTGGGTTTGAAACCCCGGGGAAAACCTGCGTGCGCCAATAGAAGAACTGAAGATAATAAATGAAGCTAATAACATGGGGAAAGCTCTCCGAAAGCCTGCAAAAATGGGCCTTGAGACTAAAACCACCCGGAAATCCTCTGGGGGAAGGACGCTCGAACAATAAATAAAAGATGAAACTTGTATGAATTATGGCAGTAAATTATAATGTAAAGAAATACTGAGCTTAATGTCCTGCTTAGGCTGCGAAGGGGAGGAGCGGGGCTGACGGTCATTAGTCGCTGAGTCCCCTGAAGCCAGGTGTGTTGCCGAAGGCATTAAAAATAGAGGAGCCAGGGATGGACAGAGGAGCGGAGGAGGCGGTAGGGGACAGGGATTACTTTCAAAATAGATGGATGCGGCAGGAAGCCGGAGGGTTGGGGTCTGCGGGGGCGGCCGGGCTGGGCAGGGACCCGGGGCTGGCGTGTCCCCGTCCCCACGGCCCCGTGGCAGGGGAGCACGGTGGAGGGAGAGGCTGGAGAACCTCAACGGCAGCGACGGAGGGTTTCGGTGCTGCGCGGGAGGTCGCTTACTGGGGTAAATGGTCCTCAGGACCAAGCGCGGCGGGGAGGCTTCAGCAGCCGCTGCGCGGTGCTGGTGGCAGCAACAGGCAGAAATGGGGAGAGAGGGAGAGGTGGAGGAAGCTCTCCCAGAGAACCTGGCGGACAAGGGAAAACCACATTTCAGCCCACGGGGACGAAGGGAAGCCCGTCCCTCCCGGTCGGTTAGCTCCGGACTGGGCAGAGGAGGAGAGGGGTGACCCTTGGCGGGGGGGTTGTTCGGGAGCTGGGGTTAGTTCCCGGCTCAAACGAGAGCAGCTCCCGAAGCGGAGGCTGCGGCGGGGAGGCCCAGCCGTGCGGACGGGGCTAATTGATGAGGAATTGCCGTCAGAGCGCTGTGTCATCTGGAGGAGTTGAACTCTGGGCTGGCTGGGAAGCAAGGCTGTTAAACAGGTTGTGGCGGTACTTTGGGCTGGTGAGGATTTATGCTCCGGAGGAGCAGCTCTATCCGTCATCTGTGAAAAGCCTCATTTACAGAGAGACACCGTGAGGAAAGGCAATCAGCTTGAAACCTGCTAAGCTGGGAATTTATAACTGCTCTGCAAGGGAGAGCTCGTCCCTCCGATCAGCAGGAGCCGCGGAAGCAGCACCAGGAGCACCAGCAGCCCTGGGAGCCGCGGGGACCCTCTGGGGGCACGCTCCCACCGGGGGCTGCCCCTGTCCCCCAGCAGCCCCCCCTCAAAGAAGCTCTAAATCTGGAGAGCAAAATGGTGATGGATGGACTTCCTAACCAGCCTCTGCTGGGAGACAGTCACCTGTGGAAATAGCTGCGAGCACCTCCGTTAGGAACACACCTGCCTGTCTCCGGTGGGCCAAAGGGAATTCTCACCCAAAAAAGAGGGCAAAAGTGCACTCGGGAGGTGCTGCGCAACCCCCGGAGCCGGTGATGCCACACAGGCCGTTGCCTCTTGTGCTGGAGAAGGATTTACAGGGGTGGGCGTTTGTGGTTGGAGAAGTCTCGCTGCAGCCCAGCATGGACGCCTCCTCCTTCCCGCCGGCACGTGGACCCCCGGCCCCCCCCCAGCAGGGCATGGTGGCTGCAAGGACCTCCCTCGCTACTGGGAGCACCGAAGCCGGGCTCACTGCCCTCCTGGGGCAGCCACCCGCTGCCCACCTCGGGGGGGACACCTGCACCCGCCGGTGGGAACCCTCCGGTTCCTGCAGAGCGGGCGCAGAGCGGGGTGTCCCAGTTTGTCCCCAGCGCTCCCCAGGGAAAGCCTGCGCCCGGCAGCCACGTCTCCCGCCCGACTCTGCTGGCCTCTGGGAGAGCAAAACTGATGGTAGTGGTTGACTGGTTGTATTTATCGGAACAGCTCCCGGCAAAGCGCTCAGGCCGGCCGGGCACGCTGCAGGGATGGCGAGTGCCCTCCTTCGCTTTCTGTAGCCCTTTTCCTTCCCGCCCCCAGCCTGGGGCTAAATGGAGGGGAGTGATTTGGCATGGGGTTGCAATGGTGCCCCGGTCTGCTCGGTGACACTGCCCTCCGGAACAAGTCCTTACAAAACCGTGTCCCTGTCCCCTTGCTGCTGGAGTGACAGCCTGGCCCCAGACACCGACGCTTCGGGGGACAGCCGGGGGATTTGGAACAGTCAGCCCACTTTGCCGGACAACCCCGTGGGGATTTCAAATTTTTTACCATTTGTGAATATTTGCTGGCAACGGATTATGAAGGTTGCACAGGCACCTGCATTAGCAGAGCCCACGCTCATCCCGCGCTCGGGTCCTTCCGTGATGGACCTCCATATAAAACCCCTGACTGAAGGATGGATAGCTAACATCATCATTTGTGCTGCATTTTTCTCCCCCGTGGAGGGCGAGCTCCAGTTACTCCCATCCATCTCATTCTTTCAAGTCATCTTCATTCTGCAATTTCCCCTCACCCCGAAAAGAGTAAAAAATCGATCCATTTCTTTCCAATTTCACGCCGGGAGAGGGAAGGAGCCCGGTGAGAGGCAGAGGATGCCTCTCACCTCTCTTCTTAGCACAAGCCTCTCCGCGTTCCTCCCCACGCCCCCGCGCGCTCCCCGTTCCGAGCGTGCGAGCGCGCCCGGCCGGGAGTATTGATCCCTCCCCGGAAAGCACAGCGGGCTGCGCTCCCACCCTGACCTCCAGCTCACCCTGCCAGCGCCAAAAATACACAGCTTCAGATCTCTGCAAGACCAAAAAAAAAAAAAAAAACCACCAAGTGCGGTTTCTCCGCTCGAGAAGGCGAAGGCTGTCCCAGCCAGGACGGCAGCTCCGGAGCTTGTGGCTCGGTGTGCCCCGGGGCTGCGTGGGATCGCCCCAGTGCCAGCATCCCAGGGGACGGCCAGAGCGGCTCCGCCTTCTCCATCTTTCTGTTATTGCTGCATTTCAGTGACACTCCTGCGCCACATTTACAGGCACCTGCAGGAAAAATGATTGATCCCGTGAAAACCATCTTTTCCTTTGAAAAAAAAAAAAAGGAAATAAATAATTTTTTTTTTTTTTTTTAAACCACATTTCTCAAGCAGTCACTCCCGTCGGCGCCGGGGGACAAAACCTGGCGGGCACTAGCTCTTGAAGAGCTTCAGCCCAGCCCAGCCCCACCACACGGCACTGGCATGGCCTGGCAAGAGGGAAGGGGGCCAGAGCAGCCAGGCTTCCCACGGCAGGGCCAGGGAACAGAGCCATCCCACGGGAGAACAGGGGAAGGGGATGGTGGAAGGCAGAGCCAAGCCCCGGGGCTGTCCCCAGCCCCTCCTGGCGGGCGCAGCGGTAGCAACCTGTGTGACATATGGCTTTTAGAGGGTTAACAAAATAAAAGTCAAATACACACCAGCATAACATTCTAGAGGCAAATATCTCTGCCGTGGCGTGGCTACTCTCACACTAAATTTATGCTATAATATATCACTATTGTACCCTGTGCCATATCTGACAACGAATATGATTTTAGGTGTCATGCAGCAGGCATTTAATTATTGGAGACATGGGCTTAATGGTATTTGTGTCACAGGAGTGAACGGTACAGATGTATCTTGACTCAAGGAGACTGAAATGCTTGCTTCAAAACTACCTCTCCTGATAATAGGTAATTTTAGAAAAATGGTTAAATGAATCAGATTCAAACAAGGTCTGGTTTTTTCATCTGATCAATAGATCCGAAAGAAACAATGCCAAATATCATGAGTTATTGTGCAGCACTGATGACTGTCAGGACAATGGGAATAGCAAAGACAAATACACACCTTTTCCTAGGTTATTACTTTAAGCCTTTTATTGTCATTATTATGGGTGATTAAAAATCCCATTAATCAGATGCTAAACAGATTAAACTCTATGAATTAATTTTCTGGAAATAACTAAGACAAACATTCTGTGCAGAGCTCATTTAATGAAATAGAAGCTGTTTATCTGCAAAATTAGGGCTTGCGCATATCTGAGCTTCAGCTGGAAAAATCCACTACCATGTGGACACGGCAAGCGCAGACTGGAGACGCCACCTATTTTTTACCCATTCTAAGTAAAAGAAAGATCTTGCTCTAAGTAATTTATGATTCATTACACAAAGAGCTCATTAGCTAGGGCTAGAAAATAAAATTACAGTCATTTAAGAAATAATTCCTTGATTTAGTGTTTAAGAAAAGGAGGCTGCAGGACAGAGGAAGGGGGACCGCAGAGCCCGGGGAGGGGGCTGCCGGGAGGGGGCTCGGCGCAAGGCCGGGGTGCCGGGCGCAGCCAAGCCTCTTCCAGTCGTGCAGCCCTGGCAAAGCCGAGCCACCTCCGCCCCTCTCCAGCTCCCCCCGTGAGCGGCGGGGTGCCACCGGGTCCCCTCCGCCGAGGTCTCGCCGGCATCCCGGGGAGCATCCGCTCCGCTCGCCGGCAGCCGAGCTGGTGCCAGTCGCCGTGTGCTGGGTGAGGGATGGCACCCTCCGGGTACCCCCCCCCCGCATCTCGGACACGACGGCTCACGTGTAAAAGCCAGCGCCGGGCATTGCCTCGGGAGGAGCGGCAGCTGAGGGAGAGCCAGCCTCAGCTCCGAAGTCCTCCCAACGGGGAGCCTTGCAGTGACTCACCAACGCTAAAACCCTAAGGGTCTGCTTTATTTTACCTTTGCACCTACCCGTGCTGTAAAACTACCATAAATAATTTGTTAAGAGCTGTGGATAATAGGTAATGTTTTAATCGTACAGGCGCATCTGTGCCGGTTGAAGTTTGGCCTGTTGTTCATGAATGTAAACAAAAACGTGGGGAACAGTCACAGCGGCCGCCCGGGGCCCGCAGAAACGCCCGTTGCCTCACCAAAGACCAGCGCGGCGCCGTCGGCGCTCCAAGCTCAAAATCCCCTGGCTCCACGCCGCCCTGACGGACCCCGCGCCTTCGCCGGCCGGGGCATCACGGCTTCCTCAGCGCCGCTGCCCAGCGGGACTGTCGGCAGCAGGAGGACTTGGCGGAGGAAATCTCCAAGACAAGTTACGTGTTCTTGGGAGCAACTTCAGGATCATGTTAGTTCGTTACCACGAATCATTGCTGACACCTTTTTAACACGACTGTACATTGCGTAGGGCCTCCTCATGCACGTGCTGCTGGATCCAAGCAACCTTGTACCAGGTACTGCAGCGGGCACCAAGAAGGATGACCTTGAAGGAGCGCCCTAAAACAAGATGTCTTCTTCTGGTACGCCAGCAAACATAAAACTGGGGAACTCCAGGCTGGGGTTGGCCTCAGAGGTTGAGATTTACGTAAAAGGCAACACGTTTTTCTCTAGGCTGAAGTCCATAAGGCAGCGGAGGAGTACAGAGTTTCATCAGATTAAATTGCTCAACGGTCTCGATCCAGCCCCTGAAGCCCACCGACTGAACAGTGGTGAGATTTTAAGTCAATCTGAGGATTTTCTTGTTGGTTTATCTACATCTGCACTCCTGTGCGAGTCACATCCTCAACCTTTTCTCTGTAAGCAGGAAGTAAATGGGAGCCAAGATTCCCGCGTAACCATTTTTACCTACTAACAATTAAACGAGAAGACGGTTCTTATCAGTTTTGCCATTAATGACAACGATACAGGAAATGAGCATTAATTGATTTTTCACCAGTATCTTTCCCTCCCACAATTACGGAGCTGCCTTTGAGTGTAAAATATCGGAGCCAATATAATAAAAAAGTTTCATCTACGGTTAAATAACGCCCAGGCCAAGTGGTCGAGCGGCACGTCGGTGACACAGTTTGCCTTTGTAGCTTAGCGACGCACGAAGCCCCTGCGTGACCCAGCACGAAAAGATGGGCAGGGCGAGGGACGGGCTCTGTGGTTCCCCTGCCGCCCCGCAGCCCCGCGCTGCCCCACGGCCCCCGCGCTGCCCCACGGCCCCCGCACTGCCGCAAAGTCCGTCCCTGTGGGCACCAGCCTTGGTGGCTGGAGCCGGCGGGATGCGGGCGCTGCACCCGTGGCCGTGGGCGAGGGGACAGGCGCCCCCCCTGCCCCCCGGCTGCCGCCCGGGCGGTGGCGCGGGGGGGGGGGGGGGGGGGGGGGGGGGGGGGGGGGGGGGGGGGGGGGGGGGGGGGGGGGGGGGGGGGG
>JAVJGG010000074.1:82589969-82602760 GCA_035590195.1 Aviceda cuculoides
GGCAGCTGCTGGCGGGGGGGGGGGGGCTGTGTGCAGGCGGACCGTTGTTGTCCGCCCGTCCTCTGCCTCTTTGTGCCGTGCCTAGTGCTTCTCCCTCTGGATTTCGAGAGTGTGTTGTTGCCTGCAGCCACAGCTAAAAATTAAGGCAGAATAACGCCTGGACCCGGCGCGTTATCTATATGTAAGACTGTTTCTTAGCGTTGAACTAAATATACAGGTACCCAAAGATTCTTTGAAAGGTGCTTAGTGGCTTGAAATATTAGTGCTCTCTGCAGATATGGATTAGTGGTTATGTTTGAACAGTCCACGCGGTAAATTGTGGTGTTGGGTGATAAATTATATTTCTCATGTACCGACTTTCTGAAATAATAACTTGCCCTATCTTTTTGTCCCACGTTATTTCTGAAGACATTTCTGCCCTGCAGAAATTTGCATACCACTTTTGTTCGGCAGCCAGTTTTTATCAATTTCTTGACTGGCTGATAAAGATAAATCTGACCATTTTTGCCACTGAGTGCATTTCTATCTCTTTTGCCCTCTACTTTATTTAAGAAACAATTGGTCGATCAACATGTGTTACTCATTCTGAGCTTTTCCAGTCTGTTCTTCACTATTTCCTCATTAGATCTTTTTCCCAGGATCTCATTTTTTTCCTAGTATCTCTTGGCCATCACCATTTAAACTGAAATATCCCAAACTCGAATATTCCTCTGCATCCAAAAGCTGACAGAATTTATTTGTGGCGAGGAACACATAAAGGAGAGGACAGTTTTGCCAAAAGGATTATTTTCCAGTACCAGATGCTGTTTCTTCCCTCACTCTTTATAGGGACATTTTGACTCAAACTTTGTGCTTTTTCCTGCACCGTGGCCCCGGTTGCTCATCCTTAGCACTCCTCCCTTGCAGTATTCGCAGAGTCTTGTCCTAGATGTTCCTGCCATCCACCAGTTCCAAGTGGCTTTTTCATCCCTTCCAATTAGACATTACTCAGAGATGACACGCTTCTTGCCAGTAACCCAACACGTCTATTCTGCGTCTCCAAGCACTAAAAGTAGCAGACTCCTCGCATCAGAGGAGCTCCCCTGTGGCTGCCTTCAGAGTGGAAACAGGGCTCTGCAGGTGTACGGAGAATTAATCTAACAGGGAAAGCAGGGCTGAAAAGGACTAGAGACATCAGTCGTCCTGACAGTCTGCCCCGTTCTTCAAGAATCTCCAGTGATGGGGATTTCTCAGGCTACCTAGGCAATCTCTTCCAGGGCTTACAGGTACAAAAAAATCCTTAATGACTAGCCTTAATCTCCCTTTTTGTCTTTTAAATCCTTTGCTTCTCATCTTATCCCCGCCAGACACAGGGAAAAAATGACTCCCTTTCTTCTGATAGCAATCTGTTTGTATTTAAGACTCCTATCTTGTCTCCTGTCTCCTCTAGAAAAAGCCCCATCGTACTTTGGAGATGCATATGCAGAGAAAGCATTATGTCCAGTGGGACAGATAATACATCTCTTTTTCCCAGGTAAAAGATTTTGTATCCAGCTCTATCAATCTTGCAGACTTTTGCATAAAAGGCTCTCTGATTTATAGAGGACTTTTGTACGCAGAAATCATACAAAATAGACTAATCTCAAATGGGTTCAGTGATAAGATCAACAAGACAACTCACTGATGGCAGATAGAAATGCAATCAAAAAAGAAATTGGAGTGTTTTGGGGTTGTTTGGGTTTTCTGAGCTATAAAATCAAACTACTCCATTGTGAAAAAAGGGGACTCAAACCACTGCTAAATGCTGCACAAAGGAATTATTAGACAAGCGATAGAGGCTGGCAGTTTCCCAAAACGCAAATTGTCTCTGGGACCAAAATATCTCTAAGTAAGCAGGGAACATATTTATGAGTAGTGGTGATTTTCCAGCAGATCTCATCTTGTCATAATGGGCATTTAAGAACAGGGGCCTGCGCTGAGGCATTAAGCTTTGGCAAAGCGGCACGTAGCTGAAGAAGGTGAAGGAAGAGCATGAGGAAGTCTTCCTCGGAGGGCTTCCCACACACCTTCCTCTCTGCTTTCCTTCTCCTCTGTGCTTATCATGCCCCCTTGTTCCCGTATCAGGGGAGGACACCGCTGCTTTCGTCGGCAGCCAGTGTCACAGCACAAACGTCTTTCCACCAGCTATTGCTGGTAAGGACCAGTGGCACCACAGCACCATGTCAGCCCTGAGCACAGCCTCCTGATGTGCAGGGGCTCACATGGATTGGGTATAAGCTCCCAAAGCTTTTTTCCCCATCCCTCTGGCATCCTCAGTGCCAACTTTCTCCTCCATCCTGCCCGGATCCTGCCAGGCTGCAGCATCTTGGCATCCTCTCGCACCCAGCCCTGACGGTGCACGGCAGAAGAGGTGTTCCGTGGGGCACGGCCGCACGGACCCGGCACCGGAGCCACGCTGGGAGTCAGCCAGCTCGTACCACCGGGGTGGCAGGAGCACTACTTGACGCAACTGCTGTCAACTGAAGTGCCATCCCCTCTCCCGGCCACCGGCTGCGTGGTAGCACGTTCGCTGCGGAGGTGGGAGACCCACGGCCCCTCTGCCTGGAGCCAGCTCGCTCCCTTCCGCACCTCCGCACGCTGCCTGGTTGGCACCGGGCAGGGGAAGGGCGCTTGCCTCTCCTGCTGAAGCCGCGCTTTCGTAAGCCCCTGGGAAGAAGGACTTGGGATCCTGACTGTATGGCAAAGAACACGGCTCCTGCCAGGCCTGCTCTTGCTTCGTGTATTCAGCAGTCGTGTCTAAGCGCAAGCAGAGCTCAGGGAGCCAGGAGGGCAGTGCGGGTTGTCTTTCCCAGATAAGTCAGCAGAGCTTTGCTCCTGTCCTCTCCTGTTCTTCGTAATTGCACCCTATCAGTAACAGCCATTAAAAGGAAACAGTCGTTTCCTGCTTTCTCCCATGAGTCAGAATTTCTGAAAACAAGCTGGTTCCGGAGGCGCGCAGCGAGAACTCGGTAGGTCCGTACTTTCCCTTGCAGTAGGGCCCACGGGACTCGGCTGCGAGTCTGACTTGCAAGTGTAAGGTGCCAGGAGGGAGCCGCAGCACGGGAGGGTGTCAGGGCGGCATAGCTATGGGAAAGCTGCTAGGTGCAGCCAGCAGAAAATAGGAAGGCAAGGTATTTCAAATTCTGATTCACGCTAAGATTTCAGACTCCTATTCAGCGCTTGCTCACCTACCTCCCTCAACTTTAAATGCCCAGTCCTTTCCTGGAAAAGATGCCTGAAGCGCTTCCCTTTCTCCACGGGGAGAAGGTCGCAGCTGTATCCTGGTACTTGAGGGGATGTGCTGGCGCATCACTTGTAGATGCTGCTACAACAGGCAGCGCACTCGGTGTGGGGAGGGTCTGGTTTCAGCTCTGTGCTCTGACGAGGGGAATATAAATCCTTGTTACAGAAAAGTGTTGTAATTCAGCTGGAAACTATTTTGGGATTCAAAAGGGAGAATCTCCAGAACAAGAGGAGCCATAAATCTCCCAGGCGTTAGAAGTGAAGGACTCGCAGAGTGCGGTTTGAAGGAGCCAACGTTGTGCCGTGCCTGGCCAGAGCACCCGAGCGGCCGTGCTGCTGGGAGAGCTGGGGGTGCTGGGAGCGGGACATCAGCGCTGCAAGCGGGGTGACACTGCTCGTCGCAGGCGGTGATGGCTTTTAGATGCTGCCGCTCGACAGTTCTTGTCGGCTTGTGCTTCTGAAAGCAGCTGGGGCTCTGAACCAGCACCAGTGTACTTTGGCACCTCAGCGAGGTTGATGCAGTTATGCAGCGTGTCTGTCTGTCTGTCCCTGCAGCCCCACCGCTCCCCTCCTCGCGATGTCACTGGTTCCCTGCGGGGTACCCCAGGGGTGTCATTGCACCCGGGACCAGAGGTCTCACGGGTAACTGTGGGCAGTTGCACCCCTTCTTGTGAAAACAGGCGTCCTGTGGGGAGAAGGAAGGTGCCCCCAGCGCCTGCCCTGCAACAAGGCTACGGCACGAGCTGGCACCAGCTGGACGGGGATCCCGGCAGGAGGGGGGGCTTACGCATCCCCCAGCTATTGGAAAGGAGACCTCCCGATCAACTGTGAAACAGAAATCTGCCAGAAAGCGGGTCTGTTCCTTTTGCAGCTCGCGGAAAAGCTTGTTTGTAGAGAGCGAGCTGGATACTGAGCGTCAGGGGACGCTCCCTGCCTCGGCCACAGGAGAGAAACTGGGGGGGCTGCCCTGCAGAAACAGCTTCAGTGCACGGTTAGAGCTTGCAGCCGCTCGGTGACAAGGAGTACGTTGAAACGGTGCTGCATGCTCACCGAGCCTCCACTCATTCTCACCCTAGAGTGCAATAAATCGGCCCTATCCCATCTATTATTTATTATTCTGTATTAATGATGGAAGTATATTACAATAGTACTTAGAGGCCCTTGTCACGGATCCCGCACTGAGATGGGTGTTGCAGCCCTGCACGGGAGGAAGCAGCCCCTGCCCCGCAGAATTTACAGCCCAATTTCAGCCACCCAGCAGATTTACAAGAGATTTGACACAAATAGCCTGAGACCTGCTACGTGCCAGAAAGAAATATAAAAGAACCAAGTCCCCAAACCCATTCATCTTTTCTTCTGGAATAGCTGAAGGATGCAAGACCTAGAGAGAGGAAGGCGTTCCTTCCGTGACAGAATTAAGAGAAAGAAAAATCAGGTTGAGTACCGAGAAAACCCGCTCCTGGCAGGAAGCAGCGAGGTTGTGCGCTTCTTTCTCAGGGCATCGTAGCAGTCCCTGTATCTCCAAACAGGAATCCCAGTGTAGGGAACATCTTGCCGCTACAGGAGGGTCAGTTTGGGCAAGCAAAAAGATCTTCTCCCATAATGGCGGACCTTCTCTGGAAGAACGGAATTAACGGTTTGCGCTACGCTTCTCCTTTGTGGGCATACTCTGTTTTTCTAGATAGATGCCGTCAGAGGGCATTCGTAGGGATTACCGAGATCAGGAGGGTTTCGTGCATGTGTGCAGCAGATGGAAATGAGCAGGTGAAGGCGCACTGGCTGCACACCCCGACAATGTGATTATTTGCATCTTCATTCAAATTGTTTCTTGTTACATAATGATTTTGTACACAGTGGAGTACTTAACCTAATTTGTATTGATCTCAATTGCTTTCATTTGTGCATACTTAATTCAGAGAGGTAATCAAATTGATTTTTGAGGCCTAGTTTTTAAGAGATTGTAGTAACACAGATGTACAAGAGGTTGCTTTAAGTGAATCATAGTGAAAGAAAAACATTTTAAACCTTTGGAAAACGTTTTGATGGTCATTTCATTGTGTTCAGTATTACTAGCATAATTAAATTTCCTTCACATTGAGTTCTCTCCGAAATCAAATTGAGGAACATTTTTTAGTTCCATCAGACAGATAACTGGGTTTAGTTGACTTCGTACTACACCCGCATGAAACCACATACGAGAGATCAATAGTCACGGCTTATCCTTAGGAACGATAGAGAGAAATTACTTACGGCTGGATTAAGGAAATACTGTTCTCTACTTGGCTCCTTCTTAGCATCTGCTATTTGTTTCATGGGTCCAAAGTCACTTTTGCCATTAGAGTAAAAACATCAGAAAACTGGTGATTATCTGAGGGTGTTGGTTAACTTGAGAAACTGCAGGGAACCAAATTTAGAGGAGACGAAGACAAAGGGAGGCTTTTTTCAGCAAAAATAGACCATGAGGTACGGCTCTGAGAAATTTCAGGCTGCTAAATAGTCCTCCAGGGTTTCTGGTTAAAAGCCCCTCGCCTATTTGGCTTAAAAGTAGAGATACCTGAGGGGGGAGGTGGATTGACGTCCGATTCACGTTGGGGTTTTGTTCGTACGAGAAGCCGGGCTTGCCCTGTGCTTGTGCTTCGCAGGACAGAACGTCACGGCAGCTGTTTCATTAACGTTCCAGTATCCGAAGGAAGCTGGTGTCAGGCTCTCGGAAGAGAAATGGGATGGGTCTGTGGTCTCCATGGGTCCCTCTGCGCCTGTCGCTACATTTCGTGGTCTCGAAGCTTGGTTGGCAAAGCCCCTCTGCGTCACTGCCCGCTGCCCCCCTACAGACCAGCCCCCGCGCCCCGGGGACGTCGCTCCCGGACTCCCCGCAGCTCCGGCCGTGGCGGCATCAGCCACTGAAAGCTCTCACATCAACGTTCTTTCCTTTGCTTGGGCAGTCGCTATTCCTGTGTTGGCACGCTTGCTGCCGGCGGCACGGTCCCGATCCCTCTTTCTCAGGCGTGGGACGTGGGCTCTCTCCGGGTGTACCCGCCCGCCCGAGCTCTGCAGAGCCTGCTTTCCGAAATACGCGCCGAGATGGCTCACGGGCACGAGGCAGCCCCACCGCCTGTCTCTGCAAGCAGCTCCTCGTCGCCAGGGACTGCGCCGGCACCGCTCCGGCCCCCGGGAGCCCTCCCTGTCCTGCCCGTCCTCCTCCTGCTGACGCTGGTGACCCTGCGGAGCACCAGCGCGGGGGGAGCAGAGGAGCCAAGGGAGGCCCCGGCTCAGCCCAGGGAGCATCCCTGCCCCGAGCCTTTGGAGGGTGGGATCTGGCAGAATACTAGCGCGGCGCTGTCAGTCGCAGCGGCGAGCTCCCTATCAATCAGTTTTGGCCTACATGTGGCAAAAGCAGTTTCTATAAAAAGGAGTGGTCTTTTCTGCGCGCGCATAAACAGCCGACGGGAACTATTGCTGCCTGTAGGGATACGCAACGCTGCTTCTGGGTTTCGTAAGGCCGGCGTTACACGCTGCAGATTGATTGCTCCGAGCTGCACGTGGTTTCAGCCATTAACCATGGAGCCCGGTGGACGTCTTTCAGTGAAAAAAACCTGTCCCGAGAAAATGCCAAACCATCTGATCTCAACCGTTGCATTTCGTCGAGCTTTTCACCGGCTGCGTGGAGGACTTGCCCCGGAGGGTGGGTCCCATTCCGCAGGGATCCACCGGCTGCGGCAGCTCTCCCACCTGAGCTCTGCCAGGGCCAGAGCACGGCCGGATCCATGGGGAAACGGGATCCACAGCCTGGCAGCGAGGTGCTTGGGGGCTGCGCTGGGCACTGGGGACCACCGCAGCTCCTGGGGGCTGAGCCCTCTCTGTGCAGGAGGGCGGAGGGGAGACCCCCACGGTGACATCAGGGAATCCACTGCCTTTTGCTGGTAGTTGGCATGCCTTCATCTTTAATGACAGAGTAAATTTTCCAGTGCTTCAGCCTTTATAAACAGAAGCTTTAAAGGCAATGCTTATCCACTGAAATGCTTCTAGATATTTTTCAGGATTTATAGCTATTTGTAATGCATGGGCTGGCTAGGTTCCTCTCTTCCGAGGAAGAAAATGGAAAATAAGAGTTATTGTTGCAGAAAATAAGACAAATGAACTATTAGTAGAAATATTCAAGTTAATGATACTCAGTGACAAAAATAATTGAGCTTAAATTAGGAGCGCATGAAGTTCACAAGGAAGCCAAAACCCAGACAAGCTTGCAGAAATAACATCCAAAAAGTCACCACTTTCCTGCAGATCCCTTTCAAGCCGATGGGGTTGCAGATGCTGGAACTGACGCAGTACTCATCAGTCACTACAGCTCCTGGTAACAGCGGGGTCGCGATTCTTCCAGAGCGGTGCGATCTGATTCTTTTTTTATGTGAGTTGTATTGAAAGCTATTAAATGTGGGCAGTTTAGAGCAAATTTTCTTGTAGAAAGAGAGGGGTGTCCCAAGACGCGATGGAGTCCGTGGCAGACGCGAGCGGAGGCCGCGTCCTTCCGCGCTGTCGCCCGCTCGCAGCCAGGCATCTGCCTGCAGGAGGGGTCGCATCCCGGCTGCATCCCACGCTTGTTCCCCGGGCTGCAGGGGAAGCCGGGACACGGGATGCCCTGGCTAACGTTAGGTGGAATGAGCTCCAGCCTTGCTGAGCGGGAGAGCTGGCTTACGGGTGGAGGGGGTTCGGGGAGAGAGCCCCTTAGCGAGGCTCTGCGGGGGCAGAGGCGGACCAGCTGGGAGCGGTGGGGTGTTACCCAGTTCCCGGGGCTGCAGCCGCCCAGGGCAGCCTGGACCGATGGCTGGATTTTGGTGACGAAGAGGGCACGGTACTTGGCTGGCACGTTTCCCAGCTGCCAAACCCTCGCACGGAAAGGTGGGGTTGGGTGAAACTTTCTGAGAGCTGCTCTGCCTGTTAGCCAGGAGGGATGGCTGCCTGCTGCCTTCGCTCTCCCTGTCTCCGGGATCTAGCAAAATATTTCAGCACATGCTTAACCTCAGGCTTGCAAACACGCTAATAAAAAATCAATGGAGTGTCTTGCATATTTAAGGTTGAACATCTGAATAGTTGTTGTCTTCATAGAGAGGCATCTCATTAGCGCTGAGAACTGCAGAGATTCTGGGGCTTGTTCCTGTCACCTCCTGGTGCTTCATCTGACTCGCCTTCCACCTCTCCACACTTACTCTGGGTGCTTTTTTTCATTTTATTTTTTCATTTCTAAGCAATACCTAATTCTGTTTTAAAGCAACACTTTAAACGTTCCCTTAGTTTTAGCTGCAGGATAAACCTACGCTCACTGAAGACAGCCTGTCCCTCCTTGAAGGACACAGCCCTGCAGTGCAGTGTCAGGTCTCTGCACCGCTCTTAATGCCATTTAAATCCGTGGGGTTCCACTTCAGTCAACATTAAGTGAGGCAGTACTGAATCTGAGCTCTTTGTATATTGTTTCTATGTAAAGCATCTTTAGTTCAGTGTAGAAGAAAAGGGAAGATTTTTTTTTTTCCACAGTTACGGCATTCAATTCTTGCCAGTTGTCTATTTTCTTCCATAGAATATGTTCAGTATTAACCGCAGTTAATAAATCAAATTGTTCTTAGAATCAAGATGGCCGCTTCCCTTCCCTCTACTATTAAAACGTTTCTCTTTCTGTAGGCAGGTTTCCTGGAAAATAACCTTATTTTATTAGAGTGCTCACTCCATTTTTCTCTTCTGATAAATGCATGTCAAGGAACAACATTTGCCTTTATGGTGCCTTTTCAAGAGCAAACTTAACAGTTCAAGGAAAGTATTTACTGAATGCATTGAAAAGCACATACCTTTGCATTATTTATTATAAGATACCAATAACTGTAAAACGCAGAGTATCTCTGGACATAAATTAGTGATGTTAGGAAACACTAGACCCTTCCCGGTGTCCCAGAACCTATTAGAAACTGCAGCAAAGATGCAGGCGCTCGTCACATCCCCCGTGTCGGGAGCACCGCCGCATGGATCGCAGACAGAAGGCAAAGCGTTGAATGCAGGAATCCAGCCTAAAATCTGCTTTTTCATCTCAGGCAGGCAGTAAAACATTACCTGCGGAGTGTCTTAGAGGTGCAGTTCAGAGAACCCGAATTCCTCCCACCTTTGGGCCCACCTGGGGTACTTCCAATGGTCCGACCCCCGCCTTCCTCCCAGCGGCAGGTCTGCGGCAGCCACTGGCGTTTGGCAGCGGAGAACAGGTACAAGAGAGGGGGCAGTCAGCCACTCCCAGCAAAATATTCCGGTTTCCTGCAGAAATACTGTCCCATGCACAAAACTAGGCCGATCGGCGTAGTCTGTTACGCAGCCGGCTGAGCCAGGCTCCCCGTGGTGCCGTGCTCAGGCGCAGGTAGACAGTACGGTCCTGACTTCGGGTTAATTACAGGCATTTCCACAGCCTGAGTTTTACTTTTTGGGCCAGGTTCTCATTTCACATTCTAGACCTGCAGAATTATTTAATAGGGCTGCTTAAAAACCCATCCACTTATCAATTCACTCTCCTTATTTTGTCCCAGCACATTACCTAACCATGTCAACATATGGATTTTTTTTTATCTTACTGCCCTGTGTAGACAGCCTTATCAGGCTATTTTTAAATCTGGGTATGCTACGGCAGTGGTATTGGTTTCAGCACTTGATGTTCTCTCTGTGCTAATAAATACAGACCAGCTATTAATACTGATTTTTTTTTTAGGCTCCATTAGCATCGCCTGGCGCAGCGATGGCCCGGCGCTGCCGCCCTGCCTGACCCGAGCTCTGACGGGCGCTTCTGGCTGGCTTCGCCCTTGGCCCTGGGGGTCGCCCCGGGGAGGGGGCTGGTGCTGGCCCCCCCCAGAGCCTTGCAGCCCTTCCCACCCAGCCGCCCCACGCTGGGCAGCGGGCAGGCTGGCCGTGCCGAACCTCCAGCCCAGGGCATAGAGACGATCCGAGGAGGAAGGGGAGATTTATTCTCAGATGAAAGACTCTCGCCCGCGACCCCAGGTGGTTTAGACTACTTTGTCGCCCTGGAAGGAGCTTCAAAATGCATGCTGTAAACCGAAACACAGATAAACTCAAATACGTAGGGCGGGGGTTTGTTCTAGGCAGCTCCGCGGGCTCCGTGCCTGGAGACCCCTCCTCGCCCAGCCTTGCCGTGCCGTGGCCGGAGCGGCATCCCCGGCTGAGCCCCGGCGGTCTCGGCGTGGGGTGGAGGGAGAAGGGAGCGATGCTCTGGGGTGGTGGCACTGCCGGGAGTCGGGCTGGGGCGCAGACCCTGGGGGAGGAAGGGGAGAAGGACCAAGGCGAGCCGGTGCTTCACCTCCGCGGAGTTGGGGGAAAAAGAATCAGCCCGTGTCTTTCAGCAAAGCTGCACGTTTGTAGATGATTTCTGCTGGGAAACGTTACCTCATTTCTGGACCAACTTGAGAAGAGTGTCGTGGCGGGGGGGGAGCGTATCATGCTGTGTAATGCCATCCCTGGTTTCAGCGATGCTTCCGAGCTCGCTTATGGAAAACGCAGTCGTCGCAGTTCCAGACTCAGCTCTGAAGCAGCGATGAAGAGGATGGAGCTGCCGGCAAGCGGGGCTGCGCTGCAGCCCGTGGCTGTGCCGGGGGGGGGTGAGGTGCCCGGGGGGAGGCTGCCTGCCCGGAGCCATCCAGCAGGCAGCCGCGGGCAGCGAGGAGAAGCCTTGGCTGGCCTCAGAGCACCCGGGTGGCTGTGGAGCAGAGGGGCTGCCTGGATGTCCGCGCGCTCTGGGGACGCGGGGAGGGGTAACTGCTGGTGAGGGACGTTGCCTGAACAGCAGGCACTGCTACCGTTTCATCTCAGAAAGTTGCAATTTCATGTCTCTGTTTTTTCCACAGCTTTTCTGTACTGTAGTCTGTGAGAGACCACATGGAAGTGCAACCGTATAGAGAGAGTTGTAGAATTTGAGACGCGCTAGGTGGTCTGGTTATTTCTACCCAAGGCCGTAAGCAAGTGGTCTCACAGCAGAAGTTAAGAGTTTATCTCACAACAGATGTCTGAAGTTTTGGCAGCTTTTTCAGACAGCAGCTGTTGCAGCAGTGGATAGAAACCACAAATAAATGGGTAAATGGTTAAAAAGTGCCCGCAGAGGTCTCTTTCTGGAGAGAACAAGCACACAGGAGGTTCAGCTGGAGGATGGCAGTTTGTGCTCTCCAAAATGATTTTTCCCCAGTGGTGGTCACAGGGAGCTGCTGCCACGGGAGCTTTGGGCAGGGTTTGCTTTGGGGGTGTTTAAAGTGATAAAACTCCTGTACAAATGTTAGACCTGGCTGTTGGGGAGGCGGCACCAGGCCTCCTTTTGGGGATGGAGAAGATGAATGTGGGGAGCGGAGCAGCCCGTCCTGGGTCAGAGAGAGCAAAGCTGGGAGCAGCGTTCGACCATGCGTCCTCCCCTGCCGCGGGTTTTTACCCGTCCCTCGGTGTCTGGGCGTATCGGCAGCACCTCTCCGTCCTGCGGGCATCTTCCGGGATGAGGACCCGTTGGCACGGGTGCTGCGAGCATCCCTCCTGCACGCCTGGCCGCCGGGCGGGAGTGAGCGGGGGAGATGGGTGCAGAGGGACGTGGGGGCACCGGTTCCCGGGGAATGCCCGGCAGGAGTCGGGTGCTTTGGCTGGCAGACAGGAAGGCCGCCCAGTGTGCTGTGGATTTCAGCTGGTGCCCAGAAAAGACACCACGGCCCCGCGTGGAAGGTGTGTTTGTGTTGCAGATGGTGTAGGGAGCGCGGGGAGGGGGCAGGGGGGGCAGTTTCTGCTTGCTCAGCTGTTCTGTCCCCTGTACTAACCAAGCGGGTTTGGGGGGTTCCTGCCTTCACCATTGTGCCCACGGTAGTTGTTTTAAGCATGTATTTGGAATGGCTGAGCAAAGAAAAGGCTATCTGCCCCAAAATATGAACAGATTTCTTCTAAATGCATGAAGAGCAATTTCCAGTCGTATTTCCTTTCTCCTGTACGTTACGCAGGGGGTGGGGTTTACATTACGGAATAGCGGTCTGCACAGTTGTGTCGCATAATAGTAATCTGCAGTTGTTATATGCTACGGCACGAGAGCAGTTTCTACAACGAATTAATCTTTGTCTTAGCTACTGAAGGGAAAAAAAGGATCTGCTTTGCATCTTCTTTCCTAGACTGACGTCAGATAAGCTAAGTTGTTAATTCGAATGCTGCTGTAACGGCAGAGCGACGCGTTTCTCAGACGGTGGCTTTATAAAAAGCGTGGGGAATCTCGGAAGTTGGGCACTGTCCAGAGACGGCCCGTGAACGCGAGGGCGGTGGCTGGGGGGGGTCGGGGGGAGCGCTGCCGTCGCCTTGGAGTTCGGAGCCCGGGCGCCCGCCGGTCGGGTGCCCGTCCCACGTCGTTTCTGCAAAGGCAACGGTCTTCGGGGCGCGGGCGCCGACACCAGCGCGGCCCCCCCCGGGGATTGCTCCGTCAGCCCTCGGCTCCCGCCTGCCGGCGCGGTGCCGGCGGGGCCGTTGGCTCGGCACCC
>JAVJGG010000074.1:82611499-82644217 GCA_035590195.1 Aviceda cuculoides
GTCGCTCCAGAGCCCTCGCCCCCGCCCCGCCACTCCCCACCCTCCGCTCCGGGTCCGGGTGTCTTAAAACGTTGTGTACCCGCTTTGAGCTCGCCCTCGTGTCACGAACCGGTTTCACGCCCGAGACCCCAGTTTGCCGCCCGCGGAGCGGCGGATCGATCGTCTTTATATCCGGGTCCGGCTTCAGACTCCCAACGTGACCCTGACTCGCTGATCGCGCTGGACATAAAGCCAAATCAACTACTAAATACACTTTACTCCGCGTAGAAGAGTGCCACTTGGGGAACAGGAGTACGAAAGTCGCAGTCTTCTGTCGAGGCATCTGAAGTAACGTCGGTAGAGTGTTTATATTGTCTGTCATTAAGGATATATTAGAGATGTGCTTTCATTAGTGCAAAGAAACATATTTTTATTTGGCCTTATACAGTAGATTGTGATAATGAAAGCTTTGTAATATAGTCTGTTTATTTTTTTTTTCTTATTTATCTGCCAAAGACAGTAATGGATACGAGAATTTTAAATAGGTTTTTTTGTAAGACAGTTAATGATTGTAATAGTGTTTAATCTTCCAGAAAGCTTTATATGTTCTTCCGCAATAAGCAGACTCGATATTCGTTTCGGCAGACTCAACTCATGCTAGCAGAGCCCAACGCTACTCAGACGACACGCAGTTGTTGTAATACCTACACGCTGAGTTCACCTGCATTTTTCAGTCCAAAGGCAAGGAGGGGTACGTGAGACAATGGCAATGTTCACTACTGTGGCCAGCAGTAGATGGTCCAGCTTGCTAAAATTTGCCAAGGTACTTGTATTATGAAATTTAAGGTATATTTTATTATGTCATTTTATGTCATTTTTTAACTTTGTGGAAGGTGATATGTTGAACTGAGTGTAAGCTGAGTTTTTCAGACAAATAAAGTAGCTAAAGAGTGAATGTTATTTTATCATTAAAGGGTTTTTACTCAATGATTTGTGCCAATAGATGTCCTTTATCTTAATGACAAGTATTACATTGCTTTCAAATTTTTATTTATAGCTATCGATGTAAAACCCCCACACACATATTATTTGCCAAAGTTCAATAAAGGAGGAAAACAACGCTTTCGCTTCCTTGTGCGATGAAAAGTTCCTGTTTTTTTTCCAGGTGCCTTCCTCGCGTCTGGCTGCTCCCCACGGCCCGGTCCCGGTCCCGCACCACCGGACCCCAGCCCCGGCCGGGCCGTTCCCGCTGCCGGGGTGCAGCAGCGCCGAGCACCGTCGGGCTGGTCCAGGACCGCGTCCCGACGGCGCCAGGTGGCACGCAGGGCCTGGCCGAGTACGAGCAAAAAGTACTTGAAAAAAGAGCCGGCACGTCCTTCTGCGGGCACGGCCGGCGTAGCCGGCGCCAGGCGCGGGTTGTGATGGAAGAGGGACAAACCAGGGCGGGGAGAGAGGCAGCTTGGTTGTCCCGCAGATGATCCCTCGAGTGGGGCGTTTGGCAAAGCTCCTCTCCCAGATTTCCCTCTCGCCCAGCGGTTCCCGTGCATCAGCCTTCGCTCCTCCTGCCCGCCGCGCCGGCGCGCTCACTCCCTGCCACCGCTCGGCGGTCTTGGCCGGCTCCGGCGCGCGAGTATTTGAGGTCTTTTGTAAAGAAAAATCCTTTAATTCTGCAGCCTGACTGAAAGCCAAGCAGCGCACCGCGTTCGCGTCTGGTAACGCCGTAGCTTCTGGGCAGAGGGCGACGATACGGCTTCGCTCTAGAGGCTGCGAGCGCCAGGAGAAAACGGGGTGAGCGCTGCTGCCTGCTGAGCATCCTTCTCCCCCCCGAAAGGGTCCTGGCCCCCGGGGCGGGGGGGACAGCATCTGCCGGTGCCTGGCTGCGGGACCCACGCCTTCCCACCGTTCTCCCCGGGCGCTGTAATCTCAGCACTGGTTTGGGGGGTGGGGGTGGGGTGGGGTTTGGGTCTCCCAGGTGGGACAAGCAGGTACAACTGCATTTATAAGCAGAGCTTCGTTACTTGTGTGCAAAATCCTGCCCCAGCCTGGCCGGGACACGTCAGGTCCCGTCCAAGGAGGGTGACTCCTCTGAGGAACCACCGGTCCTCCAGCAGCCGCCACCGACATCGCGCCCGAGGGGCTCGGGCCCCTACCCAGGGCAAACCAGCCGAAGGAGGGACCAGCAAAGACAGAGGCCACCAACCTCAGCCTCTTCGTCCTTCTCCTTTTGCAATGGCCTCTGGTTTTCCCGAGAGAATTCCAAAAATTGGTTCAGTTGGTGGTAACTCGCTGCCTACGTTACAGCAGTGAAGATGTTTGTTAAAGGAGAAATCACTTTATATTTATGTAAATCACAGAATTACATGGTGCAACATAATTACCATGAAATTAAGTAAATTGCCACACTTTCATTCCCTGAGGCAGCACTACCGGAGGAGGCAGGAGGTTCCTTGAGCCGAAATTTCATGGCAAGGAGAACGTAGCAGGTTTGCACTCATTCATTCATTTTACTCCAGCTATGGGCAAGGTTTTTTGTTTTTTCTCCTTGAGTAATCTCGTCATAAGTAGATAAAACACGAAACTAAAAGAACAAGGAAAAGCACTTTCCTACACTTACCTCTTAAAACAAGAAACCCCATAAAAACGGCCCTTTCCTTCCTTAACCTTTTGGCAGCGGTGGAAGATTCACTCCAGGTGCCGTTGCTCTCCCTGCCCACCCCGTGCCAGCGGCAGGGTCGGGGGGCTGCGGGAGGGACTCTGCAGCCCCCGGGAACCCCCGTGTCCCGTCCCCGGGCGAGCTCCGTGGGCTGTGCACGGGGGGGCCGGGGGGCTGCAGCACCCTCACCGGTAAAAAGGGCGCTGTGGGTTTTATTATCCCGAATCTAGCCTTAGCACCGATTTTTAACCTTGGGGTTAATAAAATCACGGAAGAATTTGTTTTCACGCTCGTTCTCTTCATATCCCTCTCTCGACACTGAGCCAGATTCTGCCATTAATTAAATTTACGCTGCTTCATTTAACTTTGCTGAGCGGCTACCGGTGCAAATAAAAGCAGACCTGCCTCTTCAGCGTTTTGCGTCGAAGCGCCCAGAACGCCGCTCTTCAAGCCTCCTTTCCACCTTCACCCTCCGGCTGGGGTGCGGTGGGGACCCCCGAGGAAGGGGAGGGAACCGAGCCCCCCCAAGCCCCGCGCTCCCTCCGGCCAGGCACGGGGCCGAGCGTCCCTCCGGGCGCCCGCTCCTGCCCCCCGCTCCCCTCGCACAGGGGGGCAACGGCAGCGACGAGGCAGGCTCACCCCAAACCCGCTGCCCCCCCGCACCGGGGAGAGGAGCCCACCCGCGCAGGCTGGGCTTTGACCCAAACCAGCTCCCGGTGCTCGGGCTCTGCGGGGGGAGCGAGGAGGAACCAGCTGGGTTCGGTGTGTTTTCCCGAGCCCCCTCTCCACGCAGAGCTCCGGGCTCCTGCCGTGGGCAGCAAACCGCCCCGCAGAAGGGTCCGCTCCGGGAGAAGGCAGCGGTGAAGACCACGGGAGCAAGTGCCTCCGGGATGGCTGCTGCTCCCAGGGCCGGGCCGGGAGGGTAGCTGACCACTGGAAGGGTAAAAACACTTTTAACAGAAAAAAAATAGAAGCGTTGACACTGAGACTAATGCAGCCCACGGTAGGTCGTTTCCATTTCACTTGCGGGATCGTTCTCCTGGGAATGCATTTTCTAGGCACTTAGCAATGGGCACATCTGGAAGAAGGAAACGGGACCATTTCATTAAGCTGACGAAAAGCTGAAGGATGACCCGAGCGTGCGGCAGGATTTTAGCCGGGCTGTATCTGTTCGGCTCCAGCTACAAATGCTTTAACTGCTGAAAATCCCTCGGGCAAAGGGACACCTCAGGCTCTGCCAGTGCCCAGCGCCGGTCTGTGCCGCAGCAGCGAGCGGTGCTGGGAGCGCTGGGCATCACCCACCACACCGACCCGTCCAACGGGGGCAGCCGATCCAGCCCGGCGCCCGGCAGACCTGCCGGAGCATCCTCGGCGCAGCCGCGGCCAGGCCCCCTCGCACACGGCCAGGGGACGGAGAGGCGGCCGCGCTCGGCCAAGGCACCCCGCGAGGATTCGGTGCTCCAGGTCCTCCCGTCGTCCTGGTGGAAGCTCCTGGCCGCGCACAGCGGCAGGGCACCCACGGCACCGGCTGCGTCCTGCGTGGCACCGGGCGACCCACGGCACCTACCTGAGACTCTTCTTCGCCCACCTCGGCTTATTGGCTCGTGTTTGAGCCAGATGCGGGCCTGCAAAACACATCGGTATGAGCCCAAAAGGGCCTTCGACCGCCGCGTTTCTTCGCACACCCTCTGCTGACTCTTCCCCACAACCCGAGGCAGCGCAGGAGCCGCGGCGGCCGCAGTGCCGTGCCCAGAGCAGAGCTGCTTCCGTCTCCCGACCACGGCCTCCCGTTCCCCTCCGCCGGCTGGCAGCAGCTGGAAGCCTCCCGAGCCAAGAATTGCCGCGCTCTCCTTTTGCGGCTTTTCCCAGCGCCAGGTCGTGACATCTGCACTCGGGTCCCGGGCAGACTTGGCACCCCGTGGCGAGGGGGTCGGCTTCCCTCTCCCTGCTGGAGCTGCTCGCCTCCGTGAATTCCCCTCGACCCGCTGTTTCCTAACCCTGCTGGGGCTCGCACAATTATTCCAGGTTAAAACACTGCAAAACCCCCCTCGGTTTGTTACCAGTGTTAAAAAAACCACCCCACCAAAACACAGCACTTCCATCGCGGGGATGCAAGGGCACGCCGGGGCGGCCAGGCCGGCTGCTGTCCCCGCTCCCCAGCTGGGCTCCCCGGCACACGGTGGGGGTCCGGGCTGCTCCCCTGAACGCTCGCTCCCACTTGCAGGCAGGGCAGAGCGGCCTGGCCTGAAGGAGCGGGCGTCACGCTCCCCTCCTCTTCCTCCTCCTCCTCCTCTTCGGGCAAGCCGGCACGCAGCAGCCGCGGGGACGGCAGTGCATCCGTCAGGCTGGACTTGACAGTAACGATCTGCTGCGCCGGAGCCGGCGGTGGTCAGGGCACGGGTCCCTCCTGACGGCAGGTGAAGTGCTGGCAACGGGGTTTTTAACTTACCGTATCGCCATCGGTTTTGATCCAAGCGCTCAGCCCCGGTTTGAAGCCTTGTAGGGGAGCCCAGGGGAAAAGCCTGGAAGCCAGCACGCAGGGAAAGGCACACCATGTTAGAGTGTCGTTGTAGGGCAACTGCCTTTCTTTTGGGGGAAAACAGCAGAAGCTTTTGCAGTGCCGCTGATATGTATTTTTAGCACATGTGGCACAGAAGTGCTTAAGCAAAACAACCAGGAGGAAAAAACACTTGTGATACACAGCATGGCAGGGCACCGCAGCGGGATTGTCCATGTTCAGGTGGAAACAACCAGCATCAATGTGCACACACGCCCCCACAGAGGAGAAAAACCTAAGATTAGTTCTGCCTACCGTAAGATGTACCCGCTGGAAAAATGCCTTTCAGCTTCCGCACGTATAAAACGTCTGCGAGTGACTCCAGGGTCCATCTCAGAAAGGCATAATGGCAGGAAGCCATAATATATTAAAACAGTAGATTAAAACAAACAAGAACACTTTGGATCGTATTACACATCACTTTCCTCACGCCTGACAACAGAAGAAATCAAAGGCAGTAAAAGACAATCGTAGACCATAATGGCCTAATAACTCCGTGATAAAAGCGCTTGTGGGAGTTGGCTGCGAGGAGCCCAGCGCAGCCGCGGGAGGCAGAGCCAGCCCTGGAACCCGCAGCGCTGCATCAGGAGCATTACGGCTTAAGTGCTCGTTTAAGACTTCCTCGAAAATGCAGCGTGCTCACTTGAGAAACGTAATTAGGCCTCGACTGCGGGTGATGTTCACACATTATGGATCATCCTTAAAAATGACAGGAAAAGGATGACCGAGGGCTCTGGCTTCTGCACGGCAGCTCCCTCTCCATCATCCCGGGAGAAGACCCAACGCCCCGGCTGCGCACCCACCCCGTCCCCCCCAGGGTGGCCCAGGCTGCCGGCACCGTCCAGGGGCCGCACGGAGGGTCCGGCCCATCCAGGGCTCCGGGGCGGCCGCGCTGGAGAGGCCGGGGCCGGATCGCGCAGCACGGGTCGCTCCGAAGGGCTTCGCTTCCCGGTTCTTTCGGGAGCGCGGACTGCGCCCACGCTCTCCGACTCGCCGTGCACAGGGGCGGCCAGGCGAAGCTGGAGTTTGTCCCCAGGCACCTTCGCGCGCTCGCAGACCTTTGAGAAAGATTCAAAGTGCCGATGGCCGCCGGGGTACTTCTCGCACCCTCCAGCACCTCGGGCACACGCAGCAACTTACACCAAAGCCAGAGGCTCTAAGTCGTCCCGTGGCAGCTGGCCGTTTTCTCAGTGCAGAACCCAAGGAGAAAGTCCTTTCTCCGGGGTCCTTCCTGCTGTTTCTCTCTCTCTGGGGCCGGGACGTTTGGGCTCTGTGCTGCGGCGCTGGGCAGAAGCCGCAGCTCTCCCACGGCGCTGCCGGGTGCCATCTGAAGCAGCACGGCTGGTTTGCACTGACCTGGCTGAGAAGCTGCAATCCCCCTTTGAAGCCATTTTGGGCTACTGGGTCCCCCACGAGCAGTAAATTATCCCCAGACCGTTCCCCTAACCCAAGGACCAGCCGCCCTCGCCGCGAGAGCAGACGGTCGTAGCAACTTAACTATGGATCACGAATCCTGCAATGCTGACTTGGCTGTTCGGTTGGATTTGGGGTGGTTTGCGATGGCTGCTGACGCCGTTCTGGTGCCCACCCCTCCCGTACAAGCTCCCAAAGCCTCCCCAGGGACCCCCTCATTCAGCTGTGCATACGGCAGCCTTCAGCCCTCGGACCCAAATCTGCTTTGTCTTCTCACCTCCACGGCACACGGTACCTCCTGGAGCTGAACCGGGCTGACTGCGGCACTGCTCTCGTGTCGGGTGGCACCACGGATTCCTGTTACGCACCGAAGGTCTTTCCAGAGGGTACGATTCACGCCACCTTCCTGCCGTCTGCTCCTGGTTCCCACCGCTGGTGCCCGTTTGTCTCTGGGCAGGGGCGATGCTCGCACCACGCCGTCAGCAAAGCATCTCCCAGGCGAGACGCGGTGGATTAACGCCGACTTCATCCATCAGAGAAGATCTCCGAACCGCTAAGCAGGCTCACGTCGAGATCCCCCTCCGTTCCCAATAATCTGCTGACAGACCTCGATGTTCTGCAGACAAGCTTTTCAGCTTCCACCAGTTACCAGGCAGGGAGGCACCCGTGCTGGGCGCACTGGGAAGGAACTAGCCTGGAGCAGGGCATTTGCACAACACACTGCCTCTGTGCCGAACGTGGGGCATTTTCCTGAAGAAACGTGGAATATGGAAAGCGTTCCTGTGCACAGCTGCCTTGGGCCTCTTTTGAAGGGACCTGGACAGAACATGGATCCTGATGAAGTCACAGAGCTGGCCAGAGAAGACAGATAAAAGCCTGGGGACGTGCTGTCAGGCAGCAGCATCCTCCTTTTTTTTTTCCTTTTTGTGAAAGCAGCATTTGTCTTCCATGGGAGCAGCCATGTCAGAGGGAGGGTATACAAATACGCTGACTCTAAACAATGACTGCTTGAAACTACAGAGCTTGTGGTTTACTAACTGCAGTCCTGACTCCACCCTGACCGTAAAGCCAAGGGAAGGAAAGAGCTCAACACCTGCAGCACCCCTTTGCCACCATCCGAAAACATGTTCCTCGTCACCCCAGGGTCTGGCTGTACCCACTGGCTTGGGAAGACCCCACTGGTTCAGCACGCGTCAAACCGGGTCTTAATTAAATTCCTGGTAGCTGCAATTAGCAAAGACATTTGCAGGGGACATCAGGACATTATTTACTGCCCATTTAAGTCCCATCTGTCCCCACTGCATATGCTGAGCCCACCTTACGTAGCATGGGAGCACTTCCAGCGATTTTACAGAAACATGCTTTTTGCCATGTTTTCTGAAGTTTGAGCGCTTTATGCCCATCGTAGCAGTTGCAGTTCAGACCAATGCAACGAGGCAGTGCTGCACTGCTGGGAAACAGTATGTTGTTCATCAGGATAATGCGAGATACCATTAGTCTAAATCATACACATAGGCTCAATAATCCCAAATCTCACTTAATATCTTCAGTTTATCTCTAGCTTTGTTATGGAAGCAGAGTGCTGCAGTTTAATTTAAGAGGCTGTCTTCCAATCGAAGTTATGCTGCCATAATTATTCAAGTAGGTATATCGAGTTCAAGTTATTTACCCCAGCCAAAATTAATAGCAGCAAACTATCTCAAACACCAACGTAAATTCTGAACACCTTGGGCAGAATCCCGCGCTCCCGTGAAGCTCTGACTTTACACCGGCTCAGGCAGGCTCCCCTTTGCCAGAGGTGTGTTCGCACGCTTGTGGTGCAAGTCCGGCGACGCCTGCGTGCCTCCGGCTGCTCGGAGAACCAGGTTTCAGCCACCCCTCTGCCTCTCAGCTGCATCCATCAGCTCTGCGGTTTGAGATCTTTCAAAGCCTTTCAGGCACTGCATTAGGTGTCCCCGCACCTCGGCCTGGGAGCACCGTTTGGGGAGAGGTTGCTATTTATAATGGCTTTTTCCAGGCGCTGCAGCGTAGGTGCAGCAGTTATGCTTTCAGCTCTGCCGGAGTATTTCTGCTCTCCGCCGCTCTGTCAGGTTTTCCTCGCCACCAGGGAGTGTAAATGTGTCTTCACATGCATTTCTGAGAGACCCTGGAAACCTCGCCATAAATCAGCAGGAGGTAATGTCGCTCTTTAGTACTTCGTGGATAACGTATTTTGACATCAAGGTAATGAGGGAGAGGTTTGACTTCAAACTCGGCATCCTTCGCGCCGGGTCTGGTCCTGGGAGGGATGAGCCCTCGCAGCCATCGCCGCCAGGCATCGGCTCCGCCGTGCATCACAGAACGCAGCGGGGCGTCCCCGTCCCCATCCCCCTGACATTTGGCCCTTTTTCCTGCCCCGTGAGTGACGTGATCGCGGGCACGGTCCCCTCCTCCGAGGACAACGGCAGCGACACCTTTAGCGCTTTCTCCCCACGTTATGGCCTCCTGATCTCTTGGCCTTTGGAGTTCAGATGTCAGCGGGCAGCCGCTCCCGACGCAACCTCTGAGCCCAGGGGGATAAAAGGCCACGCATCTCGGAGGCGATCCATCTCCGGGCGGTCACGTAAAGGATGCTGTTCAGCCAGGCCAACGGATGCAAATTAAATAACCTTTTCCTGGCACTTACTGATGAGCACAAATTTGGCAGGAAAACAAAAGGCAGGTTTTAGACCTGGTCCAAATTTACGAATCTCTGTGCTCCGCTGCAAGAGCGGAGCTTGCCTGTGAGGGCTTCAGTTATGAACGATAAATAAATCACTTGCCCAGCGCACCACGGGTGGTATCAAAAGAAGAGTGCGTTTCACAGAGGATGAAAGACACAGCGCAGCCTATACGTGCTCTGCTGGCAGCCCGAGGCAGCCGGGAGGTGCGGACTGGTTTGAGCCTTTGACCAGCCTGTGCCGAGCAGAAAGGTGCGAGGAGCCGCTTGTCGGCCACGGTTTCAGGGTCTGCCCTCCACAAGGAAAGTGGCGAAGGAGGAAAGCGGTTGGACACATAACCTCTGCAGTTACCGACAAATATAGGGGCCGTTTCCTTGGACTCTGAAAACGCACTCGCAGCAGGCATGCTGGTTTTGTTTTTAAGGGGTTGCTGTAGGGTAGCAGGGAGCTCAGCTTACCTGCTGTTAACAGGACATGAATATTCATCCTCCTGCAACCTAAAGCCCCATCTATCCAATACAAAGTCACCTTGTTGCCAAGACAATTCCGTAACTTCCCAGGATCAGTTTAGGGAAAATAAGTGTCGTGCAGCCCCCTGCAGCCGCTGCGGGCCGGAGCTGCCCCCGCCTGCAGCATCACCCGTCACCCGTCGCTCGGTGACATCCCACGGACGCCCTCGCCGCGGTCCCAGCGGGGCACCGAGGGTCGTGCACGGCTGCAGAGGGACGAGCCGCTGCCCCCGAGGTCACGATTCCCCATACAAACCTCAGCAGAAACCAGCAACAAGCTGATTTACCACAGGGCAAAAAGTTGCCATAATCAGCTTCTCTGCTGTGACAGCAGCGGAGGGACTGTCGCTGCTGAATAGAGGAGCTTCTCTCCGCTACCGCACGTGGGAAATGAGAAGATAAAAGCCAGCAGGGAGGCAGTCGCCACTAACTGACGCTTGGCACTTTTTTTACCCTACTACAACTTTCTAAAGGGAGAGTGAGCCAATGCTTCCACGATGTTAAAGAGATTCTTTTGGATTCAAATAAATGTGACATTGCTTAAGTTCTGCCACGTTTACTCAGCCAAACCAAATCTCCATTCACATGCAAAATGGCAAAGCTACTGACTGAAATACCGGAGGAAAAAAAAAAAGGAAGTAAAATCACCACTCTCCTTCACTCTTCCCATCTTCCATCCATTCAGCTCTCTCCCGTCACAATCTAGTAATGAGAGCTCACTAATGGATCAGCTTAAGTATACAACTCTCATCACTGTTCTAGAAAATAATCAATCAAGCACTTAATTTTTAACGTAAGAAATAAGCTGCCTAGAGACTGTTAATAGATAACTGAATAAATTAACAATCACAGGTGGAATTCAAAACTACTGCAAATCTTTTATTCAGCATCTTCTTGAGCCTGTTTTTACAGAAAGCACGCAAACCCCGCTTTCACAGAAAGCAGGCTGACACTCAATTCCACACCTCCTCCCAGCACGTAGCTGGACCTCGGCATGAGGAAACCACACCGAGCACATCTGTGCGCTTTATATCCCCCTCCACATCCTGACGTGTCACTCGGCAGTGTCCCAGACAGTTAGCGAGACCGTGGCAAACCGAGCCGAAGAGGCAGGATGAGGTGTAACTCGCCCCAGCCTGAACCATGCTCATCTACGCGGGAACAGACCGTGCCTTCAAAACAAAGGCTCAGGCTGAGTTTGACCCCTTTTACAGGAAACTACAAACAAAGGCACTGCTCTGTGAGCCAGAGGTAGGCAGGTTCCCGTGCGAAAGCCTCGGTGTGCTACTGTCACCTCCACCAAGGGACCAGTTTAACAGATACTGGGGTTTGTTACCCCAGCTGGGAAGCCACGGAGGCGAGGGCAGCATGAAATTATCACGTCCAACATTGTACTAACTGCTGAAAGGTTATCTATACAGACACTTCTGCGTGAGCAGAATAAGCAGCTTTGACTACTGGAGACATCCATTTTCAAAACCTCACATAAATACCCAGATAAAGCCTGCTGCTCACAGAACTTCATTAGCGAGCTCTGCCCTCGCGGGCGCCCGACGTGACCCTGAAGGACTGCGAGCCCGGAGGGCTGAAGTGCCGTTATTTCCCCTGAAAACCTAAGGGATGGACCCACCATGGCTTGGCTGCTCCAGCAAGCAATTTGGTACATGGGGACCAGACCAGTGGATCTCAGTGGGTGCTGAGGCCCTGCTCCAGGTAACATTAGTCTGGTTCCCTGCACCGAGCATTCAGACAGGATTTGGCCGAGACCCGGGCGCAGCGGGAGTGTTTGGTGCACATCTGGAGTGCTCCCTTCCAGAGGCACCCAGAGTTTGAACCCCTCGTGCACAAAGTGAATCAACTCTCTGTTGGGGGGAATCATGGCTTTGCAGTTCACTACGGATCCGAATCGAAATGCTGCCCAGTACACGCCCAAATGCTTTTGCTTTCTGGTGCAGAGAAAAGAGAAGGAACAGAGAGGACATCAAATACCATCATAAAGGGCTCTTACTAAAGACACACAGCTCAGTTATTTCTTCCAAAAAATTTAATTGAAAGTCCATCTTTATGGCAAACGATACACAGTAAGATTATACAATTTTTTTGTGTTACATTAAATGGAAGTCCTTGTTCAATCTGAAATACGTATGTTGGACTAAAAGCAAGTATTTGTACACACCTGGCATTAAAAAAAAAAAATGAAAGGAACTTCTCTCTCTCTTGCATCTTACACTTCATACTGTTTTCCAACTCTCTTGGTGTGGTAGAAAGGGAAATGAAGTGAGCTTTTAGATATTCCTAGGAAAATCCCAGCCCTACTAAACTCAACTGTAACATCCTCTTCTCCAGGGGGAGCAGGAGGTTAGCTCACAGACACTATCCACACACCTTTCAATATTACAGCACCACTTTTGGAAGCTATCACATTTTCTAAAATGCAGCCAGTAATAAGGGAGGTTTTATAAACTCCAAAAGAGAAAGACTTCAGCTGAACAAAAAAGAAAAAAGCAAAGTTGCAGGGAGTTAATTCAGGAGCACAGCCTAACCATGAGCAAATTCTTCAAAACATTCCACCTGCAAACACCTTTACTTCCCATTTCTTTCCTTAGGACACCAAGGGCTCTGTTTCTGAACTCCTCTATTTTTCAATCAATATCCCCGAGCCAGAGCTCCACAGTGCTGTGGGAGCACTGCTGTGAAGATTCCACTCCCCAGCTCTCATTCCTACTTTCAGGTGCAGTCTCAGCCGTGCAGCTGTTTGTCGGCCTGCGCCGCAAACAACATTAGCAGGAGTACGACCGAGCAGCTCGGGCACGGGGACGGCAACACCGCACTCTCCCTGAAGCCCCCCCACTGCTCAAGTCCAGCCTGAGGACTCGGCTCTTACTGACGAAATCTTGGGATACAACACTGCCTCAACACATCGCTTAAGCTCACTTCCAACTGGTTGCTTTTTGTCAGGGCATATGTAAGTGATAAACACTTGCAAATGAAATAAAGTACTGAGAAAGAAGTGCAACTGAAAACAAAACAAAACAAAAAAAATCAAACTAGATTATTGTCTGAGGACTAGAGTCTCCCAGATGCTGACACTTCCATATGCTCAAACCAATCCAACCAGAGCAGAAAGCGCTCAGGATCTGACGAGGCTGGGTCCTGAGTTAGTAGCACCAAATGTTTAAAATCTGCCAGAGGGGCAAACTGAATGCATAATTGTAGGATTAAGACTGCAATCTCCCAAGTGCAGCGGCTACACACCACTGGCAGAGTGCTAAAGAAGAAGGCACATAAATGGATGGGATTTATCTCTCCTCACATTAGACATGTGCAACGTAGCTAACTACCTCTGAGTCAGTGCACCATGCTCCCTTCACGGTCAGAGGCAGCAACGGAGTGAAATTCATCCAACCTGCTGTGGACATCTGCTTTGAGAGATGAATAATTTCTCAGAAATGCATATTAAAACAATCTTTTGACCATAAATAGTACCTAGGAGACCAGCTCAGATGTCAACATGTAGATAGGAAGCATCTAAAGTAAGGTCAAATTAATTCCACTGTCAGTTAGCATAGTTAGAAATGCTCCCAAACAGAAAACCTGGGATTAGATTTCAATGGCAGCAGAATTCCCACTGTTAGTAGTCTCACTGTTATCTAGATTTCTATTAAAAATATTAAGCAGAGCTGCTAGCTAACTTGCTCAGGTAGTTTTTCAATAGGCTTTTGACGCTGCTCTAAGAGAAAATAATGTGTGTTAAATAGCAGGATGGAGTGATATTACATGATCTGTTCAGCAAAATGAAGAAACCCACCAATGCTATGAGACGAGATCCATCTGCTAAAAGCTAGAAAATGAAATGATTTCTACATTATGGTCTAATAGCAGCAATGGGCTTAGTAATTATCTCACTTGTGGTTAGCATACTAAAAAGTGAATTTTAAATACCTTTTATTACTGGGGACAAACGTAATGCCTCATAATTAGTACCAGCTAATATTTTCAGTACTCTCTCCAGTATGGAAATAAAAAGCCAATCTATATTTATAGTATCACAATGTTCACATGAAGTTAACCTTCACTTTCCAGCTTCAGCCACACTTCTAAATGTGCTGGTCACAACCTGCATTTGAAGGTCAATATACCCTTCAGCTGGTAGAAAAGAGGTGTAAGTAGGAAGATTTTACAAAACAGATTGTTTTCCAATGACCCGTAAGTGTCAAGCAGAGAAATGGGAACAGAGAAAGTTCTTTGTCCAACAAGAGACATAAGGCTAGTGTTCCCTTCCCAGACATATTGCAGACATTTTTATTCTTTTGATGTTGATTCAAAGCTTTTCCATGAAAATTTCGTCCTTCCACACACATGTGATAGTCCTACCTACTCCACCTGAGCAAGGGCAGGAATCAGCTTTGCGCTCCTTTTTCCTGCCAAGGCAGCGAGCGGAGGCCAAGAATGGAGCAAGAAAGGGAGAACAGAAGCCCTGGCTTCTAGTTCCCTGCCACTGGAAGAGGCACAGGTATGAAGGGTCAAGGAAGACTTCTTTCTGCTAAAGCAACGAGGGACAGCAGTAATGTAGGAGGTTCTGGCACTGAAGGAATTCAAGTCTGTCTCACCATAATCACACATGGAAGCTGCAGTATGGCAGTGGAGACATCAATCAGCTATCAAGACATATTAGGCCACAGGCCCTAGCGAGGCTGTACAGTAGGATTTACATTGCTCCATGGCAGTACTTGGCCCACTGGCTGATCGACACAGCATCCATTAATTTCTTTAGCATCCCGTGTTTAATTCTTTCAACATAAAATAGAACAAGATAAACCCCTGTTATACCAACAGAGGCCTATTTTCTTTTTAAACTACCCTAGCCTTGAAAGATCAGAGGTTCAAACTGTTCATCCCTCATAATTACATACGCAAATAAAACTGTCTGAGCAGCACGGCATCTGCTTCTCAAACATCACGATTAGCTGAATCATCCATTTACAGAAAACAACCTGTGTTGCCAAAGTACTGGCATTTCAGTGCTAATTACGTAAAGTAAACATTTATACCCATGAAGCTGACAGCTAGACTAATACACATTTGGCTCAGTCCCACCAAACACTGTCACAGCTTTGCTCCTCCTTTGTCCCTCCCAGGAGGAGAGGTCCCTGTGCAAGAGGACCACTGAGGTGCCGCGGTACTTCTGCCCTGAAGTACTTCAAGTGCCGAGCCCAGGCATGCTTTGGGGCCACCAGCCTTCCAGAAACCCCCCTCCCAAGACTAACCTGGACACCGGTCCCAGTGCTGACAGTGAGGGAATACTGCCCTAAAAAGGTTTTTCACTCTACAAAACCACCGCTGCTTAGGAGTGGATTCAGCAGTCCTGATGCACCCCAACGCCTGCCAAGACAAGCAAGAAGTTTAGCTGGGTTACGAGTGCATACTCCTGGCCCACCATCAGTGCCAGAAATCTAACAGACAAAATTTGGCTTTTGTCAAAAAGTATGCATAAGCACCCAGCTGTTAGCCTGTGAGGCTGCCTGCTGTCGGGCATCTGCAATGTAAATTACTCCTGACTTATCATCTCAGTTTTAAATAACAGCATCAATTAAGCTAGATCAACTGTACCTGTGGAACCCCATAGGTATCCCACAAAAACCACAGCACTGTGGCACAGTAGAAAGCACAGAGCAGATCTATAAACCTTCTGGAGAGCAAGCCTGACTTCCTAAATTTACGTAGCCAAACAGGGAAAGCCCTTTTTAATAGTAATTTTAAAAAGCCATTTTGCTTAAAACATAAACCAACATGTTTCCATACATGCTGCTGATAGCTGCTAGATTCGAAACATACAGTTTGTTTCAATTGAGCATGTTCTTCAGCATCACCCAAGCAGGCTTATTCCTTTCATTTTATGCTCTTCAAATGCTGAGGCTTTCCTGCAGATAATGAAAGTGTTTTTTCTAGAAAATGTAAACAAATCTTGTGCATTCTACTATCCCAGCTAAGCTTTCACCAGAAGTTTCTGGCAGGAGAAAACAAACAAACCAAAACAAAGCCTTATCTTTATGCTCTAAAAAAAATATACACATTATTTTAAAAGCATTAGAAGTCACTTATCTTCAAACCCATCTGAAAAAAATCACTCTCAGAAGAGATAATTGTTGACTATGCTGGTTATACTGTACCTTAAGCATAATCAAAACAAGTAATTGTATGCTTAACTTGGAAAGCTGAAATTAATGCACTCATGACAAAACTGCATACATATAATTCCCTGCATAGGAAATAGAACCTAATTTGTAGAAAAGTTTTTTAAGTTTTTCAGTGCATACTTATGGGCTCATGCTAAGTCCAATCAGAATCAGATGAAACGAGATCTCTTCACATCTCACAGGATAAACGCCCTTATTTCCCTACTTTCTACAAACTCTTCTCAAACAAAGAAAACATAAGGAAAAAAAAAAAATAAAGTCAAGTTCTCCCCACTGTTACATGAGGTTAACACCACTGAGACTACCAGCCTGCAAGTACGTAACAGAGGAGAGTTTGGTCAAGCGGTTTCCTTCCTTTGCTCTGCTTCACCAGGGCAATTTTCCTGCATAATCCAGCAGTGCTCTCCTGGACACCCATCACAGCTGTTGATTAGTGAAGAAGGCTTTTGTCTCCCTGCAGACAGGATTTACACAGAGCGGACAGCAGAGAGTTAACTGCCTAGAGCAGACTTCATTCGACTGGATATGCGAACAGACTAAGTCTGCCAGAGCCTGAAAGACAGTTAATGAAAAATCAGAAGTGAGCAAACCTAGCTGCATAAAATAAAAAAATGCTTTAACATGTCACACTGACTAGTGAGATTGCCAAATTGTGTATCCATCAGACTACACTTTTTAAGCACCAGCCCCCTTTACTTCAGCAGAAAATCCTGCTTTAAAACCACATTGGCATAGTATCTTAAGAAAAATATTTCATTAAAAGACTACTACAAATGAATACAAAACTGTTTTTCTTTTTTGTCAAACCAAACTTCTGAACTACTTTTTTTTTTTTTTAAAAAAAAAAAAAAAAAGAAAACACAAAATGTGTTAAAAGAAAACACTTTTTGGTATACAGATTAAGTACAGGGGTTTCCATTTTCACTCTTAAACTCAGAAGACTTTAAAACTACAAGAAGACATCCATAATCTAGTGGGAAACACACAACTGCAAACTTTTGCAACTATTGCAACAAAGAAGATACCTTGGAGAACAGTGGATTTCCGTTAAGAGACTCTGCTCTTCTGATATTTTCAACTCCACACTGAATCAAAAATAAAGAGAAAAAAAGTTAAGTCTGCTAGATCCTTCACTAGTTAAGCCTTCAAAACCTTCTTTTCTACTTCATTCAGAAGTTGCCCCAAGATGACAGAATTAAATGCAATACCATATTTTTCAATACAACAAAAATAACTATGATGCAAAATTTCATTCTGCTGCCAAAAATCAATTATTCTTTTTTAGTAAGGATAGTAAATGGCTTAAAAAGTTAAATCTAGAAAGACAAATTCCCACCTGTTTTGTGTTCAAACACAAAAAATTCATTTGAGTTACACCAGTTCAGATTAATTTTCAATTTACAGAAAAACTAAATTTGCCCCAGATCGTATTGCAAAAAGCAACTACAAAGCAAATTTCAAAACAGGAAAAGTAATTTTGGGGCACCACTATCCAAATAGTTACAAGAACTATAAAACATTTACCTCATTTGCTAAAACTTGGGCATACTCAATATCCAGCTCATAAAGTGTTTCAATGTGGTCACTTGTAAATGCTATTGGGACCAACAACATGTTCCTCTTTCCTCTTTGGCACAGTCCTTTAATGGTCTCATCTGTCTGTGGACCAAGCCAAGGCATTGGTCCAACCTGTAAGAAAAGAGGGACAGAAATAAAAAAAAAAAAGGAAAAAAGAAAAAAAATCCCTCATTAAATCATGCTTACAAAGAACACCCACATTTTCTTAAGCAGGACAACAGAGACCAGATGTTGTTTAAGATGGAGCCAGTTATTTGTATTTCCCTGCTTTTGATAGTACCTCTCACTTTCTCCATTAAATTTTTTATGAAGACCTACTGTCCAGCCAATTAAATCGTAAAGAAACAGAACCTGGGCTGGCCTAAATGAGACTCTCATTAAAATAAATGAAAATTTAAATAAAGATCTACTGTTTTCAGTTCACTAAAACCCTAACCACTACTGCACAGGGTTTATCTGCCTTTTAAAGTTAGGATTCTGTGGCAAACTGTCCTTACCTCTCTACTATCCATGAAGTATTTGGTGCTGATATACCATAATATGCAACTTTAAGAACAAGACAACAATGGCAATAGGTGTAATGCCCCTGAGACATAAGGTTACTTGTACTACGTAATTCTGATAAAACTTATGTTCCTTGCTATTTGCAGCAGTAATAATAAGTACAAAGTAATGCAAGCAGTCTTCGTCAAGAATAACGAAGCCTGTTTGGATTAGGCTCGTATCATTATTAAGAATGCCTGTATCACAGTGATGACTTTGGAAAAATTGCTCAGAGATCCTCAAAAAGCAATACCTTAAAAATCCAGCGAGTGCTCAATCCTTCCTCTGACAGAGAATGATAAATGCCAAACTAGATGTTTTGAGATCATAGATTTTCTAACAGACACATTGAAAATCTACTTTAAAAAGATGCAATATACAAAAAAAGGCAAGAAACTGTGGATAAATAGTATCTGGAAAGACTGAATTTGAGTAATAGATGGGAATTCTGTTCAAGCAGAAATACTTGCTGAAAACAGGAAAAAAGCACTGAGGTTATGATCTTCTTAAGCTGGAAGATCACAAACTCATCACCTGAAAAGCTTTACAGTGGCAGGTGGCTTTACAGCTTCCCTGAGCACATACCTTGGACTGCCACACAAGCCTGTAAGGGTTGGAGTAGTTCAGCTTCTCCATGACTCTCTGGACAGTAGCTCCCACTTCTTGAGGATATGGATCACCGCGGTTCACCACCTTCAACACAGAAACGCCAGACCTTTTTCTTCCAGTGAACATGTTTGGGCAAAGACCACCTAAAGACTGGGGAAGGTGAGCATGCTGCCTGTGATGTGGCTGTGCCCAGGACCGTCTGTATCAAGTGCCTGGCTCAACCAAAACAGGGAAGAAAAACTGCATTTTTGCCCAGCAAAACCATGATGAAGCTGCTTTACCAGAACATCTACTCCTCCTCCTTCCCATGATAAAAGATAAATTCTTCTATCATCACATGTAGATAAAGTTACATTTCAGTAACAGCACTGCATTTTTGAAAAATTATTTGAGAGCCATTTCACTGCAGTTCCTGGTTGCTGACAGAGGATCAAGTAATTTATTGCAACATTGCAAAGATTTTACTTTCCTTCATTCAACGAAAGTATTATTACTGCTTTCTAGAGGTGAGAAAATAACCAAATTTTCCCCCTCATTACCATCCAGGTTTGAGGTGGCACATCTGTAAGGCCAGGAGAGCAGCCACACTGAGTTTGACATAACCCAGCACCCCATCTTCAAGGGTGGCCAACTGCACAGATCTGAGTAAGCGTGCAGGAGAGTAACTACAGCTCATGTGCCTCACCTTCAGCTCCGCTTCAGGCTTCCACCTGCAACTCACTAACTCATCTTCCTATTTCTCCTTCATATTTGCCTGCCACTTCCACAGCTGCGGCCCTACCCCACAGGTGTGCGAGCTGCATACCCTTCCATGCAGCCTAGCCAGTGTGACTCTCGTCTAACAATGACAGAAACAACCTGACACAACTCACAGACATGGGCAGCGAGTGAGCCGAGAAGAGGATGACAACATCTTTCCTTTTGTCAGGTGGAAACAGGTTCAGTTCCTTCTGTATGTGATCGGTGAAGCACTGTTCAGAAAAAAAAAAAAAAAAAAGACCTGAATCAGAAACACTAAGAGGCATCATGTGATCTCACATGACCCAAGACAGGCAGCCTTAAGAACTTCAAAATTCCCCTTTCGGTATGCATCGGGCAATAGTGAGAGGCAGCACATATTACATACTGTCAAATATACAGCATCACACGGTGCCTGGTCCCAACACACCAACGGCCCCGTGAACTTTTGATCATCCCAATAGTTTTAAGATACTGGTAACAACTGTCCTCTACCACCTCCGAAGAGCAGTTCCTGGGCTGCAGAGGGCACACGTGCGTGGCTGCTTGTGCAGGGGGAAAGAGAAATGGTGAATGGGCACAGGACCACCATCCTCTCTGAGCAGCCCCATTACACTCAGACTGAATCAGAGCAGACACGCACGGCATCAGAGAAGAGCCTGCTCTGAGAAAGGTGTCCCCTAATGGGCTGTTGAAGCAAGTTTGAGACAACTGTATTCAACTGTACTGACGGACCTCCACCTGTGCAGCTGATGGGGGAGACGGATACCTCTGTCCATCGACACCCAAAATGTTCTTAGTACTACACAAAAAATCAGGGAAACACCTGACCCTTCATTCCCACCACCAGCGTTTGAACTGAGAGCCGTAACACTGCATACACACAGCTAGGCTGAGGGAGTGTACAGGGAGAAAAGCCATCACTGCCGGCATATGGTGCTGCAGAAGCATGAAACAATTCTGCCTGGTCTTCTCTCTTTGCTGTTTTTCACTGTAAAATATCTCAGAAATGTTAAAAAAATTCCGTTTCCATTTCAACTTTATGATCAGGGGCTGAGCCACACCTTTCAATTACAGCCTCCCTGGACTTAAAGAAATGCACATTGGTGAGCTTATTTAAAAAAAAAAAAAAAAAGTTGCTATGTACTCTGTCTAATGGAAACCATTTTGCAGCTTCCCTGAAGATATGAAAGGTTCCTAAATTCTGCTGAGGTGTTTCATTGAAGGCAAGGGGAACACATACTGAAAGCATGGAGAGTGCATAACAACATCACATCCCAGGACAGCACCACACGCAGGCAGCTTGTCAGGGGAATGTCCCACAGTGCAGGCAGTTCCACCTTGCCTTCCTTCAGTCATTTTTATCATCTGTTCGGCACACCACAAAAATTGCAAAACCCAAACTAGAAGAGAAGCTCCCCAACAAAGACAAAAATGCCATTTTCTCTGAAAAGGAAGGAGCAAGAAGGTTTCCCTTTATTGCTCCTCCCACAGCCAGTGCTGTACCCAGAATTACCTCTTTGCTGCCAGATAAGAATCTGATGAACTGACATCATACGTACATGTGTCAACCATAGACCTGCTCTGAGCAGGAATTTGGACTAATGACCTCTAGAGGTTCCTTCCAGACAACACTATTACAATAATATGACTATACTTTTAAAACAAGATGTGCATGATGGTTACTTTCACACATTATCATGCCAAAACATCTGGCATGAAATAACCATCCTTTTCCTGTAATTTCATACATAGTAGACATGACACATTTCATTACAGTAACTAAAATGTACCCTCAAATTGAAGCATTCCTGTTATTTTCAAATATTTTTTCTTTTTTTCTTTTTTTTTAAAGAAAATATATAAACACGGCCTAAATCAGCAAATAGGTTCATCTTCTTTCAGTACATTCTATAGCTAAAAATCTTGTAAGTTTTGTTAGAACTAAGACTTGATCAAAGTGAAGTGTTTCCTCAGAATGTTTCTGTTGCTTAATATTACACTTTGTTTTTACTGGTAGTAAATATTTCTAAAAAGGAAACTCAATAAACATCTGTATTTACTTAGTTCCTTGTTGTTTTAAAGTCAGCTGGCAATGCAAAGATACCCAGTTTCTCCTAGATCAACCAATCTAAGAAAACCCCAGGGAATGCCAATTTGATAACATCGCAGACCTGCTCAGTTCATGTCTCATTCTGACTGCTAACTTCAAAGGCTCTCATACAAATCCATACCTGAATAAGAAGGGGATGTGTGGGCCATCGGTCAATTATACTCCACTTCATCTTCGGCTTCTCCCCTTTTTTGTTATAGTAGCGATAAATGGCATTTAAACTGCTTCCTGAAATACAGAGAAATGAGAACATAAGTTCAGCCAAGGCATTAGCAACCTGTCAGATTAAAACAGTTTTGTAGCAAGGTATTATAATATTTTAAAATGCTACATATTTAAAATGCAACAGTCAGAACCAAGAGCCTCAGATGGGAACAATTATATCAAAGTTCACACAATGTACAAGCCAGTAACAATCTGCTAAACCATTCTTTAACTGAGGAACAATTACTGTTCTATTTTCCATGAAGAAAGCTTACTCAGTCATGTTCCTGAGCCTTCAGTTTATGTTATCTCACATTAACAACGGTAACATAAAGCTACCCTGAGTTAAGAAGTTTCTACCCAGAACTCGGAATTCTAGTAAATACAGAAGACCTTGAGCTGGCAATGAAGCTAACAGGAAGGTGCACTTGGAGGAAGACAGGACAGCTCGCACCGACGCTCTGCAGGCTCCCTCAGGCTCGCAGACACGCGCCTCCGTCCGTGCCCTGCTCCTGCACAGACGCTCACCTGTGGTAGAACAACTGTACTGTGGGTACTGGGTGAAAGCGATAGCCCTTTCAATGCCATCTTTCTCCATCTCTTCAATTGCTTCTTCTGTCAGAGGATGGACATACCGGAAGCCAATGTAGTATTTGTGAGGTGCTGTCAGCCAGAGCACAGGAAAAGGAATTGCAGGGAAAAAAAAAAAAAACAACAAACAAGAACTCTGAATAACACATCATTAGTAAGTACAAAGTACAGAACCAGACAGACTGGAACTGTTGAAATAAACTTGTTGATAATTTTCTGGCTACTTTTCTAAACCACTGTCATATAAACACATCTTTCTTTGGCCAAGTATTTTTTCTGGTAACTGACTTTGCTGTTATTACAATTTAAAAGTGATTTATACTATTGTTTGCTTCTGCAGGAAGCATCACTCTTCTGCTTTTACTTAGTTAAGCAGAGGTGTGGTTTCCAGACTGTACAGAGCTCTGACATTTTACTGGTCAAGTTCTGATTTAAAGGATGCATTGGTAAAAAAGTGTCACTCCAAGATGCTAAATGAACACTACTATGCCCTAACCCAGATCACAATTACAGACGTGCTACAGACTTCCTAACAGCACACCTCAACTTGTGTACTGAAATCAGAAGTCGGATGTTTTAAATACACCAATGTAATTAAAACACCAAAACCTTAGGAAAGACAAGGCTTTCCTCATTCTGCCATACAAAAGGAAACACAGTGCTTAAGCAGTTTGCACGTTTCAGGAAATTTGATTTACCTAAACTTTTAAACATAAGTGGGCTGCAATTTTGTGTTGCCAGCACTGAGATATTCTGTTCTACAGGGATCCATTTGAAACAGGAAAAGGCCCTGCACCTTATAGACATTAGCTGCTTATAAGGTGTTTCAAGAAAACCAGGTCATTTTTTCCCTTTCATGCTCCAGGTGCCAATACAGAAGTCCTCAAAACAGGATGCCTTCAGTGCACGAAGGATTCACTTGCCTTTGCTGGATCAGGCCCTCGGTCCCAGCACTGCAGGGGCATTCAGGCAGAATTCCCAGGTACCAACCGTTTGCTCCACACACCCTCCCTTCCTTGCCCTCTAACTCCTTTTTCAGCTTCAGCAAACACCCGGCTCCCCTGCCCTTCCCTCACCTACTCTCTTTTCCTTCAACATATTATGCAGATGCAATTCCATTTCACTTCTTTCCACTTCCTTGCCTCCAGTTAACCACATTAAAAAACAAAGCTAAAAACAAGACAAGGTGGAATCATTTTTTGAAGCAACTGCTCTGGTTGCCATCCTCGTGAGAGAAGATGCCTTCCCCTATCCTGGCAGGTCTGCTCCGTTTGCACATAAACCCCTAAGGACCGGGACTGTTGTCTGGGGCAGGAGATCAGTCATACTGAATAAGGGATGCTTGTTCTTTCATTCTGGTTTCTGGGTGTTTTTCATAGAAATCTTCATGACTTTAAACACTTTATTTTGGAGGCAATATCATTCTCTCAAAGGACAACCTTTTAAGTTTTTCCATTTTCCGCTTCTCATCTTTTGGGTGTCCACTTTGAGGTTAGGGGAATATGGTTTGGTTAGGGGGAGGGAGGAAAGGGAGGTTTGCTGTTTTATTTTAGTTTTTTTAAGTAGAGGACAGAGGTTCTTAGAACAAAAGCAAAGTTTCTTCTTCAGGGTTTCCGGGTCACTAGCTCTGAAATAACATTTAAAAGGTTTCTGAAGGAAGCAGATGTCCCATGCTTGGTCTCCACTCCATACATTTATGCAGGATTCAGAAAACAGGTTTAGTCAGCCCCAGTTCTCTGCAGGAAGCAAGACAGCTCCCAGCTGGGAGCAGCCGCAAATAATGACCCAATGTCAGGAGCCCCGAGAGCCAGTAACCTCATTAACATTTTTAAATGGCATTAAAAACAAAAGTCCGACTAACCAGAGCAAAGACAGTAGGAGTTTAACCTGGGAAAGGACATACTGGGAAAAAACATGGCCAACCTGGAAACTTCTTGCAATACTCTCACAGTATTACATTTTGTCCTGGGTCACAGGCAAAGGAGAGATTTTCATGTTCATTTTGTTGTTACAGTTATTCACAACTACTGGGAACAGAGTGACACCTCCTTCCACGAAGAGTTGCCAATTTAAAGAAACAACATGGCTCCTTCATACTGTGAGCTTGCATTCTGCTGACAAGGGAATCTCAACTAAAATACAACTTGTAAGAAATAATAAGAACCGTTATAATTAAAAACAGTAAAAAATATGTGCCTTCTTAAAATATAATTACCACTGCAAGACATTAGCCTATTTGATGCCAGCACTAAAAAAAAAAACAAACCCCAACAATAGAAATGGATTTTCCTATCACCATGTTTGTGTGATTTATTCTTACAGACTACCGAGCCTACCCAACCCCACTCATTCAGAAAGGAAGAGCTCTTGTTAATTTTCAGACAGCTGCCTGTAACAATAAAGCTTCATTTTAAAATTATATTGTTCCCAGATGACATGGGTGAGGCTGTTCATGTACTACTTTACATTAGTCCCACTGCCAAAGTGTAACATGCCAAATGTATAGTCCAAGTCAGTAAATCAGAAGATTGATTAATTTACACAGGAGGGAATTTTACAGGTGGTTATTGATACTGCCTAACATGAGCTCTTCACCAACTGCAAATACACAGCAACTATAAACTCCATGCCCCAAAAGTCCAGATGGAGGTAAAACGAGTATGCAAAGTATTTCTTCTTTGCCATGTGTTTCAAGGCTTATCACCACAACCTGCGAGTTACTCATTAACAGGGCTCAGCACTCCCAGAGAGCTACCTGTGAGCATATGATATTCCGAAATGAGTAGCTCAGTCTGGAAGCACATCCAACTGTTTCAAGCTATTCTGAAGCAACACAGTACTTGGTAACGCTGCAAGTTACTTGAAATGCTTAAGGAAATGGTTAGCACTTAACTCAATTGTTAGCAATGGTTAGCATGCTCAATTTTTAAAATTGCAGCTACTGTTAGGTAAAAAAGGAGATATCTAAATGACTTATCAGCTGTGAGAACTGCACAGAGGTGGGTGTGACTTCACAGAAAGTGGTCACCAAACAAAAGCAAGCGTGAGTGGTACACTGAGAAAAGCAGATAAACTTTCTAAGCTTTATCTGCAGAACCTGTTGCAAGCCTGACCCTTCAGGGGCTACTGCTGCTAAAAACACTACCGCCTCGGATGCCACAGCAGGGTGCAGTTTTGGCTTCAGGCTTTGACTATACTTGCAGGGACCACAGCTGGAATTAAGCTAGCGAGTAGCACCTGTGGAAAAAAGGATCAAGCATCACCCACATGAAGGTATCAGTGATGCGTTACATGCTGAACAAATGAAATAAATTTGGTCCTAGCCTTCCAAGAGCACTACTTTTCACCTTCCAGACCCTTTTACCACCCTTCTACCTCTAGCCCTTTTCTACTGAAGCCTGAAGCAGGCGCCACAAAGAACTACAAAATAGCTAGGAATCAAATAACATGTATTGTCAAACATGGAGGGGGATTCCCTGACACACCAGCACCACATCAGGGAAGGTCACAGAAACTGAAGAGAGAAGAAGGCTTGCAGCACCACACATTGTAAAGCTGATGAGCTGAAGAGAACTCTGAGCGCTCCTCTTTGGCTTCTTCTACTCCAGCAGTTCTTCTGTTAAAAATGTTTAGTGCTCCTATTGGAGTGGCAGGATGAGAAGTATCGTCTGTAGCCAACACATCAGTGAAGAATTCAGAGGCGAGCTTAGCGATCTTGTTAATTCCTTCTATTCACAAAGGTAGTCTGCTGCTTCAAGAACAAAAAGCATAATACAGAGAAATACCTTATTGGAACAAAGGTGACCCCAGACAGGTCATTTCAGACAGACCATCACGTTACTGTTTCTCCTGGCTTTTGTCAAAACAGTGGTGATTGACTGTCTTTTTCTGCCTGTCCCATGAGAGGGAAGACATAGAAGATGGCCATCACCCTTGAGCTGCTACGTGACTGTGGAAGTTTAATTTCTAGTGCTGCCACTCACATTTATTAATGCCATGGTTTTAATGTCACATAGCAAGAAACTGTAACACAAAAAGTACCCTAAGCAAATGACCCAACACCTTCAGCAAGCAGCAGAAGAGGAGAGGAACAGGCTTCTAGTTCATCATAGCTGGTAACTGAGCAACAATACAAGCTGAAGTCAAATTCAGCTAACAACCAATTTGAAAGCAGTAGCTAAACTGGCACAAATTCCACCATGAATGCACTTAACCTGGGTGAAAAATGAGTCACGTACCAATTTGGTTGGAGGTTTTAGGAGAGAGATTGAACATGGCTGAATCACAGCAAATTAACATTACGCACACAACCGCAGTTGTTTTGTGTTTGCATACCTAGCCCACAGCAACCGCGTGGTAAAACTTGTTAGCTGAAGCCCTTAGTAAAAGGACATTCACAGAAGCACCTGCATCCATTTCCCATCACACTAGTGCTACTAGGTAGCTTGGCACAGGGTAATCCATACAAGTGAAGAAGCAAGGTTCAGAGAGATTCTGTGATCTGAGAGAGGGGAGGGAGGCTGTATTCACCTTTCAAGTTCTCTTGCCACCAAGATAAAAATGGCAAAGACAGTGTCTACTTCCACCCAAGCCAAACCGTTAGGCCTTATCTCCTGCTCATGTCCTCAGGCGGGGCTCACTGCTGTCACCGAACCAACCCTTGCCATGTTCATCTAAGAAACCTTGTCTTTTCTTCCAACCAACCTCCTCTTCAGTCCTGAAATCAGGCCTAACTAGTGAGTGTTCTTTCATCCATTATTAATAGTTACAGATTCAGAAAAAGCTTCAAAAGCTCTGGATACATCCGAGCAATAATTCCAGAGGGGCATTTCGGAGGAACGAAAGACACCTGCAACTTTGGAGAACAGTCAGACCCTTGACACCCTCCCACGCAGTCACCTCTTCTTTAGGCTCAGGCTGGCAAAACAAAGGCAAATACAAAAGGCTTTATAGTGTTAAGTTCTGGCCTCAAAGCTGTTCTGCATCAGACAGTCCCTGCACAGCATCGTGGCCGAGCTAGCCCTGAACAGGGAAGGGCACTTGCAGGAAGCAGCAGGAGCAGGGAACGCTGCACTGTCCTCTGAGCCCTAACTGCTGGCTGCTGTGAGTGTGCAGCAGCCACGAGAAGCTGGCCGTGCATTTTACAGCAGGAGATCCCACCCCCCTGTGAAACTCAGTAGCACCAGTGTGCAGAACATGAACGACCAGGAAACCCTAGGTCGACAGGCGTTTCTTACTCTTTGTGTGCATGCACATGCGCAGCCTAAGAGGATCATCATTCTCCCACTCCACCTCTTCATAAGAGAATTACATGAGATTATATTGCCACTGCCAATGGTCACAAATCTCCACCTCATTTATGCTAGCAAGAACGCAGCTCTGAACACCCTTCTCCCATGCCTGCCTTATTTTTTCACATGAAATACATTCCCCTTTCTTATCATCTAAGGCTTAACCACTTGTCTTCAGTGTAGACTTCTTCAAGCTCAAGCAGGGCTTACAGGGCAAGGTATGACACCTTGCAGTCATACACACCAGCAGAGACTCCCATCACCTAGCTTTAGCCACCTGAAAATAAGATACTTGTCTCATAGTCATCAAGATTTCTTCCCATAATCAAAGGAGAGAGATAAGTGTATCTTTAGAGGGTAAGCCCACCCTTTGACAATGACTTTAGGACGAATTGAATCACTTTCTCTCCAAGCCCCACTCGCTCTCGATGAAAGATGGAGCAGAGACCACCAGCTCAGGCCAGATGCCCAACTTCCTGATGGCTGAAGTTACGCAAGATGAAACACGCCAAAAGCATCCAAGGGTAGACTTACCCTGGGCAGCTTTTAAGCTAGTTACCTTGGGCACAGAGGCGGCAGCTGGACCACAGCACACACTGGATCCAGCCTGAGAAGGTGGGTAAATGTTTGGTTGTTGGCTTTTGGTGCTGCACTGTGTTACTGCAGGTTGAATGAGTACCGACAGTACTCTCCAAAGTCAAAGCCATTCTGCAATGCAGACCACAGCACAAAAATGTATTTGCATGTGTGGGAACCCCATGCTTTTGCATATGCTGAGGTTTTAATGAATAAGAATTTCTGCCATACCTTTGTCATAATTTCCTAGCAGGACTGAAAACACTGTTTACACTCACAATAGAAATCAAGAAGCAAAAGCTGCTTTACAAGCATATACTTTCAACACATGAAGCAAAAGAAACTTCTAACAAGCACAGTAGAGTAAAGAAGTACCGGTGCGAGGAGACATGCTGTCCAGCAGTTTCACCATGCCTTCTCCCTGCATCGCCGTCCACTTCTTGATTGGCGATCCACCTCCAATCCTGCTGTACTGCTCCTGGATTTTTGGTGTGCGGCGTTTGGCAATTAATGGTGCTAATTTACTAAAGCATTCAAAAGGTACACATATTAATACCATAACCCAAATCACCACCCCTTTCCCCAAATCTCTACACTGCAGTGCATTTTCTATGGCAATCTCCCCAAATTATAGCAAGCCAGCACTGCATTGTTTAATGTTATATTCCATCACCCTTCCCAAACTTACTAGGTGACAGGAAACCACAACTTGCAATTAGAAGAGAACGATTTTGGCACGCCTATTTCCAGAGAATTATAACATCGTTTCTTGCATTGACTGGTCCCAAAATGAAACAGTCTTAAGAAATGCTGATATACACAGAAGTTAAATGTTCAAGCCTACAGCTAAGACAGCAACACCTAACACTGACTGTAACACAGGAGTTCACAGTGTTTCTCACTTTTGAGCTGGAATCGTCATTAGATCTCTGTCCAGGAAAAGACGAAGTAAGAAATCATGCACATCATCCAGCCGTTCTGGACCTCCCATGTTTAACATCAAGATTCCTGTTTTAGGTTTCCTGTGGAAGCAAGAGATATTTCAAATCCTAGTGACTTACTGCTTTTTTTTATTATTGTTACAAAATAGTCAGTTTATCCTTCTGCATTTGTCTTTTGCAAAAGCAGCATCCTATTTAGAAGCATGAGCTGATTATGTAAAAATATGAACTACAAGCATGAATAGCCAGAGAACAAGTATTTAGATGATCTTTACTTTTTTAAAAAAAGTAATCGCTTTACGACACAGAGTTTAACTGGAAATACACTGAGAAAATTACCTTGCAGCTGAAGGCTGTAGAGAAGGTTATAAAACAGGGTCCAAGGACTACCTCAGCTGAATGCCAGCTGTAGATTCCAACCAAACAAAGGAGCAGCTTCCACAGAAAACAGAAGAGCTACCCACACAGGTCTTTGTCTTCATTGCTTTGGAGACACACCTCATCTCCCAAAGCAGTGAAAGCAGCAAAGAGCCATTCTACACATAAAATAAGTGTAGGGTTGGTTCTGTTTGGGTTGTTTGGGGTGTTTTTCCCTCACAATGGGTTTTCTATCTGGGTGCAGGCCCGGCACACTGTTCTAAGGATAACGTCCCTCCCAGCACAGCAGAGCGGAGCAGATGGCGGTATCAGCTTTTACAGAGCTGGCTGCTGATCACAGCTCCCACCCAAGGGGTGGATTTCCCCATCGAACCATTTCCCCTGCCCAAGGGAGCCCAGTGGCCAGTATCTCTTTCCCCCCCGAGTGGACAGAGCTCAGGCTACACAGGGAGCTTTGCCCCCCTCTTGTTCAAGCCAGTCTTACAAAGGGGCACTGAGAGGACCTAGGCCTGCCCCGATGCGTCAGGACCTCAGTTTCCATTCCCTTCCTCCTGGAGTGTCTATCAGGGGGTTGCTAAATAAAACCCAGGAAACAGGAACCAGAACCTCAAATAATAATATCCTACTGTTTGTTCTGCTATTGTTTCTGCACTGCCTCAGGCCTTACTGTGGGCCACTGCCTCACTGCATTCTGCAGAGAACAAGGCAGGCCATCCTTGCCTCACAGAACTGTGAAAACAAGAGGCTCAGTGAATGCAGCCACCCAGATAAAAGCAATCACACACACACACAAAAAAAACAGATCAAGCCCCGTGACTGCCAAGTTTTACCACATAACCAGCTTTGCTATGTAAGTAAAGCAGCATACCATATCTGAGAGGGACAGAGCGCAACGAGAGCACAACACACCCACCCAGACCTCACTGCAAACTTACCGCACTTCTGGCTGAATGTGAGGTTTTGTGCTTTCTGTCACTGCCGCTGCGGTTGCCTGACCTCTCCATCGTACCGGGACCCTCAGCTGACTGCTGCTTTTTACAACTGGAAGAAAGAGAACAGCACATTGATAACCTTGCACCAGGTTGAGGGGCCTCTTCACCAGATAGGCACTAATCCCTCAACAGCTACATAAACACACTTGGCAGTATTGTGCTGCTTGGCATTTTCTCCCTTGAGCTCCAGGTCCTGGAATCAAAGAAAGTCACGGAATTGCAAGCTTCTGCCTTTCTTTAAACACTCTGTATACCAACAGCTTTTCAGATATCAGGCAGTAACCTAAAACCAAACAAAAGCCTCACTGATCTTTAAGCTCCAGTCGTTAAGTCCAAAATAACTGGTGACAACACAAGAGAAACCAAGCAGGGCTGACACACTAAGGAAGTAAGTATGTCAAGCTAGGTAACTCCTCATGGTACAGACACACCTGGGCTAACTCTAGACAAGCAAAGTATTTCTACACCACCTCTACCATGTAGGTTAGACATTTGCTAATTTAGGGTCCCCAGCAAACTTCAGCAATGTAGGTCAGTACCTGTTAGCCATGAGCACACAGCTCCTTAGCTTGACCATGTGTCATGTATACTGAGCAGCAATTTCAGAATCCATTTACCTGAGGACATGGGCAGCCGCCTTTCTCACTACCCAGCTAGGCGACTTCTATTATTCCTGGATTTCAGCATCAGCCAAAACCCAGTATATTTTACTTCCCACATGCTGGTTACAGTCTGCTTTTTCAAAAGCATGCTTTGTTTTCCCTAGGAGTTCATAGTCATTACATGATATTTTTTAGTGCAACAATAGTGTGAATTGCCCAAGATGAGAAAAATTGTTAAATTCTGCATCCCCAGCTCTCTAGCAATCGTTTGGTGCGACACTTCTCTCGTCAGACTGCAGGAGTTCAGCAGCAATTGAGCCCCAATAGCACAGACCTCCTCAGCAGCGGTTCCACCTGCTGAGAAGAGCATCTTATACTTCACAGGTCCCTAATAACATCCTGAACAGATGCTGAATGCCCTCAAAACCTGCTGAAATCAATGACAGTTAAAAGCATCTTGCAAATCCAGCTTCTTACTTGGGATTAAGAGTGTGTAGCTGTGGATGCCTGTGTCTGCAGTGATATAAAAGGCTGCAAACTAAAGAACTTCAATTCAAGCATTGATGATGCCTGACAGACTCTTGTCAAATATTTATATTCTTCTTCCAGTTCTTCGGTTATTACTTTTTGAAGCACTGACACTATATGTTAATTACATAGGACAATAAAAAGAGAAGTTTCAATGGCTGTATCGATCCTTCTGCGCTGTAAATAAATACTGGAAAGCATTTATTTTACTTAAGGCGAAGTCTGGGCACATTAATATCTGCACCATAAAGCACATGACACAAAATGCACAGGACCTGCAACGATGATGATTCCAGCCTAATGGAACATTGATAAAAGTGTTCATTTACAAGTTTTAGAAACGGCATTATCGTATTAGCCTCTGGAGCTGAGGCCCAACAAAACTGGTCCTTGGTGCGTGCCCGCACTTCCACTCGTCTCAGGGTCAGCACGCCGGTGCCTCTCGGTAGGTACGTGAGGTTACTCCGCCGTTACAGCGGTAAATGTGTTGTATTTACAAAGGTTAAGGAGAAGAGCTCCTGCGGAAGGAGCACGCAAACCCGACTGCATGTTGTAAAATCTGCAATACACGCGTGTATGTAGGCAGCATCTGTAACGCACAATTGTAGCATTAGGACAGCTGTGAAACTGACTTGCAGCTGTACTTCTTACTCACACCTCCTCACCGCACCTGGCCTTATTTTGAAAACGCAACCTGTGAATGGTTAAACGAGGATGATTTTTACACAAACGCTTTCTAAAAAGGAAAGGGCCTCACTTAAAATTAAACTTTTGAGAGGGAGAAAAAAACCTAACCAAAACAAGAAACCCAAACAACGACAAACCGAGCCCGACAGCAGCAAACGACATTTTTTTCCGAGATGAAAAAAATCCCAAGCCTCACAGCCCGCCGCTCACTTACAGGAAAAAAAACCCCAAACCTCATCACGAGCCTGCCCACCGCTTCCCACAGGCTCCCCCACTTAAGCCCCACTCCGAGCAAGGTCTCCGCAGCCCGCTTACCACAAGGCGGTGACGCGACCCCCCC
>JAVJGG010000074.1:82676060-82711722 GCA_035590195.1 Aviceda cuculoides
ACTCCGACAGGAGTTTAGAAAGCGAGGGGGTCTGCTCTGAACCTCCTGACTCAACGGGAGGGTCTGCCTTACCCTTTATCACATTCCTGATCTTTGCAGAAATCACAAGAAATTAATTCTTTGTAACATTCCCTTTTACCCTATTACATTTTTGGTCCCTATATACACAAGTTCAGTTTGATCCTGAATTAGTTTTACTGTGTGTGTTTCATCCATACATTAAGTAATAGAGTGAACTTTGCCGTTGAATTCTGTGAAGTCGCACTTTTATACAAATATCTGTGAAATCATTTTTCTATTGCTAATACAATGGCAGGTGATTCTTTAAGCGATCTGAACTCCCCTCTCTCTCTTTAATCCCCCCCCACAACACCCACAACATGGTAACAGATACAATTCAAGTCCCTTCTCAGGGAATGTCTACAGAAAAAGCTAAAAATATATCAGCAAAAACCACTAACCATTTCAGAAAGGGCTTCCTTAAAAAGGGAAAGCACAGGCATAGAAGCTAACAAAACCCAAGTGATGTTAACGTGGGTAATGAAATAGATGGTAGAGTCTTCTGAACAAAGAGTAATAGTGAAGAGACTGCAGAACACCCAGAAGAGATCTTTCCTACCAAGCGAAGTTTTACAGCTGTCTTACTTTTAATCATGTTTACATCATTGGCACCATCCCCAATAGCCAGAGTAATAGCTTTCTTGTATTTCTTCACAAGCTCGACCACCATGGCTTTCTGTTTCGGAGTCACTCGACAGCAGATCACAGCCCTGCATTCACAGGCCAAATCCACAAAGTTCTTCTGCTGCTGTTCTTTGTACGCTTCAGCCCTTCTTCTCTTCTCAGTTAGCTTTTTCTTCTCTTCTGCTGTTCTAGGGAATTTCAGTTTAAGTTTCTTTTTCTTCTTTTTCTTCTCTAGCAAGATTTCATTCTGTGTACCAAAAATACATTACGTTCCCTTCTACACTATTTCAAATTGCGCTCCAAGTACTGCCTATAACAACACTTAACTTCATTATGCTCCCATCACCCCTTTATAGCATTTTATTAAAGTGCTCATACAGAGGAGCAAACAAAGAGCTATGGAAACAATGAAAAGAATGTACTTGGTGGGATTAACAAAAGCAAAATGCTTGTATTTAGTGCCACAGCACCTCTTGCAGAGTTCAAAGGAATATTTCTTCTGATGGGAATGAATTCACTTTTTAAAACATTCTGGTATTTAAACTTCCCTCTCTCCTATTTCTTCATCTCCTAAAGGAGGCATGACCATGCCCAACACATGTGGAAGTCTCCTGTAAATACCCAGGTTAGCTCTGGGGCAGTTCAGCAGGCAACAGAGACCTGCCATTTTATGTGATGCTCCTGCTAATTACCTTTAGACATCCCCAGCCTGCTTCCTATGCCTTATATGCAGATGTACATTTGTTTATAAAAAATAAAGGTTTAAGGCTGGAATGCTGAAACATGGCAGACAGTCCTTAGCTGTCCACTGGACTTTCTGCTTTACAGGTGCCTGTAAGAGCAGCCTGCCAACAGGGTGGGTAATAGTCATTAAATTACTGCTAGTCACTTCTCTGCTGAAAGCTCTTTTCTGCTTTCTAAGCTCCTGTGAGAGCACTATATTGCAGGACTGAGCAGGAAACTAATCTTTTAGTTCTACACTTTCACTCCCATCTCTCATTTCAAGCACGATTTCTGTGCCTATACTGAAGCCATGTATCCTGTGATGCTGGCAGTCATGTCTGTCTCTTTTTTTTTTTTTTTTTTTTCCATTAGACCAGAGTCTCCATGAAGAATAAATACTCTGAAAATCAGGCTGTGGTTTTGCAGGGGCTTGGCTTTACTTTGATGGCAGCTACCAGGGTGATTTGAAAGGCCTAAGACATTCCTTATTTTATTAAGCGCTATTTTCAATGTTCAAAACCAAAAGTATTTCTGAACATAAATATCAAACAGATGTGTTCAAGTGGCGGCACAATGGCCTAAGAATTTTCATTGATTGATTTAGCAAGGCAGACAGATGAACAGAGTCCTCAGTGAAGGACACTGTGACTTGGTGGTACCCCCAAAATCTCAAATACACAGAACAACATCTTTTGTACGTACCAACCAGGAGCCAGTGATTATTAAAGCACGATCTCTACTGCCCTGGAAGAAGGGCTCATTCATTTTTAGAGATGAATGTGTACTTGATCCAGCTCTGTTCCTCTGGTTTTCCAGCCTAGTTTGAAGAAGCGCGCTGGAAAGAGAGGTGGATACTATTACAGAAAAATCAAGGATAAGCTTTAAGCTAGATCAGTCCCAGGCTGAAGATCTGCAAGAAAGAAATGCAATATATGCTGCAAGGACTTTTTTGCCATATATTAGGTGATGTTCTAAGCAGTGCCAGAGCAACAGTGAAAAGAGGATCACACTGGTTTGCAAATAAGCAAAAATTTGGAAAAATGAGTCAGGAATAGCTGTAACACTGTTACAAGGCCCTAGTTCTCCTAGTCCCATGTTGTTTTCCCTTGGGTCTAACCACTTTGACAAATTCTTTATGACTAAGCACTGAATACCTTGCAATCCATTGTGGTTTTGTAGCATAGGGCTGTACTGTGTACAGGAGCATGGGATAGGGTGAAAGACCAGATGGGGTAATGCTAGTGTTCAGGGACAGGTAGTGAGAGCAAAACCTGGAAACTACTCAAGATTTGGACTAGGAAGAGATCTGCTTAGCCCACTCCAGTTGGGCTCCAGACTTCTCTGAACTACAGGACAAATTTCATGTCAACAGTTGTTGACCTAGAATGTGTAGCTTCCTGCAAATAGGATATCACCACCTTTACCTACTATTAAGAGGTCGCCTTGTACAGCTGAACAACGGCCAGGAAATGCTGTTCAGTCATTGAAGAGTCACTGTGGGATAAGCCAATGTTACTGCTGGGTTAATTTTAAAAATAGAGCATTTTTAATTCCCACAAAAAAAATGTTTTGTGCTTTTCACTTGCCTTGTATCTTCTCCATAGCAGATTGTTGTTTCATCTGTTAAGAGTTCACAAGAAAATCCAATATTTTCAGCAGTTTCTAAGAGAGAGAGAGAGAGAGAGAGGGAGGGAGAGGGAGAGAGAGAGAGAAGTATTTATTTAAAGTTCTGTCATGAGTAACTGTTGGGAGCAGCCAGAAGCACTTGAAGTTCTCTTAAGTAATTTTTGAAGTTATGTTTCAGTATGAGAAGTTCCCTTTCATTACCACAGTGTGGATGAACAGGAAAAAAAAAATTGATACATAACTCAAAGAAGCTGGGAGAATGCTTGTTCATTATCTGTCATACAACAACTGCGTGGCAATGAAGGTACAGTGGGCGATGGATTTAAAGTCAACAACAGGGAATTGTATTTCCTATGCAACATTTCCTATGAAATGTACATTATTGTGGTGGAATGCATTGTTACAAGACATTTTGAATGCAAAAACTATTAGTGACCTGGAAAAGTCTTATCAGCCAATTTGCAGAAGGAAAGATCTACCAGGGCCTATTTAACGTGATGCTGGAGATGCTGTCTCCATGTCAGAGAGCCATTACACCAAAGGCATTGCAAGAATCAACCACAGTATATGCCACACGATCTTGACCTGTCCTTACTCTGGATTCCTTTTACCAAGGCTGTTGCCAGAGTCAGAGATGCTGGTCTGGCTGCACCTCCATCCAGGCTGTAGTACAGCCACTCTTACTTACAAATTTAATGCTGTTTTCTGAACTGACTTAATAAAATGTGTTGCCGGACTGCAGACTAGCAAATACAAAAAGAAAAGCAGATCAGTCTCTGTCAGCAGCACTTGTGATTATTTGAAAAGTAAATTTTCACTGTAAAAAGACAAGTTTTAGTACCTGCCCTCAGAGCCAAGCAAGCCTGGTGTTAAAAGCAAGTTATCCTGCATTTGCTTTGCATTGGGTAAAGCAGTAGCTGGATATTTCGCTATAGAACATAGTCACAAAATCAGTCGTCTACGCTAATCTGTTGGAGAAACAAAAGTTACACAGAAGCCCATCCAGCAACTCTGGACTGGGAACAGCTGGGATGAAATTCTGCACATTGTAGAAATTCCTCCAGTTTTCATTTAAATGGACTTCCACAGTAAGGTTTTCTAGAAACGTATGCTTTATTTCTAGTCTACATTTGTTGCAGTTTATCTTCTAGCCCTTATCCTGTTTTTACTAGCTCTTCAGCTGTAAGTAAACCCACCTTTTTTGTCACCAGTAAGCACCCAGATTTTAATGTCTGCTTTCGAAAGTCTGGAAATAGTTTCTGGAACTCCATCCTGTAGTTTGTCTTCAATAGCTGTCGCACCAAGCAGCTGGAAGATGTTGGAAATACAGGTATTTAGTAGGATGAACTTGTATAGAAAACTGATTCATTTTCAGTAGAGAATGAAACTGTTATGGATATGTCTTCAAGCCAAGGTACAGCTCAAGCTAAGAATTCACTAAAGACAAACTCTTGCATATAGAAGTGACCACGCTGAAATACATGTACTAAAATACATTTCCCATCATTCTATTAAAGTCTAAAATTTGGCATGGCTCTAAAGCCAATAAAATACTGAAAAGATCTAAATCAAAATGTCCTAGTAAACAAGGATAATTTATTTTCAAAAAGATATGTTTCTTCTTATATAAGAATAAAAGTACACTAAAAATTTAAAGCTTGACTTACAATCAAGTTCTTTTCTATGTCCTCATACACCTTGTCCAGAGCTTCATCACGATTAGTTGTAGCTACACTGGCCTCCACAAACTTTTTATTCCATGCTTCAAATTCATCATGACTAATGTCTCTATAGCACAGGCAGAGTGTCCTAAGAGTTTCATTTGCAAAAATCTGAAAAATAATTAAAATAATTAAAAAACCATATCCACAAAACGAAACTCTTCATTCGCAGTCCAAACATAAGAGTTAAGATCATAAGCATTTGGTAAGTCTGATAAAACAATTCTGACTGCGCGATTAGTCCTGGGTATTTCAGAAATGCCAAAAATTAAATTACAGCTGACAAGGCAGTCTGAACTGAAAGACTGAAGAGGTGACAAATAGAACAGAGTGTAGCGATCTGGAATATTGATAATTATGGGGAAAAAAAAGCGCATGTACGCAAAATTTAAGTTCACTTCTCATGAATGCATTTTTAAGAACATGCATGAAAACTTGTATCACTTTGATGATTTCTCAGGTTTGGGATGACTTGTAGAACCAGTTATAGGTCTGCATTTGTTTTAATAGCTTAGGAAAAGGAAATTAAGAAAATCAGATTATAGTTAGAAATAAACAATTTTTAATCTAGAAACGGCATATAAAATACAAACGTACATCTAGTGCTTCTTCTGTAGCTTCTCTCTTTAGATTCCTTGGGTGCAACCGTTCATAAATTACTGTATCAGCCCCTTTACAATATAGCCTGATATTTCCACCTGATTCTCTTACTGTGGAGCAAAAGATGAGAGGTGAGACAAAATGTTAAGAGTACATTTAAATAAAGAAATAGTTTCAGATTAGATTTTTCAGTCTACTGCTGTTAAGTACCAGAACTACAAGATCGTGCTTCTTCATCATCTCTGCTATTGTTCATTATGTAACTTGGTTGACAAGTGCATTTCCTCTTCCCTCTCATGATAGGAGAGGATATTTAAACTCCCCAAAATTATGTTTTTGATAATGGTTCATATAGTATTAACATCTCACTTGCCCGTAGCAGCTGGGCAGAGACATATGCTAGAGATACAATGCACCATAATTAGAGCCTTAAAAACAACAGATCTTTAACTGATCCAAGACTGACTTCTTTAAAGATAGTTAAAACCAAAACTAAAGAGCTATTTATACCTCAAACTGCATAGCTAGTATTCCAATAGCTAAAGGAACATATAACTTGTTTGTTCTCTGGGGAAAAAGGGGAATACATCATCTCTGCAGCATTTCTTCAAGCTTCTACTAAAGGGACCTAAGATGGTCTTCAGCAGAGGCCACATCTGAACACCACGACCGTCTAATGGGCACATTTGCATCTCATTAGAAAACCTCTCTTTTGCTATCCAGAGCTATGTGGATTAAAATCTATCACAGGACTGTGTGTTACACAGCTGTAATTCTTGACTTCAACTTCCTTTGCATGTACTTTTTCACCTATGAAATACAAGTGACCTCTTCTTTAAAGGTTGGTTGTGATCAGCTTACCAATAACAGACATCCGTTTTCTATCACTGTTGAAATCCAAGATAGCAAGGACATCGTAAGTTCTTTCAATCCCCATTTCACTTATAGTGATAGTATTTTGTGTTCGTGAAAGGAAAACATAGCCAAAGTTTCTGGCTGCCGTAACAAGGGCCCCTTCATCTGGGGAAGCTGCTTGGTAATTGAGCTGACCTGTATCATCAAAACAGTGAAAAGAGAACACCAGGATATACCTGAGCATTACAGGGGCACTTGGACACCACAGCTAAAAAATTCACATCCGTTCTTTAGAGCGATTTGAGAACTGGATGTGCAAAGTCCTTTCATTTTCTGAAGTGGGCTCTAATACACTGCTGCAGCACCTGATAGCAGTGCACACAGAGGGGAGGGACTGGGGACCTCCCCCCCCCAGCTTTTTATTACATGTACTTTCCAAACAGGGTGGGTCATGGAACCCTCTTCCCTCCAGGTATAAAAGCAAAAACTGTAACTTCTCTGTCTCAAAACAAATATAACTTAAATATCTTAATTTCTCAATACATTCACTTAAGCATTTTGAAAGGAAGCGCCAGAAGACAAATCCTTGGCCACACACACCAATACGATGTAGCAGAAACAACACCAAAAACATGAGTAGGAAGAGCAAGAAAGGACAGGAGACTGCCCGTTTCCCAGAGATCTCAGAAAGATGGGAGTAAAGCAATATTATTCTTCAATGTTTTAATTGAATCTTCCAATCTTATTTTTCACATTCATTAATTCTTCAATAGCTGTTCACCTCTGAATTTAGTTTCTGTCACATTTTTGTTATTCACTTTGCTTATTTGCTGCCAATACTCTTAGGACAGACATACATGATTTGAATATGTCTATGGGGCTGTGAGTCAAGCAGTAAGAGCATGAATCCCTCATGCTGAAAACACTTGTTCTTCCACACTGAAAAGAAGTTTCCAAATATGTTTGTACTTTCACATATGTATGTGGAACCAGAGACTATACTAGCGTCATTACCGTTTTATTTGAGGTTTATGCTTTTGAGATTTTAAAACATGTATTTGAACAGATAGACGACCTATAACATGAAAACACAAGACCTGTCTATAAACTGTTCCCCTGCCTTTCTAAATCTGCTGTTAAGATGCGCATTTGCCACAACTGTAACTGTCACAAAGACAGTCCTCCCTCCATAAAGGGTCAGATAAATTCAGCATAGGGAACAGCATTGGCTCTTGCTTTTAATTTAAAGGGCAGCCTAACACTCCTTTTCACTTGTTTCCACTGTCACAAGGGAAAAAAAACAAACAAACAAAAAAAAACCACACTCACCATCAGAAGTGTCAACCATGACTGTGTGACAAATGGCAAGCAGAAAAAAGAACTTTTGAATTTCTGGCTCCTTTCCAGATTTTATTTGTTCTATCAGATAGTGATCATAGAATGAGAACTTTCCGTCTGCGTACATGTTCCAGCTGAAATCCACTTGCTGCTTAGAAAACAGATGAAGAGAGAGTTTGAGTCATCTCATGTGCAGTTGCTCTGTGCCTACCTGCATCTCTTCAGACATTGGCAAGGGAATGTTCCCTGTTCTACAGACCATAGGGACTTCACCCCCAGATCGGACTGACCTACCTCTGGGTGACTCTGAAGCTGCCCTGCTCCATCCCGGCAGTCTCCTGCAATGCAACCACCATCAATCAGAAGGCACAGGACAGAACAACAAAGTTTTTACAACTCATTCACAAAGTAAAAAAAAAAAAAAAAAAAAAGAATAGCTACCACACTAGAATAGCTCAGTTTAAAAAAAAAAAAAAAAAGCACGCAGTGGAATTGTCATAGAATATCCATGCTGGCTTAACACAGCTTTCACTGTCAGAAATTCCTTATCTCTCTTCAGAGGTAGGATGTTTAAAAATCACGTGGTGTTAGCACACTGTGTTCTTTGTTATCTGAACCAACCAAACAATAGTTCTGGAGCACATATGCTGCATATTCTGAATACTGAAATCCAGACAAGATTGGAAAAGGAAGTAATTAACACTAAAATGAAAAACTGCTGCTCTTAGTAATTTTTTTTATTTGTTTCTAGATTAATTTTGTCCCTGAAGCATTTCTACCAGAAGTAAAGCATTCTGTAAATTACTCATTTCTGACTTTTCTTCTGGGAAGTTTCCACAGAAGTCTTATCAGTTTCTACTTTTTAAAGGGCAAAACAGTGGGGAAACCCAAACAATTCGATTTTACTGGAGCTTTACTAAATGCTGGGGCTAAATTGTGGAAGTTCAGTTGAAACTAAAAAGACTCATATGCACCTGACTTCAAACAAGCACTCAAATTCCTACTGATTTGTACAGACTGGTCAGAGGCTGTCAGCTGTGCTACACAGGGAGTCGCAGGGTCTTCCCCCATGCTCCTGGCACAGATCCGAGTTCCCGTGCCAGCCACAGTTTTCACTACAGGGTGCAACAGCGTGGCACAGACTTACCATATCTTTGGCCGTTTATGCAACATTTTTTAAACGTCATGATGTTCTGTGTAAGTGTTCCTGTCTTGTCAGAGAAGATGTAGTGGATCTGCCCCAGCTGCTCATTCAGCGTGGTGGTTCTGGCCTTCGCAGCCGTGTCCTTCTCAGGGTAATACATTTGCAGGTCCCAGTTTATAAAATAGCTTTGGCCCAACCGAATCACTTCGACGCTAAATGAAATAAAATCAATGTTCTCACTCCCAGCTGCATCTCGTATTTCAAAATAATGACATATTGTCAGATTCAGGGGACTCTGACTATTTTCCAGGACTCAAATAGCTCAGACAGCCCAGGAGCTTAAGACAAAACAATTATGCTTATGAGCACATTAACAAACAAAATTAACTAACACATTAACTAACAAACAGAAATTCCACTTGGGAATAGCATTTTAAATACAACTTGCAGAAGAGCAGGTAGGAGGCTGGATGAATTCAAACATATTACAGACAGGTTTGTCAAAGGCAAAATTCTTCATACTTCATGGACTTGTAAGACCTCTTTTAAGAATAAATCTAGAAAATATGATTTTTCCATTTTAATTTTTTTTCCAAGTAGTTTTCTTCATGCATTGTGACTGCAGAATTAGACTGAGAAGTTAAATACTAGCAGGATCAAGTCTCCAATTTTATCAGAGGTCATTGCTTGGGAGAATTTTCTCCTTAGTCAAAGTATAGAGCAGATATACTTAATAATGTAAGAAAAGCTTGATATCTTTAAATTAAGTCAAAGGCCCTTGAGTGATGATTTTATAGGAAAGCAATACAGATCACTTTCTTGTAAAATCTCAGTGAAGAGGGCAAGACATCCAACGCCTTTTCAGTAAGGCAGAGAATTAATATGCTTTTCCCTGTAATGTGAAGCTGCATTTGTTAACCACCAACGGGAAGTTAAGTCCATTCACCATTAGCCTCTAAGTTAAGTAATTCAATCCTATCACCAGTTCAGCTATTAAAGGCCTAGGTACTTACTTACCTCACATAAAGGGAAATGGGAACCATGGTGTTCAGAACAATGATATATCCCCAAAAGTTAAGGAAGCCGCGATACGGAGGACTTAAGTCTTGTGCATCGTAGAGGTACCAAGACAAGTTACCAATCTGCTGCTCCCAGTAAGTGTGTCCAATGGCAAGGCCAGCCGACAGCAGGATGAGGACGACAAAAATCTACGGTGTACAGAGAGAGGCCTGTGACACTTCAGAAACATTTCCTCGACTTAAACCCCAAATCTCCATGTTCAAAACAGAACATTACACATATTTGGAAGTAAGAAGGGGAGCAAAACTTTTCCACAAAATGGTCTCTAAAATTAGAACCCAGATTATTTGAAGTCTATTCCCCAAGCATCATTTTCATGCTTTTATGTTCATTTAAGCAGGCAGCAAATAGAGTAAATGAACATGCTTGGAGCAGGGGCAGAACCGCAGTCGCGCTGAGATAAGTGCCTCTGCCTGCCAACAGGCCAGCTTCTCTCTCCTCTTTCCCCGTCCCAGGGAATCACACTCAGTAGAGTGCAGGTTGTAGGACAGCAGGTATTCCTCATACACACATGCCACGGGTGCTGACCAAGGACAAAAACCACAGGCGTTGAACTTTTCAGGCTGAATGGATATCTGGACCAGGACCTCAGGTCTCTGTCCAACAGTTCAGTGCAGACAAGCAGAAGCACCTGCAACACTGGTTTTGAAGCACTTCTCTGCATCACGTAGGCTGCCCAGCACCTGCAGTTTAGGGTCGCAGATTCTGCCAACGGCAAGGCACCTTTTTAGATTTCCTCCTACTTCTCAACTTATCAGGCCAAACAAAGTGGAAACATACTTATTACGCAAAAGAAAAAAAAAAAAGTTTCCTGAATCTGCATTCATGCTATTCACTTAAAAATGAACTCAAACATCTGAATTTTAAACAAAAAGCTTACAGTATAAACCATGTAATTCATAAGGGAGTCAATTTTTGTCCTTTTAAATCTTGTCTTTCCACTATTTTTCATTATTTTTGTATCAGCACCTAAAAATAAAGGGAAAAAAAAAAGAAAAGATACAATATGCAAACAAGTGCTATTATCACTATTTTACAAAACTGGGACATAAAAATACAGTCAATGTTTAAGACAAAGATGTTATTTCACTCTATAGGGCATGCTTTTAGTCAGTAAATATTACACATGTTCAATTCATAAATACCTGCGAATATGACCACTCCATGGCAGAAGTCTGTATTCCTGATTTTACATCCACGTAATAAAATCTTATCGGCATCCAGTGGATAACTTGTATTTCTCCAGTATAATGTTCCTGCAAACTTATCCAGTCGGTTATTAGGTTCCTCACATTCAATCAGACCTAAAAAATTTGGAGGACAATATTTAATATACAACAGTTAAATAAAAATGCATTGATTTGTACCCACCATAGAAGTAGTTTTACTTCATGAGGTTGCTTTTTTTTTTTTTTTGAGAAAACCAGGTGTTCTGAATAAACAATTTATTTGAAATTCAGGGTGTACAAATATTCAGTGCTGTATTGATGATATTTTAAATATGGTATCTGGGGGTGGTATTTTACTTTCCCGATTGCAATAGCAGAAAGAATTCATTTCTGCACCAAGACCACTATGCACAGCATTTACTGCCAAGCAGGGCACTTTCTGTTCATCTTCTCTTTTAAAATTTCTCAAGTTTTAACAAACGCCTGCCTACAAGAGCCTATGTCTCTCTGGATCTTACACTGTAGCATGGATGTAGTCTTAAGTTCATTTTGCCATTGAAGACTTACTAGCAATGATCCCGCAAGGGGAAGACAACCTTCATGCAATACATTTCTATAGATAAACATTGCCACTGTGCATTGCTACACTGCACAGACACCTAAATATTACGGCTGAAAAAGTGACATTTTACTTTGACTCTTGGGACTTGCCCTATTCCCATTGCCTACTTTATGACTGGCACTTGATGCTATGTATTTGCACTTACATCCCCAAAACTGAGCTCATCCTAAAATTTTAGTTCATGCTGCAGTTACCATTAGCAAAACTGTGTTTCAGAAATAAACAAACATAAATGTCAGCTTAACTGCCGATTGCTACAGAGGAGCACAGAGTGGCGATTTCAGGCCAAAACACTGCTGTCGCTAGCCCTGAACCCTGCCTCTCATCAAGACAGTTGGATGTGCAAGGAAGAGTCAAATTACAGGCGCAGGCCACCAAAATGCTTTCACGGTCCTGCAGCAAGTTGCAGCCAACAGATCTTCTGAACCAGAGCTGACGCCTCTGTGGGCAGGCTCTCCTTCCACATAAATTTGCTCAAGAGATGTTCTTTGAAACCACAAAGTTTTTACATCCACAACATCCTCTGGCAAACTGTGAATTTTAGCTTAACTACATATTGTGTGAAAAAGCATCTCCCTTCTGTTTATTTTGAATTTGTCAGATGCTCATTTCACTTTGTGTTCCTCAGTTCTCACACTGGAGGAAACCAGGAACAGTCCCTAGTTGCTTACTTCTCCATGTCACTCTATTGTAAGCCTTTTTCTTTTTTTTAAGCATTTGCAATTTTAGGATTTCTAAATATTCAGCTTGAGATAAAACTCTGTCAAATCTCAGTAAGAGAAAGGATTTCTGCCCTTCAAGTTTCCACAACACGCACAGAAAGTAGCTAGATCATAATGATAAATATGAAAGGACAATAGAAGGTATTTTCCATATCCATTCCCAACAGCAAACATACTTTTTTCCAAAGAACACAGGCAGGCAAACACTAATAAATGGTTCCACCATCTCTACTTAGTGTGCCGTAGCACATTCATGGCAAAGGTCTCATTTTCAGACAGACTACATTTTGCTCAGCAGCAGTTTCCTTTGTGCAGCTTGCTTACGCTGCCTCATGACAAAAGCCAAGAAGCCACTAACTCCAGAATCACAAGCATCATTGGCAACATGTACATCCCCAGCCACATTTTATCTACTTGTACGGTAAACTGCTTGAGCAACATTTGAACAGTAAGAATATAACTGTACAAACCATTAAAGTCTGCCATCGCACTTTCTTCTTGAAGATATCTGTGTGTTACCTCAAGTGCCATTTTGAATTTTAAGTTAGTCTCACTAAGAAGAAAGGATAAAAAGGTCATTTTATTAAAAACATGGATACAAGAAAGAACTTTGAACAAAATTGAGCAAATCAATACGCCATAGGTACCAACCTCCTACTTCGAAGCAATGGCAAAGCCATGCATTTGCATGGATATGAAGCATTCATGAACCACGTGACTAGTTCTTACACTGGCTACTTTTCTTCACAAGTGAAATCTTACACCTTTACCTCTGCTCGATGTAGATAAGTGAAGCTTCTTACAATCATTGTTTCACTAATGCAGTAATTAAGTTTGAAGTAATGGTTATTTGAAAACAGTGTTTAATAACTGATACTGTTAAAAGCTTCAACAGAGGACTAACCTTTCCCAACACAAACAGATCCTTGTTTTGCACAATGTTGTAAATTATTGTTTTTAAGATTCCTAAAGTTTGAGGAAGGAATACACTGCTCATTTGGAAAAACTAACATTTCATCTCATTAGGGGAAGTCCGTATCATTACAGACTTCTCCAAAAGAATTCAGCATTAGCTTTTCTGACAACATGAACTAAAACATTTACAAAGCAACGTGAGAGAGACAGTAAGATTTATGCTATCTAAGGAGTTTCTATCAAAAACTTCCACAGAAAAAATTGTTTTCCCACTGACACAGCAAAAGAAAAGTTTAAAGTTATAAAAAAGTCCAGGTTGGAAGAGACCTCTGGTAGTCAACAGTCCAACCTCCTATTGGAAGCAGGACGTTGGATGAGGTTATCCAGGGCCCTATCAAACCAAGCCTTGACTGTTTCCAGTGAGAGAAATTCCACTACTTCTCTAGGCAACCGATTCCAACAGTAAAAATTATCTACCATGAGAATAATTATTCTTGAATGCAGACAGAATTTCCTCGGGAGCTACTTGTAACCATTGCTTCTTGTCCTGTCAATGTGAAGTGAATAGCTTCTCTATAACTATCTTTGAGATACTGTAAGACTGATTAAATCACCCATCTCTTCTCCAGGCTAAATAAATCCAAAGTCCTTCACCCTTTCTTCATATGTCATGTACTCCAACACTCCAGACATCTTTGTGGCACTCCAGTGGACCCTCACCAATTTTTAATGATCCTTGAATTGTGGGAATCAAAAACTGGGCACAGTTTCCAGGTACGGCTTAACAAGTGATAAGTAGAGTCTGAAATACACACTTCTTGCTTTTTTACCAGTAAGCCAAAATTAAATCCAAGAAATCCTTAGATAGAGCCTTACCCATCTAGTTCAGCTGTCTCTACGTAGCAGAGACTATTTGGTTCTGAGCTGGATAGCAGCAAAATATCAGCCTAGAAAAACAAATAAATCAGCACCAAATAAATCCAAGTCAAGATTTGTACAGAACTCTGTAGAAACGAAACAAATATATCTAAAGCACTTACAGGAACGAAAGTATTTTTCTTCAGACGAATGACATCACCAACTTTAATATCTTTCCATTTTGTGTTTTTGAACCTAATATCAAGATAGTTCAATAATTATTACTATTTAATCTAGAACACTATGCACTCTATAAATCTTGAAATATTGAACTTTCCTTAGTAGAAAAAACATTACACCCTGGTAATGTGTGTTTTTTCTTTTTGGAAACTGCAATTTAGTTGGGTGTCTGTAACTTAGAAGTCAACCTACCTCTTCTATTCCCTCTTCACCTATATATGAATTTCTGTCCTTCTCTCCAAAGAAGCTGCTCTTAGCACAGATTTAGTGCCACAAAATTAAGTTAAATTACTCCTTTGGGCAATTCTCTTCCACGTTCGATTGGGTTTTCACACAGACATGTGGAACAGCAGAGAACAAAAAGCTGAACTTTCCCTATCATCTATGGTTTAAGATCTGTGATGAAACTTAGTGACAAGACAACAAAAATCACTTACAAAGTTAAGGTAACAGTACAAACCTTCCATCCCTGATGACTTCACATGTCCTATTATTAACCTCATTGTCCATCCTGTGACGAGCCTGAAAACCAGGAGTAGAGAATGTACTCCCTACCACATATCACAATTAAAGAAATCAACAACACTGAGGTTTTTTGCTTTTAGTATTAACAAAACATGTTTCTTACAATGTCATCCACTAGGTCTTTGACTGCAGTTATTCCCAGCACCAAGAGTAAGGGCACCAGTGTTGTATACCATGACAGGGTAGTTATTTGGGGAATCGACTATAAAAGACAAATAAAATCAGTTCAGTAGAGGACTACCAAACAAGCTCTATTCAGAGACATTTCATAGTTATCCGACTGTAACATAAGAAGAAAAACCAACACATCAGAGAGAGATTTTTAAGTCAGGTTGTGAAGATGAACAAACTCTAGGGGGAGTGTTTGACTGCGCTGCCCTACCTCAGCATTGGCTTCTCTTTAACAGTTGTAGTTGCTTGTATTTTGTGTTGGAGCTTCTGATTCATGAGTGGAACTTAAGGCCATCATGTTTTACAGAGTAAAAGAAACATCTTTTCCCCATGAAATTCATGAACTCGGCAACTAGCTCATCCTAGCTAATACAGCGCTAGGGTAGGTTGTTCCAGATTTCTGTTGAGACGAGCTTAGTTTCTATAGTAGTTCAGATACATTCCCTTACAGGATAGCACTGAATTGTGTCATAAGTATTATTCGGCTCAGTAGATTAGCACCTCAAATTCACTTTACAGTTAGTGTTCTCTCTGCCTTTCTTACCTGCAAAATGAGAAGAACGAGGAAATAGAAGTTGGCTGCTCTTTTAAACTGTTCAAACAGATTGAGTGGTAAAAAAGTGATAGGATTGTACTTGTATGTCTTAATTGCATTTGCCTGTTGAAGAAAACCAAACGTCATTCACAACAACAGATTCTTCTTACATTACAAATGTACAATGCCTGTTTTTAAGTAACACATTTTACTAGTGAAATCTTTCCTATGAACTTTGTTAGAATTGTACCTTTCCTCAACAGTTTAACATCTTAATGTCACCATCTTAATGAAATAAGGCAAAAAAGGTCTGTTTCACTGACATTAACATATCCCAAAAAGCATCTCAGACTGAAGCTTTAGCTACACCAAGGACTACAGGGCATTGCACAGTCACAGTGTAGAAAGGTTACAGCCTATACTGAGACTTCTTATACGAAAGATGACACCTATGTGGACGTTTGCAACAGCCAATAAAACTCGGAATTTGGACTGAGGACACCTGGCTTCTAATTCTCTATCTCGTCTTAAACAAGTCTCTTGATACCTTGATTTTCCATTCACAAACCCAAAACCAGTTATACTTCCTCACCTTTGTTGGAAATCCTAAGAAGTGTTAATTGTGGCTTTTACGCTAATCACCAGTGGTTCCAAAGATCTTACTGAGATTAAGAAAGCATTCACCCTGACAAGTACTGTTAGCACATAACTGAGATAAAGAAAACTTACTGCATATTTGCTTTTTTTGAAGCACAGAAATACTGTTCTCTTAAATTGGGGCTGTTCATAGAAGCGTTGATCATTTGCTTTAACTTGCCAGCTGCAATCTGGAAGAGACAAGGCAAAATGGGTCAACATCTGATTGTTATAAACATGAAGGAACAAATCAGCCAGTTTCAAGTTTTCTCTCAAATGCCATCTTTTAAAGGTACTTTCAGTTGAAACAAGACTGGTACCTGCTTTTTAGCGCATAGTCTAAAAAAAGGTTTTCAAGAAGTTTCCAGGCTATTTGTCTTTATTAACAATTAAAATATAATTTGACGTAGGAAGAAGTGGTGATTAACAATTTGGAAGTTCTATGAGAAACTAAAAACCTATCGGAGTAACATGTATTCATGCTAAATTCCCTTCTTTCTCCTCTTTTGGTTTGCTTTTCTTATACCTGTGAAGCACTACGCACCCAAAACAGGGTTTCTCAGTCTTTCTAGAAATGAAAAGGTCCACTCAACTTTTGAAAACAATTATTTCATATAATCATACCGTGCAATGGTTTTCATTTACAACTGTTAAAAAGGTAAAAATTTGAAGTGCTCATTTTATTTTTTCAGCCATCAATTTTGTTTGACTGCTTGAAAACTCAGGAATATAAATTGCATTTTGCAGTAAAATTTAACAAAACTAAACAAGCGATGTCTGCGAACACCTTCTGAAGTTTTGGACCATAAACTGATAAAATCGCTTACAAAGCAGCTGAGCAATATTGCCTCCTTCTGTCACCTTCAGTACTTAGCATTTAAAACCTGACTTGAAATACAGCCTCCCTAAGGAAAAAGCTTCTAGACGACTTGCTAACAAACCATCCATCTCCACCTTAAGGTCCCTGTTGTTAATCTAAGTCCTATGAAGTCCACCTTTAAATGGGGTTCATCTAGGACATAAGTACCTTTTGGTTGACCACTATTTACTGCCAGAACAACACCTGCTGTCAAGTTATTTTCCATGTCCCCTCTTTCACAGGCTACCTCTTTCCCTTCAGGATCCTTCAGATCCCTTTCCTGCCCTCAAGCCTGCATCACCAATAAACTATTAATCCTGCTACCCAACCCACAAGTTCAGGCCCTGCCCACATCAAAGAAACTCCCCACTGAACTCATTCAGCAAGTTTTTGAACTGACTCACAGGAGAACTTTGCCAGCCTGGGAAGGATGAGGCAGACAGTATTTTGAAATTCAGCTCTCCTGACTCATCAGCCAAGTATCTCCCCCTTTTCTCCAACCCACAGTAATTGTTCTTAATGGGTGCTCTTTTTGGTTTCATGGGATTCTCATGACCTAAGCCCATCCAGCCCTGCAGAGCATGGATGGGGTGAAACTCCCGGAGGCAGAAGCATGGGATGAGGACTGGCACCCACTGCCAGGGACCTGCAGGGAAGCAGGTGTGAAAGTGCTCCTGGGCTGCTGTAAGATAGTCAGGTCTGATAAGGCTGACTCAAACTTAAAAACTCAAATCCAGACTCAAAGCCTTTTTTTTTTTTCCCCATCCAACACATAAAGCAAGTTCTCATTTGATGTATCCAGGATCTGTGACTATACAACTTTCTTTTCTGGAATATTGGTTGCAAGCTGAGAAGATAGTAGAGAAATATTTATCTTGCTGTAGCACTTGTATTTAAGATAGCATAAATGAAAACATACACCAGATGGTGAAGATACGTTGTGCATCCTGGTCAGGGTTTACACAGAAGTGCTGCGAGTCACAGGGTTTTAACTGCCTTACATAAAATTTACCAAAAGAAAAAAAAAAAAAAATTATTACAGGAGAATCAGGTTTTGGTTTAAAAGAAGATAAGCATTACTGAAGTGCATGAATTAAGAAAGTTATTAATGACAGGACTGAAGAAAATTGTAACCATGTCTACAAGAACATTTCTCCACCACATTCACAGAAACATCGCAGTGCTGATAAAACCTTAGCAGCCCAGATGGAAGAGTGGCAAATTAGGTCTTAAATAAAACCTGCAGGAAGGAAGCTCCCTGAAATTACTTTAAACTGCTTAGAAGTGATATTAATACCTAATATTTGGGAAGCTGCATCAGTAATTTATCACCTTTAAAGGAACAGAACAGGAAAACTGTCTTGTTGAGGGGAAAAAAATAAGCAGCAAAAAGGATGTTGTTTTTGTAGCACTACTTGAATATAATTAGCTACTGAACCAGTCAGCAGATTCTACAAATTCTACAACTTATGCCAGAAAATTATCCATTAACCAGAAAAGGTACGCAAAGATGATTTAAACAAACAAAACCCAAAGGATCTAAAGAGGAAGAAAAAATAAAAATCTGACAGTTTGTCAACTGCTTAGAAGCTCTATGATTAGAGTACTGGCCTACCAAGCCTGCATGGTAACATCTCTCACCTCCTTAAAGCTTTTGCCCTAGCTCGTAGTTCAAAGGAACTCTGGCATATCCATAGCTCTAATCCATATTTTGGATTATAATTTGGGTAACATTAACTGTATAGACAGCAGAGACTTGTGGTTACACTGAACTATCTGGGGCTACAAGCCCCTTGGAGGGCAGAATCAAAACTCATCTCCCTGCTTTCAGATTCTGTCCAGTTCACCAGGATAAAGGAAAAGGCACAGTACACTTGAAAAAATAAATTGAAGGTGTAGGACATCCTGTTTTAGTTTTGTTTCTCTCTTTTTTTTTCTTTTTCTTGTGCTTATACTAGGCCACAAAGCAAACTTGTGGTTGCTGGTGTACTGTGTCTATGAAATAAAGTATCTGGATAAAATAAGAGGGGGGATCTGGGGAGAGAGCAACAGTCATGATAAGAACTTAAGAAAATATGACGGATGTTGAGAGGCTAAGAAAACTGTGTTTATTCTATAGACTGCGTTACCTCAGTCGTCATTAACAAAACCCCAAACTTAAACATGTAATAGGTGGTTATAAAATGAGAGTTGATCAACTGTTCCCTATTGCCACACAAACAGGAAGAAATCTATATATATATATTAAACAGGCAGTGGTTAAATAAAAAGTACGTACATTGCAACATTGCGGGAAAAAAAAAAAAGGTACTTAGGGGAGTTAACCTCTGTCCAAGGGAAGTGTGTAAGAACAGATATGTCTGAAACATGCCAGAGAGGCTCCTCCCATTTATGCTCCTATGCTGGTGGCAGCACACAGACTGCACTTGATTGGTTTCGTTGAACTCCTACTCACCTTAACTTTCTGTGATTCTGAAACTACTGCAAAGAAGATCATGAGGCTACAAAATTAGCATTGAAGCTGAAATCTCATCTGCACAAGACTTAGAAAGCAGAAATACATGCAAACCAACTGACGAAACACAACAAATTGGTTTATGCTGGTTCAATTTCCAAATGATGGGGAAGACACATATCTGAAGTTCTGTTCGAGCAGTTCTCAGACCACAGGCTATGTACATCTAGGGCCTGCCTTAATTAAGACAAGGTCACCATGCAGATCATTAGCTTTATGCAACAAGCAGTGGCACAGAACTCTGGCTGCAGGTTGAAATGAAGCCGATTTTCACTCTGACATTCGTTAAACTGAATTGCCATCAATTACTCCTCCACAGAATCAGATACACCATTCCAAATCCTACCTAATGAATAAGGACAAAATCAAATTGATCCATACATAGCTCAGCCTCTGTATTCACGATCATTTGCTACCCAATCAAGTTTCTGTCATAATATTACCTTTTTTCAATGGTTCTTGGCTCTCCTCGGCATCTCTGTTGATTTGGTTTTGTCCTGGTTCGACTGCAGGTTGCTGACTGTCCAACTCATCCTCTGTTTCATCGTCACTATATGGCATCACCTCATCATTAGGATGGGAATCCTCATCGAAGGTGGTCTCTGAATCCCTTTCTGAGATCATGCTGCTAGCGCCCTGCAAGCATTTTATAAAAGTTGGGGAAAGGAGTTAACATAGCAAGTGCTGGAAATCACGTCTGTGTAATTTTACTCTGTTGATGCTGGTCACCAAAAACGTTTGAAACCAGTTTCCCTGGAACAGCACAGAGCACAGGCTTGGTTTTCAAGCCCAGACCAAAGTTATTAGGCAGTTATTTTCACAGCAAGTCCTTCATTACCGTTCTGCTGTATGTAATTACACATGCTCACACAACAGTCTAAGGAACACCTTGTGCTCATGACGCAGTACACCTTGAGTGGGACACAGGAATTAGGGAGCCCACAAACACCTGACTGCCAGCGGCCATTACATCATCCCCTGTGGAGCCACAGGAGCCAGAGCCCCACTTAGCCATGGTGGGGCCAGACACCACATGCTGGGTCAGCACGAGTCGTGCCATTGAGGGTTTGGGTCACACACCCGTTCCTCCATCCCAGTCTGCCCAGTCTCACTCAAACCAGTCCTCGCTTCCTCTCCCCACAGGCTGAACATAAGCATTTCTCATTGCAAGATCCCACATCTTGGTGTCCAAGTGCCTGAGGAAGTTTATAACTAATTTGTGGTTCGACACACAAGACCAGTCAGTTGAAGCTGTGATGTGTGTGTGCATACCTCTGCCCAAAGCTTTTCAGAAAGCACACGTGCTCCCTAACCCTTGAGCACTACCACATTATCTCCCAAATTGGGATCTCCACTTTCCATAAAGTTTATTTAAATTACAGCTCTTGAAAAACTCCTAACGTTGTTGTGACTTGGGTTGCTGCAGTTGGCTGTGATCTCAGACAGGAGCAAAACACACAACAGGGAATTCCAGCCTCCTCCAGCATTTTTAGATCACCGAGACAGCTTCTACAGCTTACCCCACCTGCTGCAACAGACAGTGTTGGATTAACTGTTTGTAAACAAAATCCAGAAAGCATCTACTCATGTGTAACTGCCCTCCAACCAACACCTACAAATAACTACCTACATGATTCCTAGGTGGTCTTCATCTACATTTGGCCAGTTAGTAGCCTTGCTGAGTGTCCTGGCATTTTAATAACTGATCTGGTGCAAGGGTTCGGGCCATTCTGATGAGTGCGTCCTGTTCATTTCTAACCATGCAATACCCAAATTTGTTGTGCTGAAGCTTAAATTGCACTTGTTTCTGCAGATCAACACTTACAAACAGGTTCTGTCCTGTCTGTGCTAGGCACCACAACAACTGTTAAGAAAATTAAAAACCGTGAGGAGGGGAGGGGGCTCCATCACCTCAGCTACTTTTGCCAGGGCCCTGAGGGCACCAACAAGCCTCTCTGGCCCTGACCAGCCTCGCCCCAGCCCTCCCACACCCATGGGACCAGGAGCCACATTTTGGCTTGGTCCATAGAATCTGTCAGAGCTGCACAGAAGGAGGGCTGGTCTCCAGCTGAGCTGTGGCCATGTCCATGTCCCCTTCGGCTCTGCCTTGACACTATGGACCTCTTGGGCCATCACTGGGCCTGATCCTAACCCTGAACTACACGTCAACTTCCCAGCTTGACCTTGGACCTGCCTCATCACTGTGGCATTGCCTTATGGCCTGGACTCTGGCTGGATCTGGCCACCATCTTGGGGTCTGTCCTGCTTGCCTTGTGAGTGCTGGGACCCCTGTCCGCTTGCTTTCCCATGGGGAGCAGCCCTGCTCTTGCTGCTCCCTGCCAACTTCAAAATAAAACCAAGTTAAAAGATCAATGAAGCCAAGCAACATAACGTGCACAGCAGCTAGCTACCAAGTACCTGTCTGTTGACCGATCTTGCAAAAAGAGCCTGGTGTTGTGAAGGAAGGCCAGTGCCACCCTATACCCCGTATGCTGTTGCTAACAAAACCAGCAATCATTGGGGCTGACACCAAACCCTATCAACATCCACCTTCGTTTCTATTTTTGCAAAGCTGAATTGTTTCCCCTCCTTAATATCTCTTATAAGAGAGATATAAATATTACATGAGCACTTAATATGCTACTCAAATGACACGACTGCTGGCTGGGAGCCCAAAGCATGCAGCACTCATGAGCCGCAGCACTGCGGCGCTCGCCCAGCATACAGGCTAATGCTTCAAGACTGCCAGTTTACAAAATGAACCAAATCCACCAGTATCATATGAACGCACAGTTTGATTTAATACGAATTAATACAACTTCTCCCAAGACCCACTCAAGATGTTAGAGACTGCTAACTGACGCTATTAGCCAGGAGTATGACAGCAGTCAGGAACACTGTTGTGGAACCTGAAACTTTTGTGAAAATATTATTTGTTTTCCTAAATAGCCTTGGAGTTAGGGAATTCACCTCAAGATGCAGGAGATTCAAGCTCAAACTCAGGTACCTGAATACCTCACTGCGATATTTTGGTTTATTTCTCATCTTTTTACCCCTTTTGTTCTTCCTCACCTACAACCCTATCCCCATAAAATCTCGTATTTCACCAGATACAGAAAGAAATAAAAGTATTAACCAGAAACCTGAACCAAAAATTTATCTCCAGAGCAACCTATTCATTAACAACTTAATACACAGGGCCAGGACAACTTGCACAGATATCATTACATGAACTGGTCTGCAACGCAATCCACGCCGTTTCTCGTGCGTGGTGTCAATGAGCAGCTGGTGCAGAGCAGACATACTGTGGCGGCTGCAGGTGGGCAGTTGCCTGACCCATGTCAGGGCTCAGAGACCCCCAGGTTACATCGAGGTTTCATTCCCAGCCAGGGAAGACACTGCTGAATTGGCTATTAGTCTTGCCTCTTAACAATCCTACAAACTCTGACTTGCCAAGCAATACTTACAGACAAACAACACTGATTTTTTCCAATTTTTTTTTTTTCTATCTGAGTAGTACAGACAATCCTGCCCTTAGTCATCAAAGCCTTTGCTTTGCAAGCAAGCCTGGGTCAGACTTCACCCACACATCTACTTTGGGGTTTACAGACACTTGGATTTTCTTTGCATTGAATGTCTGTTCAGGCAGAAAAAAATTCCTTATGTTTCCAATCCCAAATTGTTTGAGTGTTAGACAAAGTTCTTTTAGAGCAGGACGTAATGCTCAATTCCTCTTTGAAACATATATAAAATATACATGACTGCAAGAAGCCTGCAGTAGTCAAGGATTCTGCCCTGCTAATACCTCACATGGGGACTGCTGGAGGGGAAGAGTTGAAGATCCTTAAAACAAAAATTACCACCAGATCTTTGAATTGCTCTCACTCCAAGACAAACAAAACAAGCTCATACCCCAGCAAACAGAGATTCAGTCTTTAGTCTATTAAACTTTACTCATTAACTGATTAATGAGCTGATTAATCATGCAAAGGTGAGATGTCAAAAAAACACTGCATTTGTTTTCTATTATAGATGCAGAGCTAAATGGAAATACCTAAAATAGAAACAGAAGTAGCCTGTGATGCTAGCTGGGAACACCAGTGCAATGGTTTGTTGGGGGGGAAGTTCAAATTAATTGTATTCACTTAACCTCCCCAAAGAGCTAAACTGCCAGCTGGAAAACCTTGCTAACAGAGGAGATCTCATTAACTGCTACCTTGCAGGCAGCACAACTCTGTCCGCTGAGCTGCTCTGTGCTGCAGGCAGTGCCATTATCATTTCTGCAGAAGGCAACGAAGTCACACACGCGTCAGTGATTTCAGGCAGCACTTACTAACCCTGATACCGTGAAGAGCAGAGGGCACCCTCTCTGCGCCCGAAGACCTCATTGCTAACATCCCCGGTGGCCGGGTGGTCTCCTGGGAAGCATCGCTGCCTGCCTGCTCGGTACGTACCCTGACCTCGGGGACCGAGAGCGGCCGAGGGGACGGCAGTCTGACGGACGGGGAGCGCAGGCAGGGCTGTCGGTGAGCGTGCGGCAGCGGAGGAGCCCGGGGCTGGCTAGGAGTCTGCAGCAAGGCACCCGCAGAGGGAAGAGAGCAGAGAGGTGTTGTGGGGCCGAGGGCGAAGGAGTCTTCCAGTGACAGGGTGACAAGTTGGTTTAGAATTAAGTTTCTTGACACCTAGACTGCATGAAAAGGGTTAGACGGGACATCAAAGCGATGTCAGAAGTTCAGAGGAAGGTGGAGAGCAATCACGAGGTGAAAGAGGAGATGAGAGGAGAGGAACCAACAGCACAGAGCAGCAGAGGTGCCAACTAATACTGAGAGAGGAGGGGACAGAAAGAGAGGAGAGCATACATCCACTGGCACCTGGATGTGGGATTGACACAATGGAAACCAAAGGTGAATTAAACAAGGCAGGAAGAGAGATGGCCACTACTGATTTTTGCAGCGGTCAATATTCTGAGGAGAAAAAAGGCACCACAATAAAAAAAAAAAAAAAAAAAAATCTAGAAAGGCTTATACCATGCAGGAGAAACAAACTATAAACAATGTTGAAATAATATAAAAACAACGGTCCCTTCCTAAAAGGATCTACTCTCAGAAGAGAGACAGACAATTTTTTACGTTTGTGTGCACTGCTTACGTTCAGACTTGAGCTGAAATAACCATCGCTTACAAAACAGTCTTTCAAGTGAGGCAAAAAAAGGGTTCGGTTTGCTGGAGCTGGGGGTAAAACAGTTTCAAACAAGATTCCACCTGCTTTTCCCATTTCATAATAATATAACTATAAATGAACACTGCTTTTACAGATCTTGCATTGAATGGACTAATAAAAAAAGCTACAAATAAATAGGCTTTAGGAATTTCTCTGAAGGCATCATCTCTCACAGCAAGCTTAGATTCAACCAATAATTAGTAATGTTTGAACATAGGCAGTGGGAAAGAAATATAATTAGCAAAATAAAATTCCAACACAAGAAAAGCTGCACAGTTCCTCTCAGAGACAGGATGAGTCTTTCATAAAATGAGATCTACTTGACTACATGTAATGCAAGCTACACATTTAAGGCCCAAAGGGTCCTGCTTCCCTGGGATCGAGCTATGCAATTTTCAAGGGCAGAAAACTCCATCCCACCAGAAGCACTACACACAAGTACCTTTCCTGAATTCTGAATTAACTTCTAATGCTGCCAAAATTTACAAAGGGAGCTTTTGGTGTCTATGGAAACAGTTGTTGGAGGGTCTGAGATGGAACAACACAGTTGTTACATGCTGCTTGATAAAATACTCAACACTTAAAGTTGGTTCTTGGTTGTATGGTCCTAATTTTCTAGTTCCTGACTTGAAGACAGGGGCTTTCACTCCATTTCAGATAAGTCACAAAAGCAGAAACCCTTACATTAAACAAAACTTCAGTCTAAAGAAAGCACTAGAAGAAATCAAGAGGTTTCCCCAGCAGCTCAGTAGCCACTAACTCTGCAACCATCCATCAGTATCAGCCAGCCTCTGGGGAACCGGCATGCAGAGCACCAACAACTTGAACCGCAGCTGCTTTAACCTTGCTTGCAGCGAGACGGCCGGTGCAGCAAAGAAGACCATCTCCCTCTGCGAGGCTGGGGTCAGCTCTGAGCCCAGGTGGGCACCAACTGGGGTGGCCATGCTTCCCTGGGCCGGTGAGAAGCAATGGTCAGCTCCCAGTTCTGGCATAGCAGGCATAAACCAGGCTAACGGTCTCCTTATCTTAGAAAATTAAGCTGATCCAACAGCAGGGTTGATGTATGGGGAAGTAAAGGAGGGGAAAATAGTATTAAACACAAGTTTAATTATACCTGCCTGACTTTATTTACTAAAAGGGCAGAAAACTCAGGTGCAAATTCCACAGTGCTTTGGTCACTCAGGTTTTGTGTCTGCTCATGCCTCACGGCAAGTACCAGCTAACCGGGAATAACCGAAACCTTGTAAAAACAAACAAACAAACAAACAAACCCCCCCAAAAAACCACAACCAAACCAAAACAACAACATTTACTGCAGTTATTGAAGGTGGTAAACAACAACAACAACAAAATCTTACTCTAAATTCTCCTCTGGAGAGTCACTGCATATGACACTGTTGCAAGAACCTGGGGTCACAGGGAGCGTAACTTTAATGCCGCAAATCAGATAGTCACTCAAAGTGTCACTAAAACAAAGTTACAGATCCATCTAGAACAAGGCATATGTATAGTAAAAGAATTAAAATGCTACTAGATTTGTTATTTTTATTTATCGTGTGTATAAAAACCTACGATGTCAAGCAGAACAAGCCTAACAATTACATACCTGTCAGTCATTGGTCCCTTCACAACCTGTGTACAGCCTACAGACTGACATGGTCTCCTTAGCATGTCGTTCTGCACAGCAAATCTCACACATTCATGCAGTACCTAGTACAACAATTTCCCAAACCTTGCCACAGACTGTTGTTTTAGAATGTAACATCACCGATATTTTAAACAAAAGTCATAAAACAAACTCAAATAACAAAAAAAGCAAGCTCAGAGAGACCTTTTTGAACTGCTTCAGGTCTCTGTAATTAAAATAGGACAAAAAAGCTACATCAAGATGTTTCACTGATATTTAACTATGTATTAAAAAAAGTAAATAAATTAAAAGCCTGATCCTCAGATATTTCATTTTTGTCCCATGTATCTTGACTCTAGAAAGATTACAAGAGCCATCACTACGTATTAAAAAAACCAAACAAGCAAAAAACCCAAACCAAAGCAAAAAACAGGTAAATGCGAACAAGCTTCCTGCCTCAGTATGCCCCTGAACGAAGTACTTCTTGGGCATCTGTCAAGAGGATCCCAAGAGGAAATCTAAACAGCAGCTGACTAATCACTGCCTTGGCAGGCAGAAGGCAAATACTGAAACTTCCATAGCTGCACCAACTCGGTATTTATTGAATCGTGGTCATTTGCTGAGCCCTTAACAACGTAATCCAAATATAAAGCTGTCAGGCTTCATATTGTTGTGAAACAAGGAAATGCATTTTGCCAAACCAAGAGGGAAATAGTCTTCTCCGATAAACAGCAAAACCATAGTTATAAAACACGATAACACCAATGTCCTGTTCAATAAAATGAGAACATATTTCAATCTCACTTAGGAAACTCCATCAAATGTTTTAAAGCCAGTACTCTACTTGGAGCTCCAACAATGAACTAGTCAAATGATACTTGTTTTGCTTGTCAGCAGGAACAGTGTTGCAATAGAGTAACAGTAAAAAAAAAAATTTTTTTGAAATTTCTCCATCCAGGTACAATTTCCATGTTCACCAACTTGCATGTTTTTAAAAACTTTCCTATACTTAATAGTTTTATTTCTTCACTATGTGTTACTGGAGAAAGAAACATTGAAAAACACAACCTACTCACAGGAGGACTGAATATGCACTTCCAAAACTGCAGCTAGAATACTACATCTAACGTTAATCTCTGGGTTGGGAGTTTCCCCCCAAGGACTTTCTAGCAGATGCACGATTACTCCAGTTACATTTTCCCCTAAGCGATAGAAGTTATTATTCTGCCATCTTCAGCTGTAACACATTGCTCAACTTGCCAGTAACTGAGATTTTAAGCTAAAAAGGGAGTATGAAACCAAGACAGCCTGTTAGATAAATAGAGCAACTGAAGAGACATTTGCAGGACTGCAATCCAAACAACCAAAAAAGAAATCAGAGCCCACATAGTACTCTGATGGCTCTATCAAAGCAGACACCTGTATTTAAGAGACTCAATTCTACACCCCAGCTTATACACCAATAGGTTTAAGAATGACTTTTCATCCATGGGCACACGTTTAAAGAACAGCTCTAACAATGTCTGAGAACTTAAGTTTGTAATTGAAAAGACAGCTCACGAGCCACTCTTGGGCAAGGTTGCAGTTTTGTTTCTTTTAAAACAACCTGGTCATCAAGTCCTGGGCGAGCAAAACAAAACAACCTCTTCCTAAGTATCAATTATCCATCCTTTCTGACAATGGAGATATAAAGCAAAGTATTTCATCCAGATGACCATTTTGTAAACCTGACTGTTAGAAACTGAAACTGAGCTCTGAAACAGCTAGGTAGGGCACACCGAGACATGACTGGAGTAATCCCCACCTCTTCACGCTACTAGAAAAAACAGCAAATTCAGCAGAACTTGGAGGAAGAGAGTCCTTCAGAAAAAAAGAGGCTCTGGTTTACACAGCAAAGCAGGCGTATCCAGAGGTGCATGCTTTTTGTCTTAGGACTAGCATTCTTGATCTAAAAAGACAACAGTGGGCTTCAAACGGAAAAAAATTAGCTTAAAACAGAACAGAGGCATTGAGCAGCACAATTCAAAGCATATGGATGGTTCATCCAGTCAACAAGGAAAGATTTTTTTTTTTTCAGCTGGTGGCAGCAATTTATATGGCTATTATCAGCTATTGCTATTTTTAGGGCATAAGATGAATAGATCCAATGCAGTTGCTTAAACACAAGATGTTTTTATACCATGAAAGACAGAGGAAGGGGTAGTAAACCACACCAGGAGCCCAGCTTCTCACACACAAATACTCAGAGGGATCTGTAATATCAGGGAGAAAACAAAATACCATTTGTTTTATTTGTAAGGTGAAATTCCTACAGTTGCCACCTAATTTTCCACCAGCTGGTACAAACAACAAATGACACAATAGCTGTAGGTGAGTATTACAGCATCTCCAAAAGAACTGTTACCTTGGGACACTGCATGGCAGTCCATCTCCCAGCCTGATAATCATCAAATTGGTAACATGGGTTCCGTTAATGCTTCTACAGTTCTTGCTCGCTATTTAATCCTCACAAAGCAGCAGTCAGAACTGAAGTCCTTCAATGGCAGGATATTGCATTTCTATTCTCACTTCAGTGATCCCAGCCAAATGCTTTAATAGAGTATCATCCTTCATTAAAAATGTATTAATCAACTAATCTACCTGTAACAAGAGCTTCTACAAGGGAATGGGCAAATAATAAACCTAAGTTTGCTTCCAAAGTATAAGAGACAGATCACATATTACTCAAAACAGGTATGAAATTTCCCTGGTAACAAGTGTTTGGACAGGCGGATAGAGATGTCTTCTAAACAACTCAAACCTTCTAGCTAATTTTTATGATGTTTTAAGAAAAATGAAGTAGTTACTCGAAATAGCATGAATCAGCACAAACAGGCCAAGGAAATAACCTTTGTTCCAAACACTACTAAGCTTCAATTAGATTGCCATGCAAATTACATGCTTTAAGGTCATCAATTTATACAGCTACTTCATACATAACAGTTATATTTACTTAATTGAATGACTACTTTAAAATAATTGAACACACCCAAAACTACATCTTCAAGGGGAACGATTTCTGTCAGTCATTTGTTCTGAAACACACTGACTTTTGTACACATCCTTACAGTATGCCATGACTGTGGTAAAGCCCAGCTCTTGAAATGCCTCTCAGAAAGGCAATTACAAGAGTTTAGATACCTATTTTAAGTCACCTATGACTGGAGGCATGCTCTGGCTCATCTGAGGCAGTCTCCATCAAGTACCATCAACGTAGTACATGAGAAGTGGGGCAAACCGAATCCCGAAGCTGAAGCCTCAACTCCTCCAGGCCAACCAAGTACACTTTGCATTAAGCAAAAAAACATAGCTTGTAATTCAGAACATATCATATGCGGTGTGTGCCCTTTAGTATCATCCTAAGTGCTCCCAATGACTATCAGAAATGGCATAGCTTGGTGCTTGGTACAACTGACAGGCAGACTCTGCCCAGACATCGCAGACAATTAGGTTCCTGGCAGCTTAGAGACGCACCCCAGTTCCCAGTGTTGCTTCAGGAAAACAGAACTGCTGAACGCTTACACCACGCATTGCACATGGGTCAGCTTACAGCCAAACCGCTCCAGTGGAAATACGTCAGAGCTGAGGAAATAAGCAGAGGTTTGCTCGTCTGCCAGAGCTCCCACAGCTCAACTGTTCCATGTACAGTAACGACATTCTGGGTCAGGCATGCTTTTCTGAAATAAGTATGCTCAAACCACACTTGAGAGCATAAGCTAATCAAAACTGAGATAATACAAGAAAAAAACTCCTAACCCTACACGCCTTCTTCATTGCACTGTGACCCTGGAGAAGGTTTGCTCCTTGAAACTGCCAACATGAGGTGACTCAGAACTCCCACCAAAAAAAAAGGTTAAAATTCAAGTGATTAAAATATGGCTACAGATAAAATGCTCATGGTGAAGTAGCGCACCTACAAATCCCAGGACACCAGAACACATCATACCTGATGAGTCCGAGATCTTGACCACACAACAGAACTACAAGATTCAAACAGCGCTTTTGGAGACTCAGGCTATTACTGCAACATGAGAAATCCTTGGGGAACCTGTTTTGTAAGCAACAGGTCTCATGTGAGTCAGCTTGGTTGTATTGTTGTCTTGGCTGTAGACAGCATCTATTGCTGTCGTTCACCCAGCCCCAAGTTTATACACATATGCGTGTATAAATACACACACACACACAATTTTTAAATATGAAGTATATATATTTTGATTCACAATAGTACCTCATCTCACAGAAAACACTTATAAAAAACGTCACCTCAAGCAATTTGTGACCACAAATTGTGCAGAGATTACTTAGAATTTAGTCTGAATAGCAGAGGCTCATTTCACTTTCCACAAGCGTTAGCATCATAAAGTTAACATCTTGTTGTATCTATTGATTAGAAATCAAAGCATCTTACACAATCTGTACACTAACAGAGAACAAGCAATAACTTCAGCATTAATATCCACCAGAGGAAGATGACCTGAAGATGGTTAAATCCTAGTGAATAATTGATTTCTCCTTATCACCCTTTACCACCAATTTTGAAATTTTAGTGCCAGGATAAAAATGTGGGAATATCACAGTGCAGACAACTGATGGGGAGTTGCATGTACACAGATATATGCTAAGGTGCCATAAACCCACAGTGACTCATTCAGAACTTTATCAACTTACCCATGTTTGAAGTGGGCAAAGAGAAGTGCCATAATTGTACAGATGCTGGAGAAATAAAAACATAAGCAAACCTGCACTGTTATTTCCCACTATATAAACAAACTGCTTTGGCAAAACACAGGTACTAGAATGAGGCTCTTTTGCCATGAAGAAATGCCTTGGCACAGTACAGGGAGACAGCTATGGCGTCTCTTTCAGCTTGTACTGCAACAGGAAACCCGCACACCCAGCCTCATATAATGTACTGAGGGCAATCACTCATTAAAAAAGGTGTTTCCAAAAAGGTGTTTCAGCTATAGCTTTTCAACTGCAAGGATCAAGGACTTACCAAACTGGACTACTTCCAGCTCAAAAAGATTTTTTTGTTGGCATCATACACAGCCAACCTTGTAATATCCACAGATCTTTCTTTTACAAGGAATCAGCTCCAGTCCCTCCTTGGATGCCATAATGACCCTAATTACCTGCACCATCAGGAGGTAAACACCAGTGTAAAATTGTTAACACTTTGGTACCACCAAGCTCTGGGAAATTTTACTTTCTCCAAGAGCCATTCTTTCCAAACTTGGTTGAAGGCAAGTGACAGTTTCTCCAATGAATATACTGAAGATCCAAACAAGCTGAGGCACCAAAACCCTAAAACCCTCTGGAGAGGGGTGACCAGAAAGAGGGAGTACAGTTTTGTACTGTTAATGGATGCCCAAGACCAATCTTGGGGGCGGAGGGCACAGAGAAAGAAAAAAAAAAAAAAAAAAAAAAAAAAAAAAAACCACAGTATCGGCAGAAGAAAATGAAAACATGGGGGACACCAGCTTCCAAATGCCTTCACTCCTAATGCTTCCCATCTCAGTTCTGCATGATCACACCAACTGGACAAAAGCACCTCATTTAAAAACCAAAACAACACACGTTCCTCATAGAGGAAGCACTAGAATTAAACTAGTGCCCATTGTGTACTCACCAATATAGCTACCTATTAAAATGTTAAAATTGCTATGTATGAAAATGAACATGAAGGACATTACAATATAAGTGAATTGATCACTATGAGCCAACAGGACTGTACACAAGGAAGAGGTTAACTAGTCACCAACAATGTAACAGAAAATAGTAACAGCAAAGAGAGACCCACACCCTACAGTCCAAGTTGCCTGAGGCTAAGCAAGGGTGGTTGAATACAGGCCACTTGCAGAAACAAAATAATAATTTTACCCATTATCTGCACTAGGATTTCTCATTAACAGATATGCAGACTTTCCATCATTTAAAGTCCAAGTCAAGACAAGTTATCTTTGCAGAAGATAATAAAGTTGGTAACCTTTGTTCAAGCTGTAGGTTCGAGTGTACTCTGAAGGGGTTTCAACCTGCCTTTTACAGAAATCATTATGTTGCCTCTCAAGGTTCATGTTATAAAACAGCGTATCTTTGTTTTAATGAAGGAAAAAATAATTATTTTTGTGCACACAAACTGCATTGTTTGGCATGGAAAATTTTTGGAACTTTAGAGTTATTTCCCTAGATATTACCCTTCCCCATCAAAACCAGCAGGTATTTTTAAGTGTAAAAAATAAAGGTTACTTCCTGCTAACAAGGTTGGAGATTACACAGCAATACACTTTTTCTCTCAGCATCTAAAACTGAAAGTATTTTCCTAAACTGACCTTTATCCAACGCAGTTTGTGACTGAACCAAGAGACTGCATTATAGATGTAGCTTGAAACGCTTGTACCGTCAGCACACAGAGACCACCGGCTGCTCAAGAAGAATCCCCCGTTTTGGACTTTAAATTAGACTCCATCTGTAACAAAACAATGTTAGAAAATGGTTTCTTGGCTGACTTCCACCTCATGAGACCATGTGCATGCAGAACAAAAGAAAATTACTTTTAGGCAAATAGTAAAATTAACTTGTCTTGCAAAACTTTCTTAACAAAAAGAGATTTCTGGTTAGTTCTCCAAACCCTTTCATGCTACCTTCTCTTCCTCCTCTCAGGCAGAAAGTCACTTTGGCAAATGACCTGGTTCTTTCCTTGATTTGTTTCCTGTTTTCTCTACACTGCTTATTCTTCCCCCACTCCTTGTTTTTTCCTTTAGATGTTGCTTTTGTTTTACATCTCCCTGTGCATAACTGTACACCATTTTGTAAACAAAAGCATCCAGGAACCTGCTGAAATTGTCTGTCTCTACTGTCAAATTAAAAATATATTTCTAATTTATATAAGAACACAGCACTAAACACAGCACTACACGTTACAGAATAATTTTGTAAGCTTGCCGAGAAGCAAAGGTGCAGCAGCAGCGCTCTGTCACAGAGCACAGCATCTTCAAACCGAGGTTGAGAGCACATGCACCATCACTCTCCTAGAGATATAACGAGAATCATGTTCTTCACCCCTGACAAGTACAGAAACACAGAGAGGTTAAGTGATTTGCCCAAGGCCATACGGTAAGTCACAGACAAAGCTAGGGTTAGGTTTCAGAAGCTCCTGGCTAATATCCTGCATTCAATTACATCTACACAAAGTATCTCATTTAACAGAGGCCAGATAAAGGAAACAGCCAAGGAAGAACAAACCCCCTCATAATGAAAACAAAATCAATCAAACACCTTCCCATATTCAAAAGCACGTAGCACATTACACTCAGAACCAATATGACTACCTATGCCATCAAAATAAAAGCCACAACAACAAGAGCACAGAAAATAAGTTCTAGCTGATTTAAATAGAGGGTTTTAATTCAAAGTGAGCAAGTGGCTTTTTGAATTCACCATCACAAACTGCAAAGCAAGGGACTAGAACATTCACAGGCTGTCTCACAAGGTAGAATTAAATGAAGATAACAGTTTAGAAGTTACCGAAAATAATCTTTATGATACCTACAAGTCAACAGAGAGACAAATACAGGTCTGAGGCAGATACAAAAGCAACCACACTCTAATGTGAATGTCAGTAACAGCAATGCAGAGGCTGACAAGGAAAAACACAAAATGACCAAATACCACTTGACACCTAAACCAGACTTTGAAGAGAAAGACAAATAAAAAATCAGAACCAAACAGAAAATTGTGAGCAAATCGGAGCCAGTAAAAACACTTACTTATGCAGGAAATTAAGCCCAAAGACTCTAGCAGCAGTTACAGAGGTAGGGACTGTACAAGGACCAGGTTAGCTGTATGTCCCACTGACTGGCCCAGGGCACTCTTCAGCCATTTACATCCAGACCCCCCACCACACACACCAGATAAAAAGACACCGCACTGTTACTCATTACCAGAAACTATTTACTGCCAGAAGCGCCCCGTACAGTATGCCTTCTTCAGTTTCAAAACGTTTCTGCTGACATTCAAGCCAGTGGTGAAATGCTTGGTGATTAGCTGCTCCATTTAACACAGTTCCATTCAGACTCTTAAGAGAAGGGATGCTATTTAAGCTATAGACACAAAGCAGTAGGAAACATGACCAAGATACTGATTTTTGGGAGGGGGTCAAAAAAATGCTTTTCATCTCCCAAGCGAGCAACCGACCTCCCAAGTAACCTTTCCAGTGTTTTCTGTTGCAGAATTGTGACGGTACCTTAATATGGATGCCTATTACTGTTATAAAGGCTGCATAAACATCGACTATTGAGTAATCACTCCACAACCATGAAAACTATTTTCCTCATTTATATAAGGGGAGGAGGGGGGGGGAGCCAGAAGCCGAGCAACTATCACAAGGCCACAAAAGCCAGTCAGTAAAACGCCGGTATCCGCCAGAGCTCAGGGAGAACGCTAAGCCGCGTTTGCTCCCCTGTGCCTTACCTCCCAGCAAACACTTGTTCTTCCCTTAACCCAAAGTTTCAGACCGGGGAGACTCTGCAGTCAGGCTGATGATCAATTGACGCACATCTCTTTGGGTGGAAGCAAGAAAGAGACTCAAATCACCGAGAGGGTTTTTCGATCGACGCCGCCGAGCCGTGCTGTCCCTCAGGCACCGAGGTGAGAAGAGCCCCTCACGCCTGCAGCCCGGTCGGTACCGGCCCCGCCGGCCAGGCAGGCCGCGAGCAAAGGCCTCACCTGGCAGAAGGGCCCTCGCCGTCCCCTGACGAAGCCGCTCCCCTCCCAATGAGTATTTAATTGGGCAAATATTGATTGCGCGACTGGACCTCCCCAGCCCAATGGGAAACGAGCTCCCTCAGGGCCCGGCCCGCCCGGGCAAACAGCGTCCGCCCCGTGAGGCAGAGCCATCGCCGCCTTCACACCCTCAGCGCGAACCAGCAGATCGAGGCCTTTCAGCTTCCAACTCTCCCAACAAAACCCCACCAGGCTCCAGATTAAGGAGGCGATAGCCCGAAAACCGTTTCGGGGCCGCCCTGGCGCCAGCTCTGACCTCTGCCTTGGCACGGGTGCGGGAGGAGGAGGAGGCGGTTTGTGACAGAGCTCTGCCCCGCAGACCCCGGCCCCGACCCACCACCGAACGCTTCTCGGCGGCGGCCGGGCTGCCTCGACGGGGCCGACGTACCTGCCGGACGACGCCCCGCTCTGCGCCCCAGCCCGCGCAGCCGCTCCAGGGCTTCGCTCCCCCGGCCCC
>JAVJGG010000074.1:82722052-82733824 GCA_035590195.1 Aviceda cuculoides
CTTGACCATCTGTTTTTTAAATCTATGATGATACTGTTGGCTTTTAAAGCAAATAATGTTTAATCATACCTCCAAAAACTTTACAAAATATTTGAGATTAGTTTTCGTAAACCACAAATACAAAAAAAAAAAATCACCAGGTGATTTTTATACGGAGAAAGAAACGTATAAATGTGATTCAAAACCACTTGTTTCTGTGCATTTTATGTACTAATGCTTTTCCTAAATTGAAGTCTTTTTTTAGCAAAAAGAAAAAAGACTCAGCATATTAGAACTACATATTCAGCTCTGCAAGTAAAGCATTTGACAACAAAATGGTGAGATGTCAGCCCTGGAAAGCACAGCCTGTCATCTTCCACGTTCGTGAGCATCAGCCCCTGCCGTGCCAGGACCGGTGTTATTCCTTCCCCTGGCCAACAGATGGAGAACCACACCACTGAAATCCCTGCCGTGAGCTCTCCGCAGCAGCGTTCAGCGTTGCCGTGTTTGTTGATTCTGAGGTTCCTGCAGGTTGTTACGGAGCACGTTTTGCTCCGAAGGCAAGGCTACGCAGTCATTTCAGCGGCCCGCGAATCTGCAGCTTCTTCATATGGGAGGAGGTCACGCTGTCCCAGCAGCGTCTGCTAGTTCTTGCCATTTCCTTTGTAGTGGCGATGCCTTTGTGCATCTGCGCGATGAGCTGGAGCTGCAAAATGACCAGGCTGAAAATGAATTCGATCTCTCCGCCCCAAGAAAAAAGCTTCAGTTTCAGCTGGATCAGTTGCTCAATATGGCTTATCACAGGGCTGCCTGAAGGGGGGCCCCATTGTAAAGAAGTGGTAGGAAGGAGCAGAGACAAAAAGGGGGAAGAAGGTGGAACCACCCATTTTAACTGCAGCTTGGATTTATGCAGAATAAAATTGTTTTTTCTTGAATGAGTGGGATGACCGAGAGATGACGTGTCAAAATTTGGTCCTCTGGAACTGGATTTGCAATTTGATCCTATCGTTCTGTTAGGTACCTTTGGAAAATAGTTGTTATTGGCCTTGAAGGTTTTTATGAACTCAATTTTAAAGACGCTTAGAAGAAGCCAGACTTTTCAGGGGACAGGTACTGAACTGCCTGGAGATGCAGTCTCACTAAGTACAGGCTCAAGCAAAATATCTAAAAACTCAAGACAGCTACCTTTGTTGCACACTTTTGAGAATCTTGCATGTGAAGTTTTAAAATAATGCTCTTAAAGCATTAGATATATTTACTGTCACTTAAGATTAGTTCAGGAAGCAGAAGAGAATGGGAATCCTGCACAGTTTAGATAAATTTCAGACATACGTTCAGCTGTTGCAGTGCTTTGTGAGTTACTGAAGTCTGCGAAATTACAGATGATGTTGGTTTAAATCATAAATTCAGAATAGTAGAATATATTCATGCTCTCACAGAAGTATTTGGAAATTAAGGACTCTTGGATAAGACAAAGGAACTGAAAAGCAAGCGACTCAGTTTCTGTGCCTGTTTTAGTCTTATTTCCTTTCCGAACTGGGGAATTTGCCAGTGACCGCTGTTAGTTTTTGACTCTGTGACAGCATGCTAGGTGAGAGGATTGTGCAAAGAGAAAGAGAAGCGAAGTAGGGGCTTCCCGTGCGCCAGCCAGCATTAAACTGCTCCGGAGATAGGCACATGTTTGTTACTCCTGCACCTTGACGGGACCCAGTTTGCACCTTTGTGGTTTTTGTCATGCAGGTTCATAATTCAGTACCTGTTATAGTTTTCATGGAAGATGATTTCTTTTTCTTTTTTTTTTTTTTTTTTTTTTCCCTCGGAAGAGCTGAAAAGATTTAGTCCTGGAGCCATGTTTAGCCATGTCCTACTCAGGTTCCTGTTTGGTATTTCAGTGGGAAACTGAGTTTTGTTTACAGAATCGCCAGTATTCGCTATCTGCGTAAAGCAGTGTAAGGACCATTTCACTCCTGTGGTCTGCATGGCCCCAGCCTTGTGTGAGTGCCGCTGTTTGTTTAGCTGGGTTAAAAAAGGAACATATGTGAATATGGTAGTCTTGTGTTAGGGACTTCAGGTTTTACCTTAGGCCTTAGATTTTCTTACAGAACTGTTCTCTGGACCCTTTTGAAAACAGAAATTTTACCATCAGAGTACACTTAGGAAGTCTACCTTCTATTTTTTCCTCCCTGTGAGTCTGTGTTTCCACAAATCAAAATTCAGTATTTTCTGACTGTCACTTTTCTTTTCTGCAATCTGTATAGCAAGCTGTCTTTTGTGATTTTGATGTATCTTTCCTGAAGGGAGCATTCTTCTTGTTTAGCTTATGCATAATGTATTTCATTGTTCATCTCTGAGCAACTGTTTTACTGTATTATTGACCTGCATTGTCGGATGCACAAAACTGTGCACATTTTGGGTAATTTGCTGCTTTCATACTTTCTGAGAGAAAGTAATGTATGTTGGCTTGACTGAAGCAGCAACAAAACCCCGCTATTATTTTTTGTAGCTTACAAAGGGAAACTGTCTTGTGCTTCCCTGCAGCTACTGTTGGAGGCACTTCTATGATCAGCAGTTACTGTAATGTTATTCATAGAGTCCTTTGTGCAGGGTTTACTTAAGACTGTTATCCCAGATAGTATACATTGGTTATTAATGTACTCCTGACTTGCTGGCCTGCTAGAAAGATGGAGAAACTAGTCTGCCAGGCAATTCTAGCAATAATTCTATGAAAATTCACTGTAAGAATGGAATCCCCCAGGAGAAAGAAAGGTAATAAAGCAATAATATTACTTACAAATTCAAAGTATTGTACAAGCATTAAGTAATCCTTAAAGCAATTCCAAGAGATATGTTCTAGTAAAGTAATTTCAGTGACTTAAATGCTGCTGCACACTCTGGCAGGCATTGAATATAATTGCGAAGAAGAAAGTAGAAGAATACTAAGGAAGATCATTGTGGCTGCAGGCTATGCATCCAGATGCTCTTAATGGATTATTATGTCATGGACTTGTACCCTACAATTGCTCTCTTGCTACGCAGTCTGGCATGTCTGAACAGGCTACCACAATTTTAAGACATGAAAGTAATAACAGATTATGTGGATTTTTTTTTTTTTTCCTATTTAAAAATGTTTTGTAAGGAGGACATCCAGCACTGTGTGATAAATAATTTCTTCACAGAGATTCCTAGCAAAGGCTCCCTGGACACGTAGGCCCTGGGCAACGGGTGAGGAACCACTGCTGTACTCGTGACCAGCTGTTGGTGCTACTACAGGGCAGCACCAGGTGCTGCCGTTGTACCTACACAGTTCAGCTCTGGGACTGGGTCTGCAGTCGTCTCTAGGATTTGCAGTATTTATACATCACGTAGCAGCATCCCTCTGTTTTACCAGAGACATGCCATGTGAAAATGAGTCAGTTTGTTTGTTTTTAAGGGAAGTTGCTGCTTTTAGCAACCTCTCAAGAGTCACTTTATGTAACATTTTCATGAGTGGGTTTATATCAACAGCCACGGCTATATATATTTTAGAGGCGTTACAATAAAGTGGCCACATATAGTCTTTCTAAAAAACTTGTCACGGCATCCTCCTTTTCCCGTCTTAGAGCTTCTGGGGTTCTTTTGCAGGCTGCCTATAATTTTTTGTGGGTACTGCACTTTGTGCCTCACTTTAACACATGTACATACAAGGAGACTCAGCAGGGCAGTGGGCGCTTTCCTAGTGGGGGTTTTGTGCTGTTTAGCAATTAGCCAGCAGAGCACATGTGTTCAGACGAAGAAGGATTTCAAGTAGTAATGGCAAGTTTGCATCCGTTTAGCTGTAGTCAAAAAATCTGTTCAGCTTTTGCTAAAATATAACAAGGCAGGAAGTACTGATGTGATTGACTAAACTTCATACACAATGCAAATAAATTATTTTGGTCTTTTTCCTCTTTCTGTGTACCGCATCTCTACAGACAGGTGCTTTATGGAAGTTAAAATGCTGTTCCCTATAGACATGGCTTGAAGCCTGAAACTAATGGGAAAGTATTCCACAAAAGAAGTCACACAGCAGAGCTCACGTTATGTTCCCTGAGCTGTGGGAAAGATTGGTTTAAAACATAATGAGGAGAGGGAGAGGTTGTACTGGCCAGCCAGCTGTGCTAATAATAGCTGGGACCTTGGGGTGCTCTACTCACTGTTGTAACTCTTAGCCCATCCTTTTAGAACTAAAAGAATTTGGACTATAATGTCTGGGCTCGTCACCATTTTGATATGGGTTAAAGGTGTTGTTGGAGCCTTTGTACACAGTGCTGCATTGGGGCATCTTCTACAACTGGCTCATTTTTATGTTATCTCTGAACACTGCAATTTTTCAGGGTGCTTTTGAACTGCAAAGCAGAGAGAATCACATATTTAGTGCTGTAATAAATGAGAATGCATTATTATCAGACATCTATACAGTAAAAGTGTCTTCCCCTTTGATTTGTTTTGGGTTTGGTTTTTTTTTTTTTTGATAGGCATTTGGAGTAAGTTCAAGACTTAATATGCAGAGAAGCATGAGCTAACTAGAAATTCATTCACTCATACTACTTTAAGCCCCCATTACTTCTTAAAATGTCTGATTTATGATGTTAGAAGTTGATAGCATTCATTTGATTAAACTCCCAAAGTAAGCAAAGTAGAAATGCCTAAGCACTGGATTGCTGGTAAATGTGATTTATGCTTTATGTGAGATGTTCTATAAAAATGTCAGCAATTTTAATATAGACACATCTGCATTAAATTTTTGCAGCTTCTCCAAAAGTGCTGCTATTTGGACCAAAAAATATTCAATAATATGTTTATATTATATGTGCACACCCACATAAACATGCATTCTCTTTTTCTCTTTGTGGATTTGCTTAAATACAGTGTCTTGTAAATAAGACCCTTTTATTCCAAGTTTCACAGCAGGAAGCATGTAATTATTAGATTTGGTGAGTTAGTCTCTGTTGACTTAGCTTGCTTCAAAGGCAGATTTATTTTAATTATTTCAGCTATTGTTGCTGCTTAGCTAAACCAGACTGTCTCTGGTATACAGCCCATCATCCAGGCTGCTTGCTGGGGGATGGTATTTAGAAGTAACATGTTTAGGTCTATCTTGAGTGTACTGTGGCTTTCGAATCATAAAGATATGTCCATCAAAGCATAAAAATATGGTCGAGGAAAATAACTTAAGGAGATAGGGAGCCTACAAGGGAGAGAGAAGTGAAGGAAGAACTAGGGAGGTCTGGTGGGAAGGAGAAACGAGGAGCTGACTCAAGTGGAAAAGAACAAACAGAAGGGAGAGAAGCGGAGAAGGCAGGGAGTTCTTACTCTGGGACCAGCGGCCTGGGGACAAAGGGGGTCCGTGTCTTTGGGGAAGGCTGACAGAGATCCGAGGTAGGACGAGGCCCGGGGCGGTACCGAGGCGGCGGAGGCAATGCCAGCCGCAGGCCTTCTCAGCCCGCCCGGCCTGCGGGTGGAAGGCAGCCTGTCCCACCATCGCCCCGCGGCACCCGCGCCCTCGCGGCCGCTCGCCCGGCTGAGCGCGAGGCCTTTGGTCCTGCTTTGCACAGATCCGCCGTAAAAAGCGGGAAGCACGCGGAGTAGCTAGGGCCAGCTGGCACGTCTGGGTTTTCCTAGCGGGTCTGAGATGGAGGGTATCTACGCACGGTGAAATGTGTGGTGTTCCTGGAGGGAGAAACCTACCTTACCGTTGCCTTGGCAGAAGATGATGTCAAGAAAACTTAATTTTATTCAAGAGGTTTTATTCATTTACAATTTTAAAGAAGGATGAGGGTTTCTGGAAAATGGCGGGGGGGCGGTTTGTGTGCTTTGAAGCTGAAGAGCTTTTGCTGAGGCGCTTGTAATGGGTGGGTAAAGCCACAGGGTTTTTAATCTTTAAATTTAAAAAAAACAGCATTTTTATTTAAGATAATTTAAAAAACCAGTTCATATGGCTGATCAGCTTTATGAGACAGAAAATCATAGGTATACAATAAAGCCATGGCTTATTAAAAATCAGGCAGAACCACATGGAAATCTGTGTTGACTATGTAAAGATGTATACCCATCTACAGAGTTACACATACTTAAGTTTTTGACAACACAGAAGAGTCAATGCCTTACCTAATGCCTTTTTTCTCTCTCTACTAATCCTCCTCCCACTCAGCAAGAAAATTAACTGCAAAGGCTTATACAAATGTCACATTACGAGACTTATTCTAGAATAATTTAACAGATCTCTGGAGAATTATTCCTGACTCTTGCTTGGGTAGGTTGGGAATTGGGCTCCCCGTAGTGTTCAACCTGTACCCTCAGATAAACAAAAAGTTTAGGTTCTGGTTGACACTGGATGATTCACATTGCCTGCAGATAGTGTTTTGCCTAACAGAGTCCTCCCAGGTTGTGTGTTTCTTGCCCAGAAACTGGAATTCTTGGTTAAGGCTCCACTTCTGTAGTGATGCTGGCCAGCTGGCAACCCCATCATGCCACTGGAAAGCCTTGGAGCTGCAAGTGACTGGAAATAAACAGTAAGGAAATAATGGCATAAACATTTCACATATATCTTACTATTTTCTGTTCTTTTGGCAGCATGCAAATGGCAACCATCTTGCTCTCAGAATTACTGCAGATTATTGTCTCGGCAGAGAAGCTCTGAAGAGCCTGACTTCAGTGGATTGAGATGTCCTGTCCCCAGCCTCCCTCTGCCAGACGTTACCATCCCCGTAAGTGTCAGCAGAAAAGACTGTGTTCAGACTTTAAAAAACAGACAAGCAAAAAATGGTTCTCTGGTACAGAAATGCCAACCTGCTGAACCTTAGGTAGCTTAAGACTTAGTATTTCTAATGGATTTGTAGGTCTTCCTTGCTGATGAAGATTTATCTACAGATCTTTCAGTGTCAGAGAAGGAGTTTGCTCTTCTGAGTGCTGTTCGAGTCAACAAGATATGTGCTCACCTCCCTGAGGAGCATGTCCTGCCATTGGCATTATCTGCTACTTGGAGGGTCTTCTGGCAAGAAGAGGTATCACTCACTGCATTCTTCTGGCTCTTCTTCCAAGCACACCAGATGGAGATGAATATGGAAACACCAGAACAGTCTCCACATGATGTTTAGCCAGTCAGGACCAAATTTCATCCAGAAAGATCAACATCCCGAGCCATGAACTCCTTTTCAAACAGAGCTGACACCCTGTCTCTCCTGCAGCACACAATGTTTCATCTTTGAAAATACCAGAGGAGTTTTACCCTCAATTGTCCTGGGTTTATGGTTCTAGTGCATTAACATTTGTACCACAGGGAGTGCTAGCAGGGCTCAAGAATAGGAACTGAATAGCTAAAGATACAGTGCTTCTAATACTTTGTCTTATTTCACAAGAACTGCTAAGTCTGTTGTCCCAGCTGTGCTCAGCTTTTGCTTTTTCCTGTGCCCTTGGTGGTGAAAGGAAATAAAGGCTTTATCTCAGATGTTACCTGTGGTGGGGTTCAGAACAGACACCGATACTCTGAACGCAGGCACTGAATTGGTTCATACATATTTTGCATTACGTCTTACCAGTGCCCTGTCTGGGACATCTGTGGCTGCACAAGTAAGCTAAAGTTCGGCTCCTCCTAGCAAAGTAATAAAAGCTGGGCTAAGCTTGTTTGTCATTCTCCACAGCTTACAATTTCATCATTAAGCTTCCGACTTATATCACTAAACTCGAGTAGGTGATAATTGCATGTACTTATCAAGACCTTGTTCGTTGGTGGATCCTCAGTTAGTGTTCCGTTGTCCTGCACAGATGTTTTGGTGTGCCGAATGTAATATCTTTACATATCCACTCACCTCTCTGCACACTTGTCTTCCCTCATGTGCACATCAGTGTTCTCTGTATGTGTGGACATTTCCTAGGCAGACCAGCTTGGGCTGTGTGGAGGTAAAGCTGCGATCTGAAAAGCAGACCTTACGTTTCTGGTGAAATACAGCACTGACTCCGCAAATTCTAAAGAATTAAGGGGGAGCACTTCCTTTTATAATCATCCTTTACTATACCTCACTATCTTGTACTTATTAGCTGATTCTGTGGAGGAGAAAAGGCCATTCAAATCCAGTCTGAAAACATTTACATAAAATCCTGCAAGGCTTGCAGGGTAGTTCTGACCTGCAGAAACATCTCCCCCAGTTTTCCACTGGAAACATTATGTCCCAAGCTGGCAGCATAAACACCTAAAGCAGCATGAATATGTAAAAATGGCTGGAGATGTTTTATCCATCAAAAGATACCCTGTAGTTTTGTTTTGGTTTGTTTCTGACCTAGTAGAAAACACTTGTAGAGGGAGCCCCAGTTACCATTCGGTGTTTGGAAGCGGAGACCTGGGCGGTGCAGTCCTTGAACAAAATACCTTGCTGCTCTGCCAAGAACTGATCAGGCAGAAAGTCCTGACTTGTCTCAAATCCATTCCCAAATGTTTTCAAAGAGAAGGACGAGGACAAGGATTAGTCTGTGCAACAGCTTCTCGGCAAGGTGTGATGGGAGTGATTTGGTTTAGCCAAGCAGCCTGTTTGAAATCGCCCCTTGTGAGCTGTGCTTCTGCCACCTCTGCTCTCTTTCCTGGGAGCCACATCAAAGGTGTTTGGCTTCGCAGCCCATTCTTGTACTTGCTTAGGCACAGACCTGTCCTTCAGCTCTGCTCCTACCTTCCCCAACCCTTGCCCCAGTCCTTACTGGTGTTGGGCCGGCAGCATCACCCTGCCTCTCACTCCAGCTGCAGCTTTTGGATGCTGCATTTCCCCAGGGCTGCTGCGGCCAGCACCGGTTGTGCTACCACAGGTTTTGTGCCAAACACCCGACTTTCTCATGACACCCCTGCAGCTACTGTATTTCTTTAAACTCGCATAGCTTATTATTTTAGTAGGCTTGATTATGGATAAAATGTTTCCCCTGCTGCATACATGCAGTCCAGAATCAGCAGGGACACCACCTCCAGTGAAGGAGGACTGGGCAGAAGTTAGCCGAGAGGTACAGTGTGAGTTGATATGGTTAATGCTGCTGCAACAGGTGATGCTGCTTCCGCTGCCAGCAAAAAGCTACTGCTTTGATGTTGCACATTGTCAGGTCAAGGATCGAGTAGCCAACACAAGAGGCTTACAGGTTAGGAAAATTAATTCCAGTTTCAAAAGTCTTTCAGTCAGAGAAAGTGCTTAGTTATTAATAAGTCCTCCATGGCTCTGCTGCTATGAAGAAGGATATTGGGAAAATATATGTATGGAGTGAAATCCTGAATTGCTTTAATTTCTATGGAGGCAATATTCTGAAACAAGAAGTGAAATAGCCACTAAAGTGCCTAACAAAGGAAGTAACATTTCTTTCTGCCAAGATCTGTATTTGTCTAAAAATTCAATTATTTTCTTAGCAGCATAGAGGATGAGCAGCTTAGGAATGCTGGACTAGTCCCACACTGTATTTAATACAGGACTGCATTTTGAAATGCTCTGGTTTGCAGTGGTGGTCTGTGAGACCATGGTTAATTATAGGCATATAGCCCACATAAACATGAAACATAAAAAGGGTAATTACAGATATGAGTATTTGGTAGTCTAGGAAGAAATTTGAGTTGACTACTGTCTGTGAGGCCAAGAAGTTTAGGAGATGCTATAAAGAAGTGTAAACTTACAGAAATAAATAGCAAGTGTAGATAAGGTTTTAAGTCAAGAGAAAACATCACAGGTTTCACATAATCTGGTTTTGGCGATTTTTTGTTTGCCAGGTTAAGTGTCTTAACTCCCTGTATGGTTGATTAGGAAAGAAATGTCCATGAGTGTAATTCAGAGTTTGGGTGCATTGAACTGATTCCTCTTCAGTGCCTAAATTTGCTCCACTTGTTGTGAAGAGCTTGTTTTTCAGTGGGCTGACATCCTAGCCTGGTCTTGGCCCACCCCATCCCCATGGCCCTGCCCGACCATCCCGGGCTGTCTCTGTACACGTGGCTTTAATTTTAAAAGAAAGATTATTTCTATTATTCACTATTTTGCAGGCATGTTTAGGAGAAACACATCCCTGCTCCAGGGTACACAAATACCAGATTACTGAGGAGGCAAAAACAAGTTTGGAGGACATTAACTCTATATTCTGGAGAGCTGATTTCAGTGAAGTTTTAGACCTGTGGGACGTGGCAAGATCCTGAAAAACTGGAACTATCTGGCATGTAAGTGTGACCCATGCAAATTCCTCCTTTTTCAGGGTGAGACTTGTAAAAATAATTTCAGTTTTTGTGTTTTGCACAATATTTAATCCCACTCTTTTTTTCTCTACTGTGTTTTGTGCACATTTTGAACCTATGTCACCACTCAGACTCACATACATGCATCAGCTATGTGACTCACTTTTTAAACATTACTTAACCCACAAAGATGAATATTGATTTTGCATAACATATCTCTGGCAGAGAGTGTTATTTGCAGAAGTTTTTGTGTGAATTAGAAGAATCTGGGATACCCTTTGTAGACTTGTTTCATACTTTAGCGTTTGACTCACGACTCTGTAATCTGGTATCATCTTCATGGCTTTATGTACCTCTCACCCGCCTACATCTCAGTTTTATTTTCCTCCTACTCACCCTTTTGCTCACTACACTCCTCCCAGTTCTCCTCTAACTAATCCCTTCATCTCATTTTCCTCTTATCTGTTTTGTTCATTCCCCCTTCTTCTTCCCTCGTCTCTGGTGCTTGCAGTGTCTAGCTGGTACGATGCTTGGCCAAGGGTCCAGCATGGACTTTGCAACCAAGGGTGAAGTGCCTTTCTGAGCTCCTTGAAAGACTTACACTGGGTGTTTCCATGAGTATTTTGGTATATGGATTTTCTTAACTGTTACTCTTTATCCTGTGACAGAACTCTCTTGTAATGTTATCCTAAGTAGCACAACATCTAGATGGCTTTTGTCAGCCTTATGGATATACTTACAGAATTGTGTAGGTAATAGTGGTTGTTATGACAGCTATCACCAGATATCCCTGTGATACGTACTCCTAACGTGATTATTTCTCATGTGCACAAAATGCTTGGGGTTGAGAAAACCTGCTATTATGTGAGGTTGTTTAGAAATGGTAGCTCTTGGAAAAGGAGCTGGTGAGTCATCAGTGAGGTCCATATCCAATTAAGGCTCCTAAAGTACTGTGACTCTCTTGGAACAAGGAATTGGTGCAATTCCCTTCTGCTTATGGCACATAAAAAGTCTGTTTAGAGTATACCCCATGTCTGTATCTCAAGTTTCTTGTTTATTCCAGCCTAAAAACCCTGGAATTCAACTACTGAGCAAAAGCGTCAGAATACTGTTGTCAGAATACAATCCTTGTGAAAGATGAAGCTAAAGTAAAACAATTTTCAGGCAGATACATCCAAATAAGCAATGTATCAAAACTGGTTGTACCATATAGTAAAAATGTGGAAAAGCTGAATAAAATAACAAATAATTTGGATTTTAAAAATGCATTCTGTAATTCAATTCCAAATGTAATCTAATATTAAAAAGGGTGTGTAATCTTATAGCAACATGCATACTATTTGTTTAAATATGGAATCAAATGTCTTTGTGGCAGGTCTTCATAAAGGATACTAAAAAAAAAGGCATTTTTAATTAATTAGTAGAAGATTCTGAATCTGTGTTTTAAAGAGAGACCCTGCTTCTCACAAATCACTTTCATCTCCAGTCTCTGGGGAAAGATATTTTTTCACAGTAGATGTGTGACCAGAGCAGTGCCGGTCACACAGGGATGTGTTCGCTGCCGCTGAGCGCGTGGTGCTCGCACAGCGTCA
>JAVJGG010000074.1:82734101-82747537 GCA_035590195.1 Aviceda cuculoides
TCCTCCTTTTGCTTTGCTTGCACGCGCGGCTCGTGCTTTACCTGTTAAACTCCCCTCGCCTCAAACCACCGGTTTTCACACTTTCACCCATCTGATTCTCCCCCATCCCACTGGGCGGCTGGGGGGGGCTGCGCTGCCTGCCAGGGTTAACCCACAACACGTACCTCCCACTGCAGCACATGCATAGTACTGTATGCTGGCCCAGCTCCACATTCAGTCATATATATTTTTGCTGTAATCTCATTAACAGGCAGACATACAGACTGCATTTATGGCTAGTATCATAGATAATACACAAATGCATTTGCAGCTTGAGTTTAAGCTAGACAAACAGTGTGAGAAAGCAGACAGAAAATATTTCAGATCTGTTTTACACATCATTGATTTCATGGTATGCATTGCAGTTTCCTCAGCCTGCAAATGAACTGTTTATAAAGATAATCCAACTAACATACAGATGACTGATTAATTTTCATAGTGCAATCACACTAATGAAAATTCTATCAAAATACTTGCAAGCTTCTTTTACATTCTAAAATATTAGTGCTGCAGTATTCATTGCTACAGTATTCCCGTGTTTTAAGACTCTTTGAGAAGTTCATTTAATAAATTGTGCTGTTACAACTTTCTTTGGTTGAATGCACAGAAATTCTTAAAAGCAATACGAGACTAAATGGAACCAAACAGCTCATTAAACACTAATATCTAAATGCTTCTGCTTGAGCTGATGGGATTTATGCCATATCCTCAGTATCACTTTGTGGGGCTGGAGCCTAATCTTCCATCCTTTTCAGAGTGATGCTGTTGTTTTCTGTCCCCAAGGATCTTCCAGGGTCTCCAGGCTAGCTTTCTGCAGCTGGACAATAGAGAAGGCAGGTGACTTGCTCCTTACAAAACTGCTTTGCTATAGCTAGGAGACAACTAAACCCTTTGGTTTCACAAAAAAAAAAACCCAAAACGCAACCCCCCAAAAATACAACCAAAAAACCAACGTAAGAATAATTGTGCTTCTTCTAATGTAGAATGTTTTATTCAAGAACAGATATTTTCTGAAAGATTTTATTTGGGGACGTTACCTGGAGGAAACCACAAAAGGTCACTTTTTTCCAAATCTTCATAGCCCTGTATTAATATACTTGAAACCTTGTTTAGGAACAAGGTGTTTCCAGCAGAGTACACCTGGCCAATGTGAGTTTGTCGGTGTTGTTGCCATTTGTGCTGGAAGTGAGGTGAAGGATGTTGGTTCCATGAGATTTCCTGGGCTGCTCCGAGCCTTAGCACCACTGGGAGGCAGGGCAGATAATGCCTTTGAGGGAAAAAACAACTATACGAGTCCTTCACTTAAAAAAAGTAATCCTTTTCTTGGTTTCTTGGACTTCAGTAAAATTAGTTCCCGTTTACATCAGTGTGAAATCCGAATGAAGTCCTCAGGCTTTGTCAGATCATTGACTTCTCTACTGGCAGCAGCTGAACGTGCAAATCCAAGAACTACTGTAAAAGGTGTGTCAGTTGGTCTTAGATAGCTGAGATAGAAGACAGAGAAAAGGCTGGTTTCTCCATGACATAGAAAATCAAACGTTAGAAACTGTAGGGAACACTAATAAAGATTTGCATTTCTGTCTCAGGCTTTTCACCTCAAGACCTCTGTGTGCCTTGGAAATGCTCCAGAGCTTCTGTTAGCATTGTCTTAATTTACATACACAAAATGAAGGCACAGAAATGGTTAAAGGTCATTGCTATTATTGAGAGGGAGATCAAGCCTCTCTCTTTATGACAGGAGAAAAGGTGGTGGGGCTGAAATTGCTTGACATGCCCCCTTGAAGTAGTTTGCCTGTTACTAATTGTATGTTTGTCACATTTTGAAGGTCATGTTTTGGGGATCACTGCTGCTCCTCCTGAAACTTCAGGCATGATCAGCTGGGGCTGTGACTCTGCTGTGAGAATACAAAAGATTGTGGAAAAGATCCATTTTGACTGACCTGCCTTGAATTCTACTAGAAGCAAATGCCTGGCATCATCTGAATTTGAGGCAAGCAATCAAGTTCTTTATAAAGATGACATTAAAAAAGTAGGGATAGCCCTAATAATGTACCTCATTATTAATAGAAACTGACATACACTAGGAGGAGGGTTGAATTATCTAATTAGCCTTTCCTAGCTTCAACTTTAATGATTTTCCCCATCAATCTCTACAATTCTCTACTATTCCTTAGTAGGCTGCCTGTGCTAACAAAGTGGGAAACAGTATTTCTAATGGGTTATGTAATGGTCTTAAAATGGAGTGTGTGTGTGTGTGTGCACGTGCATGCAAAATTTCAGTTTGGTCAGAGGCAATCATAAACAGTTCATCAAAAGAGTGTGTGGAAATGGCTGTAATATTTCTAATTACTGGATCCATAACAGCTACAACATAAGATGAAAAATCAGCTAAGGATACACAAGACTTATAGAAAATCCCATCAGATAAATCAAGACACACATGACTCCCTGAATATTTATGTTGACCGAACCTGGACTTCTCATAGAACTAGTAGAGCTCAGTATGAGTGAGAACAAAACCTAGTACCACATGAGCGAACAATACAGTCACTGGTATTTGTAAATGATAGTTGCTTTGCCCTTCAGGCAGTGATTAGATACAAATCCTTTTGGCAAGTCCCTGTTTCACCACGAGGCTGTTTGCCTCATGGCTGTTGACCAGGACTTTCCTTCTGTTGTCGTTCGCAGCAGTTTGATTGCAGCTCCTCTCTGGCTTCATCATCGCAATGCAGATCATGTCACTTTCTTGGCAGAGCATATGTAGTTGGCCTTTATTAACATGTGGAGCGTTGAATACGCATGCACGTGCTCTGTAATTACTGAGCACTGCTTTGTACTGCTTTGTATAAATGAGCTGGCAAGCTGCTACAGGCCACTTCTATCGTAAGCACTCTTATTCTTTTGAGTGTCTGTATGCAAAGATCCCTTACAACATCTCTTCATTTGGTGTTAGCAATAAACCTAACTACCTGGTAGTAAGGGGAAGTTCAGCTATAAAAAAGCTCTTAAAATCAAGAATTTCAGTGGTTGTAAATAGGTTGTAAAAGCCAGTTGATTTGACTTTGGTTAAGAAAAAAAATCAGGTACTAAAATATATATACATCTCCTGAGTTATGTCAATAGACTCTCATGTAACAGTACATGAGTGATTGTATTTAACTTTCATGTTGGTGTAGTTATAAAGTAGAATTTTTAAGAGTGATTTGCTCTTAATGCTAGTTCATTTTAACAAAATGTTCATTTTAACAAAAAGTAAGAAAGACAAACCAGATACATACGTATGTAATGCCTAGGAGAGTGTAGGAGCCTTGGCTCAGCGCTGTAGGTCTGGTGTCCTTTAAGAAAAATGTAGGCTGGGTGCGATGGTAGGGAGCAGGTATGTGCTAGGTGTCTTCCACTACAGTGTGGCATCTTTTCACCTCGAGATGTAATGGGCCTTTTTGAAATGCAATAGTCATTACTGATGGAGATGAGATAAAGGACTTCAGGAATAAGGCAAAAGAGCAAAGAGTGTAGGATTAGCATAAATAACATTGCCTGTCACCTTAGTTTTGTGTTTATCACACAAGTGATTTAAAGTAGTAAAAATAAGATGCCAGAAGATCTGTGTGGGATGGAGACAAATATGCTCTAAACTGAAAGCAGGCCCTCCTGATACAGAGCAGTTGAGAGGTACGATCTGCGAGCCAACGGCGCAACAGCGAATCACCACCCTCTCTCTGCTGCTGTAGCCAAGGCCAATCCAAAGTACCCCAGGGAGTTCAAAGCAAGTGCAGTTTGCACACAAAACCATAGCTGGAAGCCATATCAGGGAAAAGGTTACTAAAGGCAATGTATTTCTTAATAATTCAAAAGGTAAGAAAGAAAAGTTACTGACTCTTAGGATAATCTGTTCACATTCTCTCACTTGCATCCAACTTAGCCTTTTACTTAACTAACAAGCAGTGCCATGTGCATAGGTGTACACTAAACTCATTCTTCTTCACTCCCTTTTTGCTGTTTGTAATTCCTGTAATCATTTCCATTCTGAATTTTTAGTGGGACTGTTATTACACCTCTCTGCTCTTTTGAAGAGTCCCTGTCCATGCTGACCAGTTAATACCATAACCGTAGTTGGAGACTGAAAAGTAGTGAAAGTAAGGTGGAAGATATTAGCATATATGTTATTCTGAGGATAATGATTCCTCCTAGAACACCTTCTGTGACTTCAGAAGTAATGCAGAACAGTGCACAAAAAAAAAAAATTGTAACAGGTATGTGGCCCTCTGATACTCATATGGACATGTACTGTTCTATGGCAAACTCACTGTGAGCGTACATGTGCAAAGCAGTGACAGCACAGGCCAAATTAGCAACTGGTACAAACTATCACTGCTCTGTTGACTTTGGTGGAACTGTTATTCTTCTGCTCTGGTTGTGTGTTTGTCCTAGGCCTGATGTATTGCAGGAAAACCCCTCTAGCACAGGCACCCTTACTGGTTAGACAAGCCTGAGGGACCCAGGTGTGCACCACAGCCTGTCTCCCAGCTCTGTGTCAAGACGAGACCCAAGCCCACACTGTTGCTCATGCTCAGGACCTGCATTAGGAAGGATACCCAAGCCTGTGGAATGAAAAGTCGCTGCAGCACACATTGGCCTCGTCCCTTGATCTGGGTGGTGGTGGGAGCAGAAAACATGGGTATGCTTGCTGTGCAATCTAGTTGCTGAAGTCTAGAAGCCAAAGAATGAATTAGCCTAGAGAAGAAGCTGTCCTTCTGCTTCTAAAACCTCCCGGGAGTAGGAGAAGGACTTGTCATAACTTGGATAAACCTCTCCAAAGCTACTGTGCTGCCATTTTGCATTTAGTATGGGAGATGCCATTCAGTACCCTGTAGACACAGGGGGATTGTCATCTGCAACACAAACAACTGATGTTAGGAAACCCAAAACACAGGGAGAGATCTCCACCCTAAAACAAGTGATACGCATGCCTGGAATGAGAGATTTGGAATTCAAATGGGACGGGTGGGGTGGTTTTGCTGATTACTGTTTGGGGCAGGAATGATAGAGGAGAGGTAATTTAGATAGGTTGTGCTCCTTCCCAGAGCATTCCAGCTTGAACACAGTAATGTCTCCTTCAAGAAAGGTCTAGAGAAAGGGATTTTAGATGGTGCTTGCTCAGAGACCTGTGGACAGCGAAGCTGTATCTGGTGCCCAACAGTAAAAGACTATGCATTTCTGAAAATAAGTGAATTAGCCTATCTTGACTTCTCCTAATAAATTAAATAACCTACAGTGCAACCTTTTACCATTGCTCAAGTTCAAATAGCGCAAATTTCCTCACTGATCATAGTCCTGCAGAGAATGAGCAATATGGGCAGCAATCTGGAAACTTCCATGAGACCTAAATTCATGTGTCCCTGTTCCCATGGCCAGGGCTCCAGAACTCGAGCTGACCCCTCTCTTCCTTCCTTCTCCCTTCTAGTTGGCCAGAGCCCAGAGCTGGTTGCGTTTGGCTGTATAAACATTGTTTATTGTTCAATTCTCATCAGTGAAAGGCAACTTTCACTGCAGATAGCTTGTGTATACTGTCCCAAGTGTTGCAGACCAGCTCCGGCATAGCGGGGGGAAAGGGAGCTACTGCTCAGCTTTTCTGCATCGGCAGAAAGATTGCTCAGGGGCATTGAGGTAAGCTGGAATTGCTGGAGTCTTGCTATCTCTGTGAATTGGACATGAGATGCCTAAAATTGAGTCCTGGAGGTTAGTGAACACTGAAAACATTGGCTCGGGATTTTCACTGTAGGTACGCCAGCCAAAAATATCATTGCAGTATCCCGGGCTTGGAATCCTACCCTCGGCAAACATATTTCAAGCTTATACAGAATGTACCACCATGCCCATGTGTTAGAGTGGCATTATGCCAGTTCTCAAGGTGGTACACCAGCTTTAATAGGACATACGTGCTAAGAAAAGACATATTTACTAGAGCAGCGTTCCTAATGCTGTAAGTACCAAATCTGCAGCCAGAAGTCTCTTTTATAGAAAGCTGCAGGCCTGTTGACACAGGATTGTGTTTGTCAGTGCTCTTATTGCCAAATAGCCAACCTGTAATGCACTAGGAGGGGATAAAAGAGGTTGAGCTATAGCAAAAAAAAAAAAGACAAGGAGACTAAAAAGGCAGGTGGCCTACAAAATCTATTAATAACACAAGGGACAACAGAACATGGTTGCACAAAATCATAGCCTTGAGGCACAGCCTGTTAAGGCATGACAATGGCAAATAATGACTTTTGGGCAAGATTTATCACAGCAGCTGTATTGCTATCTCACAATATACAAGTTATGCATTTGCCATAAAATGCAGGAGACCAGCAGAGTTTTTAAATAAATACTGGCTCGAGCATGGTGTATTTTCAGTCTTTAACTATGTGCTTGTCCCCAGGACTTTATCTAGATCCCTGCTGAACATAATGTTTGCCATCACTTGTGACTTGACTATTTAAATTGGCGAAAGCAGGCTTCCCATTTCTCAGTGATTGATCATAATGAATGGGTCACCTGCCTCCATGCTGCGTTCTGATGAAAATGAAAGGAAATTGATAAGAAAAAAGCCTGCTGTTACTATGAAACTTGAAGCTGGATTGTTAGCAGGTGTATGGCTATGGCAGTCATTCACAGAAACCCTTCATATTCTCTTTTAAAGGTTTTGGCCAGTGCTGTGCACCTGCCAGTGCAGTTGGGCAGAAGTGATGGATATGGACAGTCACTAGCATGTCCTCTGTTCTCAAGTCCTTTCCTGCATGGGGGATAGAGGCATCTTCCTGCCTGCAGCAGATACTGGAAGAGTGGGGGACCTGTCTGGTGAGTTGCTTCTTTCACCTATTTTCTAAATCAGGCTATGTTTCCTCTGCAGCTAAAAATGTAGAAACTAGCTGTCTGTTTTAGGAGTAGAAAAGCCTTTCATGTGGAAATTCAAAAAGGGAGATAACTGAGCTTCAGGCTGACTACGAGAAGGGCAGTGGCATTGAACAACATCTTCTGATCTTTTTTCAGTCTTATAATGCATTCAGCATGGTACTTGAGTACACAATTGATTACATTGTGCATATCTTATACTTAACCTAAAAATCATACATGATACTTTACAGAGAAATAGAACTGTTCCAGGATCTAAAACACAAATCCTTCCATCGGCTATGTATGGACAGACTGGAGAAGAGGAGACTCTTCTTATTTTTAAGTCAAGACCCAAGCTAGCACTGCTTAGAACCAATAATGCTGAAATGAATTTTTTTCAAGGTCACTCTAAAGGTCACACAGTGACCCAACATACTCAGACTGAATACCTTTATATGCAGATGCAGAAAGAGATCCATTGTAGGACTTTCCAGTTGAAGAACTACACAAAACTAAGAAAGCTGGTAGAAAAGGTAATTAAGAAGAGTCAGAAGGGCAGACTGTATGCAGGCAGGGTGGATATTATTTTAAAAAGCTGTATTACTATTTAAGGGTATATTTCTGATTTGAAAGAACCTTTGAAAAGAGCAAAGAAGCCTGGATAAACAACAGACTTCTTTAAGTAGAGGGTTGTATCTGCCAAATGTTAGATTGTGCCCAATTGAGGACAGGAGAGAAAAACATAGATTTGTTAAGTTAAATATAAAATCATAATAAGACAATCAAGACAAGACTGTGGGGTACAAAAGCTCATACTTGTTTCTTAAACACATCAGATAGCAAGGAACCTTGCAGCATCACTTGATGACTGACACGTAAAAGGAGTACTCCACGATAAGGTCCTGGCAGTAAAGCTGGCTGAAATCTTCGCCTCAGTGCTCACTAGCAGGGAGCTCAAAGCAGTACTTGTGCCGGCAGCCTCCTCCACAGGGAGAGCTCTGCGGGAAAGGTCTCAGAGTGCGGGTGTCTGCAGGAGAGTCTCTGGAGCAAAGCCATCAAAGCAGACAGCAGCAAACTTCTAGCAGCTCAGTGGCTGTAGAGACCCAAGTGAGGATTTGCTGAAGTGCCGAGTGCGGTAACAAATCACTGTTCACGGAGGAGAGTGGCAGGTGACAACCCTTTCACCGGGTTTGAAGGGGCTCTGGGGGGAGCCTGGGAACCACCCTCCAACAGGTCCAACTTTGTGGACAAATTGGCAGAAATGGTAACATCAGTAAACGTATGGGCAAATATAAAACAGCAGGAAAGAGTCAACAGCGTCTGGAGTGGGAAGTCGCCTTCATGTGTCTGCTACATCATTCTGAAAAGTTACGGAGCATGTGGACAGGAGCAATCTGCCTGACAGGGTTGGGTTTTCTGAAAACTTTCAAGGTGGTTGTAGGTGAAAAACAAAGCTACTTCCACGGGCCAATAATTGATTATAGAATAAGAGACAGGACGATCAGTTTTCACAATGCAGAAAGATGACAAGTAGAGTTTCTTAGGGATCTGTACTGCAACCTAATATTACATATAGTCATAAATAATTTGTTAAAGATCATGAAGTGAAAAGTTTTACTGGTGATTATTAAATTATTAGAGATAATAAAAAAAAAAGCCAGCTGAGAAGAGTTGCGCAATAATTTCATGCTACTGCATGAGTGGGCAGTAGTACAGCAAGATAATATTTAATATGGATAAATGCAAAGTAACACAAAGAGCCAACCCCAATACAAAAATTCGGTGATATGTTCTGCCCTACTTATTCTGGTTCTTAACGTCGCTGTAGGTAGGTTTATGGAAACATCAACTAAATACTCTGTAGCTGTCAAACAAAACCAAGCCAGCCTCTCCCAAGCAGACAGGCTCAGAGTAGCTTGGAAGGAAATGGCAAACTGAACAGAATACACTAAAATGCTGCAGTATACATCCCTTTGTGCCCTCACCGTGATTACATCCAGTCTTCAGCTCCCAACACCCTAGAGCCTAGAGACTAAAGCCTAGAAAAGATGGAACAGATTTAACAAAAGGTGTGATAGTGCCACAGAGATGAGCAAAGATTAGAAAAAACTTGCGTGCTTGGAGGGACTGGGTGTGCTACAGGTCTACAGCCGAGAAAGGAACTGAAAGAGAGGGTTATGAGCCAGTAAAAGCATGAATCTCTGGAGAAGCTGAACAGCTAATAATTATTCCCTATTAACCATGATATAAGAAACAGGAGAAATAAAATTAAATAGTTGAAATTGTAGAGAAGCAAACAGAAAGAGGTAATTTTTCACACAGTATGTTGGAAGTTGTTGTTCCAGGATAATGCCAAAAATGTACATAGGTTCAAAAAGGATTTTGACCAGTTCAGAGAAGAAAAACATAGCAAAATCTACAAAATGCAAAGACACAGACTGTGGTTCAGGAAGCCTTTTTTCTGCAAGCTACTGGAAGCTGGGAGGTTACGCAGTCGAAGTGTCACTGCATGCTTGCCTTGTTGTTTGCTGCTGGCCACTGGCAGAGACAAGATACCAAACTAGACGACCCTCAACATTAATTACACCAGTCTCATGGGTTTGGGTTTTTTGGGGTGAACAGTACATAGAGCATTAGTAAGGACAGCTCATAGTGAGGGTAGCGAGGCTGGGGGTAGGATGCTAAACGGGCAGTATCCCTGACTGGTGGTGTGTGGTGTGGCACATGCCCTGGGTGGTGTAGCAGGAGAGACAGCATTGCTTTGCAGATTCCACGGAGATTAGAGGCTACAGTCCTGAATCGGGCAGTGCTACAGTGAGTGTCGTGTACGAGTCATCTGAAACAACTGTATTTCTCAGTGAATCTGTTAGAAGTTTCTGTGTCTAAGCCTATTATCAGATCTCATCTCTTGGTCTGGTGCATGCTCTCCCTCACCTACCACCTACCTACACTGGTGAGTGTCACATGGAGATTAGACTCATACGGTACTGAGTGAGCCTGACAGGACATGTAAATTTGACAAACTTTACTTTTCATCACTTTTCCATAAAGGTTTCAGGTTTCTTTTTTTTTTTTCCCCCCTTTTTTTTTCTTCACCCCAGGGATGTCTGCCTGGGATTATCAGTACCACAGTCCTCTGAAAAAAACCAAGATGTACTAAACACAGACAGAATGTGAAATCCAAGTGAAAGAAGCAGTTTGTATAACAAATCTCATGTTATTTGTATTTCTCATAAACTAAGCAAGGCAAGACATTCTCAGCTTAATTACCGAGAAAGAAGAAAAGCCTCTGCACCATGACAGCAATACTCTGTCTCTCATCAGCTTGGGGCCTTCTGCCAGCGTGACACTGCTCTCTGGGGATGCACATCCTCCATTCACCCAACCTAGCAGCTTACCCCACTGACTGAAAAACTGACATACCATGACAGACAGTAAACTGTAAGAATTTCCTGTATTGTTCAAAACCCAGACCGCTGACTACATCAAAACCTTTAAGAATAATTAGCAGCCACTTTTCAAAGCCTTTGTGATACCACACCTCACGGATAAGGTCATACAATTCTATTAAGACTCCTTCTCAAATATCAAAAAAATGTTTTGGGTTTTTTTTTCCTTCCTGTAAACTATGAATTACTGATAGAAAATACAGACCTTCTCTCAACTTCTTTAATGTTAATTTTGCTTATTGGCTCAAATTTACAAAGAAATAGAGAATTTTGAAATTTGTCATGAAGGTGAAAAACCTGCTACTTCTGAGAAATACTGTTTCAGGAAATATTAGACATGCATTTTCAACCCACTCCTTTAGAAATAAATGTAGAGAACTGTTAGCACAATAACCAAAATTACATTATATATTATATTCCTTGCTGTAAGAGGAAGGGACTATACATGATAGAGTGACCCTAAATACAAAATCGGCTTCATGGACTTCAGTGTTTGTAAGTTCAGGTCCTGACTAGGAGCATTTAGATGTACCTAAAAATCATTCTTAAAAACAAAACAAAAAAGCACCCTTTGATTGATGAAAATCAAGCAGATCAACTCACTTGTCCTGAATAATCCTACATTCCCTGTAAGCAAAGTAGACTGATGTGAATTTTACAAAGTTTCTCTGGCCGTTGAAGTAAGTAGTTTATTAACAAGAGAAGAGACAACCTGAAAAATGAATGCTTTGTTGAAATGAGCTAAAAGTGAAGGAAAAAAAGAAAAAATGTTTGATCTAAGATGACTTATGGTAGATTTTATTTAATATTTATTTTAAAATTATATAATTTTCTTAGCAGTCTCAATATGCCACAGTAGCATAAATATTCATCCAGAAGCAGAACAATTTTGTAAAGAAATGCCCGACAAAAATAATTGTAAATGTTTATACTGGTTTTCTCCTGGCAATTTCTCAAGAAAACACATTTTTTCCAGTAAATCTGAATGTTCTCTGCTTTGTTTTCCTTAAATCTGTGTTTACTCCATCTTCTTGTCACCCCCGAATAAGCTACTGGTTACATGAGCTCTCTTCACCTATTACGAGAAAAAACATAGGCCTGAGACGGAGGGATCCTCGAGTGCATTAGTCCAGCACCAGGTCTATGCATGATTTAGCAGTGCACTTTCAGTTGTGCACTGCAGCTAAGGCGATCTGATGGCTTGCTGCTGCTGCTGCAAATGTTGGTCCTTTTTTCTTTCCTTACAGTCATCCCCAGCTACATGCTTCTGCTGCATCTCCTTTGTTGACACTGGCACTCATCGACATTGTGCTGGATCTTGCGTCAAGAAAGAAAATGATTTGTCTTACTTTTGAAATTGTTTTGATTATTTTGCATTACCGCCGACATCAGGTAGGAAGTTATGAAAGCAGATCTTTATGTATAATGTATCAGCACTTTCTGCCTGTGCCTGTTTGACATACATCCAAAATGTTCAAAACCACAGGGAAGTTACAATACAGTAAAATCCTGTTAAAGGAGGGGCAAGCATCTTGCTCATGCCTGAAGTATTATATTGTTGTGGGAAATTGAAAAATAATTAACCTAGCCAAAAGTCAGGTCAGACTTTGCTACTATTGGAAACAGAAAAATTCCAGTGACTTCAGAGACGGTAAAGCCTAGCACAAAGGTAAGATTAATCCACCCTTTGCATTTAGTGGATAATATTAATGAAATGGATTGACTTACAAAGTGGCCACTCTGAAGCCTCAGCTTGTATTTTCTAAAGCTATTTCATATTTTAACATTATCTGGTGATGACATACAGCTAAAGGAAATTGTAGCATGGGATTTTTAACTGGTTGACATACAACGTTACCGTAATTAGAGGACACTCCGTCCAATCCCAACAACAGGAAGGTTTCTACCTGGGTTTTTTTACTACAGCATACCACAAACCCTTTAAAAAGGATGTCTTGTTACAGGCCAGGGGATTACTGTTTCATCCTCATAAAGTAATGAAACCAGAAAAGAACAGAATTGAGAAAGTAACTTAGGAATTAAATATTAAAAGCTATTTATGTCTTGTGGGAGTTTGATTCAACTTGGTTTATAGCTTTGATGAGTTTTCTATGACATTTTCAATAATACATTACAAAATACTAACATGTTTTTAAATAGTTAATCTTTTACGTTCAGAACCACTTTTCTGTGTTCAGAATCATATTCAGCCCCTAGACTGACTTTAATAATGCTTTAAGAAAGATATGTACTGAAAATACAGATGCAATGTTGTCATTCAAACATAAACCTGATAAAATATTAAAATTCCTTATGAAATCTTTCCAAAAAAAGAGAAAAATTATCTCCGTTGACAAGCTTTGCAGTGAGAAGAGCCTTTTCTTGAGCAAAAGATTGTTCAGTAACAACATTAAATATTGATCTATGTTGAAGTGTGTCTGTAAACAACCTACTTTCAGCTCGGTATGGTGTGGATTTATTTTCTCCTCTGCGGAAATAATGAAAATCTATTTTAAACTAAGGACTGAAAAGACAGTAGGACAAAATCTGTAACGTTACATTATTACTTTCACGATTTGTTAAGCTCAGTGGAACTAGCAATACATTGTGAATAGAACGTGTTTAAAAATCCTCTTTGAAATCACTAAGGTGCGATAATCATTTAAAAGACAAAGGAATTACAAAACTCAACATGCAGCTAGTACCCCATCAAATGAAACGTAGCCTTGTCTGCATGATTTTTAACTACTGTTGTTCTCGTACCCAACATCTAAAGTCATTAAAGCCGCAGGAGAGAGACAACGCAGTATGCCCTATTTTCACGCCAGACTATTCGCGTTCTGCATCTAACGAGGCTGGGCAGTCAATCGCTTCCGCAGTTGCCGCTCGATACCTCAATCGTAGCAACACTCGCTTAAAACCAGCCCGATCGGTCGCGTAATTAACGCCGTGCCTCTCGTATCGGCGGCGGCAGCGCAGCGGGCCGGGCAGAAGCGCGTCCCTCGGCCGCCGGAGAGGGAACGCTCTCCTGCGGCCTCTGGGCCCGCCGCGGCCTACGTGGGCCGGTGGCCC
>JAVJGG010000074.1:82764970-82802834 GCA_035590195.1 Aviceda cuculoides
TAGTTTAAAAAACCCCAAAACAAAACCAAGAAAAACCCCACCAAAACAACTCAAAGCCCCAATAAAACAAATCCAAAAACTTGAAGTGTATTATGAAATGTCTGACTTCCAGATGATGTCTCGACTGGGCAGCAAACTCAATGTGTACATTTGTAATTGTTCATTTTTTCCTCCTTCATTCTTTTAACCTTCATTCCTGTACACTGGCAGGATGTAGACATTTGTCAGAATCCTGATTTCTAGGAAATGGGAACCTTGCCTGTAATCAAAAGAAATAACTACAGTATTGAGAACACTGGCAGGATATGAGGAATAACTCTGTGAATGAGTTATCCTTTGCAACTAAGCTATAGTACCTTATTGTTGTGCCTAACTGCATGGATTAGTGTTGTTTTATTGGTGTCATGCCAACTCAAGACAGGTTTTCTTTATTTAATGTAGTTTATCTGCTGGAGAGGAGCAGAATTGTTTGGAACAGTGCACAATCATGCCGTCCTCTTTCCTTTGGCAGTTCCTGGTTTTGAATAATCCTGCCTTGAGGATGGAAATATGTTCATATAATCTGTGCTTTTCTCTGTTTGTTTTTAATTGAAGGTAGTTTGAAGTCTTATTCTTTTTAAGCATCTTTATGTAGATGATCACACTGCGTTCATGGCAAGATTCTGGAGAGATGGGAGTGATGAGTAACTCTCAGTAGAAGGTGTCCTGGGATGACTTCCTCATCAACTGCCTGTCTGGTGGGGAAAAACTCTGCTTCTGGCCTCTTCCCAGTGAGACTGGACGTGAGGTCCTGAGCACGCTGCTCCGTAAGCCTTGGCTGGTGTCCGTGTGCACGTGGGAGTCATCGCAGCTCAAAGGGTGCTTTGCTCTTCTGTTCCCCTGTGCCTACGGGGCGGATTGTGGTTGTGTTTAAGGTCTTCGGAAGATGAAGGAGCATTTTATCTTCCAAGAATGAAGTGACCTGGAAGATAAACTAACAGCAAGAAAGAAGTTTTTTTGGGGTATGTTGAAGGGAGGAGAGCCAAAGGAATCTTTTTGGTTTTGTGCTCTGCTTGCAGTCCTCCTCCTCTAGCTGTTTATCCAGTTCCTCTGATGAGAGGGAGAGTATCAGGTCTCCTTCATGCCATGGAGTAACTTAGGTAAACTGTCATCAACTTTTGAAATAGGTCAACAAAAGTATTTTAAGTTTTTAATCATTGAGAAGTTATAACAGAGATATTGCTTCATGTTCTCAGTTTTTTGGTTTTGTTTTTTTTTTTTTTTTTTCCTGCACACTAGCCAGGCTTCTTTTCTTCTTAGCTTTTGGTGTGTCTGTATCAAATCTAGCTTCATTTCTTCTGCTAAATGAAAGCAGAGACATTTCACTCAAACTTTTGTCTGGTTGTTTGAACAAACTTAATAAATGACCATCTATTTAAAAAAAAAAACCTAAAAACTCTTGGCTGATTTTATACGTTTTTGCCACCCTTCCTTAGGGCCAGCTAGTAATAAGGTATTCTGGCCAGCATGTAATGGAAAACATAGACTTGCAGTCATCAGATCCTGAGTCTGCTGCATCCAAAATGAAGTAAGAGTAATAAAAAAAAATCTAGATGAAAATGAATGACTGACTTTCTGTTATAAACAGATTGTCTCACTTTCTTGGTTTTAAATTCAGAGATATAGATTTGGTCTCTGAAAGGTCCTTGAGCCTTAAGTCCCTGGAAGCTAGGAGGTAATACCATTTTGATGTTGCCAGGTGTTGCCTATATCTAATTCTCTTTAGCCTTTGCTTTTAGTCAGCATAGGAAGTCATTTGCTGGCCCAGTTGTACTTTTGGCTGGTATATCTACACCTATGTGTTAAAAGGATGTCTTTTTTGTCCTTCCAGTTTTTCATATTTGTATGCATACTTACGCAATACAGATCTCTAAAATTTAAATCGGAAAGGGCCAGTAGGTCTTCTGGCTCGGTAATAGCCAACTTCTGCCCCCAAAGCCGCAGAAGCTGCAGGCTGCTCTGGACTAACTCCCAGGCCTGAGCAGCGCTGCACTGGGACTTGCTGGGTGAACTGTAGGGTCCGCTCTGGAGCGAGGCGAGCGGACGGGTTCCCCGGGTGCTGCCACCCCGTTGTCCACGAAGCGGAGCTGGATCCCTTTGGCAGTTTGACGTGGGGATCGCTGGGAAGCTGCTGTCGTTGCCCAGCCGTGGGAAAAGCCTCGAAGCTTTGAGGTGCGTGTTGCACCCCCCTTGCGAAGGTTTCGATGTGGGGCCTCGTAGGGTCACAGAGATGCTCGTCTCGGATCCCACTGACGCTGCATGTCGAGTAAATCGCAGAGTGTCACTTGGATATGCTAGTAAATAAAAAATTAAAGCTTTTCGCTCCTCGCACAACTGTCAGAGGGTGTTGGAAAAGCTAATTCCCCGCCGTGGTGAGGAAATGGAGGGGAGGTGGCCAGGCGGCCCCAGTGTGGTAGCTCTGTGCCAGGTGGAGGACGACGAAGTCTCCACAGGTGCGGGAGAGAAGTGCCAGGTTTTGCGGTGGGAGGGAGGAGGCCAGGTGGAGGCCATTGGCGGTGGAGACAGCCCAGGCCCCTGGAAACGAAGCTGAATTGGCTGCTGCTGTGAGAGGTCCTTCAGCCCAATTTATTAAAATGCGCTGCAATGGGGATTTGGGGGTTGGGTGTGGGGTGCTGGGCCGTATGCTGGGGCTCCCTCGTTATCCTGGTTTACTGTTGCGGGGGGGCGGGGGCGGACCCCGCCCGGTGAGGTGCGGGCCTTGGGCTGACGTTGTGCTCGCTGCCACCTGCGAGTCGTTACCTGTGGCGGGGGGGTTAGGGCAGTGCCCACCTCCTCCCATTAGCAGAGGCAGTTGGGGCGGCTGGTGTGAGGCGATGGCTGCCTCAGCTCCAACCTGGTGGGTTCGCCCCACCGAAAGGGAGGCCCTGCTTTCTCTCGTGCCTCTGGGGGGGGCCTTCCGTCAACCAGGAGGAGGGGGTGATTTGCAGGCGGCTGCCCGTCTCCTTGCTGGGCCGTTGAGCCGCAGTAGCTGCCGGAGAGGTGGTGCGAGTCGGAGGTACGTGGCGGGAGCTGCTGGGGTGGCGGTGGAGGGGGTGTGCGAGGAAGGGGGGGCAGGGCTGCTGGGTGGCCGTGAGCTATCAAGTCGGCTGCTTGGATCTCGGGAATCCAAAGCTTTGGCTGGAATCCCGACCCTGATGAAATCTCTGGTAAGTTTGTGTAAAGACGGCTCATCTGTAGCCTTCTGGGAATGTTAAATGGATAAACGCCCTAGCAAATGAGTGGAGATAATGCAGGTTTCTTGAGCTGCCTGTGGTGAGGGGGGCACGTGGTGTGCAGACAAAATCACGCATTTGGGCTTTCTGCTTATGCCGATTTAGCCTTATTAACAAAGCAACAGAATTGCTGCTTTTGAAAGAGCAAGCAGCAATGTACTTGCTTAACCTCTGTTCTTAGTAACATGATGTTGTATGTGTCATAAAATATTGGCTTAGCCATTGGTTATAACTATTGAGCCAAAAGAATTTGAAAATACTCTGTTTTGGACAAGTTTCGCTTTAGTGAACTAAATGATAGCTGCAGATTGTATGGAATACGTAAGTGACATATATGCAGTTTCACTTTTTAGCTGTGGTAATGCTGTAATTGTTTAAAGTCTCGGTAATACTGGGCTCTCCTCCCTGGCTCTGTATGTCCTTTTTTTTTCCCCTCTCTTTTTTTAGAACTACAATCTTAGTGCTAAGGTTAAAACACGGATGGATCAGTAGATAGACACTCGAGGAGATGGTAAACTTCCCTGGGCTTGCTGAGAAAGCTCATTCAGGAGGATGGGGAGTCGCCAGTTGAGAAGCTGAGAACTGGAGAAGGTGTGTGCCATAGTGGGGAGCTGCTTCACTGCTTAATTTACGTGTCCTCAGGCATGACTCTTTATTGGTGCCTGTAGTGGCATTTGGTAAACTTTGAAACACTCTAAGTACTAAGTATCTAGAGCTTTTGGGGTGGGTTTCCAGTTATTTATAATTTTTCTTATTGGAATGCCAAAAATTGTGGTGTTTGTATTTTTGAGAAATACATCAGTACTATGCAGTGTACTGAGTAGGGGATTTTACCATTTTTAATGGCTACAAATGTATTTAAACCAGGCACAAACAGTCTAGGCATTGGGGAGGTACAGTTACTTATCTAAACTTGTGGAAACTTTTTGAATCTTATCGTGTTACTGACTGAATAGTAGCCTTTTCCTTATGGTTTGGAGACTTCACCAACTATGACAAAAATGTTTGCTCTTAACGTGCAATTTATTTTTTGTACATCAAAGGAGCTAAATTAGCATCTCGTTGCAGCTTAAGTGTGGGGGATGGATGGCTTTGATTTCCCATTAGCTCCAGCTGTGATCCTTCCCTGCTGTTTGTGCTGGCACTCTTCTGATATCAAGGTAAATTGATACAGTTTAGCCAAAAAGGATTAAAAATAAGTCGCAGTTTAGGACAGGTTAGCTTTCTGCTGTTCCAGTGAGTTAAATTTGCCTGCTGTGCCGTCATAGAGTCCTGTGGTTGTCTCAGACAAGCAGTGGATGCGTGGGAGAAGGACCTTTATTTTCATCCTTGCTGTCTATATGTTTTGTTTCGGTTCCATCTGGTCAAGTCTTGTCCCTTAATATTTTATTCCTCGTTTCCAGTGTCTATAGAAAAAAGTTAGCTCCTGGAGATCAGGTAGGAAATAACACTCACAGTGCTAAAAATTCACGTGCAAGTTCAGCCAGGATTGTGAGTGACTAATGCCTGCTCCCACAGCCTTGGCCTGAGGAGGCACTTCTCGTTTCTGTTTCTTGTGCGAAAGAGCTTTGTGGTTTCGTTTTCCCTTGCAGGGTAGGCTGGTCTCAACAGTACCGTGACACACCTGTGTCCTGAAAATGTCCTTCATGGTGACTCGCCGGTACTCGCTGTTTGAGCAGAGGCTTATTAGATAGGAAACAAGACTCATCCTGCTTACTGTGCTGTCTTCTCCGTTGGTAGTACCTCCCTGCCTCTGAACCTCATGGTCTTACCCAGCAGGAGGGCTTTCTTCTACTGTATTGTCATCTCCTTGGCTAGATCTTGTGCTAGTTCTCGCCCACAGTTCTGGTACTAATCCTCTTCTAACAGTAATGATTGATAAGAGGCTTGTAGGAGACAAGTCCAAGAGCATTCTCCTTAAAAACTGGATATTCCTAGGGTATTAGCAGCCTGAGAGTACCACAGGTGTTTCTGCTTCTGCTCAAGCTTCTTCCTGGTTGTGACCGTAACTGGCTGTTCAACTAATAGCAATCTTTGCTGTGCTGTGTCATTGTCGCTTCACTGAAGTCTTGATGAGTAAGAATTAGAACATACACTTCGTGCAGCACTTTTTTTTTTTTCCAACTCATCAAAGAAATATGGTCTGTTAACTTCATGCGGTACTACCTTTAGTAAGCCTAGAATGTTCTACTTGCCATGTATCTCTTTGTGCATCTGTTCCTCATTTTGTAGTAGCATTCAGCACTGGGGCAGAGAGGGTAAGGAGTCACTTTTGAAGACCCAACTGGATGGAGCCCCGAGCCAGCTGGTCTGAAGTCAGTGTTGACCCTGTGGGAGCAGGAGCTTTGATGAGAGATGTTCCTTACAATCCAAAGTATTCGATGACGCTAAGTCTCCAGGGCTGCTGAAATACTGTAACAGATGTATAGTTTCTCAGAGCATGGTTTTTCCACTTTTCAGAGTTGATTGTATTCCAGACAAAGGAATCAGTGGAGGCTTTTGTTTGATTTGTTGGGATTCCTCACCTGGCTTGCTGTGTACCTGCGCAAGCGAGCTGGTGGAGCACCAGTGGTGTGTCAGGACTCCAGGCAGTGCTGTGTGGATGCTTCCTAGTGCCACAGCAACTTGAGAGCTGGGCAGAAAAAGAAATGGGCCAGGTGGAGTAAAGGTTGAAAAACCAGACATGAACGTGGGGGCCAGTAGCATTTTAAAACAGTCTTTAATAGAAGTAATGGGCAGTTAACTTGAAAGGATCTTTCTCTTTTTTTAAGGCAACAAGTTACTTTTTTTTTTTTTTCTTTTTTTCCCCCTCACCCCCAAGTGGATTATCCTGATGATGCTGTCCTGTTGCCTCTCTTATCCAGAAGGTACCTTCTCATCTGTGGTCTAATTAGCATGATAAAGAAGCTCTTGTGTTTTTCTCTCCTGATTTGAGAATGTGATTTCATTTGTACCTAATTCAGTTTAAGGCCTGGCTGCACCCACAAGGGTGGTGGCTGTGCTTTTCTGGAACCCTGGGAAGAGGGAGAGATGGGTGCAGCGAGGACCATCCAGCAGACCTCCTTGTCCTGCAGGTGCTGGGCTTGCCGGGTCCAGCCGGGGCTGGGGGATAGGGTCAGAGCTGTTTTCCAGGGACATCCTGTAGTTGTACCAGAGGTTGTGTGAAGTAAAGCTGCACAGTCAGGTTTAGTTTTTGTCTTACTAGTTTCTGTTGTAGTTTAAAAGTCAAATGTAAAACAGACTACCGCTAAGTGGTTACAAGCTGTGTGTGGATTACCTACGAGGTCATTTGTCACCCTATGCCTGCGTGCTCTTAATGCAAGATCCTGGGAAAACCCCTTTTGGAAGCTGTCAAAGGCATGGGTCCTTCGTAACTGTTAACGAGCAGCTCAAAGTCCTCAGGGTTAAGATGGTAAAGTTTGTAGCTAATGTGTTTTCAAGTCTTGTGGAGATCTTCTCATGCCATGTGCCTACCTGTGTCACTTTTTTCCTCAGAATATTGTCCACAATTTGGGTTGGAACTGGTGCATATTTTAAAGCATTTCAGTGATGACTTCGGTCACTGTGTTTTGATTGACATTGTTATTAAATGCCTCTGACACTTGCTTGAATTGATATAGCAAAAATTTTTGTTGTCTCTCATCCTGCTAACATTGTGAAAATTTACCTTTAATCTGTTGTGCTATTGTCATACGGCCTGATTTTGTTTTCAATCCGGTCAGTTCGGTTCTGAGCTACTTGTAACTGCATTTGTTTTTGTTCATTTCGCTCTAGTGAGAGATGATTAGGTGTAATTCAGCGCAGGTAACCGTAACCCATGCAGGCGTCTTCTGCACCGTACAGCTACCAGCGAGCTGGCTCGGCTGCCATGCACTGCTTGCCCTCACTTGTCTGTGCTCTACAAGGGATGGAGTTTTTGTTTCAAATTCCTAAAGCTTGCACAAGAAGCATAAGCCATTAACCCGTGCAGCAAACCCTGCGCGAGAGGGAGTTTGAAGGTGGGCGGTGAAATGACCGCTGCAGCCTGTAACTGGTAAGGGACGTCATTAAGCACTGTGACCGCCTTTGGTTTTTTGGCAGCTTGGGCTCTGTACTTCAAATGCCAGGACTGCAGCATTTGGAAAATCAGATTAGGATCCTCAAACCGGCGTACCTCTGAGAGCGGGAGCACACATGCCGATAGTGCTTGATAACGCAGGAATGTGCTACAGAAGCGCTGTGTGTCATTGCTAGCGTTGCTGTGGAAACCTGAATTTTAGCACCGGCTGGATTCCGTGCGTTTAACGCCCGGCATCCTGATGTTAATCGGAGAGGCGAGGCAGCGTTGCAGCTGACGTCCACCAGCCTGGAGTCGCGCGCCGGGACTGGTGGGTGTCGGGGCCGTCACGCTGGTGCCCGGCGCCATGCCGGCACTGCCGGACGTCTGACCCGAGGTAGCTCCCGTCAGGAGGTCGGACCGTCTTCAGAGGTGTCCCGGGGCTGGCGCTGCTTTCCGAGGCGCCCTCTGCTAGCTTATCTCCCAGGGTTGTCAGGGCTGGAACCGCCGTGGGGACGGCGAGGTCCCCCGAGGGCTGGGACCCCCTCCTCGCCCTCTCCCTGTGGGCAGGCCGGGGCTGCGCCGGAGGGCAGGGCCAACGGGGAGCTCCGTACCTCGCCGGAGCACCCTTCTGCGCCGACAGCCGTGGCTGCCGGTGGTGAGGGCAGATCGTGTGGGGAAGAGCCGATTATGAGGAACACGTGTGGTGTGTTTCTTGTTACGTTCCCTGTAAGCGTGATGTCTCTGAAAATCCAGGGCCTCTGTGTGGAAAAAGCTGTCCACGGCTCTTATCTCGACTTCCGGAATTTTTCTTGCTCTGGCTCCTGTGTTTGCCTAGCAACAGCTTTTTTCGTTTTGAGCCCTTTTCTGTTTTTCTTCCTGCCGGGTATCATGATATTGTTTCTGCTACCTGTGAAACCAGGCGGCTGCGCTCTTCTGCTCCTCGTCGCTGGGGATCGGTGTTAAATACAGAGTTAAGAGCAAAGGCTTGAAGAGCAAGTGTCTCTGGCCTTTGCTGTTAAGGACTGGTGCATGAGGATAGGTGCAGTTCTTGACCTTTGGATTTCATGTCTCATCTCTGGTTGCAATCTGTGCTTTTTATGTCTTCTTAGATAAAGGTGGTATTCATTGCACTTTTCAGAAGAGGTTTAAGCCCTTCTCAGCTGTTAAACTGGCCATTAATGTTGTGTAAGTCCTTAGTCTTACCTAGTGTAGACTGAAACATACTTGCCATTTTACTGATGCTAAAGACATTTTTCTTTTTGAACAATCAGGAGTCTTCCAGTTAAATGGAAAGATGTTGTTGTTGGTAAATGGAATCAGACAATGACCTACACTATTTGAAAGTGTAGTCACTTTCACCTTAGAAAAACCTTTTCATGGAGAGATTTCCCCCCCCTTCCATAAATGCTTTCGATAGCTGAAAGGTGCATTAAAGGCAGGAGGTTTATGGGAGCACAGGACAGGGGGTATATTGATTTACTATTATGTTTTACAATTTTCTGACCTCACTTGTAGGTTTTAGGGAGGGCTGGATGAGGAAAGAGTAGGATGGCTGTATCACTATTTGAGAGCTAAAAATGTTGTGAGAGATACCACTTTACTGCTGATGGATGCAGAAATATTTAGATAGTCCCAACAGAAGATAGTGGCAAATCAAGTAGTAGGCTTTGCATGCCAGTGAAACAGTCTGCTGGGTTGGCCAGCACTCTTAAAGAACATTGAATAAAAATTACCCTTGCATTCAAGCAATGACTTGGGAAAGACTGCTTGTGAGATTCTTCCATTTATTTCAGCTGACTTACAATTTAGTGGTAGTTGTTCTGGCTGTGCTGCTGCTGGGATTGAACGAGGTCTAGTTGGAAAATTACTGAGCTAAAAAGCTGCCATGCATCTTCCTCTGAGATGATCAAAAAAAGACAAAAGAAACAAGACAAAGTTGTTGCGAAAGGTTGGAGGCTTAGTGATTAATGTTAATTTCTCACTCATTACTGCCTTGCATCTTTGGCAACCTACCTATTGTGCTGTGACTCTTTTTGGTTTTAGTCATCTTCCCATCCCTTGGCAGTTACTTGTTACATGGGAGGAACTTGTACTTTTCCTCTAGCGCTGTTTTCTCCAGCCTGCTCATTCTGTTGTTCCCTACAGCATCACTCTGAGTTCACCAGTTTGACTACGTATCAAAGTTTTGTGTGTGTGTTGTTTGGTTTTTTTTTTCCTTTTTTCTTGCTGTGAAAGTGCTTAGGAACAGAGAAATAAATACCTCTGAATGATACCTGCTTCATAGAGCTGTTATTTGGCAGTCTGTTTCTCTAGGCCAGTGATTTTCAGATTTCCCCTGGCAGCAAAGGATTTTTTAATTAATTTCCCTTTATGAAACGGGCTATGATTTGTGCCACACAAGCTACCATCTTTTCCCTGCCCAGGCTAAGACTATTAACTCTGCAGCCTGTGTTGGAAAGCAAGCCCAGATTCAGCAGATACTAGGTAGTCCTGGATGCTAGGCTCATTCCTTGGGTTAGGAATTACTGCTGTGGACCTGCAAACCACTGCTGGAGAAGACAGCTCTGCTATAGCTGCAACCTCTTCCTTCCCCCTAGGTCCCTTATGCAACACTGGATTGGGGGTTGCAGATCTTTGAACAAGTGATGCTCACCTCTTCACAAAACACTTGTTTATTTTGTATCCAGCAAAACTTTCAAACCATTGTCTCTCCCTTCTGTGTACAGTAAGAATGTGTATACTACAGCATCCGACCAAGAAGCAGAAGGATGAAGCTACGGCAGCATAGGGTCATACTGAATTGGTTAATCTAAGAGCAGCAAAGCTAGTCGGGTCAGTGAATTGAACTAGCAGAAAATGAGTCTCTTCTGTTGGGTTATTTTTCTGTGAAATTGACCGGCTGAGCAGACTTACTGTGTCTGTATGAGCGAGTGGATGGAAGGAATTGAGGGTGCATGGTGATGGAAGGGACGGGCGCCCTTTGAGGGTAATTGCAGTTAGGCTTAATCCAATATACACAGTTTGGTCACTCAGAGTCCGCTGTGTCTTCTTTCCTGTTTTTGATGTGTTAAAGTTTCCTTTTTGCTTGTAAATTGTTGATATATGTGTAGGTTAGCTTAGGGTTCTGAAAGGCTGTTTGATCTCTTAGGGAAATAATATTGTGCTTAAGTCGCTTTCATTTTAGAAGATGTTTCTTCACCAGTCCCTCTATATTGCTTTAGCAAATTAATCTCTGGGACTCTTTCATGAGCAAACACACAGGGTAAAATGCTGCATCATTTCTTGTTCTCAGCATTCAAAGTTAATTTGCCTTTAGAAATGTTGCCTGCAAAACACAACTTCCAACTAAATTTCTTCATGGTGCTTTGTGGGGGTTTAATGAAAAAGCCAAAAGTTTGACAAAATGTTCAGGTACTTTCTGTAACTGAACCTTCTTGGCGGTTGCTTGTTTATTGGAGATCTTGCATGCAGAGAGAATGTGTTTTTAAGTGAGTACTCGGCACTCGCTCACTCATGTTCCCTGTGGAACTTGGGAGGAGAGGAGAGCCCAGAAGACTTTGTAAACAGACTTTGATTTAGTAGTGCAGTTTGTGTATACTGGACTGGTTCTCCCCTCAATCCTCTGTTTTGAACCTGGGAGAATGCTATTGCTTTGGAGACGATTTTTGTTGTCTGGGTGGCGTTCAGCTGGGAATGGGAAGTTACCTGGATTGTTTAGTAATTCTGGGAAACCTGGGTTTCTTTCCTCTTTGCACCAAACTTTCTGCTTGCCAAATAAATCTCAGCACAGCCACCCTCATTCTTATTTTGTGTTTGATGATTTAACACAGGCTGTCTGAATTATTAACAAACAAAATAGCTTACCCTGGTATTGCGCACTAGCGCTGCCTGAGTTTTGGGGTTCCTTTGGGCAACAACTTAAAGCTGCTTTTAGTTAGCTTTGAACAAGAGTGGCGGGAGGGAGAGAAGAGGTAAAAGAGGGATGGTTTTATTTTGTTTGCCTCGCGGCATTGCTAGTCCCTGTCAACTTCACTTGGTTTTTTTTGCTGACCAATTTAGCACTTTTCTTAGTGTCATAAGTTCCTTACCAGCAGTTGCATTTTCTGGAGCTGTTCCTGATCTTCTGGCAGATTTTGCTATCTTCGGTATAAGTGACTGCAGTATGAAATTGTGTATAGGCCAAAATAACATCACATAAAATGTCTAAGGCTATACATTGTTTTGAAACTCCAACATATACAAAAGCGGTAGCCTGTTAAAGGAGGCAGTTCTGTGTGCAGTTGGGTTTTGGTATCTCTGCAGCAGCTCCTAGCTGTTTTTCTCCCTTTTCTTTGTGCAGCCACAGTAATAATTTAGAAGCAAAATTGGACTTTGTATAGATTGCCTTGTTATTTCTGAAAGGGTACATAACTTCATTTAAACCAGCCTGGAGGAGGCTGAGTTTGTTCTTCAGACTTCTGTTAATTTGTATTATCCCAAGAGCTTTTCACCGCTGTACTTCATTCACTGTAATATTCATTTGTTGTCTTCGGGGGAAAAAAAAAAATCCCATCCTTGGTTCTTGATGTTCTTGACTGAGCTCTCGAAAAGTAAAAGACTTTGTGGTGTTAAGGAGCACATCCTTCGCAAACAGCTCTGGGTGTTAGGTCCCTATGCTGCTTCACTGGTGGGCTTCTGATATTCTAGGGAGAGATGTTGTCTCACACTTCAGGACTAAGCTCAAAATTGATCTAACACTTTTATGTCTAAAATGATGAGCTAAGATGTTAATAGTTACGAAAATGGCTTATATTTGTAATCACAAGCTGCTGAGTTAGGTATGCCTAAGGAAACTAATATGAAACTCTGAATCTTGAAAACTTTATACTGGTTGTGTAATTTTGGGACTGCAGCCAGTTGTGGTGAAGAAGTTACCGCATCTACCTGCTTGTTACTGACCCTGTATTGCACTGCCAACACCACAGAAGGTGAGGTAGAAGCTGTTAAATTGCTGTGTAACTTGACTGAGGAATTTTGCATTGGCGTGCCCTCTGCTCCCTTCTTTTTCTGCTTCTTCCAAGAACGCACATCTGTGCTTCTCTGGGATGAGGTCCTGCTATGAGATGATGAATGACTGACCTTATTGCAGATCTTCTGCAATACATTGATTCTGAATGTGGCTTTTGTTTGGTGCATTGAGCTGCATTTTGCATCTAGAATGCCTGGCAGAACACAAAGTCCATCCTTTGTTTTGAGTAATGAGCGTTGAATATTTTAATGAGTGTTTCTTAGTCTAGTCAGTGTCAAGTACCATTCTGGGAACAAGTGACTGAGCTAACCTCTGAGCTTTCTCCAGCAACAATCCATTTATTGATAGGATTTCACAAATTCTTAAGGAGTTCCCTATAAGCAATTAATAAAAATAAACAACCCCAAAACACCACAACCCCCCCAAAACCAAACAACACACCAGACCCCCCAAAACAAAAAAAACCCAACAAACACCCAAGCCTTCCACCCTCAATATTTGTGCAGAAATTACTTATAAAAACCAAAAAAGTTCTCGGTATCGCTCTTTTTTTTTTTACTTTTCTTTATAAAAGTTTCTTCTTTTACAATATGAAAAAGATGAGCATGTTTCATTAAAAGAAAAAAAAAAAAAAGCCTTGGGTATTAACAGCATTTCCATGGTACAAATACAGCTACCAGTGCGTTCCGGCTGCCTCTGAACCGAGTGCATGGCTCACTGCTCTGCACACTGAAAATAAGACATGGATCTAAATGCTGCTAACCTAGACTAAAGATTATATGGACAATCAGTCTAAGCCTGAATTAGAACCTGAACAGGTTTCTCATGCTTTTATGAGACCCCATAGTTTTCAGCTGTAAGAGCTTGCCAGCCCTAGAGTATACATTTAAATGACAAATACTCTTCACAAAAAAAAAAAAGTCAAATCTTTGTCAAAAGGCTTCTGTGTTTTTAAAGTGAGTAGGAAAGAAATGGGGAGAAAGAGGTGGAACACAGAGTGCAAGTATGTTGGAAACAGCAAGAATACAACCAGGATACAAAAGCCTGAGCGTGAGCTATTTATGGTGAGAGTGGATCCCTTCCCCATCAGCTTGGCTCAGGCACTGGTTTGAGTGGCTGGTTTTTTCTCCCCTAATCTGGGCAGAGACCATAACAGGAGTAATTCATCCCCCAGACTAGAAATCCTTGGGGAGCAGAGCTTATGGTCGGGTTTGCCTTAAAGGAAAAGAGGTACTGCTGGAGGATATGACTTGATATTTTCTTAAAAAAAGAAACTTGGTCAAGATGGAGAAGAGAGGCCAAAGGAGTGAACTGCTAGATGGACTGACAGCAGCCCTCACTGAAATGTTAACGTGTTTGAAAGAGTTTCTTCACCAGGGAAGACTGGAAGCTCCTACAATAACATTGAATAACTGCAGTTGAGAGCTGGAAGATCTAGTTTAATTTCTGGCTGGATAAGATGATTCATACAACAAAACAATTTGTGTCAGAGTCTTTCTGTGAAAACTGATATTCGTGACCTGCTCTGAGCTGAAGTCTACTGCAGTTGAGCTATTACACTAGTTAAAAAAGTAACAGCTAATGAACAGGTGAAAAGCACTGGCTGAATTTTTTCCAGACATCAGGCTTTCGGTGTCCCTGAAGGTCTGGGGTCTGTCCTTGGCCTCTGGCTCTGTGTCCCCGTGTCTCTCGCTGTCTGCTGGCTCGCCCCCAGCCCCGGCAGACCGATGAGCTCTGCTCCTCTCCTGCATCTGGCTGCATCACCAGGGACACCCAGGCGCGAAGCGGGAAGGTGACCTGCCAGCACCGCCCGGCCGTGCCGGGGACGGAGCTGGGGTTGTCACGCTGCTGTCCGGAACCCGTCGGGCACTCCTCTCTCGGGGGGACAGACAGATGCTGATCTGCAGCTTGCTGTGCAGCAGCTCCTGGTTCTCCAAGAGGCCTCGCAGAGAGTGGAAACATCTGTCCTGGTCCACCTTCTGCTCTGCATTCATGTGTTTAGTAGGAATTAGGAGTTAATGCTGCCACATACAATCCTGAAGCAATCTGTTATAGTATCTCCTGGTCTCGGACGCTGTAGGTGGTGTCACGAACCCTCTGTGGGAGCTGCTGGCACGTTCGGTCTGTGGAGGGGACTGAGCCCCAGCCCGGTGCTGGAAGGGATGCCCGGAGACCCTGTGGTCCAGCCCCGGCTCGGAGCCGGGCAGTGTCAGAGCAGGTGGCACGGGGCTGTCTCCAGCGTCGCCAGCCTCCACTGGTGAGGGCCCCAACTACCTGGTGATGTGGAAAACATGTCCTTGCATTTAGCTGGCATTTCCCTTGTTTCAACTTGTGACAGTTAGTTCTCGATCTTTCGCCACCGGCCCGCGGAGGGGAGCTGGGTTGCCCCTGTGGAGGGCTGTCCGGTGGGCAGCAGCTTCAGCCCCTTCGCCTTCTCTTCTCCAGGCTGCACAAACCCGCCTCCTTCAGCCTCTCCTGCTGCTTTTACCTCCAGCACCCCATGCCCATCAGGGCAGCCTCCGACAGGAGTACATAAATTTTTTTTCCTGGTCTTTCTAAAACAGTAACGAAAGCACTGGCTCATTGGCTCAAACATTCAGTGGGCCATTAAGATAGGTGATGTGGTTTCTGATATCCCAAAGTAACTGTAATGTAGCCAGCTCTTCCTTCTGGCACACGGTTGTCTCTGCTATGTGTCATCACGCTGCGTTTGAAGGACTGGGACCGAGGGTTGCTGGCTGAGTGTGGAGGAGGGCTGCCTCCTTCCCCACAGTAAGGTCCCCCAGACCCAGGTACGCCGTGCTTTGTGCAGGCGTCGGGCGTTTTCAACACCAGTCTGGACTGTTCTGCGCCGCCCGTGCAAGACGTTTCTAGGATATTTTCTAGACAGATGTGCTGGTTGCTCTGACTTCTGCCACAGCTAACGTTCTGGATTTCGTGCAGTGTGTGCGGTTCCTGTTTGTGGTATAGATGGTGTGTGATCACTGGGTGCCTTCCTAATCTGCTGTATTGCAGAACCGACCTCTTTTTTGCATATTTCTTATTCTTGTTACAGTTCCTGTAGCATTTTATTTTATGAATGTTTTATTTGATTATGTTAATCCTGGGGCTCCTGCAGACTTTCCACCCTAGAAAACTAATTACTTCTTTTATATTTTGGTAAAATATACAGTAATTAAAATAATTCTCTTTCAGGCAACACACACTCATATATATATGAAAATACAGATGTTTTGCATTCACCCGATTTAGTATAATGTTTTCATTTAGCCAGGTCAATCTGGAGAACATCTGATATGCTACAGTCATAGAACACCAAAGAAATTGGTGAAGCTCTCCAAAATGCATGAATCCAGCTCCTGATCGAATTCTGGGATTACAGCCTATATTTCATCCTTTTTACTTTTACAGTTTATCAGGCTTGCTATGAACCAAGTTTCAAACAAGGTCTTTTTGTAGTAAATTAATACACTAAGAACTGAAATTCTAGAATAAGGTTTAGTGCCAGCAATGTTCACTAATCTTTCTAAAATTGCTTTCAGATACGTATTTTGGATTTACTAGCACTGCATATTGCTTTTTAACATCTTTGCTTATTTTTCCCCCCCACTGCTCAAAGCAGGATGAATAGGAATACATCACGTTATACCTAACAATTTACCATATTGTTAGTTAAGCAATCATCTTCTATGGTACTGTTCTCTTAGTATGCTTAAAGTTACCACTGCTGAACGCACTGGGATGAATTACAGTAAATGTAATAACCCAGCATTAATAGTTCATGATTGGAAGGCATGATTATTGACATTGCAATCATACTTGATCTCTGCTTTGAACAGAACAGAAAAATCAAACTATTTTTAAAAACTTGGAAATTTCTTTGTTTTGCTCTTTCCCAAATTTTGTTCGGTTTTCAAGAGCTTTTTGCCTCTTGATGCAAAGTGTGTGTGGAATCAGTCAAGCTCATGTATTATGTCTGCAGTATTTTGCTTGTGTATCTCTACAAAATCTTTTGAAAACAAGAGTTTTAATTTATGCATTCCAGTGAACCAAGATAAAGCGTGTCTTGCGCTCTGCTAAGGCAGTGTTAGATCTTTGGAGCAACAGATCCTAAAACTGACTAATATCTATTCACATTCTGAAAATATGCCTGATAACAGTATTTTCCGAGATTGAAGTGCTACAGTAAGAAGCTTTCCTTTTAGAGGTATTTAAGGTTTTAAAAGTCTCACCGGCATTTTCTTGTTAGTTAGTGTAGTTTTCCTGCTATCAAGGTTTTTCCAGCAAAGCGTATTTAAGAGATTCCTTGTCCTCTTCCTCACCTGCCCTCCAGGTCATTCTCCAGGTGAAACAGCCGGCGGTGCAACTTTGGTCTGTGGGTGTGTGCTGTGGAATAGATCATTGCAGTTATCTGCATTAGAAATAAGCCTCCAATCACAGTTTATTGTTGGATTATGTTTTTATCGAATGTGTGTTCTGTCATTAACCAGTGCAGCCACGATAAAGCTGACTGTTTATGGTCTAAAGTCATTAAATATCTAACAAGAATATAGATTGTGGTTACATAAACATGCTTGTGTGATCAGTTGGCAACTAATTGGGCTTCTGGAATGAATACAACTAAACCTGCCCTGTTTGATAAGGGATCTTCTTTTGTATGTTTTATATGCATAATCAGCCTTTCAGAAATGGTGAAAAGCTTACTACGTATTTGCGATTTACATGTCTTTAAAAAAAAAAAATCCAAGCTGATGACCAGCAACATACTTGTGAATGTACATTTTCTGTGCATAAAGCTGTAAGATACCAGTTTTTTTTAGTTATCTACAGCCACTTCCTAGGCTTTTCACTAAGGAAGTGTGAGCATTAATCTGTGGCATAATAATCAACACTGACTTTTTAAATCACATCTGTCAATGTCCTCAGAGTTTAAAGAAAGAAGATAACAGACTTTTCATAAAACTTGCTTTAAACAAATGATGTCTGGAGTACCCTATGTGCACAGGAAGCAGTTGCTTCTCTGAAGCGTAAATATCTTGATGTTTGGGCTGTCAGAATATGCGTGTGAAAATGGCATCTTTTATGGAATGGAAGTATCTCCTCCTTGGAGACTGGTAAGCGGGGAGGGAATCTTGATGATTTACCTTTTGACTGGTTTGCAGCAAACCAGCTGGCTCCTCTCTCACAGTGTGCGGTTAACAGCCTGTCACCCATGTAATGTTGGGAAAGTTGTTGTCTAAGCCTTACTTTCAAGCTATCGTATGAAATGATAGAAGCTTTAAAGTTGCTTTTGAAACGTGTGAAATGGCAGGGGTAAAGTACAGGTTGATAATGAGTGTAATGTGAGTTAAAAGGGCATTGTTTCTTATGAAGTTTGTTGGCTTTTTCTGCTTAGCTGTTAAATAGTCCATTCTTAAGAACTTTTAAAATTATCTGTTGATGATTGTAGAGGCCCTTAAGGAAGATATTTGAAATACATTAATCTGAGCTTCAGACCCCCTTTTCATGAAATGTCTGGATCTCCAGCACTGGTTATTACTCACAATGAGTTTCTGAGGAAGTGCTCTCATGCCGTGGTCTAAAGGCAGGCATTTAATCTCTTTCTGCCAGGAAAACACACTTCTCACCAGCTGATATGCCACAACACATCTGCCTGCCTTTTTTAATTCTGCTGCGTCCAAAGGTTGCTTGGCATAAGCCCGTGTGTGATGCAAGTGCCCAAGCCTGTGTGATGGCACACGTGCAGCTGAGGACAGGGCTTCTCCATTAGCTTAGTGGTGTTAATTGCTGGTCAGGATGAGCAGCTGAAGTGAGGAAGCCAGTGCTGTTCTGCTCAGCACCGAGCAGATGGAGTATTTCAGAATATCATCAAACTTAATAGCGCCACTGAATTTGGCAGGTGGAGTGTGTGGACATTGGTTGTATCAGGGTTATATTGCCTTTACAGAAATGTGGGTGAGTGCAAGTTTTATTCAACTGAACGTCTTCTTTTCCAGAAAAGGAACAAGTGATAATCAGAAAGTGGATTTATTTCCTCTGTGAGGGAAGAACATCTTTTAGAGATACTCTTCTCATCCTCCCATTCCACTTATATATAAGCCTTTCCTTACGAGCTGTTGAAATACAGGATCATGATCTTCAGACCCAGTGAATTTAAAAAACCCCAAACCCACAAGAGCTACAAACCAAACCAGAACCCTCCTCTAAGTGTCTAACAAAACTGTAACACATTTCGTAAGCACATCAATGATCTTCTTTTGACTGGTAAAATAACATTCCAATTTCTGAACTGTTATTTTGTTGTTGTCATGTTTGTTTTGCAAACAAATTGCGCAAGTCTTAAGTCTGGTCAGATGCCAAAAATAATTAAAATTTTGGTCATGGAAAACAAGATACCCGAACGTGAACATAGAAGTGTGTGTAATTCCTCGGATTTTTGTATATATAATGATTTATTCCTATATGCATAGGAAACTCCCACCTCTTACAACTGATGATTGTTGCGTACGTGCAGGACTGCAAGTAGCAGTCGTTGTCCCTGTGTGCGCTAGTAGATTCAGGACCGTGCCCTTACACTGGGGCCCGTGGGCACCGAAGGGTCTGCATGCACGCCGGTCGAGTCCCTGCCGTCCAAGGACCTGCCGCACGCGGACCGCGTCGGGCACGGTCCCTGTCCTGCGCTGCCTCCCGAGCCACGCTCGGACGTCGTCCGGGGGTGGGCTTGTTGCTGGAGCCAAGGCCGTGGCGGGGGGCTGCCCCGCGGGGTGACGGGGCGGGTGGCAGTGCCCCGCTGCCTGGGAGCGTTTTCTGGTGCCGCTCAGTCTGCAGGGACGGACACTACTCAGGGCACCCCCCTGGCTCCGCGAGCCGAGTCTTATGAACCCGCGCTCCAGCTGTCCTTATTTTAAATCGTCCAAAGATGCAACAGGACTTTCTATTGGTGTGGTACATCCCAAGACAGTCATTCCAATGTATAGTAGCTAATTACAAAAGAATCATGCTAAGAGTTGGGTTGGTTTTTTTTTTTTTTTTTTCTCCCCTGCACACAAATGTAGTGATACTTGTGAAGGCTGTAACAGGCGTTACTCTTACTGCATGGTTTTCCCTCGATGGTTTGCAATAAATGAATCTTTCCGTGTTCACCAATCTGGTGCACTTCGGTGTGGTTTTGATTCTCCAAACAGTAGCAGTAGTAGTGATGTGATGATATTGTGAATATTCAAATTCAGGTTGGACAATTAACAACAGAGTTACTAGGAAGTACTTTGGACCTGGTGCTGTTCTGGGTGATGCTGAAAGCTTTTGCAGAGCACGAGGCACAACAAAGCACAACTACAGCTAACCGGGTAAGCGTTCCTAGCAGTAGCAAGAGCTGTCCTTTTTCAGAACAGCTTTTGACCGCATGCAAATAAAAGTTGCCCTTTGTCCAGCAAGCCAACATGTATCTCCTTGGAGCCTTGCACGTGTCATTGTCTACAAATAAAACCTGAGCTTAATGTTTTCCTACCTGCCTGATTCTTAACCGCAGTCGTTTTGAAGCTGGTCTCCTACCTGTCTGATTCCTAACCACAACTGTTTTGAAGCTGGTTTTCTGGGAATTCTGTTTTTATCTGTTTCCAAGTCATCTCTAACTTGTCATATGTAGTAGTAGTACTTAAATTTGAAAACACTGCTTTTCCCCTTTGTGCCCCAGTCTAATTTGCTGTTTGTCAGCAAACTTTGAGACGGAGGTGATACAAACTGGGGTAGAGGTTGATATGCCGGAGGGTTGTGCTTGCTATTCAGAGGGACCTCGACAAGCTGGAGAAATGAGCTAGCGGGAGTCTCATGAAGTTCAGCAAATTGAAATGCATGTCTTGCATCTGGCCAGGAATAACCCCCTGCTCCAGGAGAAGATGGGGCCTGACCAGCTGGAAGGCAGCTCTGTGGAGAAGGTCCTTTGGGTCCTGGTGGACAACACGTTGAGGACAAGCCAGCAATGCGTCCTTGCAGCAAAGGCAGCCGATGGCCTCCTGGGCTGGGAGAGGCAGAGCATTGCCAGCACAGGTGGTGGAGCCTCCATCCTTGGAGATGTGCAGAACTGACTGGGCATGGTCCTGGACAACCTGCTCCATCCAGCTGCCCTGGCTTTAACCAGTGGGGTTGGATGAGATCATCTCCAGAGGGCGATCCAACCTCATCTCTTCTGTGATTCTCTCTGAGGTTGTATGTGCTGCTTACTCATGGTGGCTTTCTGTTAAATCAGTGGATTTTTATGAAAACTGGTAGTCTAAAATACAGAGTTACAGCTGGATTTGTGTGGCATTTTGCATAGGAAAAGTTAAGATTGTATTAAGTGTAATTCATAATTTTTTGCTTCAAAAAAAGTTTGAATTTTAAGGGCCTGGTGGATTTCATCATATGAAAAAACGGCATGTCAAGATATTTAGTGTTTTAAAAAAAAAATTAGGTTGGCTTAGTGCAAGGTAAAAACCTAATCGTTATGCTGGAAAAGATGCTTTGAAAACAAGTCTGTTGAGTCCTTCTGTGTCTTCTTTCTGCAGGCTCTTAATAGGGAATTTAGACCATTCTTAAGTATTGGGCAAAATTGTTAGACATTCACTGGGGAATTGGATTTTTGTGTCTCTCTTTTGACTAATAAGTTTTGAATTACTACTCTCTTCTGTGTGCTGGAAAGTAATAGATCTGCCCGGACGTTGACCCGAGGATAATGAATATCTGAAATTAAACCAGCTGGCCTTGTTTCACTCTCTGGTTGGCAAAGCTTTTACGAGTGTCAGGGCCAGTGTAATGTAATCATCCTACATGTAAAAACATCATTCCTTTATTTTATGGCACTTCATACTTGAAGGGCTATTTTTGCATGCCAGAAAGTTAGATTGATTTATTTATTTATTTTTAATAAAAGCTTGAGTTTTAAGGAATCAGCTGAGTTTCTGTGTCCCCTAAGGGAAGGAAAAGAAGCTACTGTCAAGAGTTTCCTGTATGAATTTTCTGTTTAAACTTGCAGTAATTTTCAGTTTGGATGCAGATGATCTTGATGTTGATCTTTGGTGCAAGATTAGGGTTGGACGTTTTGGTTTGGTTTTTTTTTTTCCTTTTAAAACTAAGTCCATATAGAAAAGTCACTTTCAGGTCACAGACTTCTGCAAATGCACCAGTAATTCCTCGTCAAAGCTTTGTTCGTATTTTTGATAGCAACACGTAACAAATGCTTTTTCTGTTTCTTTGCTACTGCCAAAGATTAAATACTTCTCTTGGCTTTTCCAGAGAAAAGCAGATTGAGGTTTCCTTCAGAAGGAGTTTCCTGTGCCATAAATGTACGATGTATGCAGATGATTCAGGAAACATACCCTCCTTTCTCATACTATGCTGTTTTTTCTTTCCTTTGAGATACTTGCCACAAAATGGTGCTAAATTAAGCAGATACCAGTGATCAGTTGTTGTGCTTTTTATGGCAAACTTGTTGCTATTGCAAGCTTCTCCAGGGCAGTCCTTCAGGTAGTATGAATGACAGGAGTAGGTATTTAGACCAGTGTCTGCCTATCTGCATGGAAGAGCCAAGAAGATGGAAATCCAAGTAGCCACCAAGTCTGAGCCCGGAATGGGAGCCAGCGAAGGGAAACTGTGATTTGTCGCAGCCCGTTTAGTAGAGGTCGTGTCTTCTCCCCAGCCACCGCTCTGAGTGCTCGTGAGCTTGAGGCTGTCCCAGGGAGTGAGTCTAATGAAACTAACCTGACTTATTTTGGTAGTCGTGGTCTCTGTTGTCAGTTGGAGGGGGGAGATGGTTACCTCTGGCAGTGTTAATAACTGGGAAGAAAGCTGTTGGATAGGAATTTTTTTCTTTACTGGCATAGCTGGGTCTAGAAGACATCTGTGCACAGCCTGCATGAGACTGCTGGAGAGTTTAATGAACTAAGTTGTGCAGAAAGCAACGTGTTGGTTAGATGAATTCCTTTAGTGAGTGATATAAATAGGTCTGAATGTTAAATAAGGAGAATAAAGTCTTGTGCAGTACAGCAAGTCCATTAATTTAAAGTTCTCTTGCATTCTCTTAGGTATTTCTGAAGACCACAGGTGACCTGGTTCAACATACTTGCTAAAATTGCTCAGGTATATCTAGCTGCATGGAGTTCAACTGATTTTTATAAAAATAGATTGCGATTCACCTAGAACACTTTCTTATTTTTTTAAACATGCAGTAAAAAAATCTTGTAAGCAGATTTTCATCAGGTCAGTGCTGTGATTTGAGCCTCTTTCTTAATAGTGTGCTTTCAACGTTGGACTGGGAGTTTTGAGTCCTGGTTCCTAACCCTGTGACTCGTGTGCGTGTACCTTTGATCTCCATATGCTACTCCTGATGTGTGTGTTTTTAACTTGCTCGCTTCAGTTTTGTGTGCTGTTTTGTCCATGTGCAAGAGCAGCATTGTGGTACTGTCCCTCTAAGACAAACTTGTGCCTTCCTGAAATTTTGCCTGGTGGTTTTTCTCCCCAGCTGTGTCAGTCAAGCCAAGAAAAACATGAATATGGTGCCTCTTCCTAGAGGTCTGAAATCCTAGAAGTGGGACTTGAACCATTATTCTAAAACATTTAATATTTTTCTGTTGTATGAGATTAAGATTCCCACAGTTCTCCAAACTCTACAGTTCCTTTAATGCTTACTGGTGTTTGCTTAATCTGTTGATGTGATGGTTCTGGTGTGCATTGGTAAAATATTCAGTAAAACATAATTCAGTACATTTTCTAGCATAGTGGGATAATCAGAGCCTTTTAAACATAGCCTGACATGGCCTGTGGCTACACTTGAGGAACTTGGTTTCACATGACCATCCTGTGAACTTAAATCTCTTATCTTTTGGGCCAGCCCTTCAGACTCATCCGCAGAAAGAGCGTGCTCCCAAAGCTGCCGCCGCCTTCTCCTCCGGCTCCAGCGCAGGGAGCTGATGAATACACGCTTGTTCTAGCGTTAAAAAGAGCTGGTCCCCCTCAATCGGGGCATCGTCACGCGAAGAGGAGAAGTCAGGGTTTGCTCAGCAGCAGAGTTCTGGTTTCCTCGGAACTTGGGTTTCTCTGGGATTTTGCCACCGCGCTGTGCGGGAAGTCCTCACCGCAGCCTGGAGGTGTGCTCCGGAGGACCAGGACGGCTAGTGCTCTGTGAGCCGGCCGGCTTTGTGCAGCCGGGAGGGTCTTTGTGATCCAAATTTCATGGCATTCTCTCCTCCAACAGCTCCTAGGTTTAGTTGCTCTGATTTTGAGATCTACTTTAGACAAAATAATGTTTGGTGGCTTTTTTGGATTTTTTTTTTTAATACGTTACATTGTGCAGTGAGGGTTGAGAATTCTGCAGGGAATAAAAGACACAATTTGTTTTAGTCTTGGACTTTATGAGGGGGAATGTGATCAATACTTGAAGGGAGGAAGGATCTGAGCTGGGCTCCAAGGTTTCTTCTGTTGAAGCTACCTGAAATGAAGTTTTAATTTCCCTGCTTGGGTCAGATAAGTAGGTGGTTGTAACCAACACTTGAAGGGAGGAAGGATCTGAGCTGGGCTCCAAAGTTTCTTCTGTTGAAGCTACCTGAAACGAAGTTTTAATTTCCCTGCTTGGGTCAGATAAGTAGGGGGTTGTAACCTAGTGACCTTTGTTTGAAGTTTCTTTTCCTGTGCTGAACTTCGCAGAGAATGGAGATGTGTTTCATACCCTTAGTGCATGTTTTTGTTTTCATTGCAGAACTGAGATTTTACCAAAGACTGTTTGCAAATTTGCCACTGACAAATTTCAAGATTATTAAGATATTGCAAGAATTACGCTGAGATTTATCCCGTACTGTTGCTATGGCCTTCAGCAAGTCACTGTGATGTCCCCAGAGGTTGAGCTGTTCGCTTCGGATGCCTCTCCCTGTGTCTCGAGAAAGAAAACCAGCTTCTTCCTGCTCCGACTGCCTGTGCTGTTGGGACATAATGAGGGTAGTGGTATTACATATGTTGACCGACTTCCTTGCTTGGCTCATGGCCTTTCTTCCAAACTGTGGTTGCTTTTGTGTTGCTTTGTTGTCTTTCCTTGAAACGTCTGCAGAGATTTTGGTTTGAAAGCGGAGCGTTTCTGGGCCGTGGTGTTCGGTGGCTGGGGTTTGCTGGGCAGGAGCCCGTGCCTGGCAGGGCCAGGGGCGTTCATGAGCGCAGGTCGGAGGGCTTGGAGAGCGGCAAGCGCTCAGTCTCGCCTCACCCGAGCGCTGCCGAGGCAGGAATGGCTCGGGCCAGGCGGCCTCTCTTGCTTCCCGAGCGGCTGCTCCTTGGCGGCGCAGGAGCGTGAGTTTTCCTCGGCTTGCTCGGCGCGCGGGCGGCTGGCTTGGCCGCAGGGGTGATGGTGGCAGGGCGCCGCATAGGGCATCCCGCGCCCGTTCTCCCTCTTGGGTTGCCCTCGCGTTGTTCGATGCTAGGTAGGTGGCTGTATGTCAAAACAGAGGATAATCTGACCCGGTAACATTCTGCGTAAGGTGTTGATGTGGAATAGCTTCCCGGGGTACAGCTTTTTTCACTCAGCTGTAGCGTGGGTTTGTTTAATCCACCAAGAAATCAGAGTAAGAATCAGCATGACTCTTCTGCAGCCTAACTTGTCTTCCGTGTTTTCAGTTGCTAAAAGATGTAGGAATAGCCTAATGTTGTTAGGCTTGCTATAGAAAACACTTTTGCCCTTTTTTTAAGTAGATGACAAATATTCTGCTTTGTTTTGAAACTGCAAATCCTAGCTGTTTTCTCACAATAATGGGGAGAATTAAAGAGCAGTTTGTTTGGGTGACTGTATGTTTTTATTACGTCCAGCACACCAGGGGCTCCGTGTGTGTCTTTTCATTCAGGATAACAAAAGTGCCAACAGTGAAAACATTGGGTTAAAGATTTGTTGTCTTTTCCATTCTGATGTGTTTTGCGACCAAAACATTGAGTTAAAGATTTGTTGTGTTTTCTATTTTGTTACATTTTGCAAACTTTCAGGTGTAATAGAAGTGGAGATGAGTTGCTCAGTGGATGCAACCGGATTCACAGTCTCTGCGTGCAGGTAACTTTCCAGTGTGATCTGGTTTCTCTCCTTCCAGTCAGTGGAAATTTACCTCGCTGACGCCTATCTTGGTTTGAAATCAAAAATGTCTCTACGCAGCGAGAAGAAAAAAAACAAAACCCCAAACAAAACCAAACCAGCACTCCCCCGCCGCGGTTCAGCTTTCTTCAGGTGAAATCCTAGATTGCTGTCCTTTCACCTTGTTGCCTTGGTGATGGACATTTATTGCCTCCGTCAGCAAAACTTCCGCGTCGGCCGGCCGAGGCTGCCAGGGCCGCTCTCGGCGGCGGCAGTGCCTCGCGGCGCGCTCCCGGAGACGCGGCCCGCTCTTGGCGTGGGGGGTCTCGTGCCGAAGCGGCCGGGCAGCGCTCGGTAAGTTCGGCTTTCGGCGCCGGTGTGAAGACCACGGCGTGACGTCTGGGCGCGCGCTCCAGCTGCTCGGGCGCCAGCCTGGTTCTGGCGTCCCCGACGCAGGTGCGATGAAGGCTGGCTGGGGTTTTGTGCGACTCGGAAAGTAGGAAGGGAAATTTGTCCGTCTCTGAGGGATTTGACTTGCAGACGGGCTTATATACCTTTTATAAGGTAGTTGTGGAAGAACGTGTTAAATGTTTAATCTTCTCTGGTCTGCGTGGCATCTCTCCAAATATTGGTTTGCATTGATCCAAACGTTGTGCCTTTCACACTTGTCTGTTCATTTAAAAAAAGCCAAGCTTCTAATTTTATACCCATATTGATTGTTATTTCAGTGCTGTTCTCTTAATGCATACTCTAAATGTATCATGGGTTTTTCTGTCCTGTAGGAAGTTGACGTTGACATCTTTCCTTCTTCCACTGGACTGTGGATTGCTGTGGCTTTCTTTTTATGGGTATTTAGAACATAGAGATGTGTATTCCAAAATGTGTTCAGGTTGGTTTTTACAGCACATCTGTTTTGGTTTAGCTGGTGTGAACTAAACTACCTCTCCTGGATTATTCTTTGGAGGGGCAAAGCTGAGGGGTGGTGTTACATCCTCGCCGGCAGGGAAGCAGCACACAGGTCAGGGCGCTGTTTTGCCCACGTTCTTTCCCTGTTGTTGCCATAACTCTTCCCTAAACTTCTCAGCTCCAGGGTATTTTATTAATCCAAGGGCAGGAGGACTTTTTAATAAGTTTTCTTTATGTGAATGGTTTAATAGGTGTTAGAAATGACTTTGCTTTTCAGAGCACCTGGAGAAAGTGAATGTGTCGTTCGTTTAAAAATGAATTAAAAAATGTGAATTGTACACGTAAGTATATGGACAGAAGTCTCCTAAATCTGTAAATGCATCTGTATTCCCTTATCTGTTTTCTGAGGTGAAACAAGCTTTGTTCATTGTCAGTGAAATCTGGTTTTTGCTGCATGATTTGCTTTCGGTTTCGTAGCTTGGTTCCACCTAAATCAGCTAAGTCTTCTAAAATGGCAACGTGAATTACAGATGAGAAAACAGAATCTGTATAAAGGTTATCCTTCAGCAAAGGATAACTATCAAAAACTATGTAACCTCTGACATGTTTCAGGGAGGCAAGAATACATAAACTTCATGTTAATCATTGGACAAAGCAGAAGCAAGTATGAATGTGATTAGCGGTGGAACTCGACATTAATGCCTAACCAAGCGCTTTATGGTACCCCTGCTGCAGTGGGTGAGGTAGGCTAAGGTTAGAGGGGTGAGATCAGAAAGAATATAGATATAAATAACTTTGGCAAGTGAGGCTTCATAAATGTTAGCATTTTACTGCTTAACTGCTAACAGCCAGCCAGCAATGGCCATCCCGATGTACATGTACAGCTTCGGATTTCTAGCAGCAGCGTTGCAAAAGTTTTTGATCGGAGTACTCTGAACAACATAGTTTTAAATTCAGAGAGATGTTCTGCGTTGTAGATGAAAAAACCCATCGAGGGAGGAATGCGTTTTCGGTGTCCGATCTGGGGCCGTGCTGGCGCTGGCGTCAGTGCTGCGGAGGAGCACGCCCCGTCCTCTGGAAGCAGGAGCCGCTGTGTTGCTCAACTGCAGCTCTTGAAAGGACTAGGGAGTGGCAGCAACTGGCATTTTAAGGAGACCCTTCCAGGCCTGCTGTGCTACAGGCAAGGCTTTAAAATGGTAGAAAAATTCCTCTCTGGGGTGAGCTTAACTTCTTTTTCATACAGTGCATTTCAAAAAGAAGCTTAGAATATATGCTTTTCAAAATGAACGGCGTTCAGTGGAATACAGAAATTGTGGAGGTAGATGTCCATATTGTTTAGTTGGCCATTTGTCAGTGGCTAATACTAGTTGTTTCAGACTTCAGGAATTACAGAGAAGGTGGATACAGTTTGTACACAGATACTGTATATATGCAGTATCTGTGGATACAGATGAGTATTTCTCTTTGATAGATATTTTCAGCTCTGAGCAGAACCAGAAGAGTGCCTTTTGTATATCCACTTGACAACATTACGAAAAGTGATTTAAAGATGGATGCATCAGATAAGTTGCTGCTATTAACCGCTGTCAGTGTCATAGCATTTAAATCGTCTAAGTACCAGTTCTCTGTGATTACTAAACATAAAATGAAGAGGAAGGAATCCTGGTCAAAAGTTCCCATCCATGGTACTGGGGAAGTGGGGAGAGGAAAAACAGATCTTGTTGATTTCAAATATTCCCGTATTCCCTTTTGCATTTTAGTGCAGATGCTGTTGGAAATGGTATGACCATGCAACCAGTGTAGTGGTCGCTTCCTGGTGACATGGAGCGAAGCTGTGAAAACATGCAGTGTTGAACAGTGACCTTGGAACACCAAGTATTAACTCATTTTGGGTAGGTTAGGGTGGGCCGGTGGGGACTGCGGACCATGAACTGTTTCTAGAGCCGTCTTGTGGACTGCTGCCTTTTCCTTAGAGTGTGCTGGGAATGGCAACTCAAGCAGCAAGTGGCTTCTAAATAGCTGAAGTCCTCTGGTAAGAACAGTGTTTCTGTCAGGTGGTCTCAGCTTTCCTAACCTTGTCTTCCCTTTATCGTATCCTACTAGCTTGTTCCTGTCTCTTGATCCCTGTGATATTGCAAGAAGGAAAATTTGGCTGCTAGTGGAAAGATGGGGTGGGGTGTTGAGCAAGTGAGGGTAGGTGCTGGCTTCGTGGGTGCACAGGGAGGGAGGGAGTATCCCAAGATTGTGTCCCTGAGCCTGACCACCTTGGTGGGTGGTAAGTGATTGCCTCTTCATTTTTTACTGATTTAAAGGGATGTGAGATACAATTGCCAGAAGATTCAAGTTTGTTTGTGTTGAGAAAACTGCTCTATGAGAACGAGTTAGATGTTTGATTATTCATGAACGTCAGTCAAGGTATTTAACTGCCAATAAATTGTGCTCTGCTGGATTTGTGTGTATCAAGTTGTTGTCTAGACAGTTTAAGGTTGTCTTTCTGCTCAGCAGCATGTCAGTTGATGTGGTACCTAAAGCTATTTATCTGTAAAGAACTCATCATTACAGTTGTCTTGTGGCATCTGTTTCATTTTTAAGACATGCACAGGCTAATTAAGCAAGTGCCTTTAAGTCCAACAAAAAAAATCATCTTGCTCTGACGTCCAACAGGTCAGGGACCTGTCCAGCATCCCTTTCCACTTTGTATCTGATGCTCGAGGAAGAGTATGTGCGGTGGTCCAGCTGCGGTGGTGTTGGAGGCCCTCCTTTCCCACTTCTGATGGCCGGTTTGGTCAGGCTCCGGTCAGCGCACTGAGCGAGGGTAGAAGTGTGTGTGTCTGTCCCTCTCTAGGGAGCTCTGCTTCTGCGGTTTCTACGTCTAATTCCCTGATCCAAGTCCCCGCAGAGCTGTGCTTCTCAATGTCTCTTCTCCGATCAGCCTTATTAACCTGCTCTGCGTGGTCTTGTTCATTTACTCATTTTGTAAATCAGGACTCCAACCGCATGTCCCTCCATGTATCCTTCAGCCTCACTGCAGACCCTGTCTCCCATGCATGGGATCCCAACGAGAACCAGAGCTCCGCAGCATGTCTCTTCTCCTTAATTCTCCAAACGTGTTTCCTTATCCCACTCTCTGCTTGTGTCTGGGGTTTTCCTGCCTACTAAGTACGGTCGGCTCAGTCTTTGCAGGATATATCAGACTGGGTGCTGGTGAGCGTACATTCACATAGGTACTTATAGGTGGCACTGGACGTGGCTGTGCTGGATGACTGACTTGGGTTTTACACTTTCCAGAGGCATCAGTCACCCGCTGCAGAGCATGCGCAGTGAGCCCAAGGCTTACAAGAGGTGTTGGCTTTACTGACAAGTAGTCTTGGTTTATAGTTAGCTAATTCTGGAGTGATAGTTAAGTCTTTGGCTTTTTTTTTAATATATATATATATATTATTTAATCTGGAGGGTGTGTCCAGGTGACACAAAAAGTCAGTGAAGACGTTCTCTGTGCTTGTATGTAAGGACTTTCCCATCCTGGAAATGTAGGTATTTAGAGTAAAAATAAAAGGCAAGTCAGCACTTTCTAAGCTCAGCTGAATATCCATGAGTGTTGTAGACTGAAGCCTCAAATTTCTCATCTTGGTGCCACATATACCTTTGCATAGCAGTGCTGGTTTTTAAGCAGCTGCCTCCATCTACACTTCATCTCTGGCTGTCCGTTTCTTCCTCCCATTATCTTCAGTTTTGTTGGCGTGTCGTTTGTGGGCTCCACTGGCTTAAGGTGTTGACCTAGGTTCAGAAAAACCTTGGTGGGAATGGAATAAAACGGAGGGGAGAGCTGTTTAAGTTGGCACTTTCCACTGAAAGAAATGTGTGTGTAAACATGTCCTTAATCTCAACAGGCACAAGTACTGCTTAACTAAAGATTAGCTCAGACTCAAAGCTGCAAAGGGATCACTTTATTTGGGGTTTGGATCCCAGGTCTTCTCACTCAGAATTTTTCCACATTTAGTGATCTTGTGTTGGCTGCTCTTTTTCATTGTGCCCTGGGTTTACAAGAAAAAACAACCAAAATCCTAATTTTCTTTACTTGTACAGTCTTTTCAGAGAAGGGTGGGTGGAAACCTGTGTCAGGTAATTGATGCTCTGTTTCAAGTCTCTCCTGTGCCTAGCCAAGCAATCCTTTATCTGGTTTTTTTGGTGGACAATGAGGTGAGATTACCTCTCTGTTGCTGTGAAAATTTAATTCTTTTCTTTACCTAGACACAGCATACTTGGAGATAACTGAAGAAACTGGGACACAAGGAGCAGGCATAAGAATATGAAATGGATAATGAAATTGAGCAAGCTTAATTTGGGAACCCTTCATCTATATCATTTGAGCTTTTGTGTAGTCGCATGAGCTGGAATATTCTTCTATTATGCTTTTTATGCATATGTGCGTACACGAATGCACCTGTGTTGTTATGCTGCTTTTGTGAATGCTTTTAGACAAAGTGATACAGATAAGAAAAGTTTGGTGCATTGCAAGGGAATTATTTTAAAGATAAGCTGTCTGATCAGCTACTTGTATGGTTTAGAGTACTATATATAAAGTGTCATGTTCTGCAGAAGGATTTTCCATCATCTAAAATATACCTTGCTCCTTGTATACAATAGATGTTATCAAAGTATCTTACTGACTGAAGGAAAAAAGTTGAGGTTTTTACTAATTGAGGTGGGTTTAAATTATTTTTTTCAAATAATACATATATCTTATGCATACGAAAATTTGAACAAACATTTGCAAAAGCACTGTTTCTGCTTGGTAAAATGGAATAGTTAGCAGAGGCTGAGGGCCTGCATGCAGGGAGGGAACAGGGTCATATCTTCTGGTCTACTTGAACTGGTCATACTTTATGGTTTTGAGTATCTATTTAGGTAGTTGGGTGCATCATCTTTTTGTGTCTTGCAGAGCCTGAGCTAGGGGTCCTCCAGTAGTTGGAATTCCTCCTGCTCTGTGATTTTTTCTTTTTTTTTTTTTAAAGTATGTTGTTTTAATTCAGTTAATAAGCAGAGATGATTCTAGTGGAGAAATCAGGTATTGCTCTAGCAAAGTTGATGTTGGACTTTGTGGGAAATCTGAGTAGCATTGATGATGTAGTAACTGTCAGAAATCCCTCTTTCCACCCCCCTCTACTTAGTATTACAACTTCTTGTCCTTCAGTAAAGTCAGAATAGTCTGCATTTCTGACTTCTTTTTTTCTATGGTGTCTTCTCTTAATGAAGGAATTTTCTTGGATTGCAATTTGCAAGTTCATTGCCTTTTGTCTATTAAAACTGCTCTAGAAGATCAGGTGTGTTGTATTGACATGAACAGATCGAGAAATGTTAACATATAAAAAAAAATAAAAAAATTCAGTGTCCACTAATGTAAGTCCATTGAATTGTTCTTTTTTGCATACCATTTTGTTCATCTCTCTGGTAAGCTTTAGGCTCTTTTGGGAAGGAATCCTGTTTTCTTAATTAGAGACTATTTTGGACAGTGTTAACTGCTGATGGAAAGAATGCCAGCAAACAAATTTTCAGAAAGGATTTAAATCCTCAAGCTTTTGTTTTAATGCAGCACAGTTACTACAGCAGGATGTGTGTCAGGATCGAACTTGCCCTGCAGACAGGTTCAATGAGACTTTTGTTTTTCTTTCTCTGCAGTAATCTGTTTCTGACTCCTTCCAGAGCAATGGTATTAGACCAGACAGGTACGGCTTTGCTTCTGGGGTGTTTATAACCTTCCTGATAATCTCAAAAATCTCAGAGACAGCTAACAAATCTGCGTCTCGCTTTTAGCTATCTAAAGCAAATAGACTAGGTGTAGTATGGTCGTGCCAGGATAAACCTGTAGGAAAATGTTACTGTTTGCTGAACAAGCTTCAAGGAATGGAGTCTCAAATTACTGTAATTGAATCTTGTATCTTGCAGTTCTGGAAGGCTTATCAGAGGAGAAAAAGGTATAACTGATAGGGGTGACTGCAGAACCTGTTTCTGTAGGATCCTTTCCAGATTTGATTTCAGTGGCCTCTTTGTGTAGCAAAAATAAACTGGTCAAACAGGGTGAAAAAAAAATACAGTAAAAAATACCATTCATACTGATGTTCCTCAGTAGCTTAACGTAATGAAGTGATAAAATGAGCATCAGGTTGATGTCCTCCTAGTAATATGCATCTTCAGGAATTGGCATGTGTCGCTGAAAGTTGTTTTTGAGCTCTATATATACCAAGGTGGTGAGACAGGTTTAAAAAAATGTAATTTTAAGGATTTATTTTTAATCTTGCACTTTTTTTTTAACCGTAGACATGTCTCTGACCAAGAGGTATTAGCATTATTGGACAAAAATGTTATAAGGATTTTCCCTTGTGTTTGAAGAGACAGCTTTAGAGTCAAAGCAGAATGAATTTCTGTGGAGTATGGATCCTTTAGGATTTGAAATGGCCCTGTTGAGCAAATTGTCTTCTACTTTTATTACTATTATTATATTATTATTACTATGATTTTATTAGTGTTATCTACTCTTACTCTGCTTTTGTTACAGCTCTGACTGATATTGGATGCTCTTCATATTTGGATTCGGGCTATTCTTTAGCAGATAAAGTGCATATCTCCTTCCCAGAGGTTTTTCTTCTCAAAATCCTACCTAGCAGGAAAGACTCCTGCTATCTAAAGGCTGAGAGTTCATTTACAGCTTAACCTCTTGTGAACTGTTGATCTTCAAAATTAATTGCAGAATAAACATTAAACCCGTTTTCTTTTTTATTAACAGGAGGAGTCTCGTATCCTCAGGGTAAAGGTGGTTTCTGGCATTGATCTGGCAAAAAAAGACATCTTCGGAGCCAGGTAGGTGTTCTGCGTTGACTATTTTATGTATTTAAACAGAATAAACTTAGCAGAGCAAGGATGCTTTATAGTTGATTGTTCACAAACGTGATGAGAGATCCTATTACTTGATTACAGCCAGTGCAAATTATGGGCTGTGTGTTGGCAAGAAAGCCATTAATGACAGCAGGGGCTGTTCATGCCCTCTCCTGCCGCAGGAACCCGTTCCCGAGTTCACCGTCTGCCTTAGGTCTGCGAGCTTGTGAGGAGCAGCTCGGACTTTGGCAGTGTTTGGCAATATTTAAAATTACTCCCAGCTGTCTCCCCACATGCCCCACATAATGCAAGAAAGACCAAAAGCCAGCAGTACCCTCTGTCTTATTTTGAGGAAGCTCTACTTTCGCTGCTGGCTTTCAGTACCAGTCCCTCAGGTGCCGGGTGTTGAAGTCTGACTTGGTAGCCAGACTGGGAATGTCTTGGTCTCGGACATGTCCAGGTACCGCTGCTGCAGTTCCTAAGGATGGTACCTTCTAGAGAGAGAGGCAGCAAAAGCATTTTCTCCTGTTCAGCCTATGCCACGGGAAGCCTAGCAGTAAGTACTAATGTTGAAAAGAATTCAGTGTGAACTGTGCTGACCTAGTGGTTTTCTGTTAGGCTATGGCAGGTCCAGGTTTTTATTCCAGTTGAGCCTTGAACCACCTTGAGTTTTAAACTGGGGACCTGAGAGGAAAAAGAGAGGTTTCTGGAGTGCGTAAGGCAGTCTTCATATGACTGCTTCCCTGTTCATCTGTGTATCAAAAGATGAGGTGAACAGACCATAGTTTGCACTGGTCTTTGGCCAAAATAATAATTGTTAAACAAGAAAACTGTTTTTAAATGGTTTAATGGGAAGAAACAGATACAGTCACTTTGTATGTTCTCAAGTCTTTTGTTTTGAAAGAATTAGTCACAGCTGTAGGAATAGCTTTTTTTCCAAGCCTAGGTTTGCTGTGCAATGACTTAAAGAATCAAATCAGATGGCAATTGGGGGAGAAGCTGGTTCTGAAGCCAAAATGAACTGGAAGGCATTGATTTCCACCCCGCCCCCCTCCCCTCCCAGGTTAATTCAGGTTTTGTGATCTCAAGCCTAAGTGTGAGGAAATTCTTTACTGCAAATGTTCCAATCTACTTAAAAGTTTTCTATCAGTTTGAAATGAGGGGTATCCAGTTTAGCTTTTATTGAAATTACTGATCTTTAACATATAAATGAGCCTCCCTTGTGGATTTTCCTGTATTTCTTTAATGATGCTTACAAATTGTTCATTAGCTTGCATATCTAGCTTGAAACTACATGAAAGCAGCAATTAAAAGTTTAATCAACTTTAATTTTTTTTGTGAAATTTGCAACAAATGTTCCTTTGGTAGCTGTGTACAGAATATGGTAAGACAAAGCTTTTTTTTATTTTCTTTCCCCAAATTTGCTATTTTGAAGAACAGCTTTTGGTGCTGACCATAAGCAACGAAAGAAGCAGCTCGTACGTAGATGTAGTTGGACACATAGTGCTTGCTGACGAGATCCAAGGTAGTACTGTTAATAGTGTCGCTGGGTCGCGCTGTAGGAGTACTACTGCTTGCTCACAACGTTAGCATCTACCTCATAGACTCCTGCAGTTGGCATTGGGATGCTGCAGTACCAAAATAAGAGAGGAGGAGCAAATTCTAGAGAAGAGATGGGACTAAGGCACAGGGAATACAAGATTTCTATTGCAAATGCTAACCCTAGAACTGCCGTATTCATGTGCTAACTTTGCTTTTTCTAGATCTTGTTTAATTTGGCCTTTTCATACAATTACAGATTTTTGGGTTACTTGGTATATTCGATTAGCTGGATTTTGTTTCTGCATTATTTCCAGAGCATTAAATTTTACCACTTCTTTTGAAAAAAGCAAAGCTAGTGGTTGGAATATTGAATCTGCTCATTAAGAGGGACTTTATATAAATATTGAAGTGCTGTGGCAAATTCACAGAAGTAACCTGAAAGAAGTGGGAACCTTTATAGTGTTCATTTGATTTGTTAAAGGATATATTGGAAACTTCACAGCTGAATCCCCGGCATTGTAGTATCTCCTTTGGCCATACTTCTCATAGAATTTTTGTAAATATTTAAGATGTCGTCTTCAAAAGAACTCCTAAAACTTGCTTAGGAATTGATAAATTGTAAAAATATCTTTTATCTTTCAAAATGCATAAAATCAAAACTCAAGTGAAATTTGAACTGAGTTCTATTGATGTGGCCCTTAAATATTTAAGTAAATTGTTCTCAGGTCAGTAAGATTTCCATAAAACTGGAGAGTTAAAAACATATTCCCAACTTGTGTTTTTAACTTTGTTTTAAACAGTTCTTTAGTAAAAGTTCAGAGTAATGGCATCATACATTATGAACTCAGTTAAATGCTTGTATTGCTGTGTTGGCAAGCTTTCAGAAAGTTTTCTTTTTTCGGCTAAGATGCCAATTTAATCTTTCTGTTTGTTTTAGGGGCCTTGCATACCTTGCTGAGATACTAACATTTCATGCTGCTTGAATCTTAAGTATGATTTCAGTTGCCACAGATAGTATCATTCTAACATAGCTGTCGAGCGTGCGTTGTGTAATAACTATCCCATTAGCAACTCTGTTAGGATCCGCATGGAGTAGGTGATTAAGTTCTCATTTGGGGTGGTGGAGGAGAGACATGTAATGTTTGACCTAAGCAAGAGGATAAGGAAAATTTGTGGGCATTGGAACCGTACGCATAGTTTTTTACTACGTAGCGTATATTCAGGATCCCTAAATAATAGCAATAACTAATCCTGTCTGTGTGTTTCTTCTCTTGGCGTGGATGTGGACCCTGACGCTCCGTTGTTTCCCTCTCCCGTAAATAATTTCCATGAGATCACAAATCTCTTCCAAGTTGATTTTTGTTATGGTGTCACTTGTAGCACACAGCCACAGGCTAATATCTGATGTGAAAGTAGATAATTTGAATCCGTAAAGGCAGCGGGTGCTGGCTGCTGGGCCGTGCGCGGTAACCGAGACCCTGGCCAGCAGATGCGGCAACGAATGAAATAACCAAGCGGGCCGTGCGGCCGATCTTCGTGGTGGGTGCAGAACACCCCTCGGAGCACCCACTGGTGCGGCTGGGGGGCGAAGGAGCGGCCGAGTTCTGCACTGCCACTCCTGAACGTCCTCTCCGCGCCTGGGACGGAAGGTGTCTCTCACAGCAGCGGGTCTCCTCAAATCTTCCTGCTTCCCTCCTTCCTCTTCTTACCTGCGATAGTTGGAGACTGCCTGCCCCAAAACTGCCGTTCCTGCCCTTGGGAGGTGACTCCCCGAGTGCCCTCCTGGGAGCCTCCCAGCCCCATGGAAAGAGAGGCAGGAGACGGCGGCCACGCCGGGCCGGCGATGGGCTCAGGGCTGGATGATTTCCTGGGGGGGTCAGGGCTGGATGATTTCCTTGGGGAATCAGGGCTGGATTTCCCTTGGGGGGTGAGGGCTGGATGATTTCTCAGGGGCTCAGGGCTGGATTTCCCTGGGGGTCAGGGCTGGATTTCCCTTGGGGGGTGAGGGCTGGATGATTTCCCGGGTGGATGGGCTGGATGCCCGTCAGCAAGGACGACAGGAGGGGGGCACAGGGGCGAAGCTCTGAGGCAGCTCCTCACAATGAGTGGCTCTGTCTTGGGAAGCGTGCAGATTGGTAGGCTTTGCTTTGAAAAATAAACATTTGAGACCGGAGGAGAATGCCTTGCGATTGATTCATCCCGGTGTAGACTCGGACAGGGCTGACTTACGGGGTTGCGTTGTGTGTTTGCTGCTGTCACAGAAGAGAAGTCGTCGGCACCCAAAGGTGCAACAGCACAGTCTGAGGATTTTAACACGCTCGTGGCATCCCGTAGGCTATGAAATGTTAGGATTTCCACATGTTGTTCCTAGCCGGCACTTCTGGATTATGAACAAATACATGTTTTTTTGTCTCTTTTCAGAAATTAAATCAAGTGTTGAGGACTGATTCCTGATCTTTGTAATGTCCTTTTTGGGAGAAAGGTCAAGTGGCTGCTAAATATTTGAGATAGTTACTTTAGAATGAGTTAAAGTCATTTGAAAACATGTTAGAGTTGCAAAGTTAAGGGCCTCAGCAGCTGATGTGCCTCTTCATGGTAGGGTCATGCAGGGCTTAAGGCTGGGGCAGAATGGTAAGTTACCGTGTAACTAACTATGAAAGATTTGACTACGAGGCATACCTTGTGTTTGCACCTCTGAAGGGTCTTCCTTACCGTTTTTAATCAACTCTACCATTATAGAACATTGCCTGTAGGCTTGCAGAGTCTGAAAGACATTTCTTGCCTGATTAAATCCAAGGAAAGTCTCTTACCAGTGCAGAGCACTGGAGAAACTAGTGTTTTTCTTCTGAAGACTGAAACAATAAAGAAAACTCAGTGCCTTTGATTTTGCTTTTTTGAAGATATTTTTGGCTTATGAAATCATTTTGATAGTAACTAATATATAAGAGTTCAGAAATTTATAGAATTATCATTACAGTGGCACAAAGCATACTGGAATGTAGAATGAAATAGTAGCTATGAACAACCTGAGGTGATGGTTAAACATGATGAATTTCATTACAATCTTGTTGCTGTCTAGTGCATTGGCATGTATATTTACCACCTGACATATACTATATTATAGTATATATGTTATCATTTTACATTTATTT
>JAVJGG010000074.1:82802934-82813854 GCA_035590195.1 Aviceda cuculoides
TACTATATTATAATATATATGTTATCATTTTACATTTATTTCCTTTTAATTCCCCCTCAACTTCTTAAATGTAATGTCTTAATGAATTCAGCTAGTATTTGAATTCTTCTATGTAATTAATAATGCAAATTATAATGTAATTAATCAGCAACATACTGAACAATTATTATTTATTACTATTTTATTTTTATTTGCATATTAGGAATAATGCTATGAGCATCATCATGGCTGTGGCTGCACTGTGGAAGTCACTGCACACAAATGCATTCACTGCCTAGAGAACCTTGGAATATAAAATGAAATTTCCTCTCCTGAATATCTTTATATATTACTGAAATCTAAGTAGAATTACTTCTCTAGTGACTTGGTCTATTTGTTGAGCATGGTCTGCCTCAGTGGACAAGTTTGTATCTTTCCCTGAAGGTATGTCCAGTGTGGGCTTGAGTTTTTGATTGTTTTTTTCCCACTTTAAAAAAATATAAATAAGTAAAATACAGCACTTCTGAAGGTAGCAGTGGGCTGGCTATTGAGTTATTTGGCACAGTGGTGACACTCCTTATAAGTACAGTTCCTGCATATATGCACAAATGCACTCACAAGTAATAAAAGTGAATGCATACGTATAAACAAGAAGAAAATGTGTTTTGGTTATTATTGATTTTGTGAAATAAGATGCTATAGTGTGGATGTTCTTATTCAACTACCAGTTTTGGAATGAAAGAAAGGATTTTGTGTATACTGTAAAGGGGTATATCTGACGGGACTTCTTAGTTGCTGCTTTTGGCTTCTAAGTCATGAAGTAAGTGGAAATTGTGGGTGTCTGGAAGTTGGAAAAGGTGAAGTGCTTTTCAGTTAAAATTATGGATGTTTTTCATTAACAAGAAGTTACACTTCTAATGATGTGATAGCTTATTATGGGTTGCCTCTGGTTTATTGCCTTTACCTGCTCTTTTCTGAAAAGCCTGCAGCCTGAAAGGCAGCCAAGACACAGGCCTTTTTTCTGTCCTCATTTTGTGTGTCTAAGATCTGTGATTTAGCGGTAGTGGTGTTAGTGCTTTGTCATGCAGGCTCCAGGCTTCTGGTGGTATTTTAAATCATGTTGTGTACCCCTGTTGAGAACAAGGCTACTTGAAATGTGGCTGAATTCTTTAATTCATATGTATTCTGTTACTGTGGATTGGCAATGGAAGGAGAGCACATGTGAATGTGAATAGGCCTTGTAGATGACAAAGATAGCAGATGTTTTTACCTTTTAGCTATTCTTTTAAGTCCACTATTACTGTTTCTAGTCCAATTTGAGTTATAGTATATGTTGTTTTAACTAATGGAAGTATTCTGGTGACAGCTATACCCCTGGAACTATTCCCCTTAGCAAGTGTGCTACCTTGGAACTGGGTTTTAAAAACAGACTGTTCTCTTTCTCGTACTGATAACTCCTTTGTCAAGTGGAGGTAGACTAATTGAAATGAGTTGCTCTCAAAAATTAACGGAACCATTTTTAAAAAGCAACCGATTCATAATGAACTGCCTCTTCAGTGCTTCACCAGTGCTAGCTGAGCAAGCAGGAATGCTCACTCTGCTGGCTGTTTAATGACAGCTCAACAAAGAAGGGGTTTTATCCATAACTTCTGTTTTCTTTAAAAGTATTTACTGTATGTAAAAATAGACAAAACTAAAATTCTTAAATTATTTTTTGTCATGGTCTAAAACAATGGATTTTGACATCAGCCATTAGTCAAAAATCTTACCCAGTATAATGTTACATTAGCTAAATTCATAGAAGTAATTTTTGGAGAAATGTTTCAGTAGAGCAGAATGGCATCTATGGCAGAGTGAAAATACTGCATATAGCCTGTCTCAGGGAGTTCCTGGAGGTGGAGCAAAGCTAGAGAGTTCTGCATTGCAAACCTCTCAAATGATGGAATTCAATAAAGCCACTTGACTAGATGGCAGTTGCTCAAGTAGGATAGAGTTCATACTGTGTTTCTTTTTCCTTTTTTTTAGTTGGGGGGGGGTATAGAAAGCCACTCTTCTGCTGGTTTAAGGCTTTGAGAAATGGAATATTCAAAGCAATACAAGCCTCCCATTTCTTGAGTGCAATGCCGTTGACCAGTGAAAGTGTTCTAGTCTTACCCAGAGAGCAGTATGCTCACTGCCTACCTCCGCTTTGTGCATGCCGTAGCTATTTCATTTTCTCATTTGCCATGCACTTGATGTGTTTCGAGAGAGCACTGGGCAATCCAAGTTTAATTTCACTAGAAAATCTTCACGTGTTATGGTACTTCAAGAAAAATAAGAATCAAATAAGACTTTTTATTCTTGTGAACTTGAATTAAGTGCTCTAGTAGGTGTTGGGATGAAACCGTGATGAGTTCCTATCACCACTGTCTTTACTTTTTTTTTTTTTTAATGATGAATGATTCAACACATGGCTGTTACAGTATTGCATTGGAGGGGGTGAGTTTTCTAGCAATACATTCTAAATGACAGCTCAATTTGCAAGGAAAAAATGGAAAGTTTTTCTAGTATAGTAGAAATGAACAAGTTATTTACAGAGCAGGGGGAAGGGAAAGAAACTGATCAAGAGCTTCATTAAATCTAAACCAAGCTGTACTTTGGAAGGCAAAGGAGTAAAAAAAAATAAATAAAAAATTTAGAGGCTGATAGTAAAATATAAAATACTAGATGGTGAGGATGTCCTGAAGAAAGCAGTGCCTTTGACAAGGTAGCATATGCACTACTTCAGCTACCACATGCAGCTTGTGCTTTACCTATTAAATCGGTATGCTTGAATAAAAACTACAAGGCAATCGGGGCAGCCTTGAGCCAATGTTGAAGTGAACTCATTCAGTGTTGCGTGTAAAGCCTGCGTGCATGCCTGCCTGGAGAGGAGAAGAAATGGACCAAATGTAGGCAGAAGTGATTGTTTTCTGAAAGCAGAAGTTGTCAGTGGTAGTACATCCTCAGTACGTGCAATATATAAAATAACCTCAGTAACTGTGAGAGCCAGAGCTGTCTGCTTCCTTCTCACTCTACTCTTCGGTAAGTCCCCTCGTACTTTCTTGTCTTGAGCTCCTCCTGAGAGATTTGCAAGATGTATGCTCAAATAATTGTGATATCAGGTAGTCCTGAGGGCAGACCCTTCACTGTTTACCAGTTTTCCTCAAGACATTATCAATGTTGGTGTCGAAGAAAGGTAAAGTCGCTGCAGTCCATGTATTTGCAAGCAACAAAAAGCCGGAGTTCCTCTCTGTCTGCTCCAGCGGCTCATTTCATCCCTGCGCTGTAGTTTGACCTTACTCTGTCACTTCACCTGTAGCTGTTCTTAGGGTGACTGGGTTTGCACCCCAGTCTCACTGGTGTGACAGAAGGGGACGGCGACCCACGATCCGGTCAGGGGAGCAGCGGGTGATGGAGCCAGCCAGGAGCTCTAGGCACTCCATCTCAGACTGTGGTCACAGAAAATGTTTCGGGCTCTGCTTCAGGGAAGCACTTGAAGGGACAGCGAAACAAAGACTTGTCCGAAATGTACGAGTAGTGGTGAGTCGAGGGGGATGTCGCCCGAAGAGGTTAAAGCCTGCTCGCAAGAAATGCATCGGATAATAGGTATTTCTGTTTATGAAACATGAATGTTGTTTTTGCCTCAGACCGGTGAGTGAAATGAAGGAGTATCAGGCTGCCAAGAGTGGGCATAAGGTGCATCAGTATATTCATTAAATTGGTGCGGTGGCCCCAGTGTTATGAGGGAGGCTTCCCGCGGGGCGAATCTGCAGGGACTCCCCACGCAGGCTGCGTGCGAGGAACCAGCCGCCAGGTCTAGTGCATTTTTGGTAGCTGGCAGCAGAGGGCACCAGAGAATTTCCTCAGATTTTACCACACACTGGTACTTGGATGGCTTTCGAGGGAATTAGGCTTTCCTGTTTTTCAAAAATCAGCAGGGTTTTCTCCATTTATACATATCACGTTCCTTAGGATGCACAGGGTATCTGTTTCAGTAGCTGTAAATGGAGAAACACTGCCTATCCGAGTATGTGGTCTTGCTAATGAGTAAGAGGACTTAGTAATAATCCTGAAGTTTATAATGTCATAGTGAAAAACAATTTTCATCGGAAAATTGCTCGGTGAAAAAGTTTCTGTGTACAGATAGGAAAATTTAAAATGTTTCTCATTGTTTGAAAAAGGAAGTGACTGTATTCAGCCACTCAGATTTTCTCCACCTGCCTGCTATGATCTTCTAGTTCACCTGCATCTGATATCCTTAAAAGAAAAAGGGGCATGTGGACAAAATCTTGTAAGGAAAACCTTTTGGTCTTAAGTATTTGCAGCAGACTTCTGTCTTTTCTTCCTCTTCTACTGATTACATTAAGTCACTAAGCAAAATGGATTGAAATGATCAGTAGCTTCTACTTTTTATATATTTTAATTTTTCCTCCTGAACTGAGGAATGTCTCATATCTTATAGTTGAAACATGGTCCATATCTGACAATTTTCCAGGATACATTGTATATTTATTTCTATTTCATTTGAACTAATCAACAGTCCCAGTGTAATTGTATTGTTTCTTCTCACTGCTACTCAGCTCAACAGTGTGAGCCTGTAACTATGTATGCTTTCCATAACTACAAGATGAAAACAACAGCCATAAGTGGGTAATTTATTACAAAAGTCCAGCTGGCTTACCCCTTTTTTGCAAGTGCAATGCTAAAACAGCTGTCTGACAGACTTGGAGAAGCTTTCGTTTGTGGAGTTTTTCTTTTGTGTGAAGTATTTTTTTTTTCTGTCCTAAATTTTCAGGGCTGGGATTGTGCATATACATTTAAGGATGTCTGGCACTTTAGATTTCAAATGGCTCTTAGTTTATTTTCAGTCTTTGTTGAATGAGAATTAGTGCTTGTGTTATATTAGTGTCTTTTTCTCTTAAACTTCTGCAGATCTCCCAAATGAGTTGAATGTGTTTTACTGCTCTGTCAGCTTTTCACTGAACTGCCAGTGAAACTTCACTCCTGTAAATTCAGAATAACCTATTGGAATTCAATACTTCTTTTTCCTTTCAAAAAAGGAAAAATTTCTTGGTTTCTGAAGGAGGAGTAAAACCAATTTTTATTAAAGAAATTATATGAGGGCAGGGATTTCGTTTTAAAAAAAACCCAAACACTTGTCTCATAATCATATGCTACTCTGTGGGGCTGAGTAAAAGGAAGGCAGAAATTACTGCCTTAAAAGAAGAAAATACTAAAGCATCTTGTGAGGGAAAACCTTGCATCTTACCTTGCAAAATAAAGTTGCTGCTCAATTGTTAACTTTTAAGCTTTGCTTAAGCCTCTCCATTAAACACTGCAGCTTACTGAAGTCAGCTGGTACCGATAACAGCACCTGCGTCCTTAAGGCGCTTGGTACCTCTCCCTGCACGATTCGGAACACGGTGAACAGAACCAGTAAGGTGAAACGCTGTGTGAGTGTGAAGGATCCACAGCTCCTGACACCAGACGGGAAGGTAACACTGCTCGTACGGAGGTGTGATTAGACCTTTCCGACAGCGGGGTGGTTGGGGATTCCCTCCTTCCATGCTGCTCTCCATGATCCTGCTAACTGATCTTTCTGGGCATTTTGCTCTGAAGCATGAATGACCAGCTGAGGGCTCTCTGACTTTTTATTTCCCATCCTGTCTTTTTCCAAGATAGTCTTCCGTCCACTTCCCTGAGGTATGAAGGAGGCCGTAAGAAACAGCGAGCTGGACGAAGTTTCACGGGAAGGCAGTGCACAGGCCACAAGACTAGGGTCATGGCTGGGAAGTGGTATTGCTGCTGAATAGCTTATTTTTTTTGTATGTAGAGCTATGAATTCAGTATATTCCTACCAGCTGGTGAAACAGAAGAATCTGTTTCTGGGCATGTCAGTTTCCTGGACTTTTCCCATACTCATTTTCCCATCTGCATCTACAAATTCGGCCATGTCTGTGCTGATAACATGTGAGTCTAAGTGTTGGCGTTGGGTTATACCTCTCTTGTCCAATATACGTGCCATGATTTTGGTTTGGATCTCTCATGGACGTCTAGCCTTCAGCTCAAACTATCTAAAAGTTTTCATCTCTCCCTTGGACTTGAGCCCTGTGCTGCTTCGCATTTCTCTGTTCATAGCAGCATCACTGCCCACGTTGCATGTTGTGACCGCATTTGTGCAGTCTGTGAAGTTTGCAGATTTCTTCAGCATAAATTAATAAGTTGGAGCCCTGCTTTGCCTCTCACCATCACACAACTCAATTACTTCCACATCCTGTTTTTCTTGCTTGGGTTGGTATACATTGATTTGTTTGTTGCAGAATGACCAATTTCCCTAACTTGCTGCTTTGACCATGTCACCCTACTTTCTTTGAAACTACTGCTCTCAATTGTCTGAGCTTGTTAGCTACTGTCAGCGATTGCTTCGTGAGGTCTGGCACTCTCAATAATCCATTAAATTTTTAAACAAGGTTTTGCTTACTGTCCTTCAACTGTGTTGGTCACGATAAAATTCTGTTTTGGTGGTGAAGCTTGCAAATGCCTAGCTAAGAGCCAAAGGGACCAGTGCCAATATATATCCCATCATGCTGTCTGGTGCTGTCTGTTGGTTCCTTGTATTCACCCATCTGTTTCTGTTGTATCTCATCTTATGCTTGGGTCATTACCTCTCAGGGTCATGGACCATCTTTCTGTTCTGTATTTGTCCAGTACATGGAGTTTTTGCACATTTAAAGACACCACAGCGATTTTTTTGCTTTTGCAGAAATTACAGTTGAACCAATAATTTACGTGAGTGAAAAACAAAACCAATTTTGAGGTTTGAGTGTCTTCTTGAGTGACAGTAAGGTGTGGTAACTTGTCATGAATTGTCAGAGACTAATCCGAGTGCTCGGAGCCATGGGCAGACTGTGGCAGGTGTGAGGGAGCCCAGGGCAGTTGTTTTGAGCTGTACTGGTGCCTGCCGGCACAGGCAGTACTGGCCTGGATGTGCCCAGGAGGGGTTAGCTGGGGGGCAGCAAACTCAAATGGGGAGGAAGGTGGTGTGCCGGCCCTTGTGCTGCCCCAGGCGGGATTCTTTCCCTGGAGCTTTACCTTTTGTCCCAGCTGCTTACTTGCCCCTCTTGCAGTTGTCCAAATCTTCACCTAGTTGGTAAAAATAAATACATAAATAAAATCAGAATTTATGGTTAAGAATATGCTCCAAGTTTTATGGAAGGTAAGACCACTGAAATAGGGAATACAAGGGCTGCCAAGAGTACTTTTTGCCCCTGAGAAAACGTGAAAGAACATTTTGCGCATCTTGGTAGCACAACAGTTATTTTTTTATTGATAGTAAGATGTGAGAAGAGTCTGACACTACATAACCATGTCAAAACTAATGAAGTTGCTAGAAGCATTTCTTGTAAAACCTAGCCCTTGTTGCAGCAGTTCCGTGTTGCCGCTGAATTGGAGCAGCCCGGGGGGTGAGGGGAGTGGTCAGTACTCGTGATAAGGAATTCAAAACACTTGCTGGTGAGCAGCACATGTTGATGCAAGTGAAAGTGACAAAAATCGTTGTTTAAGAGGGCTGGCTCTTGCACCATCAGGTGCAAACTGGTGACAGTTTAAGCGGTCTTCAGTAGCGGCTGCTGTGGTCCCATTTCCCACTTGCCGTGCCCTGTTGGCGTGGATCTGCTTTCCTGCAGCAGGGTGAGCAGGACTGCGTGTCGGTTCAGGGAGACAGTTTGGCTGAAAATGAGCATCTGCTTAAAGCTGCTTGGTAGCTCGCGGATGCGGTGCGTCACCTGGCTGCAGCGGGAAGGGCAGCAGGACCGCAGGAGCCCGATGGCGGAGACCCCCTCGTCAGCTGCGTGCGGTGCCCGCTGTGGCTGTAGCTGTGGGCGAGAAGGTGAGCCGTTCCCCGTTAATGGGAGCCAGGGTCTGTGGAGGGGTTTTCCTCAAACGGTCAGTTCGGGACAGTCTGCCATGACACGCTGACTTGCCAGCACGTGCCCGTGCGTGCGGGTGCCCCTCGGTGAGGCAGCCGTTCCTGTCCCGTGCCCGCTCTGCGGCGGGCTCAAAGGACCCTGCCTGTGGCGAGGGGGCAAACGCCTTCTTCCCAGCTCGGGAGTCAGGAGAGCAGGACTGGGGGGTGGCCAGCCCCCTGGGGTAATGGTTCGGCTGGAGGCCGTGACTGCAGTAAAAGCATGGGAGCTGCTGAGGTGGAGATCTGTAGAAAGCTATGGGCAGCACTAGCCATTGCAGCGTGGGCAAATGTGGAGAGAGGAAAGTAGAGACAAATGCAGACACTTCCAAAAATAACTGCTTTAGTGCTAGTGTGCCCCCCTGCCCTGAGTTCTCTGTGAGTAACTGGAGCAGGTATAACTTGGTGGTTAGTGTTTGTTCAAAAAAAAATTTTTTTTTTTCCCAGTGTTGCTGCTGGCCAGTATAGTTTCTATTGCTGTAAGTGCTTCTGATGTGCATTGAAAGGCAACAGATTCTACATGCATTTGTCATTGTCAGTGAACTAAAGAACTGAGTTGTTTCCTTTCTCGCTTCCCCTGATGGAAATACTGGTGTAGGTTTAATATTTGCAGAGGATAGACTTCAGTCAAGATGAGTTTATGCAGAAAGTTTCATGTATTCTAGTTACTCTTTCTGGGCATAAAAAGGATATAAATGCATCTTAGCCTGTCCTAATTTGTGAGCTCCGTTTTTGAAATAATTTTAAAAATAGTATCTCAAGGAGCTTGAATATAGTGGCATGCAATTTATTGTTTCATGCCTGCTGATGCTACCTGAGAGAAGGAAAAGCATCCACCCAGCTAACTCCGTCCATGTTTTAGGAGGTAATAAATTGTGGATTGGCCCTCTAAGTTGGATATTTTGATGCAAATTTAACCAGGATGCTGTAACTACCCATTTCTCTGTTTCTGTCTTGGAAGATTCCTGGGCTGGCACCTGTGGTGTTGGGGTGCACAAGCCAGCCTTTAGCTTGCCCTCTTTGCAAGGAGGGGTATTGGAGGGTGTCGAGGGTAGAGCTTGCTGGTACGCAGATCAGCAGGCGTACTGGAGGTGAACGTAGCTGCCCTCTTCTGCAGAGGTAAGCCCTGCCGACGAACAGGTTCGCTGCTGCAGGGGCCTGATAGGACCAGACTTATTGCTGGGTCCACAAAGTGCTGTTCTGAATGAGTTTATGGACCCAGGCTTCCATTAGCCCAAGTAAGCGTGCTCCGTTCCATAATGCTGGTGAGCCTGCATGGTTGTTGCCTGTGTGACTGTTCAGCTGCCACTCCATCTTGCTTGAAAGCCTGGTTTGTTCCCCTGCCCCAGGCAATCATGTATTATTACTCCATAAACACTGTTCCACTACTGGGGAAAGTGATGTGCACTCTCAGCCTGAAGCTTTATTTTGGACACGCTGCCAAGAAACAGTCATTCTTTCTGTATTCTTAGGGCTTTGCTATGAAATCATTGTCGGGTGAGTTAAGGACAGGGTGGCAGATGTAACTTTTGGTTCCCTTTTTTAGTAGACTTATTAGAACTGCAAAGAGTGTGCAAGTGTGTGCCTGCATGTAGCCCTTGTGACTGGATATAACAGTCATACCTAGGGAGGGGATGAGGCAAAGTTAGGAGAGAAATCCACTCTGTTTCCTTTTTTCTTTTCCCTACCATAGCTAATATAAAGCTATCCTGAGTTTGATGTTGATTACATTTCTACGAAGCGGCAGTTCTATTGGATTACTGTTTTCTGAGATATAGAAAACCAAGATGCTGGTGGTGGTGTTCTGAGAAGTAAATAAAATAATGTTCTTGAACTGTTTTATGAATAGAAGTTAAATTAGAAGGCATTTCAATAATACCTGTCAGGAAACGTAGTGCTAAATTTTCAGCTGTGTAGCAAAAGTGAAAGACCCTGGGTGGGTGACCGGGGTTTGGCTCTCCTTTTCTGTTCCTTACTCTTCCAAACAGTATGAAGAGGATTGCAATTTTGGGCTCCTTTATAAAGAACTTTGAAGTAGATATATGGAAGGTGCTGCTCTAAAACTATTATTTTGTGAATAAATACATAATAGTCTATTTTAATTGAAAATGAATGTGAATAAATTGATGCAGAAATAGATCAATAAATAAGGAAATTAAACATAACTTTTTTTTAAAGCCTATGATAGTATCGAAGTGTTGCACTATGGTTTACAGATTGTCAGAAGATGAAAATGTTGTTCTGGTAACATTTAATATCTTTTATCTGTACTTGTATACTTTACCGTAGACATGAGCACAGGAGCAGCCTCCCTTATTTGAAAGCAGCTGCCTTCTCTTTTACAGATGTAGCTGCAGAGTTTTGACAGGCAACCATTAACCTCTGTAGACACAAGCTTTTCTTAAATCCATCTTAACAAACATATTCTTATGACAAATAACCATCTTCGTAACTAGGAACTTAATCTTAGGTGATGACTCATGGCAAATTTTCCATCATCTTTAAAATAAGGAAGAATTTTCTTGGCTTAATTTGTTTTTTCCTCCTGTTCTGGTGTACAAAATGTTGCTGTTAAGTGTGTTTCTGTTACTAAAGGTGGTATTTCTGTTACTAAAGGGGCCTTGTACATTCAGGATTTCACTTAGTTCATCTGATAACTGCCTGTCGCGGGACAAATTAAAAATGAGAGAGAGGGGTTTGGATTGCTTAAAGAATCGCCTCCAGTTGTATTAGCAATAGAAGAATGATTTCATAGAAATTTGTATAAAAGCGCAACTTCACAGAATTCGATGGCAAGGTTCACTCTATTACTTAGTCATGGATAAAATGCACTCAGGAAAATTAAATCAGAATCACACTAAACTTATGTATATAGGGACCGAAAATGTAATAGGGTAAAAGGGAATGTGGGAAAGGGTAAGGCAGACCCTCCCGTTGAGTCAGGAGGTTCAGAGCAG
>JAVJGG010000074.1:82814747-82825505 GCA_035590195.1 Aviceda cuculoides
CTGCCCGGCTCCTCACGCTGCTGCCGAGGGCCGGCCGGCCTCCCCGAGTTTGGAGGGGCGAGGAACGCGCCAGCACAGAGCCTTCCTGATGCAGCTGTGGCGAATGGGTATTTTCAGTGCCACTAGTGTGATACCAGCTGAAGAAGTTTACCTTTCCTGGCATTACTTGTGTTCCCCCTGGTGAAGGTTATTACTCTTGTGGACCTGCCAGCCAAACTTTTTCTTAATGTCCTAGAGCATGGTCCTGTTGGCTCCTCTAATGCCACGAGTTCACTTAACCCTCTAAATTTTAGATGTGTTTCTTGGATGTGATTGCAGGAAGGGTGAATATTAAAATCCTGGTATGGATTGGAGAGGAAATGGATTTTTACATCTACAGCCTTGTGTCTAAGTGCCGTCTTCAGGAGGTGAACCTGAAGGGCCTGCTCCTGTAATCTGCTGCTTCTGAGCAAGATGGTGGCGAGAAGTGAAAACGTGCCTCCACCGTGCAGCTCTCCATCTCGGAAACAAGGGAAGACTCTGACGCTCTCCCTGCGCTCGCCGCGGGCCCCCTCGCCGCCGGCCCGGGCCAGCTCCTGCACCCAGTTCTTGTTGTGCCGGGTGCTGAGCCAGTTCAGTTCACTAACCCAGCAGAAAGCGGTCCACCTTCTTCTTGGGTGGCAAATGGGGGGGAAGACTGGTTTTTGAGTTTAGTTGACGAGTTGGCTCATGACGTTGTCTGACAAGTGTCACAGCTGATGCAAACTATAGTTCGCATCTGTATGGCTTGGAGTACAGAAACAGCTTGTATCTGCCTGCAAAAGTGACTTTAATACAGTCCTAAAATGCTGTGGAATATTACGTGCTCTTCAAAAACTGGATTTTAAGTGTGTGGGCATGTTGGGTGTCCATGTCGAGGTGCTGGCAGTGGCACCGTGGGGACCTCTGTGAGGGGAGCCTGGGGTGCCCCGCGCTGGACAGGGCCGGTTCCGGCCGGTTCTGGCCGGTTCTGCAGCCGCCCCAGTGCCGGGCACAGCTGAGCCTGCCAGCGATGCCTGAGGCACTTAAAAGCATGTTTAAGAAAGGGGAAAAACACTGGACGGGCAGAGGAGTGAGAGAAAAAATGAGAGAAACAGCCCTGCGAACATCAAGGCCAGAGAAGCAGCACAGAAAAGCGCTGTATGGGGGTTTTGTTTTCTTTTCGGTGTCTGGGATAGCTAATTGTAAAATGTGGAAGAATGCCAGCCCTCGGTTTCCATGGGTGTTGGGGGGACACGATTAATGCTTGTGAAATAGGCCAATACCCTGCAAATTGGAGCCTGAGAAAAGTCTGCAAGGAAATTAATCATTCAATCTTCATAACAAGGCTAAACACTGAATAAAATAAAGGGGGGTGAAATAAAAAACATGGGCACGTTGCATGCAAAGGTGCAGGAGTTGCAGCTGCGGGAGGCAAAAGTGTGTGTGACCGTACATTTGGAGATGCACAGCGCCTGCGCACGAAGGTTGCAGGGGCAGTTTGGCCCTTTTTTAAACCGTTCTGTGAACATAATAACATTTAACATAGGTTTTGATGCATTTTTTGGAATGGAAGGCAAAGGGTTGTGGTTAAAACGGAAGGTGTCGGGAGCTCCGGTTTGCCAGGAGCAGCGGTGGCCCGGGGCGTCCCGCCCGGCAGAGCTCCTGGCCACGAGGCTGCCAGGCACAACGCAAGGGCGGCTGGAGACGCAATCAGTCGCTCATTTGCGTAAGGAATTTCTTGTTTATATTGATGGCATCAATAACTGGGTGCCAGGTGCCATCGGAGCCTCTGCTGTGTCCAGTTTAGGCCTTGCACTGTGCTGGAAATGCGGCTTCGTGTAGAGGATTGGAGTCAGCTGCTGTTTGCTGAGGATGCAGGGAGACTGTGGAAAGCAAGGCAGGTCTGAGAAAAGGACAATCCTAACCGTGATGTTACTGGTTATAGTAACTGGGTTATACTTTCACTGGTGTGGTATTTAGTGTTGTACGCCCAGTTGTTATAGTAGTAATTCCTTTTTAATTAAGTAGACTTCCTGTGGCACCCACAAATGCTGGTTTCTGGGAATTTTTGGCAACTTACGGTTCCTGTCTGCTCTAGATGTAGAAGGAAAATCTAATTAAACTGCAGGCCCGGAAACTATCTTGTAGATAGCAAATGCATGCTGTCTTGAAGCTGTAGCCATGTGTGCACCAGGAGATTGGATGAAGAAGAAAAAAATAGGTCAGGGATAACATCTGTTCAAAAGCATATGTCCCCTGTGTTTCTCTGAGAAAGCCCTTAGGAAGGGGCTGCTCAGACAGATAGAAGTTCAGACTTACTTCGTACAGTTGGGTGAAGAGTAATGTAGCATTTCTTAGGAGCAATAAATGAAATTTTGTTTCTAGGCAATATGAGCATGATACACATCTCCTTTTCTGGTGGGTGGAGACTTTTACATAGGTGTGCTGCCACATCCTTCAAGTAGCATTAAAGACTGGCGTGCCAAGGGTAGTGGCTATGAGAGCATACTGACCCTGGAGATCACAACTTTTTCAATTTTCATGTAGGAAAGAAAATGTTGAAGTCAGGTATTTCAAGGAGAAACAATGGAGTTAGACGTTTACCTATCAGCCAAGGGGTGGGGGGGAAGGCTGATTAAATAATGTTCGTGTTGTGTAGCAGTTTTGGCCTTCTACCTACTAATGACTTTAAAGGTTTGTGGCCTTTAATAGTGCACGTGCCATTTAGATGTTTGTGTGGCTGATATGAATGGGGTTGGCCAGCACCCGCCAAGGATGTGGCTGCGTGTCATCGCCGAACTTCTAGGATGTCGGTGACTGCTACTCATTGGAAACAATAGAGGCCAGTTGCCTTCTGTGAGGTGTTTGCATAACTTGCATTTTTCATTCAACTGTTGACACAGTAATCTCTGGGGAATTTAATTCATTAAACCCAACCCTTGTTGCCAAGTTCCCCTCCTGTTGTAGAAGTCAATGATTCAAGTCTCTTAACGGTAGTGCTTTTGTGCAGAACTTGCTATCTTCTATACTTGGGATAAATAGTAAGAAACTTTTCCTTCTGCTGCTTTCCTTAAAATTTAAACAAAATAGAAATGTCATTTATTTTGTGAATTTTTAATTTATTTTTCCATCTATGTCCTCTGTGACTGTTGAAAGTCAAGATGTAAAAGATGTCATTCTGTTGTACAATGTTGTCATGGTTTAACCCCAGCCAGCAGCTAAGCACCATGCAGCTGCTTGCTCATTCCCCCTGCCCCCCTCCATCTAGTGGGATGGGGGAGAGAATCAGAACAAAAAAGGTAAAACTTGTGGGTTGAGATAAAAACAGTTTAATAGAGCAGAAAGGTAGAAACTAACAACAGTAATAACAACAATAATAAAATGACAATAATAATAAAGGAACTGGAATATACAAAACAAGTGATGCACAATGCAATTGCTCGCCACTCGCCGACCGATGCCCAGTTAGTTTCCAAGCAGCGATCCTCCCCGGGACAACGCCCCCCAGTTCATATACTGGGCATGATGCCATATGGTATGGAATACCTCTGTGGCCAGCTTGGGTCACTGCCCTGGCTGTGTCCCCTCCCAACTTGTTGTGCCCCTCCAGCCTTCTTGCTGGCTGGGTGCGAGAAGCTGAAAAATCCTTGACTTAGTGTAAACATGACTTAGCAACAACTGAAAACATCAGTGTGTTATCAACATTCTTCTCATGCTGAACCCAAAACACAGCCCTGTACCAGCTACTAGGAAGAAAATTAACTCTATCCCAGCTGAAACCAGGACAAATGTAAATAATGAATTCATTATTCTTTGCTGTACTCTTCTGCCATTTGTCCTAGTATTCAGCATGCTACACTTGATCATCCTGAACTTACTAGTATTTTGTCTCCATTGATTGTCTCAAATGTTTTAATCTGTTTTCACATGCTAATAATTCAGCTTACACCATGCTCCTGCAGAATAGCACTGTGTTTTGTGTAACACTGAGGAATAGTGTGTCCAGTCGGATTAACAGTTTCAGCACTGTTTATCTTTTCATTGAGACTATCCTACACTCCTACACAGAAGACCATGCTGTGGAAGGAAAATAATTGGTTTTTTTTGTTTTCGTAACCGAAAATATATTTGGTGTGTCAGCTGGGAGTGGGTTGAAGGGGAGAGTAATGGATCGGTCTAAGGACAGAGGATCTGAGAGAGCACTGTTCTTTGTTGTGTAAATTCACTGGTGTTAAGGCCTGCTGATCAGTGCTGGAAGTGTCCTCATAAATGAGGCAGCAGGAGGACTCACCATAGTGATGGCATGATGTGGATGACAAAGAACAGGCATGAGTAGCTTTTCTGATACACCTGACAGCCCCAAAATGCTGAAGATACTGAGGTAAGGGTGGAAGTTACTGAATGGTGTTTTAGTTCCTTTATTTTGCCTACATTTTGCCTTTGTCTGGATTCTATGCAAAATTTCTGTGGCTGGTTATGGCAAGACATCACTTTCGAGTTGGTACTGCTAAAATATACATTTCTAGTTAGAAATTTACATTGAACTCTGAGACAATCAGTATGTGGGGGTTTTCTGAAATAGCTGAGGTCCAGTCTTTAGTTATTGGAAATAGAGATAACATCACTGGCTTCAGTGATGTGTTTGCTTTCATCAACTGACACTTCTTCAGTTTATTTTGTTAACACTGTGGATAACACAATGTGAAATAGAGTTGCTTCTTTTGCAGGATATTTGCTGTTGCAGTTGGCAGGGTGTTTGTGTTTTCAGAGAGACAAAGAGTTCAGTGTTCTAAGCTGTCCCAGCGGAAGTTAGTTATTTGGGATCTGCCATGTAAATTTCTAACGACAAATTATATTAGGTGAGGAAGTCTTAATTTACCTGTTTTATGTGACTTTATAATCCATGAGATTTACAGTTTTGCAAAGGCAGATGCAGATATTTATGTAAGAGAGACTATCAGACCTTGCTCTTTTTGGATGTCAGTAGAACTTAAGTTTCTGTTGCTTTTAAGGTGGATGTTCATAGCAATCTCAGCTGTCCTGGAAAGCAGTAGTCAGGACATGAGCTCAAGCACAGCATGTTGCTTGTCCCTCAGGTCCGTTCTAACAATATGGATTATGGTGGCTGAGCTGCCTGTAAATCTCTGGGCCTTGTGACTGCAGATGCTTTTAGGAAGGAAGCTAGCAAACGTGCCTGTGCAGGAGGAACCACGCGACAACACTTTGCGCTTTGAGACTTCATGGGATATGTGTCAATCCATACCACTTTTACTTTTCTGGTCTGGTTACTGTCTCCCATTCCCACTAGCATGTGGTGTGCTTTGGGGCATTTGCAAAATGGCTTTCTTCGTAACAAGCTTCATGTTGTTTCCATCTGCACAGAACAAAAGATGTTCTCTCTGAAAGACATAAATGAGGCTCACCAACATAAGCTGTGTGCTGCACTGAAATCGGACTGGTAGAAGTAGCATCCCAGGAATAAGTGGTTTTCAGTGTTATGTTTTCTTCTTTCTTGGTGCTCTTTGACCCATGATACTGTTTCCCAGACTGTGGGGTGGATTTGAATGGTGCTGAAAAAGAGGAGGAATCACTGTGAACCTGTTTGCCCTTGGTAAAGACTTAATATGGGAAGGGGATGAAATAGCTAGAAAAATAACTTTCCTCCCTGCCTTGGAGGGTATTATTTTCTTTCCTAGTGGCATGTTGCAGAATAAGGATCGCTGAATATAGATAAAAGATAGCCAGCTCCTTATTTTGCACTGAAAACCTCATACTTGGCACTGTCCTGAGTTAACTTGTCTTTTAAGTCTGAATTCAGGGGTTTTTTTGATCTGAGGTTGTTGGAAGTCTGGACTTCACAGCGATCTGTACCAGCTAATTCAACCTATATTAGCAAGAAAATAAGGGGCTTCTCTAAGTTTCAGTTTTACCCCAGTAATTAAAGATTAACATCAGACTTCAGGTAAGAGGATTCCAAAGTTTTTGATGTAATTAGGTGATTACTCTTATTATGCACATGACCAACTTGGTCCCTTTTGAACCTGGCTAATTCCTTAACCACAGTGAATTACACAGACTAATTATACGTTTCCTTTGCTTTCTGCCTTTTACTTTCGTCCGATACCAGTCTGCTTCCGTCTCGGGATTTGTGTGTCTGCCTGCAGCCGCTGAGGACCCAGGGGGCTCCTGTGGCTGGTGGATGGGCTAGCAGCCTTGGGGGCGAGCCAAAGGTCTCTGAGGATGAGATGACAGTTCATACTTGCGAAATCAGTATTGCCAGAGTCTTGCTCATACCACTCTTTCTTTGCTGAGCAGGAAACCTGGCAAAAATAGCTAACAGTTGTCTTCGGTTTGTTCCTGTAAAATGGCTCACCTTGTCCCATCTGACACAAAAGGGGGTGGTAGCAGTGGGACTCTTTGGGGCGATAGGGCAAGACTCAAGCGGTTCTGTCTGAAAGCCTCAGCAGACCTGCCCGCTGGGTGGCGAGGACAAGCCCCGTCGTCCTCTGCCTTAGCAGCTCATTCCACCTCCCACCAGCTCTTCCACCAACCGGCACAAGTATTTGTGAGGCCTTACGGTGAACTGGGTGAAGGACCTAGTCCGGGTTTATGACAGCCCGGACTGAAGGAAGGAAGGCTTCACCCCAGTTGAACCCAAGTTCATTTCCCCGTCTGGTTCATCTCTGTTGTGCGAGGTGAGCGTTTGTTGACAGAAAAGGGGATAGCACGGGGACAGGAGCAAACGGTGGGGTGAGCCAGCTTCTAGCAGCAGAGCTCAATTAGGTTGTTTAAAGTGTCTCTAAAATTGTGGCCTCTCTTGTTCCTTTGTGTCAAGCTGGATAAACCTGTTCCTGAACGCAACCGGTGTGTGTGGTATTCATTGGTAGGGATGCTGCCTGCGTTGAACTTTTCTGGTCCAGAAGTCAGGTGTCACTAAATTTTTTTTCCTGCTGGGTTTTAGAACTTGTTAAGATATTTTAGGAGTGCGAAACAGCATAGGAGGAATTCAGATCTAGGGGCTAATGTATGCAGATTCTCTGTTAGAGCATTCATTTACCTCTGCCTTACAATCACAAAAAATGGCCTAAAGGAAAATAAAAAAAAAAAAAAAAAAGTGTTTACACTTCCATCTTTTTTAGAAGATCAAAAGATACTTTTTTTGAGACACATTTAGAAAACTGAGCTTTTCTTTATGCTCTGGGAGTTTTTCAGTACAGAAAAAGTGCAAAAGGTATCTGGTCTTGTTACTCTTTATTAGAATATAGAATTTTAAAAGAACAACCTAGGAAGGCGGAGATGCTGTAGGTGGAGTTTGATATATAATTTTTAACTCCTTTTTTCACCCACAGGCACTTCTTTGCAGATGTCTATGATGTGAGTCATTATCTCTAGCAGCATTTCGAATAAAGCCTTGCTAAATTTGTTGTAGTGCCAGATGAGGTATGAGCCTTTCTTTGGAAAATAAAAAACTAGAAGGAAAATGTGAGGCCTGTAAAATGGCTTTAGGATTTAGTATGGAGAGGTGAGGTTTTAGGATGCTTAGACACAATGGGTTGCAAGTTTGGCTTTTCAGTGAAGGATAAGGTAAGGTTTTCTTTTCTACTTGAAAACAAATGTTTCTTTATTCTAGTGCGGTTAGTCAGTCTGTGCTTTGCTTTGGTCACAGTACATGAGACTTGTATGACAGTGAGAGCAAAATCTTATTTCTCTTTTAGAAAAACTCATAATGGATTTTATATGGTACAGACAGGAGGATGAACCCCAGAAGGCTCATGCTAAAATAAAAAAAAAACAATGAGCAAATGCAGATGACATGCTCTGAAGTATCCTTGTAGTTAATTTCTGTATATTTTCATTGTACTTCTCCCTTCTTACAGTGGCAGGAGTGGGGAAATTCACTGGGGAAAATGATTATTAGGATAAAAACGATAGCGATTCTAAGAGATATTCTGCCTTATAACATTGCTTTTACTACTCTTCATAAAACTTTGTTAGTAGTAGTTCATTATTATTCTAACCTTATTTAATGATGTGTATTTTGGGCTTTGTTTCCATCATCTCTTTGAATCTAAAAATCGCCAAGCAAAATGTTGATATTTTTTAAAAATTATTGATCACTTTTTAAGCTCTACTAAGTGCATGCACACACAGAGTTGTCTCTAAGTGTGTTTAAATGATTCTGTAAAACATTTTCCGGTTTGAGGACCTTCCTCTTGCCAAGTATAATCTGCTTCATCCCTGATGTTAATTGCTGTTAATGGGGCTCCCATAATTTTGTGGCAACTCATTGAGGTGAATATTTTTGAAGACGGTGAATTTTACTGATCTGAATTTGTAAATTATGTTTTTGAAGGCATACTGACTGTAAAAGTGCATCTATAATAGTACATATAAACCCCAGTTGCAAATTCACCTGAGTGTCTGTCAGAGTAAATTAGTTCATCTGAAGTGCTAAGCTGCTGTGGGTAGAGCTAATTCAGACACCTTTGCACATCTACTTCTGTAACAGTAGCACAGGTGTATCTCTAAGTGCTTGTACCAAATGATGTGCGTGGTTGTTCGCACTAAAAAGTTTTATATGGCAAAGGTTTTGAAATATTGAGCCCTTTCTTGAGAAAGCTGTTTCAGATAATATCTCCACGCCAGTTTAAAAGAGCAGGTCTGGAGAAACATGCACCGGCTTTCAGCTGCGTCCTAGCTTGGCTGTTTGCTTCCCTGGCAGGTGTGTCTTGAAGTTTGGGAGATGCTGCTTGTAAGGCACAAATCTCTGCATGAAATAAAGCCTCAAGTTTGCTTTGCCTTGAGTAACTGGGAGGATTTCTTCTGTGCATGTTAATAAATTCTGCTAGTGCTGGCATTTTCTAATCTTTACAATATCCTGGTGAATAAATATTACCTGCTTTAAGACTGGGGTAACATAAATACGTTATTAAAAAAAAAAAGTAAATCTGACGAGTGAGTTCTGGCAGGTTTAATTGTGCTGCTGTTCCTTTCCCTCTACCTGTACATTTTACTTCTCTTGTATTTAATCTGTCATGCCTGGAAAGTAGCAGGCTGGTGTGCTTCTGTTGTTCCAGTTAAGGAGCAAAGCAAACTGGCAAACTATGCAGAGCTTCCTCAAATTTCAGTGCAATAGTGTAAGACAGTAGAAATTTTGAATGCATTCTGCTTATTCTCCTTCCTTCAAATTTCACAGAGGTTAAGTTCAAATACTGGAATTCTCTCTGTCCTGTTTGCCTCAGTTAAGTGTGATGTGGTGGAAGCCCGGATTGCAGTGGTTGCAGTGACTGCTCTCTGCAACAGCTGAGAGAGGCTGGCTTAGGGCTGTGGATAGGTGGGATAATGCTTGCTTCCTTCTTTCCGAAAAGTGATGTGAATGTGTCTTTTGACAAGCCTCAGAGTTCAAAACTACACAGCAGAAACAGGTCAGTCATCTGCATATATAGATTGTTAGAACTCGACATGAAGGAGTCACAGCTGTGGAATAGAATATTTCAGTTGGAAGGGACCCCCAAGGATCACCTAGTCCAACTGCCTGACCCCTTCAGGGCTGACCAAAAGCTAAAGCAGGCTGCTAAGGGCACTGTCCACGTGCCTCAAACACTGGCAGGCTTGGGGCATGGACCACCTCTCCGGGAAGCCTGGTCCAGGGTTTGACCACCCTCTCGGTAAAGAAACGCTTCCTAATGTCCAGTCTGAGCCTCCCCTGACACAGCCTAGAGCCATTCCCAGGCATCCTGTCCCTGGATCCCAGGGAGAAGAGCTCAGCACCTCCCTCTCCACGTCCCCTCCTCGGGAAGCTGCAGAGAGCAATGAGGTCGCTCCTCAGCCTCCCTTCTCTCCGAACTAGAGAAACCCGGAGTGCTCAGCCTTCCCAGTTCCATGGGAAGAAGATGACCTGAGGTCTACAAATGTACTTGACATAAATCTGAAGTTCATAATTTTGGGGAATGTTAAAACATTCAACTTTATATTACTCAGGAATAGAGGGAGGCACGTGCCTTAAGGGGCTCAAGAAGGATTTTTTTTATGTCCCCACCACCACCGCTGGGCACTAAAGAGTGCAGGTAGGTTTGATGTGGTGAGTGGGTGGGAAAAGGTGTTGGATGAAAATTGACAAATAGCCAAATAGATGTCCCCTCAAGACCATGGAAAGAATTTAATTTGGATGTTGCTTCAAGAAAAAGCCTTCTCTGCCTTCATGTTTGAGGGTGTTAGAATTTTTCTAGACAGAATTACATGAGCTCTTGATGAGTTCCTTTCATGTATGTGGAACAGAGATGGGAAAGGGATAACACAAAGGCAATGTGCCTGTATTTCTTACAGAGGCAAAATTGTCATCTTGTGCAAGACTTGTTTCCTTTGAAACAATGAGGCTATTTTGAAATATGAAGTTTGTCTTCATGTGACAAGCTTGGCATGCATGTACTTGCGGAAGAAGTGATACTAAATTTTATACTTGGAAAGGCAGTTTCAGCTTTTAAAATAAAGCAGAGTAAAGCTTAGTAGTTTCATTGTTCGTTCACATATGCTTGTGCTCTCCACTTCCTTCTTTTGTAGCTTAAATAAATAATATATTGGGTCACTGGCAAAAGATGTTTTGAGTCTCGCTTTCAAAGCTGTTCGAGAATATATAGCAAATGCAAGTGCAGACTCAAGTGAACAAATAGGAAACTATTCATGGGCCACAGTTTCACAGTACTCTGAAATAACATGGTTTTTAAAAGATGCTGATCTGGTTTTGTATAGTTGGGTGTT
>JAVJGG010000074.1:82825515-82843248 GCA_035590195.1 Aviceda cuculoides
GGGGCCACAAGTAGGGTTTGGGGATTTTTGGTACGAGTTTTTGTTTGTTTGGGTTTTTTTGTTTGTGTGTGTGTTTGTTTTTTGTTTTGTTTTTTTTGTTTGTTTGAGGTTTTTTTAAGGTTTTCAGAGGTTTCAGGTCATCAGTGCTTTTTGTTGTTCTCCACTAGAGGAAGAGCTGGAAGGTTGCCTTTTCAAGCTGAGGTTCAAATGAAAGATGATAATTCTGTATCTATAGTTGCTTGAGCATTAAGAAAATACCAAATACTGAGAGTTGGAAAAACCGCGGCAAATGGATAATTCTGAATGTCTGAGGGACTTCAGAAGCTCAGGAAAAGGATTTCTTAAGACCTGAGACTTTTTTTTATGGCTGTTGCTCTGCCAAACTCTCTTTGCACTAACTTGTGATCATGATTAATGTAACTTCTTATTAACATAATTTTCTTAGGATTCCAGTTTATTCTTCAGAGAACTGTTATCAGCTTCAAAGTTCTGGGCAGGCATTGACATTTTCTTTGGGTTTAGGCTGATCATGTCCGGATAGATGGGAATATTGGTTTTAATCACGTTAGGATTTTGTAAAGAGGAAATTTATAGATAGGTGTTAAAGAAATCAACTCCCTTTCATCTTCAGTCACTAGTATGGTAATGATTGGCCTCATTTCTTGTTACAAAAACCTGACTTTACAATCCTGCTTAGTTCTTTGAATGCCTAATAATACATTGTGAATATATCCATTGGCTTCTGATATTAGTGGGTGATGACATTGTCAAGTATAAGAAATTTAAAGCATTAAAAACTATAACCTTTCACACTGAGTATAGCTGTGCCTGTCTCCTTCACTGCACCTGGAGTTGTTCTTTTCCTCCTCCTTTTATTATGTTGCATTTTATTATGAAAGCACCCGAGGCTGGCTTTTTTGGTGTAATTTCTGCAGCACTGTCTGGAAAGAAGGAGCCCTATTGCAGGTAAAAGAAACTTCTATGTACCTCACCGCCCTCCCTGCTAAATCTTCATTATAAAAATAGTTTCTCTTTTATCAAGAAACAGCTTCACAGATAAAGAGAGTATTATGATGTTACTCTTTGTTCCTCTAAATGTATGTTTATTATGTCCTGCCATTACAGTTGGGTCGCCTCTTCAGTGCACAGCCTCTTGGTCACAGTGACCTTGCTTGTATTATGTGGCTTTCTCTGTCAATCTGTCATATTGCTTTGTTGGTGTCCCTGGTGGTGTAATCCTTCTATTTGAAAGCTGGCCAGTGTAAAATCGGGTGCTGGACTGGCTATAAAGAACTGCCATCTGTACTGTCCCCAGGCTCCAAACTTAGGTTTTGTTTTCTATATCCATTTTCTGTTATTACAGTAATTCTACTAGAACAGCTGTGTAAGTTTTCACTTGGATATTAACTACATTAACAGCTTTCTAGAAGTCCATGATTTTGTCAATTTCTCATGTTGCAAGTTTCATTAAGATTGCATTTTAACACTGGTACTGATGTAAAAAAATCATACAGATCAAGTTTTCTACCTGTAGATTTCTACTTTATTATTTTGCTACATTTCTTCATTTAATCTTTTACCCTCTTCCCAAGATAGTACTTTTTCTCAAACCTACCTCTACACTGAGTTTTCCAAGCAAATTGCAGAACTGTTAAACGTGTCAGATGTATGATGTCATCTGCATGATCTAAAGGGCTTAATTCTGCTCATCCAGTATCATGCTCTTAAATTTATCTAGCAGTCAGTTTTAAAACCTGATGCAAATCAGCAGTGATTCAAGTCAGAGACTGACGCTTACAAGGAACTATGGAATGAGTTGCTCTATTTTCACCTTATTTTTAGAACACAATGGAAGTATTCACACATCACTTGTAGTTGTGGTTACCAGGAGTGCCATATGTTTTGTTTCTTTTATTAATGCTTTCTTCAAGAATGAAACCGTCTGCCTTATAAAAGTCGAGAAGACAATACTTCATTTTAATCCCCTGCTTCCCTTCCTTTTAATCCATGAATTTCAGGGTGAAAATATCTGGCAAGTACAACTTCAAACTGCTCTGAGTCTGCTTTCTGTGCTCAAAAGTTCTCTCTAACCTAGTTGGTTTGTTGTTTTTTCTGACTACTTTCAGCAGGTGTCGCATTTATTATTGTGTTTTGTGTGATCTGGATCATCAGGATTTCCTTTCCTTAACACTTCTACAAATACTGTTGTTAGACAGGAATCTGGTATTTCCTCTTGTCTTTGTGTATATTTCATTCCAATTTGCTGATCGTTTTTGCAGTGATTTTTTTTTAAACAGATCAGATGCTATATTTTTTTCTTCTGCAAATTTTCCTCAGTTTTACTGATCTTCATGTTGTCTAGTAAATCTGCCATGTCAGTACCAGTTTTACCTTGCAAAGAACCTTGTTCGTCTAGAATACTTGCTTTTAGATGGGACTTCAGGGTGCAATTAGCCATTGTAAAGTTGAGCGCTTCTACTACTACTTTGACGTTTAGTGCCTGTTCTCTGGGATACCTTTTATATTTTTTGTTTTGCTACTATAGTTATATTCTTAATTGTGGATCTGCTTCTTTCATTCGTTTCCCATTCTTTGATTTCTTCACTAGTTTGCTCAATGCTTTTACTATGTCTGCTCTTTGGAGGCTCAGCTAGTCTATCTTATTTTACTTTGTAGCTTGTTTAGTTTTTCCTAGTAGATGTATGATCTTGGGAACTTCTGTTGTGTTACTTAGAGCAGATGACAGACATGTATGGGATGAGATTTCTTAATAATCAGAAGTTAGAGACCAGCATAATTCTGCAGCTATTAACCTATATCTCAATGTTAGGCACACATTGTTTTAACTTATTAAGACCTGGCGTGGCTTTGAGGAGACCTATTGATACTGCATGATGTCTAGTATACTTGGCAGCTGTAGAGATTAGAAACAAAAGACTGTGCATTTTATTAGTAATAACAGTTTGGTTTTGCTTGACACCCTGTTGAATTCCATTTAGTTGCATACATGTCTTTGTGACCAAGTGTCACCAGCACTGAGAAGCACAGAGAGAAAGCTTTACTAAAGGTCTTGCAAGAACCCCGTCTGAAGTACGAGTTACAAAATCCTGTCTCGGCACCCCTGTAACTGGGCTATTACTGATACGATCAATGTGTTTTTTTCTATCTCCCTGTTTTTGTTCAGCACTGGGTGCTGTAAGGTGGCTGTGGGTTAAGTATCAGCTGTAATGGAGAGGGGCGCTGATCCAGAAGCCGTGGTCGTAGCGTTGGGGCACTGGAAGCTCTGCGGCAGTCGACGTGTTGGCTGCAGCGAGGAGGTGGGGCGGTCCTCTAAGGCTGCTGGCATGCAGTTTGCGGTGGTTCGGGTGGAGGGCTTGCTAACGTCAGCTCTTTGTCCTGTCCGCCTTGCAGCAGTTGCCCTGCGCTGGCGGCAGCTGAACAGCCTGTGGTGCACAAGCTGAACTGCTGTGTTTTGCCACCGGGTGTATGAGGTGAACCAAACTGCTGGTTCACCTGACCGCGTTAAGAAGCAAACTTCAGGTGTTTGGGGCCTGAGGTGGGAGCAGCTTAGCCAGCACTGTTGCAGGAGCAAGCCATGCTTTTGGAGGAGTCGCGTGTTTCGGTCACCCCACCTTCGTTCCCTGCAGAAGGCCTCGGCAGAGTGAGCCCGGAGTTGGGGGCTGCAGCCCAGGTGGGCTCCCGAAGCAGCCGGGCGCCCGCGCGCTGGCAGGGGCAGGAGCTGCTGCCGTTGCCCGCAGCAACGTACCCAGCGGTGCTGTGGGAGCAAGGTCTGTTCTGGGACTGGCAGCGTGCACCGAGTGCACGTGTGGTGAATGCTCTGCTAATTCTGGTCAGTGTTTCCTTACTGAGTAGCAGAAGCACCTGCTTCACAAATACAGATAATCTTAGACAAGATAAATTTGGGGCTTTATTGTACTAAGGATTCATTATGCGGCAAAAGCTTGTGGTGGGTGCCTTGTGGGGTTTCTTTTAGGGTATTTCTTTGTAACCCTAAATAGAAGGCTTATTTTAATGTTCATTAAGAATTTGAGTCAGTTCTGACTTTTTCTGGTTGAACATACTCTAATGCAGGAAGATATTTTCAAATTCTAAATCATTGGCAGGGAGTAGATTTAAGATTTTTATGCATAAAAACATGTGGAACAGCTAAAGGTAGTGGAATGAATGCTTTCATCCTTTCCCATTTTAACTGAATACAGTAAGGGCATAATAGTAATAATTTTGTTATATAACAAGTGCAGAATTATTTAGAAGCTTGACAAGATATTTGTATGCAAGCCTTTGAACACACAGTGAAGTCACTTTGTTAGAAGGCTCCTACTCTCATGTATGTTTTCATGATGGAGATGTTTCAATATCCTTGGTCTTCTGCATCTCTGCCCAGAGACAAGTTTTGAATTTCCTGGAGAAGTTTTTCAGGTAATGCTAGAGTTCAAGAGGATGAACCTTCATTTGTGATCAACAATAGAAGTTTAAAGGTGGCGTGGCACCATGATATAAGAGGAATATCACAAAGAAACTGTAAAAGCCAAAACAAACATTTGAACAAAATGCAATGTTAATTATTGTAAACTTGACCTTTTCTTTAACAATACTTCTCATGACAAGGTCTTCAGGCTTATGAAGTCTTAAGTTTCAAGTGTCAGACTGTGTTCCTAGCATAAAAAACTGATTATTTATTGTAGTACTGCCTCTGCAGTGGCAGTTCTTTAATGGCTCCTTCTTGTCAGAAAGAATATGCTCTTTAACACTGACACATTCTGGCTATGAGGTGTTTTGTTGTTCAAGCACAATTTTGTAGGTTTTGCAAGTTTTGTTTAGCAGTCCTCTTGTAGGAATCAGTCAGGTGTTTTGTAGGAGGGAAGTGAAATCTTTGTGGAAAAGTAACATGTAATTTTAGCAGTATTTTGAAGAGAGACATAGTTAGAGATAAATCGCAGTAAATATTTACTTTGTCTTGATGCCATTTACCAAGTTTGTCTGGGATAATAATTAGAAATAATGCAGAGGCTTGCTCTGTACAGATTGCTTCTATTACCTGGAGCTGTGGGAAAGGAAGTCTGGTAACGACTGAGTTTTCCCATTGCCGGAGTGGCACGGGTGCTGTGATGCTGTGGAGGTCGGAGGGTGTAGGCACCCGGCTGAAGTGCCAGCTCTGGATCCGCTGAATTTGGCACTGGCCCTGCTGGGCAGAGCTGGTTTTTGCAGAGCCACCTTGGAGCACCTGCTTACTAATTCTCAGCATTTTCTCTTTTGGTGGGTTTATTAGCTGAGTCACAACCCTATTCAAATGTTTGGAAATACCTCAGTTCAGCATTGTGGAAACTAGTAAGTCCTGAACTCTGGAGGGCTAGATACTCAGTAGACAGACGTCTGAATCATCCCATTCTTTTTATTTTTTTTTTAAGATCTGCTGATTTAGAAACAATTTCTTTCACTGTATTTCAATTTAATTTAGACATTAACTTCACTGAAATTAGATGTGATGGAATCCTGTCCCCAGTGGAATTGGCTGAAACTTGTAAGCTATAACAGTCTTGTGTTCACTAAGACCTTCCTTTGAATTGACTAATGTAAAACCACAGCTTTCTCCAAACAAAGATGTAGTTCAAGAGGATTGATTGAAATGCTTCCTTAAGCGTTTGGCTTCTGTAATAGTCTCTTAAACTAAGAACTAGTGTATATGGTGCTTGAAAATAAGTTTCAATCTGTGCTTTATTTGGGTGCAGAAGATACCCAGATTCATGATTTTGGACATATGGCTGGTTTTAGCCCTGACTCAGTGTGATTTTACCACGATACTGCATCCTAATGAAGAAAAATTAGATTATTTCCAGTAATCTTCTGCTGGTTAGTTAGAACTACGCAGTGAGAGAAGCAAGCTAATAGACTTCAATGGTATTTCTTATTTACAGCTAATTCCAAGTGGAGAAGAAAACTGTTACAAATTCAGTGTTCTGTTCTGTGGTATCTGATAATCATGTCGTCGTATTTTCTCATGGCGTGAACAAAAGTTGTGTGTGTGGTGATTATTCTTCAGATGACTAAATTCTTTTAGGAAACTTTAGCCTGGAAGCTACAATCTGTGAATGAGATGCTGTCTCTGCCACTGTTGCTAAAGGAGTTTGGTGCTCTGATCCTCAGCTCCTAGAGCTTTCACATGAAGTTTCACATCTCTTTAGGACCGATCATGAGTTCAAAGCACAGAAGAAAATTACCAACTGTCAGATTTGTTTAGGCAGCTGCAGCTTCCAGAGTTGTGAATGAAATGCTGAATTTAGCTGTATGTAAAGCAGATAAAGCAACTTAAACAACTTTTTCTATAAGCTGTCATCAAATCACATCAGTCACAGCTTCTGCATAAGAAACTGTAGTGGTAAATCTCAGGGTTTTTTTTTCTTTTGCTTTTTGCTTGCTTCCTTGTGTTCTATTTAAGTTCTTTTTTCTTTTTAAGTGCTCATTGCTATTCAAAAAGCTGAAAACAAAAAACTCAAGCTGGCAGTGCATTTCACGTAGCTTAAAGATGTCCTTAAGTGCTGTTTTCTATTTATTTGCAATGTTTAATTTGTTGATAGAGTAAGTCAGGTGATAGACTTTAGAAAACATTACGATGAACATTGTGACTTAAATAAATAAAAAATTCTGCCTTTTCCCGTGATGCTCCTTCCCGCCTCTGCTATGTATCCTCTCTTTCCCGGAACAGAACGTTAGCACGTTTGCACAGTGAAACGAGCCGGGGTACCGACTGGGCTGGAAAGCGACCCCTTCTTTCCCCGCTGCCTGTTGCCTTGAATCCTTCCTCTGATCTGTTTCTATGCATAGCTCCGTGCAGAGGGGTTTTGCCACTGAAGAAGGGCAGCACAAAGGCCAGAACGAGGGGCCAGGGTAGAGGGAGGTGTGAGACAGCTTTACTTGGAGCACTGTCGACTTACGTTGGTTTATAGTATCTGTCCAGCTATGTGTTCATTTTAAGTAAATGAATGCACGTGAGTAATCAGTCTCAAATGTCTAATAATTCAGATAAATTCCCACCTCACATTCAGGAGTGAGAACTTTGCTGGTACAGTTTACTCTGGCTCAGTCTGTCCCACATTTAGAGTGGGCAGAGATGTCAATGGTCTGTTCAGTAAAGGCAAAAACTTTTTACTGAAAGCAGCTGGAGGTAGGGTGGAAGCAGCGACCTCCTTTAGTGGCACGTTTTATATCTGACAGGTGTCTGACATACAGAGCTGTATGGTCTCTGGAATACATCTACTTCCTTCTCCTTCTGAAAAGAGGAATTGGTGTCAGCGGGGACGGGGGGGCGTTGGGGCCAGATTTGTCTATGCTACCTGGTTCTGGTATGCTGGGCAAGACTTTCTCTAAGTGCAGATAAACTTTAATGGAAAATAGCTCTAGTGGCAGTTCTACTTAATACTCTGCAGCGTTCAAGGTAGCAGTTATAATACCCCATAGCTGCAAAGTTAACGTTTGCTCTGCTTCATTGGCCTTCTAAATGAGATTTGAGTGGAGGCTGAAGCATTTGTGCAAACCTTTATGACAGTGTTTGGTCCTCAGCAACCTGGTAATGAGAAGGGCGTGAAAAGCTGGAGCAGGGTCAGTGTGCTATTCAGTATGGAAGGGTCTGCGGAAGACGGGAGCATCTTCTTCATTAAGATGATCCAAGATGCAGGTGAGGAGCTCAGTGCCAGTGGCTGGACTGCTGGTCACAGTCTGGGTGCCAGCTGCTGGGTGGCAGAGTGAGTGTCTGTACCTCCCCCAGACCTGGTGTGTGTCGGAGAGTACGTGCGGCGTTCGCTACCGTACCTCAAGCTGGACTAGCCAGGGAGTAGGAGGCCCTCGGTCCAGGCAAGGGTGCCAGATGGGGAGAGGGTCCGTGACAGCATTCGGGGGGACCCACAAGTGCGGGTTGCCTGCGAGATGAATGCGCGAGCATCTCTCTGCAGCCAGCGCCACAGTGGACTAGCTGGGGAGGTGGAGACCCGTGGTGTGGGTAGGAGAGCTCAGGATCTAGGCAGGGTGTCAGATGGACAGAAGGACCGTCCTGGTATCACTGCCGATACCATGCGGCTCGGTTTTATGGTTCAGTAAAAATACAACTAGTTCTTCAAGACGATTCCTGTTCCCTTTCCTGTCAACCTCAAGTGGTTACAGTGAGTCTCTTCTAAAACCCATGGCTCAAATTTTTTCTTGACTTGTTTTGATGGCCTGCCATGTGCATGCTCGTGAGCAGAAGTTGTATGCAAGCAAGTGGTTCTTGCCCATAGCAGTGGGACAAAGCTGCGAGTTAAACTATCTTTAATGCTGTGGTCAGTATTTAACTGAGTGTATTCAAACACATATTTAAAATGTTTCAGTAGCTTACTACAGTTACTAGGTTTCAGTGAAAACGCTTTCACTGGAAGTATTTAGAGCTGATATTGTTATCTAATTAAACAACCAATTTATACTGAAATTATATTTGGCTGTAAATTTATATTCCCATTAAATATGACATCTTCTTTTGCAGTGACCCGTATGTGAAACTTTCCTTGTATGTAGCAGATGAGAACAGAGAACTTGCTCTTGTGCAGACAAAAACTATTAAGAAGGTATGTATATACTCTTTCTTGTTCCATTGTTTTGGAAATATTAAGAATATTGGAACACAATTCCATAATATAATACAACACTTATTTAAATTGTTGCATACATGTATAGCAAGTGAATAATGTTTTGGGTTTTTTTTTTTCCAGACCAAAATAAGAAAAAAAGTGCATGCATCTTCAGTGTGCATGATCCTGTTGACAGGATCTAATATGTTGCATATTATTCTCTAAAGCTTGGCTTATCAAATCTCATATCATTCACTGTTTTTTTTATCAAAGTTATATTTCAATGAAAGACATAGCTGAAATAAAGAACTAAGAGACTCTGCTTTAATTATCATTTATTTGACTTTTAGCACAAACGATCATTCTTTAATGTTCTCTTTCAAAATTTCCATTTTCAAAATATTTTCCTAATATGGGAATTTAAAATAGCCAAATGACAGAAGATATACTGTAAGAAAAGCCTGGAAATGTACTGAAATTGTTTTCATTTTTAATTAGAACAAAAACTAAGTTTTACTTGGTTTCTTAATTTCATTCTACACAAACAAAGATTCCACCAGGGGATATTTGTCATTATCAGGGCCCTAAGATTTTAGAAGGAAATTTGGGGTTTTTGTTTGTTTGTTTGTTTGTTTTTTTAATTTGCTGGTAGTGATAGCAGAGAGGAATGAAGTCATAACCGGTATGAAAACTAAGGTAGAAGTAATGAGTTGTCATTTTTATGAAGATATTTAGAATCAACAGTGATTCAATTGACATCATTATTGCAAAACAGAATAGTGAGAAAAAAAATCTGGTTTTGAAAATACAAAATAGAATGATGCTGTTCTAAAATCAGAACATTAGGTGTCATGAGAAAACGGATGTGAAAACCTGGAAGCATGGAAGATTCAAGCAGAACTTTTCACAGGATGCAGGGCATGTTTGATGTTGGAAAGTAAAAGTAATTTTTAAAAGATTTCCTGGTTAACCGTGGTACTTGTTTCGTAATAGCATTTTTACATTCATTATATCCTTTTAAATACATTCTTTATACCCCATCTAGCTTTGTTTTATGTAAAGTTTTTAGACGTTAAGATTTGTGAGAAAAATGTTAACTTTTCCAAAGAGTAGTACCTATTTTGTTGCTGCAGTAACAACATGGACTGTGGCATTTTTTTGTTTCCTTAAATAGGTTCAAGATTTATCGCCAATTCCGTAAAAGTATGTGGGAGGTTTTCTTATGATATGCATATCTTGCTTTTGTAGAGAGTGTGCTTGTTGCCATGCCATTTCCTGGGACGTAGCTGCATGGAATCAAGTCCTGTTCTTGAAATCATATGAACAGGAAATGCTTAGGCTTGATAGGTTGTTTTCAGGCTATTATAAAATACCTGGCTATTATAATTCTGGTAAAATTTTAACTAACATGTTCTTGCCGAAGCATGAGATTGACTTTGTCTCACTCTGGAATGACGATATTAATGAGAAAGTATTAAATCCGTACACCTGTGTCAGTGTACTGATAAATCTTTCTTACATTGTAAAGGGTAGATGAAAAGAACAAAATGAGTGTAGGTGAAGGTTTATTTTCTTATTTAAAAAATAATTTGGACCACTGTAGTAATTTTGGATCAATAGCGATACGGGCTCAGACTTTACCAGCTACAATATGGGCAACTCATTTCATGTGGGGAACTCAGTGGAAGTTGGAGACATTTGAACAGTTGCACCCTATGAACAGTCTATGCATTTGCTTTCATGAGCTTGTTTGCAAAACGTATGCTTCAGGATTCCTGAAAAATAACGGCTTACTGAAAAACAACTGCCCAGACAAGTCCAGTTCTTGTACTGCTCGTTTATCGTCTTAAAATAGCATGGGAGCTGTTGTTAACTGGGAAATGCCTGAGGATGGGAGGGAGATTTTCAGCTTTCACTTCAATGAAGTGGAAGGATTTCAATGTGAGGTAGTATGAGTCTAGATCATCTAGAGCTTGGAAGAGACCTCTGGAGGTCCTCAACTGTTCTGTAACTTCGGGACTAAAACTCAGGACTATGACAGCAGAGAGGTCATGAGGCAGGTCATGAAGGTGCAAGGATCCTTGGGCTTTTGAGAGAAATCCTTTGTAGCAAGTCTGTGAAATTGGGGGAGAGGAGATAGGAAGTGTGGCATGGATATAGGACTTGTTTGGTTGTTTTGGTTTTGGTTTTTTTTGTTTTTTTTTTTTTCCCCCCTCTTGCTACTTAGGAAATAATGGTGATCACATCCTGAGTTTTATTCAATTTGATTCTTTTTTTAATTAATTCCTTAATTAAATTTTTAATTCTTACTAGAATAACATTGTCCTTATTTGAAAAGGCGTTGCTGGTATAAAAGCATGCTTACTAAAGACATAGCATATTCATCTCCCACACATTTGAAATGTAATGGCTGTAGTGCAAAAAGTTAGGAGAGGTTGGAAAGAGAACATTAGATTGGAAATAAGGTTGTAACATTACTGCTGATCTGAAGCAATACTTACTAGCTTTGGATCCACGTGAAAGGAGAATAAAAAAAAACTTCTGAGAGGACCACAATAAATAAATAAAAAAGATGTAGTAAAGATGTGAAAGTATTGTATTGATTGTATTAAGGAAGAGAGAAACTTGTGGATTGTAGCGCTGCCCTAGGAAGGAAGAGAAAAAGGGCAATGTTTGCACAACCGCCCGACTGTAGACAGAGGGCTGCGGATGAGGTGATGATGATGTATTCCTAGGATTGCATCTGCCTTTTTTTTCACTGTTTCTTGTAACTGTCACTTGAAGCCTGGACTTTCTCAGTCGTTTCCATAATAATAATAGCTCATCTATTCTAGTTAGTAAAAAGTTCTAGTTAGTAATTTCTGTTCTGTGTTGTTAAATTTTGTCTCAAGACTTCTACTCTCAAAGCAGTATTCTTCTTATGCAAATTACAATCTCTGTTTATTTCATGAATAACAAACATTATGAGTATATCTTGATTTTGAGTTAAAATCATTAATGGAAAAAATATTGAGCAAAATGAATCGCAGGAGTGATTGTGAAAGACAATGCCAATTATCTACTTCACCTCTGTAACTTTTCTTTTAATATCACGGCGTCTAAGCCTTCACTAGTTTCTTTTCCGCTCATTTTTGTCTTCCTCAGTTTAATGGGTAGCTTCCTGTGTGTCCCTGTCTCCCAGGAGTGCCTTCAAGAAGGCAGAAGGGACTGCAGTTTCCCCTTTTTTATTCTCCTTTTACAATACCTGTGCAGTTGTCTGATATGTATCCTATTGTACAGCTGGACCTAGCCTTATGAAGAGCTTAGTTACAGCCAAAGGGATTAAATGCACATTGTTTCCTTAGTCTGAAAAAATAAAGTTATCAGAAGAATTTCAGATGCATCTGGCATGATCTAGCTGTGTTGAATTTCTAAGGCTTTTTGTTTTGATTTACCACCCTCCACACATGTAGTTGTTCCAACTGTAAAATTTGATTAATGCCTTGTGTTTCCTTTTGGAGCTGTGTTTTGAATGGCCTGCTAGAAATGCTCGCTTCTTTCTGCAGTAGAAAAAGCTGTATTTGCTGTTTGCTCTCTTACGATCTTGTAAGATGGTTAGTATATTCTTTAAATTCCTGCTACTAGGCTTGTGATTTAATGTGTCAATTCTTTTAAAAGTCTTGATGAAGATTATCCAGTTTCCTCAATTCGACTGCACTGAGCTATGAAGACTTCACGTCTGTGTCAGTTGTGACAACTTCTATCTTCATACCAATCCCTTAGTTACTCTGCCTTTCCCGTATCTAATGTTAAACGTAATTTCCTGTACCTCCGTGTGCTTAGTCTCCCCATTGAGCTCCATTGCTTAGTAGCTTCATTTCTTTCCATGTTCTTGTTTTATTTATATGGTTGAAAAACCTTCTTTGTGTTTGTTCTAATATCCTGTGGAAGATCTAACTCAGCTTGACTCTTGGCAGTTCTTTATCTGTACAACACTTGCCCTTTTTAGGATGTGGCTCTTTTTGCTGATGAATCTTTTTGTTGTTGTTTCCCTGCTAATATCCTTTATGAAGTTATTCATGCATTTATTTCTGGAGCCTTTCTTTACAAGTGGTTTTCTCCTTTGCTAGGATTCTGGTTTTTGTACTTTCTGACTTGACCTACTAATTGACTTGTAAAGGTGGAAGAAATTTCTGCCAGTTACCAGGGCATTTACCAAAAATTGTGCTACCTAATACATCAAATATTTCCTGAAACTTGTATTTGCGCTTAAGCAGCATTCAAAATTAGTGCATTATTGATGGACAGTAGTGCCCTCAAGTTTAGTATGAGACCATGCTTCATTTGTTAAATTACATGGAACCTCTCTTGCCAATAACAGCCGCATTTGATGAATACCAGTATTTAAAAAGTAACAGGTTTTTTTCTCCTTCTCTGCTATAACAAAATTTTGGTGGGTGTAGAGCCAATTTTTACTGTCAGCTCTTCTGGTAAATCTCTGCTATGTGAGAGAATGAGGGAATGATTTGGCATGAAAACAAAACCATTGGATGTATCATACTTGTTTTTAAGTTTACCCAAATTTTAATTCCCCAAATTACTAATGTAGTAGTTACCTTTTTTTTTTTTAATTAATTTATTATTTCATGCTTGTGCTTCCTTCAGATTGTAATCTGTACGCATATTTTATTCTGTACATTTTTTTGAGGTTATTAAAACAAAATTAAAATCCTCCGTAGGCTTGGGGGAGGTTAGGAAGAGTATCATAACTATTCAGAGGAAATAACCTTTCCTTTTGTTCTTTTTTTTTCTTTTTCTGTTTAGTTTACAGTATAAAACTGTCCTTATTTTTGTAGTTATAAAGTTGTCCTTGTGTTTAAGAAATACTTTTTTTTTTTTTTAATCTGGTTTTAAATTACACTTGAGAATGAAATGTTCTCAGGTTTTACTTCTATAGGGTCTCAGTGATTTGCCTTTTACTCACAGAATCCTATTTATACTTAACATCTATTTTAGGGTCATCTGACTCAAATATCCTCCCATGTTTAGTTTATTCAGTAGGGAATTTCTAAATAATTTGATGGCAATATTTTTATTTCACTTTTTTAATGATGTGTTTTTTTTCTCCTTTTTTTTTTCCCTAGAAAATTGTCACTTGCATGCACATTTTGATGATTGCAAAATGGCAAACCTAAAGAAATTTTAGTATGTAAATATGTTTATTTCTTTTACAGACACTGAATCCAAAATGGAATGAAGAATTTTATTTTAGAGTAAGTTTCCCTTTACTTGCAATCATGACTAACATGTACAATTAATCACATGGCATTTTATAAGTTTGGGAAGAAGCTTATTTTATATTTATTGTTTATATGTTTACATAAAAAATGCTTATCTTGATGTAATTGCTCATTGCTGGAATGATCAGCAGAAATTGGCATAAGGTTAATTAGAAATGGACTGTTTCACAATTTGAGATTTTATTTAGAGTAAGTTTTGAGTTAATTCATCTGACTAAAAAATTCTTTTTACTTGAAAATGTGGTTTTAGCAGAGCATGTTTGCTGTGGTTTTAAAATGTTAATACAGTGGCAAATAATCAGAGTTATTTCCAAGAGCTCTATGCAATTAAAATTATCATGGCAAAAAAAAAAAAAAAAGAAATACAAATGTAGAGAAGGAAGATAGAAAAAGTAATTTCTCTTGGCCTTTATGCTACTTGCCAAAAAGGTCAGAATACGCTTTTTTCTTTTTTTGTAGTTTCATTTTAATCTTTCTAGATCTTGCTTAAAATGAAAACCAAGTTACAGCTAAAACTGAGTGATTTTTGTCAGAAAAAATAAATATTTGAAAGTGATAAAGGAGGGGTTAAAATAGTGATTATTGAAACCAACATAATATAAATGAGAAGGGTGGTAACAGCTTTGTTATTTAGTTGTTGAAAGTATTTTTCCAAGGAAGAATGACTTAATTTTAGTGCAGCTGTAGCTTTCACAAAAGAAGAATAGGTAGAATTTCAGTGGTTTTAAAAATTTAATCTTAAACAGCTGCTTGAGAAAAGATGTCATTGTAGATTCTTAAAAACGGGTATCTCATTGGATGTTGTTTATAGAATCTTAGCAATTGACTGTCTTGCTAATAGGATTTTTTAGATAGATAGTTCCCACCAATGTAACTGTTAATACACAAGTTTTTGAGGTTTAAGTGGAACTTTTATTTTTAAACATGTACCAAATAGCTTTTCTAGGTTTTGCAGCTGGTAATACATATGTAAATCATCTTTATCTAATGAAATATTTTTATTTTTATAACGTACTCGGAGGGCAAAATATGGACTTAGAGGTTATGCAGAGTCCATAGTAAGTGTCTTGACACTAAATTACGACTGGACCTAAGGTTTTCTATTTTCATCACAGTGGTGGTTGATGTTTGCACACCTCTTGTTACAGAGGTGGCTCTACCATGGGATAACTTAAGCTACCTGCCTGTAAAAACGCAGAGGAATTTTAATACTGTAATTTTCCTAGAAAGTCATTAGCCTTGTAAGAGAGCATTTTATGGTGGTGTTCAAATGCTTTTGCCTTCAGCATAGAGGACGAATTAATATAGAGAGATTACTATCGTGACCATTGCACAGGAAAGGGAAGTGAAAGAAAGTTTTAAACTGTTTACCTATGTGAAGGCATTTCAAGCTCTCCCAGATATGATCCTGATTGCATATGGGATTCAGAAATGGATGACCTCACCTCCATAAGCCCATCTTTATGAATACCGGTCTCATAAACATGCTGAGTTGTAAGACAGACTGTAAGGAACAAATTCATGTATTTAAAAGTGAAATATATTTATTCAGGAATAAGCAAGCTTGTTATATTTATTTGTGCTTATAAATTTAACTGGTATTATTCAAGGTAGCCTTTTTAATAATTTGCTTTTCCCAGGAAAAGAGAATACACAAAACTGCCACAATTTGTGTTGCTTACACTACAGATACAGTTCATAGAAGCTCTTTTAATACATCTTGAAAATCCTAAATAATAATGTGGCTATATAAAGTTATACATACCCTTTTTTCTGTGTCACAGTTCTCTGATTCTCTGAAAACTGGGGAAGTCCATTGCCACCCCCACGGAATTGTTGTGGAATATTATTTCTAAATTTTCTCAATTAAACAAGTTGGACATAATAACCTGCCTTACAAAGTTTTTCTGAAGAAATATATCAAGTCGATCAAATACTCTAGAACTTTTTTCTTGTTTAATAGTGATGTTTTGTCTTCCTGCCAGAGTTCTTTTGTTTGTTTGTTTTTTTCCTTTCAAATGTTGGCAGTCTTTCTGCTTAAGTTTACCTAAACGTAAATAATGTTATGGAGATATATTTGCTGTTGTCAAGTGTTGGAGAGACTTCTGTTGGGTTTTCCACAGGCTTGTGTCATAAATGGGCTAGAAATGGTGAGCGATGAACAGTCCGAAATACAGATGATGGTGAAATTCTGAAAGAACTAGAGTAAACCCCTTGCTCCTTGCAGTTTCATTGAGCTTTGCAGCTGTAGGACAAAAAAAGGCTGGGAGCCCTGATAGTCTGTCCAGCCTGGGACTTGTTCCCAGAACACGGAGCGTGTCTCGGAGGCCAGACCACCTTTCCCGAGACCGAGGTAGCTTTGCTGGCGCGCTCCAGGCGGCTGAAGCCACCTAGCTCTTCCCGGCCGCAGCACGTACTGGGGTGACATGAGACGGAGGCAGTCCGGTCTGCCCGGGGATGTCCTCTCCAAATTCCTCTCATCCCTATGGCTGTATGCAGCAGCTATGCCTTTCCTCTGTGGAGCTTTCTGTAGAAAGAGAGTGCAGTAACTGTCTTGCATTGAACACAGTAAAATGAGAGCTTTTGGTGTTAACTGCTGGGCTATTTCTAGTTGCAGTAGGGTTTAGAAATGAAGTGTTCTAGTGCTCCAGTTTAAGTAGGACTAAAGATTCACATAAAGCCTGTTAGTCCTGTTCTGTTTGCCTTGGTTTAATCACTGTATGAACTAGTACCCCTATATTGTTATCATTAAGCTAATGAACCTAAAGTGACATTATTTGAAATTTCTCATAGGTAAACCCAACCAATCATCGTCTCCTGTTTGAAGTGTTTGATGAAAACAGATTGGTGAGTGCTTGTCTTCATTGTGTTTTACTAATTACAAGGCTCTATGTATCACAGCTGGTGAAAATATAGCACATCTTAAAGGTGTATTTTTGTCTGTTGTTCAAGTGTGCTAAGAAATGCAGATAGAAGCATAAAAAGCATCTGGTTTGGGGACTAATTCAGAGCACTAAATGCAACAGTAGTATCCTGCTGGGTCAGACCAAAATGGTCCTCCTTAACCCAGTATTTTGGCAGTGAAAACCTCATTGTATTCTTCCTTAGGCTTTTCCACTGCAAACCAATAAAGTCACAACCTTTTTAGCCACTTAGTAACTGCTTCACCGCCTGATCATCTTAGTGTCTTTTTCTTGTACCTTTCAATACTTCTGCGTCCTTTTTTGGGATGTGGTTACCAGGGTTGTACCTTGTACTCAAGATGTGGGTGTATGAATGTTTAAGGTAATGGCGAAATAATGCTCTCTGTTATGTTTTCAGTTCTCTGCTTCATAATGCCCAGCATATTGTTAGTATTTTTAGTCTTGAACTTAATTTGTCTGATGCAGTAACTTTTCTAGAGAATTCTTCCAACATTTTACTGCTGCTTGCTTTTGTTAGGATTGAGTAGATGAGGTTTTCACGTAGACATACATGGAAGAAGTGATACTTATTCTGAACATACTAGGTTACATATTTGTCACAGGGGGAATTTAAAAATGAGAGAGAGGTTTGGATCAGTTAAAGAATCACCTCCAGTTGTATTAGCGATAGAAAAATGATTTAATAGAAATTTCTATAAAAGCGTGACTTCACAGAATTCGATGGCAAGGTTCACTCTATTACTTAGTACATGGATAAAATGCACACAGGGAAATTAAATCAGAATCAAACTAAACTGATGTATAAAGAGACTGAAAATGTAATAGGGTAAAAGGGAATGTGGGAAAGGGTAAGGCAGACCCTCCCGTTGAGTCAGGAGGTTCAGAGCAGACCCCCTCGCTTTCTAAACTCCTGTC
>JAVJGG010000074.1:82844052-82895792 GCA_035590195.1 Aviceda cuculoides
AGTTCCCGGCACAGCCAAGGGCCGCTTCGCTGCCCGGCTCCTCACGCTGCTGCCGAGGGCCGGCCGGCCTCCCCGAGGCCCTACAGCAGCCCGCGGGGGGGCAAAGAATTGCACCACAGCAATATGCCAGTGCAGTGGCATACTGGGTGATAAGTCTTTTGGGTTTTTGTCTTTCGAAAATTCTAACACCATCTCTTTGTTTATGAGTTCAGGTATTAACGTTTTCTTGGTTGGGTGCAGTACAACCTCTACTAAACCTAAACATGTTTGCTTTGCAAAGATTAGGATCAGTGCTGTGACGATCCTTTTATTAAAAAAAATAACAAAACCAAAACAGTATGGAAAATGTTTTCCTCTGCCTTCCTATTAAATATAAAGCAAAGGAAAACATACAAGCTTTAGGCTTCTGGGGAAAAAAAGGACTTACAGCCAAATGATTGTATCCTCCTTTAGGAGGACGTAAATTGGTAAATCTGTGACAGTGTTTATTTAGAGTGGGCTGACTCTAGTGTCAGCTAGAGTGAGCATATTTGTTGACATATAATGATCATAATGACCACTTGCACTACTAAAACTGTCCTATACCTTTTGAACCTAAGGGAGATCGTCGGTCAGTTCTTCCCAGCTTTAAGGCCCTCTTCCATTGCCAGCTGATGCAAACACCACTGAAGCAGAACTGCTGTGACTGTGAGGCAGAGTATGTAAGCCGGGATCAGGACTGTGCTGACATTACTCCGTGGCTTGCCTGTCTCGGGGAATGGTTGGAGTACGTTTGTGCTGGCATGGAGGACAAAGCACAACTGGTGGGAGAGGTGTCGTGCTGGCCTGCAGAGGGCAGTGGCATGCGTGGGGATGTGCCTGTGTGATGGTCAAAATTCTGTACGTGGCAATAGCTGAGAAATGACAGTTCTGGTATACTCACGTCAGATATATTGCTTAAGATTTTGATGTTTCTGTATGCAGTACTGGCCTTTTACTGGCAGTTTCAGTACTTCCTTCTGTAGACAGTCTGCCCTTGGGCTCCTAACCTCCTAAAGGCAGCAACCTGTTGTTCAGAAGCCGTTGCTTTCCTTTCGGAAGGTCTTCTGAGCTATTGACAAAGCAAGTACATGGGGGTTTTATAGAGTAGCAGATTTCCATGAGGTTATGCTTATAGAATGAGGAGACATTGAACTGGTTATTTTGGTTTTACTCTGAAATAATGAGAGTCAATACTCTCATGGATTTTATTGCAAGATCTTTGTTTCTTCTTCATGTTCCCAAATTATCAAAGAACTTTGTCTTTGCAGTATGTCCTTTCCTTTCTATCCCCCAATCAAAATAGAGAATATATGATGCAAGCTTCATCTTTGGTGCAAAGAGACACTGTGTCCTTGGATAATATGTTTTATCTGAAAAATAAGATACAATAATATCAACACCTGTGCCTTCCACAAGGCAATCTACAGTACTGTTGCTGTGTAGAAGCTATTTGTGTTTTTTCTTCTTGTTGGCTCATAGTCCACTTAAAACAATAGGGGATTGTGCTGTCTGGCAGTTTTATCGTTTTAAGCTTCCATTTCTCTTGTGATTGGTCATTCTCTGTCTTTTGAAAACAAGCTGCTTGCAAACAGAGGTTTAAATGTCTATCTAGAGTATTGACCCTCCACCTACAAATTTTCAGAGCTGTTGACAAAACTTGGACTTTGAAGTTCTCCTAGGGAACAAATGTCCGTGTATTGAAATGAAACTGCAGTTCTTGCTAAACAGAGTTTCTTTTCTAGTTATGTGCTAGCAAGTGCTATTGTGAGCACGCTTCAAATGTGAGTATCCTCAGACCACAGAGTTTCTGTGTTGTAATAGAGCTGATTTAGGGTGTTTGTTTTACGTTTTGGTGTATCCTGTCTGTCTGTTCTTCTTCTGAGGTCTTTTGGCTCTCAGCGAGCATAACTGTATTCTGTGCTGGCAGTCACACTCGTCGTAATATTGCTAACTTTCTCGCTGGAGACTGGCCAGCAATGGGCAGGCAGAGTTTCTGTACGGTGTTTAAGACAAATCGGTACAAAAGGACATGCAGCACTCAACTCTGGTTTTTCCTGGTCTTTACTGCCCGGTAAAACTGAAAAAGAAACTTTGTCTCCTGTCATCTTGCACATTTCTGCTGATTTTACTGTGTGAGAAATCTTTGCCATATGTTTGATTGCTTTGTTTGTTGTAATTTTTAATTATTAAAAGGGACTGTGCAGGGTGTAGTGTAGGATATATTGCGATCGTAGGGACAATGTAAAAGTTGTGGCTTTTTAAAGGCAAGAAGTTTGTTGTTTAATCATGTTATGAGCACAGTTAAAACTGAAAGCATAACCGTGCTATATTTATTCATGTTCTGCCATGATAGCCTAATGCTGTAACACACAACAAAATGTTAAGCTCGAAATAATTTTTCTCATTTGCATGTGGAGTTGACTTAAACTTTTACCACTAAACTGAAGTATTTTTGTTGGAGTTAAATTTTTGTGTGTGCGCTTTACACAAATGCGCCATGTGAATATGATGTGGTTTAGATTTATAGCAGTGCCGAGTGCGTTCGCTGCCTTAGTCAGCTGTGAGAGCTCTCCCGCTGGGGCCGCTCCTCTCTGATGGAAAAGGAGCAGCTGTGAAGGTGCTGTTTCAGGCTCTTGCTGGCATTAAAAAAAAAAAAAAAAAAGAAAAAACAAACCCCCCACTAGCTTACATTGGAGAGGGGGAACCAGGCCACGTGACTCCCACCATCCTACCCTATGTCACACAGTGTGTAGGAGCGCTGATTGCTCTTACCCAATCATGCCTGGAATGCTGCTTGCCACTTGGGCTATTTCTGCTATCTGTCGCTATCAGGGCTGCAGTGCTAACAGTTTGGCAGATGGGACACTTTTTCTTGGAGTTTATGTCTTTGGTTTTTAACTTCTGGCAGTGCCTGAATTGTTGCTGTTCTCCCTCTCCTTTTCTTCTCTCTGTAAAACCATGGCCCATCGGCTGCGGTTTCATTTTGGCTCTGGGCGAAGCAACACAGCCCCCGAATCGGAGATCCTCGACCGGGAGAGAGAAGATGACTTTTTCATGGCATTCCACACTTTGCCAAGAAGAAACAGTCCTCATGCTTTCTCTCGACACGGAGCAGATTATGATGGTGGCGGCGATTTGCAAGAAGTGGGCTCCTTAAAAAGGAGTACATCCATGTTTATTCCCCAGCTGCTGAACAGTATTGATGCGCGTCCAACGAGAAGCTCGTCAATGCAGATCTCTCTTCAGCGCAAAGCTGCGAACGGCTGCGTGGACGAGTGCACAACCCTGGAATCTCCTGAGGAGACACTTCCTTGTAAATTCTCAGACTTCAGGGAGCATTATGCATCCCCTGTTGAAAACCATTCTTCTCCAAGTCCAGAGGTGACTCCTGAAAATTCTCCACCCAGGCTGACGGAAGAGTTAGGGCAACCGATTAACGGAACTATTTGCTGTAATCATAGAATATTTTGTACTATTCCTTCTAATAACCAGAGCGAGGAAGTTTCATCAACTACCCAAGAAGATGAGGCAAATGAAGCAGCTTCAGGTTTAAACATAAGCGGTGTGAGGATTCAGCATCGGGCTTCAAGTGCAGACGTGCCTCAGGTTACTCTACTACCCTTTGGTACTGAGGCTCAAAATAATGCTCCCACCCCTGAACCCCGGCGTTGGTCTTTGCAACACGTGCCAGATATGTCAGCAAATTCAGGGAAAAAGTTCTTTGTTCTCCAGTTACAGCAACCGCAGACAAGTGGTACAGGTGCAGGAGGCGAGTATAACTTTGGTTTTACTGGAACAAAAGGGAACAGATTGGTCAGGTATCCCCGGATACGGCTAGAAAGGAGTACTTCCTACCCTGTCCAGCCGCCAGCAGAAGAAATTAGCCCCACAGATAATGGATTGAATTCAGAACTGCATGGAAATGGCAGGAACGGGTCAGAAATATCTAGAAGCAATTCCGTAGAGCGGATTCCTCAAGGGCAGGGATGTTTGTTTAAAATCAGACCAGATCAAAACTCGAGGCAGCAGCACTTCAGAATTCTTGTCACCCGTGGTCCTGAAGAGCAAAATCAGGTTGTTTGTAAAGAGGGTCGTGGCACCCCTGGCCCTACAACAGCCAGCACCACAGTAAGTATGATGCTGAGTATGCTATGCTAGTAAAATACGGAATTGCTATACAAAGGTTTCTAGACTTGGGGCAACTGAAGCACTTCCATTGTTAGTGCTAGAATGTTCTGCATTTCTCTGGAGCAAGCCACAAATCATCTCTATTTCTAATCTAACATAACTTGCTCTCAGTTATGATTACATCCAGCGTAATATTTTGAGATCCTAATGTCACACATGTTTCTTAATTCAGTGTTACATCAGCTGGAAAGATTTTTAAAAATCAGAACATTCAAATGTCAAATGTTCATGTTAATTTAGTTAGCTGAGACCTTGCTGCGTGAAGAATTTTTCATGCACTCTGTTTTTAAAAATAAGTACTTTGATACCTTCTAAGTATAAGGTAATGTGTGTGTACCTCTAAACAATTTTAAAATGTGTATTGTAATGCAAGAGTAGCTAAGACTGTTGAAATCTTAAGATGATTCCAGTCAAGACACTGACTTAGAGTACCAAGAAGCTAGGAAAAAAAACCCCGAAACTTTCTTATAGTAATTGGGTTTTTTTGTTTTTTTGTTTTTTCTTTCTGGAAATTAAAAACGTGTCCTGTTTTTTGTGTGCCATGAGTCCTGATTGAACAACTGTACAAGTGGCTTGACAGTTCTGGTTTTTTCTTTGTTATAATGGGAGAGGATTGATGTTTTATATTTTAAGCCACTTTTTCGAAGAGCAAAGTAGGAATGAAACTTAAGGGTTTAGATTAGTCATTTGCTTAAATTGCTTTACTGTGCAATTTAACACTGCCCACTTGAGTTCCTAAGCTCAGTGATGCTGTATATAGAATAGTAAGCACTCTGTCTCCAGCTGTGAAAACAGATTCACTATAAGAGATTTTGGTCTTCATTGCTTGTGTGTTCTCATTCTCCTGCGTTTTCGTTCAGTGAAATGTAGCACGAAGACAGCTGCTCACTGCAGCAGGGCCGTATGATGACTCTGCAGCTTTCTTATGAAAAAGCTAATAGTCTCAATGCTATTCCAGTATAACCTTCTTTTTAGCTCTTCAGTAGACATTGTGAGTAGAAAATGACAAAGTATCCCTAAGCTTTTATTTTAAAAAAAGTAAAATTAAAAAAAAAAAAAAAATCCTTTACCTAGTACAGGTTTCTTTTCAGTCTCTATTAGCTAGCAATTTTGTTAATTAGTGTATAGTATCTTTCCTGCCAGCCTGAGACCATTTCAGCAGGTAAATTTGGAATGCAGAAACTTCACTGATTTTCTTCTTCATTTGATTTTCGTGTATGCAGTACAGTATGTTTTCCTTTCCTGTTTATTATCACTTGTTCCTTCCAAATAATAGCTGTTCATGGGGAACCACCATAACCAATTATATAAGTAGCTATAGTATGTCAAACCTAGTGCAAAAGCATCAGAGGTTTACAGATCTGTGCAACTTGGAGAGATGTGCCCCAGTATCTCTGCAGTAGTTCTCATTTTCCTAAAGGATCTACCCCCTCAAGTCACTTCTTTGATCTTCAGTGTAGTGATGATTCATATACCAAAGACATACTTCAGTGTTTCCAGAGGAGAATTATGAAATTTGTTCCTATGTGCTCTTAGTTTTAGTTACCATGTGAAATCAATTTAGTCAGCCATGAAGCATGGCAGTCACAGAGGCACTCAGTCCAAATGGTACTTGCATTCTTTAGTGCAAAAAGTTTTAAAAATAAAGAATTGACACTTCAAACTTTTTTGTGATGTTTTCTCATATTTGTAGTAAGCCAGAAATATTGTGGTAGAAGTCATTGGTTAGGCAAGATGCCTTAGGAAGTGTGGGAAATGAAAGCATTTTAGTGAAAGTTTTGCTTTATTTTGTCGAAATAGAAAACATTCTTTAGTGTAAGGTGTCATTTTTAATCTATCCCACAGAAGTCTGTCTGGAGGACCTATGATGCGAAGTAAGAGTGTGCCTGAAATATTTGTTCTATTAAGCTGACGAGAAAAGTTGCCATGTTTTATAGTTGTTAGTGTTAAAAAAAAAAATTCTAGACTCTTCCAGTTAAACAAGTTTGTGTGTATTTGATTGATATAGGCCATGGGCCTTGGGCTGTAAGCAGCAGCTGCTACAGCCTTATTTATCTTGAGTGAAAACATTCAAGCGGGCGTCTGCAGTCCTAGTGCTACCAAGTGTTTATGACCTTTCAAATATCTTCTGTTTTAGACAGAAGCAGTTTTGGGCAAGCAGGATGTATTTCATTACAAGTCATTATAAAATATTAAGTAAAGTATGAGCTTATGTCCAATTGTGAAAAATTTTATTTGGAAGCCTTGTTACAAATTCTTTTGACTACTATGATATTTTATATGTAATGCAATAGGCTCCTGCTAAGTGTGTATATATACTGTGGCATATAACAAATACTCACATTGTTTGTAATTTGGGGTCTGTGAGTGCATAGCTGTATTTGTGGGAAACGCTTCAAAAATCCCGTGTATTGGACAACTGTTTTAGAGACCTGACAAAGGCGTCTTTGTCATGATAAAAATACAAAGGGCCCTAACAAAATGTTGTAGTAGTATTGAATTATATTTAGTTAACAAACAGAAATGGCACCTCTCAACTCCGCAAGTCTGCATGTCTCACAACTCAGCTTTTATCTTCCTTTCTTAGAAATAATCTTAGAGTAAATATTGTTGTGAAAGTATGGAGAATCTACCTATGCTCCTAAGATATCAGCTGGGATTGGGGCACGTAAACCAAAAAGAGCAAGGTAGGATAAGCGCAGTTCAGCAGTCACGAAGGGCCACAATTCCGTGTTGCCCAGCGCTTGGAAGACTTGCGTGGGGGCACCCAAGACGTGTGCCTCGCTCAGGCCGGCGCCGTGTGGCGAACCAGCGACCGATTGCCTAAACTCTAGCTGAGACGCTGTCTTTGGCAAAATTGCTTTTATATGGAAGTGGAAGCAGGGTTGGGGTGAACACGTGCAATGCACGTGATAGCTTTCGTATGGAGTCTGCGGGAAGTGGTTAAAAAGTTCATCTGAGAACGTGGAACGCAGTGGAATCGAGGAACTAGGACTGCTGCTCCTCTGCTGTGCTGCCTCCCCCAGAGGCCGTAACATCCACTTCCCTGCCTTACGCTGCCCTTCGTCGTAGGTCATTCAAAACTTCACGCTTCCGTTGATACCCTGAATTTTGGGGGGAAAGGGATATCAGTTCCATTGTTTTCACGGAAATGCTTTTATGGGAGACCTCTGCCTGTCACTGAGGCAGTGGACTTCAGATGTGTCAGTGATGAGCTTTGTGTTTGATCAGGGATAATTTTTATCACCTAGAGCAGAGGTAACTACTCTTAATAAAGCTGTGTAGGGGAAAGGCAGAGTTGTCTGCTGGAATCCTTCTACAAAATTAGTAATTAGCAACTGACAATTACATGACTGCAGTACAAATGGGGAATAATCTTCATTCTTATTCAGAATCACGATAATGTATTTTAATGCGTTCTTATATTATGACATACAGCACAATGGATTTTGACTTTTTTTCTAGAAGGGATGAATGCTCTTAGTTTTTTCATTCTGCTTGCCATTTTTCTTAGTTTCAGTGATACTTCTTCACTGTAAAAAGGTTGCTAGGAACCCCTTCTTACCTTAGTGACTTCCTGTGATTTGGAATAGATTTCTGTGAGGACAAAACTTTGCAAAGAATAGATAGTAATCCACTCAGAAAACTGCTACTACTAGACAAGTTTAAAACCTTGAACCGTCCTTTTTTATATCCCACTAGAAGAGCTATGAGTCGAATCTGTTTAATCATATCGGGGATTATTTATTTGTGGGTTTGACCTAAGAGAAAGCAAGTCAATGAAATTGCTGAATGATTTAGAGGAACTGCTGGTGAAAATTTTCTAGTTCGACAGTGTTACTAAAATAGTATCTAATGTTATGTTGTGTATATAAAAGATGCACATTTCTGCTCCGTCTAGGATTAGAAATGTGTATCTAAAGAATTCAACATTTCTATAGACCTTCCTTACACACTGGAACCCTACTACAATATTTCTACCTTTGTTGCACTGTGAATTAATATCAGATATATAGGAACTTACGTTCAGAAATGCATACAAATTCTCCACGCAGAAAACTATATATAGCTGAGCCATCAGCTGTGTATATTGACAGCAATTTGTCAGAGAAGGGATGTGATCATTACATTCTACATTATGTATTATCAAATAAAAGGGAAAAATGCCGATTAATTTGCCTTATAGATTGGTGTTTACTGTTATCCTATTTTTGGTCAAAAGCTCTTGACACACCATGCTCCAAGATATTCATATTCTATGATATGGAAGTCCTGGGATAGTTGCGCTTTGGTTCTTTTGTGTGTCATTTTTGGTTGGTTGGTTTGGTTTTGGTTTTGGGGTTTTTTTTTTAAGGCTGGGGGGCAGAAATCAAGTGACGGAAGTACAGTTCTATTCAATTTTACACATTGGAAAAAATGTGATACGTTTAAAGATGTATATCAAAAGAATAAAGACTAGTTAAGGGACGGCCAATGTTCTGCTTTTTTTTAGCTTGAATATTTATTCTGTAGACAATCTCACAAATTACATAGTTTTCAGTAGCAAGTATGCTTTAGTGCTACTATGCTATCTTTATGTTTCTATATATCATTGCCTTGTGAGTTACTACTCTCAGCCTTGTGGATCACTGTTCTCTTAACTGGAGAGAGTTTTCTGTGCGCAGTGATATTCAAGTAAGAAACATCTGAATCACCATTACGTAGCTAAGCTTTCACTGCAAGAAGGAAAACAAAGTGAAATAAATTTCATTGTTTGCAATCCTTTGAAGAGATGATGAATTCGTAGAGGGGCTTCTGTTGGCCACATCTTTAGGCTGTATTTCTGCCATAGTATTTACTTTCCTTATCCATTTGTTTCAAATTTCTAGTCTGTCTTGGATCCGGTGGGTTGGAAAATAAGAATTTCTTAACTAGCAATTCCATCCTGTGACCTGACCTAGCTCTAATGAACAAGTAGCAATTGTCTGTACTTGCCCTGTGCCAAGTCTTAATTTATAAAGCACATACCACTGTATGACAATTAAAAAGGTCAGTGGAGGAATAACATTCTTTTGTATTTTTACCAGTGTGATTTGCAAAATAAGAGACATATTTTGATTAGTATGAAGTTCAATTCTGGACTGAATGTTCTGGGTTTTTCTGCTTTTGTACATAAACTGATCCACTTGATAAAAAAAAAATTTAAAAAAAAAAATCTTCCAATGTTTCAGTGTAAACTATGGCAAAATCTGAAAGTCTCTTTCCTTAGATGATGTTGAGACACTAAATGGTTTATGTATTGCTGATTGGTACAAGAAAAACTGATGGAAATCTTTAAAGATGAAATTAAAAAAAAAAAAAGGATTTTTTTTTTTTTTCCCCCCGTTCAAGTAACCATTGCCAGAGTCTCTTTCAGGTTGGTTAATGCAGTCCACAGAGGGAGATGTTTATTTTCTCTTTCAGTGTTGCTGCTCTTGCCCGCTCCTGTGGTCATTCACCGGCCTGTCACTGACACAGTGTTCAACACTTAATTTAACATCATTCATCATCTTTAACTAGCCCCCACGCAGATACTTTCTTAGGACTTCAGTTGGTATGGGAAACGGTGGTGCTTTTGAATTGGAAAAGAGGTTTAATTGCTTCTCTTACAATTTCGGAACCAAGTCTAAGTGTCCAAGAACTCCACAGAGTAAATAGATAAAAATGGGATAAATCCTGCTCCTAAGGAACTTATATATAATTGTTTATTTGCCTATCCTGTTTTCATATGGATGATGAAGTATATTAGAACCAGCAGTCACTCCATTAGGATCTAGCATGCAGACTGAGAACATACTTGGCACTATTGCCTTTCCTTCTGTCTGTTCATCCATCCCTGCAGGCGTAGCAGCAGTTACCCGTGCAGAAAGTTAAAACTGGCTGCATTCACGCTCCTGGCGTTCCGTGTGTGATGCTTATGGCTGAGCCGTGCTGAACTGTTTATGCATCTTTCACTTCAGAAGCAATTGCCGAGTGCAGTACGGCATTCTAAATGGTACAAAACAAGAAAAGTAAAATTGTTAACAGTGTATCTGCTGGGCCTCGTTATAGCAGGAACATATTCTTGAAAACTTTGAGGTCTTCTAAAACAGGCAAAAGCTGTCAGACGCAAGTATTTCTTCCTAGGTCTCTTTAAGGACAGCTGAATCGGTACAGCTCACCTGCAGACAGGCACTGGTAGGGAAATGGTGTGGAAAGTGCACCTGTAGAAGGCTGCTCTCGACTTCAGGGATTGCTGCCTGGACTCTCAATAAGCAGTTCTAGAACATAATTCATATTGCCTTTAGCTAGATGTTTAAAATAGCTCAGATGAATGGTGCCATGGCTTTGCTGTCTCTCCACTTGCTATACAAGGAGCGGAGACGACAGTCTGGAAAGCCTCTGTGCTGGGCCGATGAGGACTTTGTTGACATCTGCAGGTAGAGGTGATGAATTCCATGCTGCAAGTTTTTTTAGGGTTTCTGTCAAGGACAAAATAAGTTCTTCTTCCCTCCTCTCTTCTCAACAAACCTACCTGCAGATTGTACTGAAAGAAAAGTATCTGCCTGACCACAGTAGACTCTGCCCAGAGATTACCGGTTTTCTCACCCTTTTCTGTTCTGGGATCCTTCAAGTGTAATCTGCTCCCCACTCCCACCAGAAATCACCTGGTCCCCTTCTTAACTAGCCCTTCCATCAGCTTGCACATCTGTTCTTAAAATATCTTCCTGTCCTGGACGGGTCAGACTATCGTGTTCAAACACGTGCAGAGCAGAAGTAAGTTTTACAAGAAAAAGTACCAAGGAGCAGACTGATTTCTGCCCCCCCTCCCCGTGAGTGGAGGACAAATAGCACATTGCCAGTAGTGTAAATTAGCTTGCAGAATCAAGAAATCCATATATAACTTTTTGTCAAGTTTTCAGGGAGTCAAGAATTGACAGTACTGTCTTTAACCTATCCCTACGCATTCTCAAAGTTCCCTGGGAAAATATTCTGAATTTTATTAGGCTTCACTGTTAGGCGTTTTTCTCCCTGAAAGCTTTATCTTTTGGTATTTCTCTGTAAAGAAACCAGAATAAACCTTCAGGCAGAAGAGCTGGAAATAACATTACTTTTTTTTAATAGCGGTAATAAACTATTTGCTCCTGGAAAAATTGTATGCTGAGTTTCAGTACACAGTGATCTCTTTAAAGCTGTTTATAAGGCCCTCGATTTATAATGGAAATGCTGACACAGTCTTAACACTGAAGGTGCCAGCCAGAGCAGCTTTGGTATAGATCTAGCCACAGAAAATTACAGATAATAAACCAGACACAGAGTCTTGATTGCTTTTTGTACTATTCAGCTATTTTTCTATTTTAAAAAAGCTGTCAAGTAATGAAGAGTTTAGGAATGTGCATATTTTATGACTGTGCTAGTTCAAAAAAGCTATTCTAAATCTAAATCTACCCTGTTTACTTTGTTACAAGATTAAATCTCATTGTACAATGTATTACTGCATACATTCATCTAAAATCTGGTGCTTTTATCTGGTTTTTTTCATCTAATAGAATGGCATTGGTAGCTTCCAAAAGTTAGCAGTTATGTGCAGAAAAATACATTAATAAAATCAGCAGTATGACCATGCGGGTTTCTGTCTCCAAAAAGAATGAATGAATAAAAAGGAAAAAAATCACCTTCACTCTATTTAAGTCCTCTGATACCATAAACCTAGCAAAATGCTGGTCTGTATCTTATATACATGGGAAAAGCTAATTCTACATTTAAAGGCCCAGGCATTATCATTACCAAAATACCATTTCAGTTTCTAGGTCTGTCCTGTGCTGACTCCTCAAGCGTTGGGGGCGAGGGGAGTACAGTCTGTTGCAAGTGAAAGTCAAAAGAAAAATTTGCTTCTGATTAGATAAGTTATGCAAATAAAATACATACTGCACTGTATACTGTGGTGTAAATTCAGAGGGTTTTGGTGGCTTTGGTAGAAAGCTTCATCTTCCCTTTCAGCCTAGGTTGAAAAGAATAAACTCCCAGGTGACTGGCATTTCCAGGCTGTATTTTATGTGTTCTAGAAAAGAATAAGAGAATATAAACTGCATTATAAGGTAGGATTTTTGTCATCTTCATCTTCCGTAGAAGAGAGATTCAGCTATAAATTTCTATGACCTGGCAGGCCTTCTTTTCGGTTACTTGTTGAAGTCTTATGTTCTTAATCCTACTATGTAAAGAGTGGGGTTTTTTTAATTGAAAAGAATAACATATAATCACTGTTTATAATAAGTAAGGCAACAAGAGCCTACTTATACTGCATTAACTTTAGTATTCAACAGATTGCTGGACACACAAGCATAAAATTCTGGAGTATGGTATTTAAAATGCTTTTATTATTGAAAGCAAGCTATTTTAAAATTAAAAAGGAAGGTATTCATCAAACAGTGAAAATCCTTTCAAACAAGACATTAGAGGCTGATAAGTCTCCTGGAGAAAGTTTTATAGCCTACATTTTACCTCAAGTGACTATTTAAAACAGTTTACATAATAAAAAAAAAAATAATTCTGCTTTTGCTTTTAAAATTATTTCTACTCCACATACTGTAAATAAAAACCACAGCATATCAAGATGTGGGAATAGCAATGTTATTTAAGGGATTATGTTTAATCACAACTATTTAAAATATTTATGTTGCTAAATAAAATTAAAGCATTATCATCAAAGTTAAGAATTATATCCATTACATTTTGCACATATCCTGGATAGTGAAAGACTCTGTTTTGTGCAATAATACATTTATCTTTTAGTACTTAGTGTTGTAAAGACTTTAAATTATAAATATGCTAACCATGTAGTTATTTGAAATCTGCTTCCAACATGGTTTTATGTTCGCAGAATCATATTACCGTGAGACATTTATTTGCTTCAAATTCCGTGCAAGTGGAACTAAACTTGATTGTTGAAAAGTTGAGCAGAATCTCCTTCAACGTAACGCACAGAGTCTTGTGCTCTCTCTCCAAAGGTTTGAAAGTGGAGGCTGCTGGAGTTGCTGTATTACTAACACTTCATTATTTTTAGAAACTCTATCAGAGCGCGCTTGCCAGCACACTGAATTATTATAAACACAAGTGAACTATACTTGGTGGGAAATGATTGCAGTATATTTGGTGATGCAGTTTGCAGTTATGTAGTAGTGTATTTACTCACATCCAGCTTTTTGGAATTCAGTCATCCATAATATGGTTTTCAAGCCCTAGACATAACATGAAGGGGTTTTTTTAATATTTGACATTTTGAGGTATGGGATTGCAAGAGATACTCTGCAAGGCACACTAATCAAGCACAAAGTACCTCTGAAAGATTTTATTTATTTATATAGTTTACAGTACTTGTGACATTATCAGCTTTCCCCATTCACTTCCAGACTTGCGAAATGGCCTTTCTGATGTCAGGAGCATTTTGCGCTGCTCCTCGCCTCATTCTCGGCCACACTGTGCAGTGAGTCAGAGGAACGGGCTTCTGTTCCCTGCAGGCTGAGATAAAACCTACCAAATATAAATGAGAAACTAGCTGGGTGAAAAACGGGTAGGAATTGCTTCCTGTACAGAACTGATCATAACCGCTGTAAACTAAAATGTTTAGTGCAGATAGCAAAGGTGGTTGTGCCTCTAGGAGGTCCGACTCACTTGTGTTTCACACACGCGTTGAAGATCCAGACAGCAATGTAAGATTTTGGCTGGTTTATATGATTCGAAGGTATGTGGCTAAATCTTGACCAATCTGAAGTTGTTAGGAATTCTGCCATTGACTTCAGTATGATTGAAGCTCCACTTGTGGCCTTCCTTTTACTATTCTGTTCTTATAATTTAACCAAAATAATTCCAAAGGCTTCAGCTTAATAGCTCTTCTAAGGTAAATGGAAGCTGCTCAGGCTGGCTACTCAGAGGTCGTTTTCACCATAGGTCGGTCCACACTTCAATGTTACTCTAAGTGTGAACACATACCTGCTAGTGTGTGGGACAAAATCCCAAACTACAATCCCGATGCAGCAATTCCAGCCAAAGTCCTGTTTCAGGCATAGCAGCAAGCAGTCCTTTCAGACAGGGTGAGGAGAGGCAGAGAGGGGAGATGGGCAATTTGGGACAGGTACAAGCTTTGCTGAAACAACGCGCCTGCAAAGCACAGTATTATCTGCTTGCCACTGGGAAGGCTTGCTGGCCAGCAAAGCTGCACTGCAGATTTATTTGCTCAGTGACAAGTCTGTAGCTCTCAATTTACTATATATTGCAGTCTGTTCTCTATTGACAGATGATCGTACAGAAATTTCTGTCTTCTTCCAAAGTGGTAGCAGGTCCTCCAGTCCTCAGGATTATGTCTGTCAACTTCTGTGATTATCAATCTGAGTCATGGGAAGAATTTAAATTCTCATATATTTCAAAGTAAAAAATTATTTTTGTTTGTTCATATACTGGCAACATACTGCAGATTGTCTGCTTTGTCTCCTACTCTAGATAAAGTGTTAATGTTAAGCTCTTGGGGGAAGAAAGGAAAACAAAACCACTGTGAACTGTAAATGGAGCTTTCTCTGAACATACTCTGTGAGGAAGATTCAGTAAATGAATGCTACCGAATGAAAGAAATGTGCCGAAGACGGTTGTTCATCTGAAAGGACAATCTGTACTCTCAGTAAAAGGTTGCTTCTATTTGCATAGCAACCATCAGGGCAGAAAAACTGTTTTGAAGGAGCCATGCAAATCTGCCTGCATTTTCCTGGTGTTACTTGGGCTGGTACACCTTTGAAAAGGCAGACTGCTGTTTCTGTGACAGTGAGATATTAATGTACTTAATATTTGCTTGTTTTATTGATTTACATTCAGAAATATGTTGAAGATTTTCTCCTGATTCTAGGATGAACTGTATTGTGGTGTTATGGTTCAGTAAGAACCTCAAACATAGACATTTTATTTTAAGATTAATCTTCTGATTCTGAATTTTAGAAAACAAATCTGATGCCAAGTCCGTGATTGCTTTCATTTCTTAATCTATGTCCATTCAATAGTCAGTCTTTTTGCTTCTGATATTGCTGCCGTTTTTGCTCGCTAGTGAGTTGTGTGCAGTCACATGTGCAGCACTAAAAAAGAACAAGTAAATGAGTAATATTAGGAATTACAATGGAAGTAGTGTAAAAAATAATTAATTATAAGTTTGGATGCAACCTGGGGCCTAAATATGCTTTTGTGAGTCAATTGTGGGCATAAAAAATTCATAATGAATTAAATTATATTTCCATTTTCAAACAATTACCATTTCTTTGAAGTGAGGCTGTGTACTAGCAACTTCTGAAAGTTTTTAGTAATACATGAAGTATGAAATGCAAAAAGGCACCTACAATTTGGTGCTTGAAGCCAAAACCAAAGGGGTTTTCCAAAATCAATTAATTTACTGTATTAAAATACCTGATCTTAACTGAGCAAGTGGAATATAATTTTTTGCTCTTTGTAGATGTGGGCTTTGTGGGTAATGGTACACCAGCCAAGTATGGGAAAACCTTACAGTAACAATTTAGATGTGGGAAACTGGTTTAATAGATTTGTTTCTGTCTGATGTCACCATTTTTTAATAGCTTTTTGACCTTGCATCGTCTGCCCTAATGCAAATATCTTAAGTGCAAGCAAACTTTACCTGTTTTACATATAATGAGAGAACTGAAAATAAAACTGTCTTACTGTTGCCATCCCCACATTATACTTTGTGGTGATTTTATCTTAGGGAATCAGCATTGCATTGTGCTAGCTTTTTGATACTTAGTTTTCTGTTAACTTAGGAGAAATTAAAACAGAGTGTAGAGAAGGATTTCTGTAGAGAATTTGGTTGTTCTCCCTATAGACTTGTAAATGCTGTGAATTTGGTACAATTAACTAACTGCCCAACTTCGCAGAGTGTATCTGTAGATACCCCCCCCAAAAAAAAGAAATTTCCATTAAATAGATGCATCTTTCTCTTGCACTAGGGCTTGGTATCTTTGAAATTTATCAATTCTACCTAATTTTTCCTAATGCTAAAAACTGAGTGTCACTACAATACACATCTAATTTATTTCTTATTCGAAGATATGGAGCATAATCTTACCTTAAATAGTTCCTCTATGATAAAGCTAAGAGCACATGGAAACGGAGAAGGCCGTTAAACTTTCTAACTGCGGGGTATGCAGCAAAGACACGGCTCCGAAGGCGTTACGCAGGAGAACGCTGCCTGCCTTCCCTGTAGGAAATCCCAAGTCTGTGAGTGCTGTTTGCAAAACACCCGTTGTCTCTGGGAGCTTGCATGTGACCCGTTCCCTATACATGACTGTACATGATTTGATATACTTGATCGTTTTTCCATGTGTTATGATCAGCATTTGTTACCCAGTTGTTTGTTCTACGACCCACCGCACGCCGCCCTGATAACCGGTCGCTAAAGAAATCCCTAGCTGGGAATCTAGAGGTGACAGGGCAGCAACGGTGGGTGGAGGGAACGTTCATCGGCGAGTTTGTCGTGCTGTGCTGTTTCAGGCAGCGGTTCCCCGTGAACTGCCTCTCCTGTCCCCAAACTGCTGAGCTGTCTGCCTGCTTTTTGGGTCGGGTTTTGTCCTGAGCAGCGAGTTACAGCAATGCTGCATCGGGCAGGTGACATCAGTTGGATTTCTTGTGTCGGATGCCAGCCAAAGCAGATGTGGGAAGAGGGGGGGAGAAAAGAATTTGGAGTCGTCAGTTTGCAGTGCCAGCTCCATTTTCCATGGAGCTGATGTGTGTGTTTTCCTTGTTGTGTTCCCTTCCACAGCAAATGCAGTCTCCTTCAAATGAGTTTCTGTGAGCTTGGAGTTGGAGAGAACTCTTTCTTGCCTTTTGTTATGTTCCTGACTTTTATGGGGATTAGTGTTTCTGACCAACATTTGCAGCAAATGTTTCTGGCGTTCTAGCCTTCCTGCTTTTTGTTACAATCAAATTTTAAATATATAAACATCAATTGATTGTGCAGAATTTCAGGATACAAACAAAATAGATGGGTAGCTGATTTAAAAAAAAAAAAGTGCACAACATGAAACAAACTTTTCAGGGCTTTTTTCCCCATGTTCCTTATTTTTCACTCTGAAAGATTATATTACCAGTTATCCTATTGTTTGGTTATTTTTTTTTTTTTTACTGAGTGAAATTTAAATTAATAATTACCCACCATAAAGACCTTGCAGTAAATATTATAGAATCATAGAATCACTTATGTTGGAAAAGACCCTTAAGATCATCGAGTCCAGCTGTTAACCCAGCACTGCCAAGTCCACCACTAAACCAGGTCCCTGAGCATCACATCTACATGTCTGTTAAACACCTCCAGGGTTTAAAACACTCAACCACTTCCCTGGGCAGCCTGTTCCAGTGCTTGATAACCCTTTTGGTGAAGAAATTTTTAGTAATATCCAATCTAAACCTCCCCTGGCATGGTTTGAGGCTGTTTCCTCTCATCCTATTGCTTGTTACGTGGGAGCAGAGACTGACCCCAACCTCCTCTCAGGCAGTTGTAGAGAGTTCTGAGGTCTCCCCTCAGCCTCCTCCAGGCTAAACAGCCCCAGCTCCCTCAGCCGCTCCTCACAAGACTTCTGCTCCAGACCCTTCTCCAGCTTGGTTGCCCTTCTCTGGACACGCTCCAGCACCTCAAGGTCTGTTTTCCAGGGAGGGACCCAAAACTGAACCCAGCACTCGAGGTGCGGCCTCACCAGCGCTGAGTGCAGGGGGACGATCACTGCCCTGCTCCTGCTGGCCACACCATTTCCGACACCGGCCAGGGTGCTTGACTTGATCTACAGGAACTAGTAACTATCCTTTTCCTGAAGAATTAATTAAACAAAAAATCACATTATTCTAAGTTGAATTTTCATAACTTCCTAAGTTCTGTCAGAAACAGGTTATATGAGAGGAAAAAGTCTTCGACCAAATGAAATAGTTAAAATCGGTATGTTTTTGGTGTCCTGTCATAAGGTATGAGCTAGGATAAGAATACAGATTGTTTGGAGCAGGTTTTTTTGTATCAGCTTGTGAACTCTCCAAAAGGTCACTTCTGAGGAACAGTCTAGTAATAGCATAATTCATCAAACAATCCACAGCATAAACTAAGACACTGCATTCTTCCTGTGCGCAAAATGTAATCCCAGTTGAAAAGGGGCTTCTGAACAAGTTCTTGTAGGGAAGCATGGTCATGTGTGTTCTAGAACCGCAAATGTGGAAGACTGGTGAGTCAACATAATCTTGGCTATCCTTTCTGTTAGGAACAGATGTGTTATTTCTAACCTTTAAAATTTAGCAGGTCTCAAGGTTCTTTGTCTTGGCAAGAAAAACGTGGTTGAACATGTATTGGTATAAATGATCATTCGTTTAAAGAAATTAAGAAGACTAGTTAGCTGTCCGCTAATCAGCATTTCAATGGCCTCAACATAAAGTAGTTTTCTGTTTCTCTCTGGTTAGCGCATAGCCGTGTTTCCTCTCAGTGTCCTAATAAATAACAGGTATAATGCATTCTTGTGTCAGATAAACTTGGTATTTAGAATTCTTACAACGCACGTTGGTTTTTTTCCTTAACATTAGAAAAATCTTTAAAGCAAAAATATTATGTCAAATATTGCCAAATCCAAGGCCTTCTTGAACATAAGTACTACTTGGATCAGATGGTTGAAAGAACGTACTTAGTACCTATGGAAATTTCATCTGAATGTCAGCATGCTTTCTCTGAGGCTGTTACTGCTATCTCATTTCTCTGCCTTCTGATACTTTCATGACTTTTTTTTTTTCTTTGTCAGTGTTCTTTTTTGTTTAACCTCAGTCTATGATTCTTCCATCAGCCACATACCTAAAGTACTGCATCATGGTCCAAGATAAACACTGATGGTTCCTAATGTAATATAACTGAATACTTGGAGAAGGTGCTTAATGTGACTTCTGCTCCCTTTCATGCCTGGCAATTTATAGGACACTCACACATCATGTAGGAGTAACAGAATTTTCAAAATACTCCTGGAGCTCTAGCATGTAATTTTTCAACAAAAGCCTGATCCTGTGTTTTTACTGAGGCTGACTTAAATTGCAGTTTTCTGGAATGTTGCTAATAAAGATGCACCTTCAGCTTCTTCAGACTAAGAGAGAATTCAGCTTTGAGGTGAAGGAACTGTAGTTCTGGTAGCTCGATATAACCGATATGCTTTCAGTGGGAATTGTAGCTTGTATAAATGTTAGTTGTTGTTTGTCTGCCCATGCAGCCAAGTATTTTATTAAGAGTTCACAAGGGGTCAGATGGACATTCAGGCGCTTTCAAAAACCTTCTCTGGTCATTTGAGTACGTTGTGTTATGTGGTCAAGTTACACTGAATTTCAAAGCACTGTGGGGATTACTGGTCTTTCAGACTGCCTTGAAGTGTTTATAGTGGCTTATACCCAAGTGTATAGAAGGAGAGTATGAAATAGCAGAAATTAGTGTGTCTACTGAACGGAAACATTGGGGACTTTTATTTCTCCTTGAGTCATGTTTTCTTATATTTTACTGCTACTTTGAAATTAGTATGGTAGTGTACATATTGAGGAAAACAAATTCAGGAACAGTATTCAGTAAAAAAGGAATATTACATCAGTGTAATGACGTGCGTGATGGATGACTAAAAATACGATTGTTCTTCAAGAAGCTTTTTGCACTGTTGAAACAGTTCTTTGCTGCACAGTGCTTTGGTTAAAATTATTCTAATTTATATGGAGAAATCCAGTAAATTTGACCAGAAAATGTGTAAGATGAGCTGCAGAGAGAAGAATCAGTAGATAGAAAATTTACAAAGTACACCATTTTGCTTGCTCACACGTGTATGCGGAATATATGTACAATATGCCTTATGGAAGTGATGTACCACTAACCCCTCTATTTTCTGAGCTCTTTATTAAAATAGCAATTCCATGTTTGACCGAATTTAAGAGAAAGAAATTATGACTTCTGGATTTTTTCGGCTTTGTCTCTGTTCAATTCCTACAGAAGTCACAATCTTAACATTTGTCAAAGGCAGCTGCATTCCAACAGGCTCTAAACCTATCAGGGATTTCCCTCTGTCAAATCTTGGTGTATGGTCAAGACAACATAGGAAAAGATCACTGTCATACTTTTCAGCTGCCTTCAAGGAGACAAAAGCTACATTTTAAGAGACGGTGATGTCCATTTTTAACTTTTTTTGCTATCCTGTTGCTAATCTTTCTGCATGATTGCAAGAGCTGCGTACATTCTGCATCTCGAGCTCTTGTGTCGTTCGAATCTCAGTTGCCACAGTTCTCCAGGATTATAAGCATTGGAATAGCTTTAGAAGAAATATAAATCCCCCTAGCACACTAGAGCGTTTATGCTCTTACAGTACTTAGCTTTTCTGAGGGTTATATTTCTTAATTGCGTTCTGCCAAGAAAGCACATACATAGAAAAATTGGTCATGACAGATGTATAGTGAAATGCAAAAGTGAATAAAAGGCTGAACTGCTGTTCAGGAGGAAAAGAAACAGAAAAAGTAGGACATCTCTTTGAGAAAAAGAAAAAAGTAGGATAAGCAGATTAGTGAAGAAGAGAAAAGAAGAAATGGTAATAGAGATAATAAAACTTCTGTGTCATTTGAGTGGTTCATAGTGTCTGCAATACAAGGCAATATTAATGAACAATTTGCTAGCTAATTATACTCTTTTTAATCTGCTTAATATTGTACATCATAGCAGAGTTTCCTAAGCCTACGTCACTTGCTTACCAGTATTAGCCGAAATAGTTCCCAGCTACAGTTATACTTCACTTTAGAAATCCATTTGCTATAGTTTTGTGAATTACTGGTTTTTGAAGGTGAGCTATGTGAGCAGCAGTACTTCATAATGAATAATTCTGAAAGGAAGTAAGATGTATGTTTGATAGTACACAAGGTGTGAGTTTAACTAAAATACACACTTCTGTGGGGAAGATCACAGAATTCATGTGTGGTGAGCACAAGGTCCTGCATTTATGTCAGCTAACTTTTAAGTACCTATTTCACTGAGAAATGTAGTTACTGGAGGCTTTGGTCCATCATTGTTAGAGGTCTGAGCAGATCTAAAAATCTGTTAATCCGACTGAACTGCACCTCTTCACTCACAGAGGGAGCTGAAGGCAGCTGCCTCACAGTGTTGGAGGTCCCAAGTCAGCTAGAATGAAACTTAACCTAGGTTCTCAGTCTTTTAGATCTTTGCCAGTCTGCACATCTGAAAGAAAAAAAATAATTTCTCTGACCCTTAATTGGACTGCATTGGATCTCACAATGATGGGATCTGATACTTTCTATTTAACTGTATTTCACAGGTTTTTGTGAAATATCGTAACTGTTTAGTCATTTTCTTCACATGCTCACAAAAAAGGTTGTTGGGGGTTTGTGTCCCCCACACTGCATTGGTTTATCATCATTCTTCTACAGCATAAACTTGGAATTTCAAAGTTGTACCCCACCTATTTTACTAGTTATATGATACAAGTAGCTGTGGGTAGGTTGTGTGTCAGTTCACAAATGCTGTGTGCTGTAGTATGCTTCTGTGCATCCTCCCAAGGGTCTACCCTCTCCCAGGCAAGAAGCAATGCTAAATATTAATCTGAGCAAATGAAGAATTTTGGGGCCTCTGTGAAAGTTCCAAGTAGTAAAATGCAGCTGTTTTTACTTTGGAGAGCCACCAGCCTCTCTTCCTTGGAATAATCTTCCTGTTGTAAACTTGGCTTCATTTTGCACTCTGACTTTACCAAGTTAGCCTGTCATCTAAAATTTTTCAACTTTGAATATAGTTGTTTTCTGAATTCTGTACCGTTAAAAATACAGAATTTGAGTAAAGTTTACTCTGTTAGATATGAGGGATAGTGATTCCTTAGTGAATCCTTCTGTGCAGTCTCAAACATATTCACAGTATGAAAATGCTTTTGCCTCTATTCCCTGTACCAGTGGCAGTACATATTTAATTTTATAAAGACAGCAGATGTACAACTTTGAGGTCAAAATGTGCTGAGGCACCCTGTAAAAATTTTTGGAGCTGTTGGAGTGTAAATGGAAAGAATAATGGTAGGATAATGGGAGATTGCTAAGATACCCTCTGCAATGTTTGGTTCCTCATATCTTGAAACACCCAAGAATTTCAAGCACAGTTTAGTAAACTGTTCTTGGGGAGGCGTCTAAGTCCAAGTAGTATGCTTTTGGAAATTTAGTAATTCCTCAGCTATTAAAGAGATGGGCACATGTTTGGATTATACACCATTTGCTGGAGCACTGCATGAACTCTATGTACTTTACTTCTACTTCGTAAAAGAAACATTTCTTTGCTGTTTTGAAGGCCAGCATTTTCCAAACCTGATGTCAAGAGAGAATGTCACTTTCTTCCGTTATTTTCTGACTCTAATTCAGGTAAGGAAGGCTTGAAGACTTTGAGCAGAGGGAAAGACAGGATCACCTCCCTCCTCCTGCTGGCAATGCTCTGCCTGAGGCAGCCCAGGAGGCTGCTGGCCACCTTTGCCACGAGGGCATGTTGCTGGCCCATGTCAGCCTGGTGTTCACCGTGGCCCCCAGGTCCTTCTCTGCAGGGCAGCGTTGCGGCCACTCAGCCCCAGCCTTTCCTGGGTAATGGGGTTAGTCCTCCCCAGGTCAGGATTTGGGCATTTCCCTTTGAACTTCGTGAGATTCCTCCCTGCATGTTTCTCCAGCCTGTCCAGGTTCCTCTGAATGGTAGGACAACTGCCTGGTCTGTCGGCCGCTCCTCCTGGTTTTGCATCATCTGCAAACTTGCTGAGGGCGCATTCGCTCCTGGCATCCAGGTAACTAATTAAGATGTTAAACACTGTAGGACCCAGTATTGATGCCTAGGGTGCACCGCTATTGACTGGCCTCCAGCTGGTGGATGGCTCAGAAATTTTGATGGCTGTCAATGCTTTCATGTCACAGTGAAATTAAAAAGATGTGACTTGCACAAAGTGGGCTATAGCATCATGTCCTAATGCTGCTAAAACGTATAGATACCTTGATTTAAAATACATTCATCAATTAAGTTATGTATATGTGCAAGATTGTACTTTGTGTAACTTGAAGTTATTTCATGTAACTCTGTCAAGAAAAAAGGGTTTCAGCAACAGTTTTTTGGAAAATTGCTCCTACAGTGCTGCCCTTTTCATAAACGTGACAAAACCAGTGTGAAGTGAATGGATTGAGGTTGGCTTGCACTATTACACAGTTTTGCAAATTAACTATCAGAATGTGATACCTTTACATGCAGTCTGGTGATTTTGAATAAATGAACCAATCTGGACAAGTTAGAGATTTCCTTAGTTCTGTGCTTCTCCCCTTACTGTGGCTAACTATTGTGGGAATGCTTTTTTAGCATCATGTGCTGAAATCATTGATACAGATTGGAAAGGTCAGGTTTTTCCATTATGTCATAGAGCAGATTATTGTGCAAAATTGCCCCACCAGCTTACAGTTCTTACTGTTCCTTCTACATTAGTGGCTGCTTCTAATGTTGAAAGATGGAGAGACATTTTTCCCATCTTTTTTCAACTGTGTAAACTTAGGTTAAAAGAAAAATTACAGCTAAATGTCGCTAATGGGTTAAGTGTATTCCATAATACATCTGTGCTTGTCCAACTGAAGTCTTGTTGGTGAACACTTTGCCTTTTGCCATGAGAAACTTACGCAGGCATTTCCTTCAGGAATAGAGAAGGGTATAAACAAAACAAAAGCTGGTAGGAGTGACTTCAAATCGATACATAAATAAGGCTGTAGGAACTTACTCGTAGGGGTTCCGTTTTTTGCGATATTTTTGTCTTCCATTTTGCAATTACAGATGAGTTTCTGTCATCAAGAATATACAACTCTCTCAGCGTTATGACTCCAGTAATGGCTCCTTCTGTGTGGTGATTCCTTATCCTAATTTTAATGAGAAGCCATAAACTTATGGCTTCACTTGTTCATTTTAATTTGTAACTAGTGTGATTTCAACTCTTGGGATGCAAGTGAAATCAGCTCATGCACAGTATATTGGAGCTTAGTGGCACTTCGTCGATTATCACATTGTGAATCTTAGTCCATTCCATTGTCTCCTCACTGTGCCTCACTGTTCTTTCTTGAAGAGTTATAATGAAACTTCATAAGAAGATTATTTCATTTTTGTTTTGAGAAATTTTTTTTTCAATAATTCCTTCATTTCTTAAATAACAAGGGGCAGAAACTGTCCTAACACATTTAATTTGTTCTACACTTTCTACCTGTTCTTTCACATATGCACATTGATTCTGTTCCTATTTTCCAAATCCTCTCACAACTGAGGTCTGTTTTAAGGATCTCTGACATCAACTCCCGCCTCCTGCCAAGGCTACTCCTTTACTTATTCCTCGTTTGGTCTGTTTGATATCTAAAGGAAAACAGATTCTTATGTTTTCAGAGGGTGTTTGTAATGCAGTAATACTAATAATAGCAGGTATTCACTCTTGTCATACGTCACCAATACAGCCTTTTATAACTGTTACATGTGTCAACACAGGGAAACAGCAGTCTGCTTCCAGCACTCCTGTGCCATACATTTAATTATAATAGGGATCTAAATAGGAAGCCATTCTATTGTAATTAATGGATTAAATCTTTAACTTGCTGTCTTTTCCCTGGCATTGTCCAGAGATTTTTTTGTATGTTACTGGTGTTTCAGGAATGCATCAGATCTTGGCATAGGTGCCCCATGTTTTTCAGTATGTTTAAATAAGCAGTGGCAATGCAAGAGAAATATTTTAGAATTTAAATAATTTATGCTTATGTACTGCAGCTTGCTTAATCTGTTTAAGTAAGGATCTAGTTGTAGTTGTCCATGCTTGCTAGGAAGTAGACTTTTTCACTCAGCTGTGACAATTTTGGAGCACTACTGCCTCGTCTCTGAAATTGCAACTTAAACATGACGTCTTTTATTTCTAGTTTGATTAATGAAGGGCCTCTGTCTGCATGTTACGCCTTTTTATCTTGTCAAAGATGATTTGTCTTGAGCAAGCAAGCACAAGTGTATGTAATATCCTGGGAACCAACTGTGCAGTGTCTCATTGTTAACTATCCTTAATGGATGTAAATTATACCAGAGGGTTTACAGTAATTAAGTCTTAATGTAAAAGTCTTAATGTGATAGATCTGGTTGAATGAGAATAAACTCATTCTGATGTGCAGCAGTATTCTAGGGGTTATCATAAATACGTACAGAATAATATATACAATTCTGTTGCAGTCCGTTAATATACCTGATGTACCTGTTTTTTCTTTACTGTTTCCAAGTTTTTACAAAGCATTGTAAATTGACACATTTTAAAAAGCTAGTTCATAGTTAGAAGGCATTGTTCACATTAATGTGTCCCCTCAACAGACTTGACTTTGCATTGAGAAAGAAAGTATTATGGAAACTAAAATATAGCTGACACTGTTCTTGTATTAAGTTTCTGTGAACACTATTAGAGGAACAGTAAGTATTTACTTATTTTTGTACGAGTGAGTAATAGAAGATAATTGTTTAGGAAATAAACTAGTCTGTATTTTGCTTTACCTTCACTTAGAGATTTGGAATAGGAAAAACTGCTGCCACTAGAATTTATTCTGTTTTATTCTATGGTTAAATTTTATGCTTTACTGTTGAACATAAACACTGAATAACTTTAGATTACTGTTAGGTAGTAAATTCTGTCCCCAAATTGAAATGTCACATAGAGCCTCTATCAGCAGAGCTATTTGTATAAATGAATTAAAAATAGAAAATAGAAAGTCCAAAAAAAGGTATACATTCAACAACAAAACTTAAGTTTGCAATGTAAAATATTTTTTTCTGAAATATTTTGCTTTCTAGAAAGAATTGCTGAAACATCTTTATTTTTTTATTTAAAAAAAGATTAAAAATTTTAAATCCAGCATTTAGAGATATTGGTTGAAAAATGGAAGATAGTATTTACATATTTAAAGAATCTTAACACATGCAACTCATTAAATCATCTATGCTGTCAAGTCACCTGTTAGTTAGGAAGTAGACTTATTAAAAGTAGTGATATCCTGAACGTCGTGAACAACACATTGGATTGGGCATTAAAAAAAGAAATCAGAAATTTAGGATGAAAGTAATTTTACCAAACTTCAGCTACCTAGAGATTAGGTATTTTGCAATCAAGGATCTGGTTTTGTTTAGTAGGAACAGACATCCCCTATTTGTTTTGGGCACCTGCCTTTATTATAGGGTTGTGATCCCAAGCCTTTGGGTTCATAAGCTTGTTCTGTAGAAACACAAAGTTTGCAGTATTTATTTAGGAGTTAAATTTTCTGGTTGCATCCTTACTATACCAGGGAAGTTAGTAACTCTCTTCTTCTTGTTGGACATAGCCAATTTGCAACCTGCATATGAATAATTAGTATCTCTTAGTTGTGATGACCATACGTGACAGAACTAGGAGTAGAAGCCCAAATGATTTGTGCATTTTATGTATCAACTTCTGTACTATCATTTTTACTCACTGCAGTTCCTGCTGTCATGCCCTGCACTGCACAATTGAGAGGCTGCCTCTTGTTTCTGCTTTATTCTGTCTAAGAAGAGTGTGTTTAATAGTAATTAGAAAGAAGAGCAAGTGTGTTTAGCACCAGGAATGTCAGGGAATATGATGGGTTAGCTGGCGTTGCCAGAAGTTGGTTTCGGTATGTTTTGTGCCATAGTGCAAAGCAATGCTTAGCATTTCCTTCAAAGTGCAGCAAGGGGGAAGGAAAACTTTTTTTTATGTGTTTGAGAATGATGAAGTCAAATTGTACACACTGAAGGTAGTGCCTGAAAAAGTTGTTAGTCAGTTAAACGTTTGAGTTGGTGCTGCCCACGTTACGCTTCTGCCTTCTCGGTCTGGCATTAAGTCAAACGGTTGCAGGTTTGAAGCTTACAGAAAAGAGTGCAGTATGGACTTCTTTAAGATACAAGGTTCTAATAGTGCCTTTTTTGTGAATTCATATCTAACAGGGATAAGGTAGTCAGATTTGTGAAATCTGGAGAGGATATTAATAAGCAATCTCAGTATTTGGAGAGGCTGGAAGCAGATGGAGTGTCTCTGATTTGCTATTGAACTAGCTCCCTGTGAAGGCAGCATTGGTAATGAGAAAAACATTTTACAGTGCAATTCCTTTCCAAATACAAAAGCGGCTAGTAAGGACTGATGTATCTGCTGCTCCATGTTGGCTGTGCTTTTAAGAATGCGAAGTTTAGATTTATGAATATTTTTCTATTTTGTCGGTAGTTGAAATACAATTAAAAATGCCACCTTTTATTTAAAAGTTCTAATGATTAATTCTAGTAGTAATAAACTATAATTAGTGCTAATCTAATGATTTCTAATCTGATAATTTTAGTGTTAACTATTCCTCCTCTTGCTTTTGGTTCCTACTTTGTCGTGTCTTAAGTGCAGAAATAAAGCATGAGCTCTGTATGCGAAGAACTTAGCCTTACTTTTGTAATAATGCAATTTTAATAAAAGCTTGGTACAGGAATAATTTTACAAGGAAGAAAGTTTTTCATTTGGTCTAAAATGCAGGATCGGTGTCAGTTTTTCTGGTATTATTTTAAGCTATTTTTATCATGATTGTGGAGGGAAGGAGAGATTGCAAGTTACAGTTAGACAAATTAGCTAATTAGACTGGTATATGAGATTTCCTCCTTAATTGAAACTGGAGTTTAAGGTTCTGGGTGACTATGTTTGAAATACACTGGAATAATAATGATTTCAGGTACTGCCACAGAAGTAATCTTTGTAAGTCTTAAGTTAATGTCTTCTTAAATGAGATTGTTCAGTTAAACTTTTGTAAATGCTGGGGAGAGTGACCTTTTGTTTTCTTACATATTACTCTAAAGTGATAACCATGTTCAATTTCAGCTCAGATTTTAAGATATGACAGTTCAAACCTTAATTGGTTAGAACATTTTTGATTAAGAACAGATTAGTAAAAATCTTTATGGCCAGGTTGCATAGATTAACTGCAGAAGTATAAGAAGTTGCCATTATTATCAAATAGAAAAATGAAATTTTAGTTACGCTTGGGAACTAGGAAGTACTGCTGAAAATATTTTACTTAAGAAAGGAGAGGTTACATTGGCAACTGACAGAATTCCTTTAAGTTTATATAAATGAGAAGAGTTTTGTTGCAGTTCAGTTAGTAAAAAGAGAGAAGAACTCCTGAAACTTACCAACAATAATTTTGGTATTCCTTTCATCAAATGATAAATGAACATAATAAAATTATTATTGTAGCTTTATTCATGCAACCGAGATCAGGGAGTTGATATGCCTTAGGTGTAGAAAGACATGTGATGGATAATTAATATTTTAAGATTATAGTCAAAAGCAGATAAAGATGAATGTGCTTTGTTTCATTTAGTAAAATCATGTTTTGCTGCTAGTTTTAAAAAAAAAAAAATTAAAATGTACTTAGGAACACAAATAATCTTTTTTTTGGGGGGGGTCCCTTTCGTTTTTAAAGCCTTCAGTAAAAGCAAAGTTAAGTGTTTTCCCTATTCAGCTTCCTGATCATAAATCTAAGGGCTTTAGGAATTGGGACAAGTTAAGGAAACTGGAAATCTAATTGTATTTGTGGGGAGAAGGGAATGTATGTGTCATAGTTTGTCATTTTTTCTGTTGTTTTCTTTAAACACATTCCCCTGTTGAGGAGGACAAAATGATTGATTTTTATTATGTTATCTGTAAAAATATTTTTAATGCAACAATGGCTTCCTATATTAGAATAATTGCTCTCATAAAATGAATGCTGGTTTTGTTCATAAAGTAACAAAACCAGGATTTTGCTACATTGTTACATCACTGTAATGGGTTTCTGTGTTTTCTAATTAAGGGGGGAAAAATTGTCTCTGTCAAGGTAAAATGTGTGATTTTGTGTAGTTTTATGTGAAGGCAACAGGTATTTTGTGCTGTTGGGTTGGTATTTTTCTTTTTGGTATGTGCAACTCTATTGTATTTATGTTGTGAAAATACAGTGCTACATGAGACAGACTTTCAAACTCTTGGAAGGGTTTCCCTGGCACTTGGCAGTGATGGTACATCGTATCTCAAGTGCAGGGCTTAATAATGGGTAAAATTTGTTTAATTCTTGCTTAATTTTATACTTTGTATCCTAACAATTTGGCTGCTGAATTTGCTCAGTGGTGGTAATCTCCTGTTTACAGCCTCATGTTTCCTTTGCCAGGTTGGTTTATTTTGCCAGTTTCTCCCAGCTTAAACTGTGTCATTAGCTTTTGGCTTTTAGAAACCGTCGGTTTAAAGCTTGGTTGTACGTCCCCAAAGCCTGGTGTACTTCTGCACCTTGAGGGGATGATTTACACTGACATAGTGATCGTTCTTTGCAACTAAGGCTGCCAGTGTTAAAATTGTCCCATAATGATAATAGCCCCTCGGCCTTGTTTGGTTACGTGAGAGGGCGCGTCGCTGCAGTGGATTGCACTATGTGACTTTCTCTCTGCCCCAGTGCCAGGAGCTCCTGGTGTTAGGCATGAAAGAAAGATGAGGAGCTAAACAACAGAAAATAAAGATTTGACACTTAGGTACCCGCAGGACATGAGATCTGAGTTTATAATACAAACCATATTGTATTTTTTATTATCTAGCTCTGTTTGCAGCTTGAAGGTATTGCATTCACATGCCTCCAGTACAGCCCAATTACAGTTGATGAGTACAGTGCAGAAGTGTGCACACATGCAGTTCTGCAGCCTTTTCCGTGCATTTACCTCTCCATCCCGTGTGTTCGCGATGGAGCACTGCTGGGAGAGGGTGATCTCAGAACAGTTTAATGTCACACACCCTTTCTTATCGCCTGACCCTGAAAGCGCGTCCATCAGATCACTGCTTGCACAGGTACCTATGTCGTGATCCAGAGCCACCAAATTACGTTTGTGTGAGTGACCTTCACACAAATATTCTTGTCACATTAGGTATTACCCACTAGTGTGCCAGTTATTTGAGAAGTTTGGAAATAACATAGCTTTAATTTATTTAGAATAAATCTAAATATAAGGTGGGCTCTGACCCTCATCAGACTGTTTCTGCCATCAGTCCTGGATAGTCCAGGCCCTATTATTTAGGCACATAGTTGTGCATTGAATCGTGGTGCAGGGCATTTGCAGTCTGAGAAGAGTGTGGACTGGACTCTTACTTTAATCAGAAGCTGCAGGGATTAAAAAAAAACCCCACAGTAAAAGTTACTATAGGGGTCGTGTCAGCCAGCTCTGAAATCAAGCAATATCTGGGTTGGAATGTGGCGTCTGTTTAAACAGTGCACAGAAATAGTACACAACAATTTTTAGGTCAGGAAGCTGGGAACATCATGATCAACTGAAAATGCCAAGGGAATCGTAGGTGGGTAGAATGTTGTTGTTACCCAGTCTGGTATTTGGCCAGAAACCAAAACATCTCTGAAAACCTCTGTGGGCTGCTTGATAACCACAGCTGATCAGGACTCACCTCCACATCACAGGGGAGTGGCAGCATACAGCAATACAGATTCCGTTGTATCGTTTAATTTTTTTTTTCTTCTTGCATCTTCCCTGTCTCTCTGTCCAGTACTTCAATTTCACCTACAAATGTTGATGAGACATCACTCCAGTGGTTTGCAGGTGTTGCTGGTTCCCAGGCCGAGGTGACCAGCAGCTCGTTTTCACACAACAGGAGCGTTCGGCTGGAGTCTGTTTGTGATTGTTCCCAATGCACGTCTGCCCAACCCCTCCTGCTCTGGCTTCTGCCTCTGTGCTCTACCCATCCTCCTCAGTTATGCCAGTGAAATTATTAACAGACTCACTTAGCAAACTAGATCAGGCAATTAACATTCTGTTTTTAAAGCCAGCTTAATTTCTTGACCTAGTTCATGCAAGCACGATGGGAGGTGCAAGATACTGCAGTGCCAGGGACGAAACAAGCAGAAAGCGTGGGATCAGGAATGACTTGATCTGCTTTTGTCACTAAATGCTAATTACAATGCTTGTAAATGGGAATTTCATTGCATGGATTGGAACTCTTACATCAGGCAATCCTTTATCTAAATTATTTTCTTATGTTTACTTAGTAAATGACTGGATGCACCTGTTGATATGCTACTTACAATATCTTGTGAATACCCGAGTCTCACAGTTTCGCAATTGTGTCTGCATTGATACCATAACAACGTGTAGGTGTTTTAGGTACTACATCGGAGGTGATAGCTTGTAAACTACTCAAGCATCCTGTCTGTTGACTTTTTAGTTTCATGTCACTAACGTGAATTCATTGACATGGAAATAAAGTCTTAAGGTATGCAAGAGTGAGTTGTGCATTTGGCATAATTAAGTACATATTTATCAAGTTTTGCTGCATAGCCAAAATGCTGGGTTTTTACTGCTGTTTGGACATTCTAAAGTTTTCAGACACTTTCAGAAGTTTGTGCTGTGTTACTTGTGACCAGTTTTAATATGGTATATTGTTCTGGTTTTAGAAACAGGAAGGTTTTCAAAAGCACAAGACCCAAGGCTATTAAGACAGTTGTTGATGATGGAAGTGCGTCTTAGGGGTCAGAAGATGCAACATGGGATTTCACCAATTTGACCTGTTACTAAATTGCAGGATTAAAGTCTTTGCTTGGGAGGAGAATTGTGTGTATTAGGAGTGTTGAGGTTTTTTAAGTAGTGCTTTTCTGTTGATTGGGATTTTTTTGCTTTTCAAGTTCCTCTAAGACATATAGAATCATAGAATCATTTAGGTTGGAAAAGACCTTTAAAATCATCAAGTCCAACCATTAACCTAGCGCTGCCAAGTCCACCACTAAACCATGTCCCTAAGTGCCACATCTACACGTCTTTTAAACACCTCCAGGGGTGGTTGAATGATAGTGTGTTAACTTACCATCTGGCTGCTCCCAGACCTTACGTGGAAATATATATGAATAATCATTATGAAGATGTAGGATGAAAATGAAAACATAAACCAGAAAGGTATATGTGAAAATTTAGCAGGAAAGTGTATTTAAAAAAAACCAAACCACTAACAGGGAAATTATCTACTAGAGGTTGCTGACATTACATTCAGTTTCGCAGTTAAGTTTGAAGTAGGTCTTGAGTGTCTGGAGCTGGAAGCCTCTGGATGAACACAGCTCCTAGGAGAGAACTGCAGTTGCACGCTGGGCCTTCTTTCAATGTAATACACCTGCAGCTGGTCAGACACGACCGTATCATCTTATCCAAACATAAGTAATTAAAAAAGAGGATTTTTTTTCTACTTAGTAGTCACAGAATCATTGAATGAGTGAGGCTGGAAGGGACTTCTGGAGATTGCCTAGTCCACCCCCTGCTCAAATTCCGGTCCAACAGAACAGGTGTCTCAGGGCCTTGTCCGATTGGATTTTGAGTATTTCCAATGATGGAAATCCACAGTGTCTTTAGGCAGCCTGTTGCAGCGTTTGACCAGTCTCGCAGTAAAGAAGTTTTGTCTTATTTGCTGTGTTTCAATTTCTGCCTATTGCTGCTTGTCCTGTTGCTAGGCATTGCCGAGTCTGCCTTAATCTTCTTTAGTCCCCCCAGTCAGATATTTCTACACATAGCTAAAAAGCTTAATCCCTGTTGTCAATACCAGCTATGGCAACTGGTTGTTGACCTGCGAGGTCTGCCCACTCCTCCTGCAGATCCTTCACATCATTCATGCAACCTTCTGATGAAAGTCCTGACTGACCTGTTTTGTACCTCTCTTATTTTCTGAACTTCTCTTTAGGCTGGAGTATAGCTAAGTGGGCTTAAGCTGCCTCTAGTAGTTACTCATATGTGCTCAACTATCAACTCGGATCTTGTGTTACTTTGCAATGGTCAGTGTTATGTCCTGGTTTATCTTATAGTGAATACTATATTTAGGCATGCTTAAAGAATTCAGGTTAAATAATAGGTGTACACCTGAGGTAATATCTATCTTTTATTCCAGAATTGAAAAAAGCAAGTACTCCTGCAAAAACATGTCTTACAAGAAAATATAAGGGGAGGAAGACTTTCATTGATACGTGCTTATCTAGAATCTCACACATAATGGTAGTGTTCCAATTTTACTTGGGATTTCCTTCTCCTAAAGAGCTGCTTTATCTATGTGACCCCTTTTCAGACAAATTAGTATGTCTCTCATTTTTGGAAGCTTATTGAACCTTCTTGAAGTGTTGTCTTTCTGAATTTTAGATTATTCTGTAATTTGGTTTAAAAAATTAGCTGTCAATTATTAAGGGTCTACAACAGCTTAGTTGTTAACTATAGACACTTTCTCTTCTGGAAAACAAGAAACTTAAATGTTTGAAATTAAGATCAGTGTGATGCTTTCTTTAAACTTTTTCTTTTTAAATATGACTCTTATTTTGTGTCAGTAGCAAGTAAAATTGAAGTGCTTGTATACCATCCTAAGTTTCAACTAAATTTTCATATTTTGTACCTACATGCTGATGGATGCTTTCCTTTCTATACTTTTTACTAGATTAAGGGCTTTTAGTGGTGTAATTTTATCCTAGGCTTTTCTTACTGGCTTTGCAGCTTGGACATATATCAAGTTGCAGACTAATTTTTACATGCATTTTGGCTTGTGAGTGTCACCTTGTTGTCTAAATCTCACATGCTGAACAGTTGTTCCACATTGTAATTTGTTTGACACAAGTTAGAATTTTAAAGTAGTTCTGTTGTTCTTCAAAGCTTTTTGAGTCACTGACTACTAACTTAATAGTAATGAAGTGTTTTCTCATGCTATTGCCTTTAATGATACATATCTTCTAATCTTGATCTTTAATGATACCGTAGGTAAATATAGATAAACTCTACTTACACAGTAAAATTACAGATACAATTATTCTGTTCTAAATCTGTTTTAAACCAGTATCTTTTTTCTTCCAGCAGTTATTACTTATGCTACTTGTCCTTATCCTCCTCAACTGCACTTACCTCCTTTTCTGTATTACCTTTTTAAATCAAAGGGAAAATCAGGTGCCTGAACCTTGCCACTCCTACTGCTCCCAACAACAGTGCCTAACGCTGAGACTTACTTCCTTTTGGAAGTGAGAAGTAACGATGAGTATGCAAGTGTAAAGTCAAGTGTGATGTTTCCTTAATGCAGAATCTGTGTGTGCTGTGCCTAAGAGGAAGCAATTTGTTGAAGCTGAAGTTCTGTGATGGTTTTGGGGAGGTGAGATGGGAGGGAATAGAAGGCATCAAGGAAGAAGTGAATCATTCTTTAATTGTTGGTTTGTCTAAGCTGCTACTACTGTCTGTACTGGCTGGCTGAGGTACGCACAAGGGTTGGGTGGTTGACAGCAAAATACCCCCTCCTGTTAGCTCTCACCATGCAACTTCAGTCCTTCTTGCAATGGGGTGGCACACCTGTGTACAATTTGCAGTTGGATTTTTGTGAGTTTCATGCTAGAATGGGTGGTTAATTTTTTTCTGCTTGGGACTTCTGGGAACTTTGAGGGCCTGTGTTGAGTGGTTCTTGTACTGCATTTTATTAAATTTGCTTCCGACCATTTCAGCAGCTGCTTGAGTTACTGAATTTGTGGTATTGTTTTTTTGAGGTGAATGATATTCAATGATCGGTTTAACTCACAGATTGAGCTGAAACATTTAACGTAAGATTATATTTCAGTGTAGAATTTATTCATTTGACTATTGAAGCAGGACCGTCTCCCTTTATTTTCTGTATGTTGGACATTGCTTGAAACAGATGTATTGTGCTGGATGGGTTCCATGAACCTCAACAGGTTAAGCATCCTTTTTCCCATTGTAATTTGCTGGATATCTGAGATTTTGTCTATGCTTGGGATTTGGTGATTGTGACCAAGTTTCATTGTGATGTCTGTGTTGATATGATGCGTAACTCTCACACACTCAAGAAAATTCAGTGTACAGAATACCTAACATGCCTGATGTGTTTGAGCACACAGAAGAGAAATGAAAGGATTCTTGCGTTAGTACTGCTTTTCTACAAGATCAATGTGTAGATAAACTAGATGGTTGGACAGATTTGGGTTTCCTAAGTAGACAGGATGTATTTATGTCTCTGACAAAAAATAGAAGTGATTACCTTTCATTTTGAGAGAGCTAGCAGGAAAATAGGACAGTATCTGAAGTAATGAGATTTTACATCCTTTATAAAACTGAATAAATACCAGATTGTAGAAATAATGCTCATTTACTAACTGAAAATAGTCATGAGCTTTTTTGTTACTTTGAAATACGGTTATTCTAGAGTGGCCTTTTGTCCTCCTCTAGTTCAAAATTAAAATGGATGGTAAGGAGTACTTGTCAGTTTGTGATGTAACATGCAAAATAAAAATAAAACTTTCTGGGAGTCTCTTCTTTACCAAGCAGGTTGGTTCATCTTTTCACAGACTTTCTTCTCTTCAGAAGTAAATGTGCTAGACCAAGCAAACAAAACCCTTCTGGCACGTGGTCGTTTGGAACAGAGGTTGGCATAACTTTTAAAAATTGCTCTGGAGGGTTAAAGACTAAATAGGAAATTTTGGGATAGCTTTTGTTATAGTTTGTCTTAGGATTTGCAGCACGGCTGTTACAAGGCGTCTGAGACATGCCTCTACCCCTCCCTGCCGTGGGCTTTTCCTGTCTTATCTGGCCCTCGCGGAAACCACGTTACAGATAGCACAGAATGAATACTGAGGGAACAATGACATTTAAGCAGGGGTTGGCCCCTCCAAAAGGCAGTGCATGCCGGCGTTTTTATCGTCCCTTCGTGGTCCTTCCCAGCTGTGTAACTTCTGCAGGGCCTTTCTTCGACGTTCCACGCAAACGTCGCAGTCGCGGTCCTGCGGGATCCAGCTGCTGGCAGTCACGGGTGAGGGCAGAGCGGCTCCAGGCGCTGCACCGCCGTGGGTGCTGCTGGGGCGGTCTGAAGCAGAAGTCGTCTGTTGAGAGTGACTATCGCTGACAACTCCGGCTGGTTACGATTTTCTCATAAATCTGAAACAGTAAAAGTGGGAGTAAAGATTTTGCTGGCAGCTGCAGGCTCTCTCCAGTGAACTAACTTTTCCTTCTGTTTAGTGCTTTAAAAAATTAAAACTGCTTACCTTCGTATAATGTTAATATAATGACCTATATAAAATAAAGGTTATAATGGTACATACAAGCATCATTGCCTAGCCAACAGCTCTGAAAAATAGTAATTCTGATTGGTAAAATCTGTTCCAAGTTGTAGGCCGATAAGCATCTGCATCCTGTGTCTTTCACGTTAAGAGTGGATTACTCACTATCTTGCGGGAGGGCGGAGGGGCGGAAAGATCAGACTTGAGCAGGAATTAGCAGTGTAATATGCAGCTAAACAGGCAGGCTTGTGGATCAGATGGCCTCTTTTATTTTAGTGAGAAAGAAGTTCTTCAAACAGACATTGTTATAATAAGAAATGCGACAAGGTACTGGAAATTCAATACGTGATAGAGCAGGAAAAAGGTTCGTGTGGCTTGTGAGGTGCCTTTTCTGGAAGCAGGAAACCCCAAGATGAGAATGCTTAAATACTAGAGATGTAGAGGCCTGCAAGACAAAATTCTTTTCACAGAACAAAAATGTCCTAAAACGCTAACTATGAGTATACTAACACACACACACACGGACACCCCCGATGGTTTTTCTTATAAATGTATGTGTATAGTCAAGTGTTGCATAAAGATTCAGTTTTACAAGAGCCTTAGTACTGGTAAAGATGACCATATTCATGCTTGGAGTAGCTGAGGAAGTAATTTTTTTAAACTGTCACTGCAGCTCACTGGCAGAACCAGGCTAGAACTAAGGATTTTCCAGTTCCACTCTAAACTACAAACAGATTTTGTTGGTTCAGCTGCTCTTAAGGCTGGGTTTACTTTTTACTCCTGAAAATTTGATCTGGGTAGAAGTGAAGGCTTTTAACATCAGTCTGGAATTTGCACAATTCTTACAGCCCAGTTTGCCATTGTGGCTGTAGCCACAGCCAGGCTGCAGAGCATCTGGAAATAACAGATAAAAGCAGTTAATGTAGATGCAGCAGTGCTCGTGATTTCTAGATATGTTAAAATTAGATAAATAAGTGGTATATCTACATCATGTCCACTTCCAGAATACATCAGTTATCTCAGGCTTGGTACTCGCATGCAAGTCACCTCTGTGTGTGTGTCTCTCGATAAATAGCCCGAGGGAACTCCATAGGCTCATCTCTTTGTCCCCACCATATGCACCAACCCATGGTGGGGTTTCCTCCCCGTCTCCGGCCCTTTTCACCACGTATATAGTGAAACTACATCCATGTCTGGTCACAGTTCTGTTTCTAACCAGCCTGAAAATTTTCCACGTCCATGAGTTGTGTTTTTCTTGAACTAAAAGCTGCATGAACAGATCTAGAAAAAGGTATATATTTTCTTCTGAGTGGTTGATATTTGAGTAACTGCAGTGAAGCAGGAGGTGGAAGGTACTCAGTATTTGCCAATATTAAGGAGAAATATGTTAATTCTCTAAAAGCAGTGCATGCTACCATGTTTTTCCAGTAGTTGCTAGGAAGAAGATTAATAGTCAAAATTCTGTAATGGGAAATACTTTAGCTATTTTTACTTAAATTTGGAAAAACCCAGCCTCCTTGGTGCAGATATTTTTTGTGTTGTTCCATGGGCATATAGCACAGCAGTATATGTCCATGCTTTGGAGATCATGGGACTTTATGCTATCTTTGTAGTAGAAACAGAATTCTTACGATGTTATCATACAAAATATGAATTTTAATTTTAAACTTAATGCTCTGCTATGACAAATATGTAAACTTGGCTTTGGAGCAGCAGTATGCACTTCCTGGAATTCTGTGCATAGCATGGTTATAAATAAGCAGCAGGTTATTTGGGAATCACTAGGGCTGATATCTGGTATCATAAACAGTATCTGGGGGAAATTGTTTTCCCTGACAGACAGTTGATTTTTGAAGAATGCAATATGCTTTATTTTGAAAATTCATATCTTATTAATGAATACCAAGTGTACATCGAGCACAGTGACCAGCTGACAAAGCAAACACATACATGCTATTTAATTACTTTATACCTCACCTGTTGCCAAAATTTCATTCCTTTGACTGTTGAATATAACATTTCCAATGTAGATCAAAATGCTAGAATTCCTCATGTTCAGGTAAGATACTGAAATGATTGACACGTGTAGGAATGTCAATGTATGGTTTAAGTCTGGCTTTAAAATAGGTTAATTTCAAATGGAGTTTTCTTGTATTTGTACATGTGTATATAGCATTGGAAACTTTATATATTTGTATTCAATTAAATAGGCTTTTAAAAATCTTTAGAAAGTATTCCCTTTGTTATTCAAGCTCTTAATAAGCTACAACATTCAGTGTTTTCTGCTTTGTCGTTAGGTTTTATTGGTGTATTGTTATCTGCTGTATAACATCATGGTTATAGGAGAATTTGGGATGGAGTAGCTGCCAGAACAGAACCACCCCATTGAGTGGCATAAATTCTGGGTTTCATGTATTAATAAAACCTGGGTCTCGTGAGTGGGTGGTGGTTTCTCACCTTCATCAGTACTTAACATACACACTGTGGACTAAGAAGCTGGTTTGGACTGTCACAGAAAAAGCTCTGCTGAAATAGATAAATAATAACAACAGATAATGTGCAACAATAAAGGGACAGAAACCAGTAATTGCTAAAATAATAGTACTCAACCATCTTTATTTTTGCTTCATTGACTGGATTGATGTTTATGAATTTTTGCTTTTTTGATGTAAAATTACTCCTTTTTCTGCCTTTTCTTTCTATTTGACAGACTAGAGACGACTTCCTGGGTCAAGTGGATGTGCCACTTAGTCACCTTCCGGTAAGCAGTGCTTTTGTTTCAGTGTGCTTTTTTTTGGCATCACCAGATATGAAAAACTGTCATGTGATGTAGAATTTATTTCCATAAGTAGTACAGTTAAATTTTCTTAAAGCAAGCATTCCCAGCATAGTATTAGAGGCTTAAAGAAAAATGTTGTGGACAACAAAGCCCCACCATGCACAGGAATTGGGAGAAATGGTTCCCTTTGCAGGGACAAGGAAGACAGTTGTTCTCTGGTATCTGTTAAATTTCTCGACAACCAGGATTCACTTCTCATCCCGATTATTTCTTAAAATCCTTTTCTGGTCTGAGACAATTCTTGAATGACATGTAGCCAATAGACTGGTCGTTTCTTACTTTACTGTTGGTGATTATTGTCCTATTAATCTTCTGCCTTTTTCCTTTTCATGAATTTGCCTTACAGCTGAAACAGTTGTGTTCTCCCTTAGCAAACTCCATTTGCTCCAGAACTCTTGTTAAAACAATGAAAAAAACCATATTTTGGGGGTCCGATTTATCTGTCTGATTTTCTGTCTAAATAATATCCTGTTAAGGTTATGGGATAGTAGTTCTGTCTGGGAAGGGAATAGTACATTTTGATACTACAAACCTTGTAAAGCCAATAGCCACAGACTGAAACCAGAGAAACTGCTGAACCAGCATGGCAGGGTCTTAAGAAGTTACAAAAATTCAGTTCTTCTGAAAATGTTACAAAATTGCTGATCTTTGTAGCAAATTTAAGTAAAATTGTTGGGTTTATTACTGATTGAAAGTAAACTTGTCTGAAAGACTCCTAAGTAATAATGGAAATAGTGAGATATTAATGAGTGCCACAGTACGTACAACATTCGTTAGACATTGACATTAGATGTTATTGATAATAATTATACAAGCTGTGATATTGCCCGAGCATACATTATAGCTTTTAATGTGCATACAGATAACTTTTAATGTCTATACATGTATAAATAGATTTTTTTTTTCCGTAAGAGGCATAAGGTGCCTATTGCCCTTCCTATGTGATAGAAATGTATGTGTTTTGGACGTTTTCCCAATTTTAAACAGCTTAAATACATTACATGCAAAGAAATAGGAACGAAGTAACTTAGAAAAGCTGATACTTGGAGGGTTTTTTTTCTGTTTTTTTAAAAAGTTATAGTTTAAATATTTGGGTTAATGCCTGCTTTCAGTGTCATTTATTTACAGATGTTTTCTGAAACACCAAACATACCATTGTATGGGTACCTTGGTTTGTTTATACAGATAGGTAAAGTGATAGTGACTGGGATATGACAACTTCATGTCTGGCGGCTGTGTTAGGTGTAAGAGGTGGGCCCTGAGATGACTGCACTCTCCTGTCCTCTCACTGGGGACTTACATACAGTATGAGTGTGCATATCTCTTTCTAGCTCATATTTGAGTGGAATGCTAAACTTTTTCAAGTTGTTTTAAAGTCTTCTACTGTCCTTACATAGGAAATCCAAGATTGTAAAATTTCCTGGATCAGCTACTTAACGGCCGTTGATGAATAAAATCCATTATGCTAAAATGATGAAATTCTGCAGTCCAGAACTTCCCATTTCCTTTTAGGCTCACTAGAAAGTGAATGTGATGCCTGTAGAAAATCCATCCTCACTCCCCATCGTCGCAGAAAATGTCTTCAGTTCCAGAAGCCACTTTTTCCCAAAAAAATTTCCTCTGGGAACATTCACAATATGTATCTCAGAACAGTCCTTCTTTCAGTAGCTGTAACGTAGCAGTGTCTCCACAGGGTGCTTACCTACCTGCCCGTGGGTGCGTTCTCATACTCTGTTATAATTAGTTAGTTGCTTATTAGTTACATGCTTATTAAGGTGGGTGTACTGATTTGATGCTCAGGGAAACACACTGTATATCTTTATGTTCTAATCATATTTTCCTCATTCATCCTTCCAGTACCTTAGTAAGAGACATCGTGGTGTACTTAATAACAAATGTTTGCTTTCTCATTCTAGCTGTAGTGCTGATTTGTTTGTCAAAATCCTGTTTTCTCTAATACTATCAAAATACTATCTGCAAAATTTGGTTAAAATATACAGCTTCTTATTTTATTTATGTTACAGTTGAGTACTAAAAAGCAGTACTTCTTAATCATGCATGCTTTGATGTCCTGTTGATTTGGTTAAAATCTGCTGTCTCTGAAAAAAACGGGAAGTCTGTCTCTCTCAGATTAAGTGGACACTCAGTGCAGGAAATGCCTTGCAGAATGAGTTCAGTCAGTGGAAAGAAAGTCTGTATGGTATTTGATATAATATCTGAGATAATAAGTTAGGATTGATTTTTAAATTCTTATTTATTGACTTTGAAATAGAACAGACAAAGCGTTTAATGAAGAATAGTCTGGGAGTTAGATTATTCCATGTTTAGAAAGGTTTAGTTAAAGAATTGGACTCGAGAAGTATTCCTATTTGTAGGACTAAGGCTGGGAAGGGATTTACAGATATACTGTCATTTTTTTTAGTGGATGGCAGATAGGCGAAACATTCTGAGGAGTACCCACTAACTTTGTGCTAATTTTGAGAAAGTTTGGTGTTAATCTGAGGTACTAGATCTGTAGTCTTACTGGAGTGTGTATGATAATGTGCTCACTCTTTCAGTGTAACACAGTTCATACTTCCAATTTTGTCAGCCCAAGTCGTATGATTGGTTAGAATAAAGTACCCCAAACAGTCAACAGTTGAAGTATGTATATGGATTTCTGGTTCTCTTATTTACCTTGTCGTTTTTAAATTCCTAGTTTTGTACCTATAGCATCTGTGTTCTTGCAGACATGAAGGATGTAAAGTTTTTTGATAAGAAAGCTAAAATTCTTATGTAGTAGAAAGTTTGCAAGATTTAAGGCTTTATGAAACTTACAATTAAATGGAAATCGGAAGATGTAATCTGTCAGCCTGATAATATTACTTATGTATGTCATGTCGATTTCGAAGTCTTAATTATTTTTGAAAGCCTCAACTGCTTTGAAATAAAAAATGAAAGCCAATTCAGGAGGAGTTTTATTTCATCCCTGTTTAATGTGCAGAAAAAACAGACGCAGCCTTTTCTGACACTGCTGTTGGATGACTGGAAGAAGTTGGAAGGGGTCAGTTTAGTTGGTCTTTTCCACCTTTTTCCGAGTTGCGAAGGTTGGGATCGGTTACAGATGAGCTTGGTTCAGCCCATCACTGGTTTTTCTGGTGTCGCCTAGTGGAGTGCCGCTGCAGCTGGGTGTTGACGGCGGGCTGTAACACGCTGGTCTGGAGGTCGGCCTGCTCTGGCGTTGTCATGTAAACCTCTTCTCTAGCGTTTCTGTTGCATCGTGATGTGAACGTTCTTTATATGTCTCTGTGCTTGTGGGAAAGCCCTTTAATTTGCTGTTTTCTTAAATACTTATAGACTGAAGACCCAACCATGGAAAGGCCATACACATTTAAGGATTTCCTTCTCAGACCAAGAAGGTGAGGGGGAGGACCTTTGTATTTTAAAACATTTCTTACTCAAGCTTTGTTGTTTGCAACTATTTAAGAGTTGTTGAATGAAATGTACATCCTTGTCTTCTAGCCACAAATCTCGTGTAAAGGGTTTCTTGAGACTGAAGATGGCTTATATGCCTAAAAATGGTGGCCAAGAAGAAGAAAACAGTGATCAAAGGGATGAATCTGAGGTAAGGCTTAAATGCTTGTGGAAGCATTCAAGTTATTAGAGATTGAAGTACAATTGTAGAAAAAGTTGTACCTTGAAAGATAAAACCCTGGTAGCAGTGTTAGTAGCCGCTTAGTCTTTTCCCCTACTACAGCTTTTTTTTCTCTCTTTTTTTTTTTTTTTAGACGTAGCCGTTTTCTCAACCATTTCAAGTATTTCAAAGGATTTCAGCTGCCATAGTGAATTCTAAAGTTTGTCTCACTCGGTTTGTGAGTGAGTAGAAGTGGAAGTTGTGCCAAATAGAAGAATTCAGAGAGTCTATGCAATTAATTTATAGGCATAATAGTCTATATTAGGTACCTCTTCTTCAGAGGCCATTTCAAAATAGGTGTTATAACATTTTTCTTTGTTTCCTCAACCTTCTCGGTACTCTTATCAGCCATCATCTATTTTAGGAATTAGCTGCAATTACGGCTGACAAAGTGAATGTCAGCCCAAGTTTACCTTCCTTACTAATAGCATGTAACAGTCATCTGTAACCTGAGAATGAGGGCTCTCGCCCCAAGCCATACATCTCTGAGTTCAGAAGTTAGCAGCTGGAACTCTTTGACTTCTTCACTGGGAATCTGCACCTAGCCACCACTAGAATAAGAAACCACCCAAATACGTTTGGGAGTCCCTGTTGTAATATACGGATGGGATTTTATTTTTTTTTGTCATTGAAATGAGGTGCACACTATAACCACGGATTTTATTTGATTTCTATATGGTTTACATTCAAGTAATTTTGAACTTCTCTTTGGAAAACTTTCAGAATCTGCACCTATAGGCTAATGTAAGAAACAATTAAATAACTTCTCTTTAACTTGAACTTTAAAATTTTAACAAATTTTTTTTTTCTTCATTCTGAAGCATGGGTGGGATGTGGTTGATTCCAATGACTCCGCATCTCAACGTCAGGAGGAGTTACCACCTCCTCCGCTGCCTCCTGGATGGGAAGAAAAGGTGGACAACCTGGGGCGGACTTACTACGTCAACCATAACAACAGGACTACTCAGTGGCATCGACCAAGTTTAATGTGAGTGGCAGTGCAGTGCAATGTTCTGTGGATGTGTGCAAAGTTATCAATAAGGGTAGTGATTTTTTCCAACATAATCATTTTAACTTTACAAATTCAAGGCTGGAAAAAGTCTTAAGCAAGGCTTTTACGAAGGAGTTTATAATGGCACACTTCTTTTCGGTCACAGATTAATCATGGTTTGGTTCTGTGCTACGTATCTAAAACTATATTCATGGAAGAGTTTTCACAGATGTGCTAGTAAATTGAGAATGGAAGTCTGGATATCTTCAGTTAAAAAGGAAACTTTTTTTTTTTTTTTAAGAATGAGAGAGGCTTCCCCACCCTCAGCAAATCACATATACACATAGGTATTCTGGGAAATTCCAGGAAATCTGAAGGGGTGGGAGGGAAGTCAGTGCATTAACAACATACCTTAGAATATTGGGAGACAGATGTGGAATTTTTCGGTAAGTAATTTAACAGGAATAAATTACTTGCTTCTATAGAGACTATTGAAAAAGTAAGGGGAAAAAAAGTCAACTCTTCAGTTTTAATTAAGTTAAACTGATTAACTTGAGGAGATCCTGATTGTTATTCAGTGTATAGACTGCATTACCTATGTACAGTGGTTGTACCAATGTGAAGTTCCTGTTCAAGCCTTCGTTATATATTTCTTATAATTAGATTTATAAAGCTGAGGCAAGATTACATTTTAAAATGTATAATTGACAATCTTAAGAGTTATACTGAAATCATGTATTAGTTAAACATATTGCATTATTTTTTATGTAGCAACTATTCTTCCACTATTGCTTATTACAACAGTAATGGTTATTCTTTCTTGAATATTCGTAATCTTAGCTAAATTATGCAAATGTTTGTTGTCCTTATTTAAGGCACTCTTTGTTCTTACATGATGCGTTTACCGTAGTTAGAACTGAATTAAATTTTGTTCTGTAAGTTTTGAACTATTGAAGTATTTGAGCTATTTACTAAGTAATGTGTGTTTTGTCAAGTAAATATCATCAGCTGCTATCGTTTATGGTTGGCAATGGTCATTAAGTGTCTATAAAAAAGCAGGTTTTATAAATTACTTTATTTAGAACCTCCTTGTAATCTGATTATGCTAAATGAAGTAAAGAGTAGATGGATTCAGAAATGTTTGACTGGCAGATACCAAAAAGTAATCAACACTAGAAAGCATCATCATCAGATGGGTGTATAAAATAAAGGCCTCAGGGGTTCGCTTTTAGCTAGGTACCATCACAGGTAGTTTGGAAACAAATGCATAATTACTACTGATAAACTTTGTGCATGACACCAGTCTTGGTGAAGAGTGAAGACTTTAAAATGATGCTGTTTAGCCTTTAAATTCTGTGAATTAATGAAACCACTAGGAGCGGAAGGTCTCACGAGGTTGAAAGTAGGATACATGACATCTCACTTTCAGGCCAGTAACGCAGATCCTAAGTTGGTCATCAAGGAAAATCATTGACTGCTGTACAGTCCATGTCTGCAGTTGGAACATGACAGTAGCTCATTTCTCATAGTTCTTTAAAATGTGCAATGATAAAATGATTGCACAAAGAAGTTTTTCCTGAACATAACCGTCTTTCAAAGTTACAGTCCCTCATCCTGAAGGAGAGGTTCAAATACAATACTGCCTTCTAACAACATGTGCCCATTGAGTACTGAAATAGAGATTTATACCTAGTTGTGCACGTTGAGAAGTCCCACAAGCCAGGCAGGTCTCCATCAAGGGAACTGGGGTATTTTCCACTTCCACCACTGCCGGTGTGAGCCAAGCTAGTGGATGCAGCCAGTTCAAAAAGTTATCCATACCGCAACAGCTTGCATTTGCATCGGCTATCGCAAAAAGGAAAACAGTAGCTGACATAAAGACAGGGACAAAGGTAAAATCCCTGTGTCAGGAATGATTCTGGTCATTACAGGAAAGGATGAGTAATGATGGGTTAGTATATTTGAGCGTGGACTTCCATTTCTGCTCAGCCAACTGTGATGTATGAAGAATGTTAATTTCCACTGTTACATGACAAGTACAAGTTAATTCTAGGGACATTCCAACTGGGCACGAGGAAGATTTTTCACAGTGAGAACAATCAGCCTTTGGAATTATCACCCCAGGGAAGTGGTAAATTCCCCAGCATTGGATGCTTTTAAGTTTTGGTGCTGGGCCATCTCGTCTAGGGTGTGCTTTTGCCGAAAAAGGTTGGACCAGATGATCATTGAGGTCCCTTCCAACCTGGTATTCTATGATTCTATGACAGTCATGACATGCAGTTTTATTTACTTTGGACTGAGGGATTAAGGCATCTTCTGTTTATGAAGTCTGACATGCAAGAATAATGACTTTTATAAACAAAAGCATTACTGAGGTTTTGGAAGCAATAGACAAAATAGGTGTTTTAGTTTAACATTCGTTATCTTCTTGTTATTTTCTCCTTCACGTGCTTTTATTTCCCTACTATCCAGTGATGTGGGGTCCGATTCAGATAACAACATCAGACAAATAAACCAAGAAGCAGCCCATAGGCGGTTCCGCTCTCGGAGACACATTAGTGAGGATTTGGAACCAGAACCTATGGAGAGTGGAGACATTCCTGAGGTACGTAAAGGTCTTGGGTTTAAGAGGTTGACTAAACTTCAAGCTGATGTGTCTCTCATTTGTAAGCTAATTTACTTTACAACATAAATAGTTGTGTTTTTACATGATGTTTGTAGAAATTGCCTTAGTAAAATACCAGTGACACAGTAAAAATCCTAAACAGCTATACTTTCAAGGTCCCATGCATTTGCGGGTGCTTGATAATGTGTGCACAATATTAAATACTATGCAAATTCTGGGAGAAACATTGATAATTCCAAGCACTGCTTGTTATATATATATGTTAATAGAAACACTTTTAATACTGTGCTTTGAATAACAGTGGAATAAGTTGTGAAAAGAAGGGAAAAATAGTGTCCAGAACGGTCATGTACTTTAATTTTCTTTAGTTTCTTGATTTAGAGGAAAGCGCAGCTATTGGGTTTTTTCCCCCAAAATACTTGGTTTTAGTTAGAATTCTTATTAATCTTATTAACCAGGGTGAGTGTTTGTTTAATTTGTAGCTAGACTAAATAAATTAAATTTGGTAGATATTTGTAGGCCTAAGTGAGAGTTTGTGCAAAGTTCCATTCAACTTTAAGGAGTATCTTATTATGTGAATCACAGGCAAAATTCTTAGTGAAAGCTAGTTTTGGGTCACTAAATGTTATTCAGGGCAACAAAGAAATTGCTTGAACTATTGTTGCAGTCATCACCTGTTAGTATTTGATTTGTAGATTCTAATGAGTACTTTCTATTATGCATTTTATTCTAAATTAAAATTAACAGTTGTTTCTTAAAAGTTTTTAGTAAGAGTACAGAATTAGTTACATTTTGAACAAAATTTCAAATGGAATTTATTTAATGAGAGCTCTTCTTCATGCATCTTTCCATCTACATCATTTTCTGTGTTGAATCATAAAGCACTGTGCCATCATCAACATGAAGCCCGTTCTGAAGTCAACGTGAAAATTGTTTTTCCCTGTGTGACTACTTCACACGGAGTAGAACATTTCTGTGTTCTAGGGACTGGTTTATTTTGTTAAAGGTCAAGGCTGATTGTCACACCTGTGTTTGTCACAGTGAGGTGGTCACATAGAAGGCACAGGGAAAGAAAACAGTCTGTCTTTATAAATACTTAACATAGTTTTTTTTTCTCTTTTGTTAGCCTTGGGAAACCATTTCAGAGGAGGCAAGTGCAAGTGGAGATTCCTTAAGCTTGTCCTTGCCACCTCCTCCTGCATCTCCAGTATCCCGTACCAGTCCTCAGGAGCTGTCTGAGGAACTGAGCAGAAGACTTCAGGTCACTCCTGATTCCAATGGGGAACAACTCAGTTCTTTGATTGTACGTGACATGCTGCTCTTTCCATATAAAACTCTATTACTGTAATCTTCTGTTAATTTAACATAATCTGAATCGGATATAACCATAGTCATAATCTGAGCATAAAGTAAAAATTACCTTCCAAAAATTATCTTCAAAAAAATGCATCATAATTTTACCATAAAGCAAACTGCCTTGGACAACAGAATTCCTCGGTTTACATTTAATGTTTTCTGTTGTGTGAGTTTAACTTCTGACTCTGGCTACTGTTATATGTTTAGTGAAACAAAATATGTAATACTAGAAAGTATCAAGCTAACAATTTTGAAAAGAAAGAGGAAAAACTGCTAATGCTTTTTCAGTCATCATCCATTTTACGACATGGTAATTTTTTTAAGTTCAGTATTTTAACTACACATGTTAGTATTGAAGCATGTGCTTTCTTATATTGGGGTTTTATAAAGCCCTCATAGTTTACTGGATCAACTATTGTAAGACTAATAAAGGATTAGAATTGGAAGTAGGTAGTTCTGGTGAAATCCACAAGTTTGTAAATGGCTAGTCTGGAAAAAACTTGTCTCTCACCATAAGAGTTTATTTGAGTTAAAACCAAAAAATGTTCTCTATATTTGTGTTACCCATTACTTTGTCAGACTGATGGTACCCTAAAAATTAAGGATAATACACTTGGAAGTGGGGGAATGTCTTGTGTCTCTTTGATTAAGAAAACAATTTTAAGTATTAAACAGAACATCATGCTGTGATATATTTTTTTTTAATTTTATTTTTTATTCTTGGTATATGCCACCAAGGTACCTTTGCAATTGAAGAGATAAGAAATTGTATTTACTCTTGTTCCGATTAAATAGAATCTTGATTAGGTGCAAGTTTTTCACAAAGAGCCTATGCAATAGGTGTCTTATAATGATTTGAATGTTATCTAGAGGTCAGTTAGCAAATCATAGTTCTGATGGCTAACCATCTGCGTAAAGAGTCACTTGTGCTTTTGTAGATAACTGCAGATTTTAGTAGACCTTCACTTGGAGGGCAGGAGGTTAATCAAATCATTTCAGTGGCAAGATCAGGGCCTATATTTTTATTACACTAACAATAATAAATAAGTCATATAGCTGCAAAGTTATCTTAATCAAAATAATTCAATAATGGTACTCCTACATAAACTAGCTCTTTTTTGAGCTATTAAGTAATAGCATCTTTATCAGTGCAATAAAAATTATCCTCAGACCGCACTTGCAAAGTAAGAAATTGTCAAAGCATTCAAGTTCCCTGTTACTGTGCATTGCCCAGTGTAAGAGTGTTGGGATGCTTAAAGGAGCAGGAAAAGACGGACGGCGAAGTGACCCTTCAGATGCCTTGCTGGCGCACCCAGAGCCTGCGAGCGGGTCGGCGGTGTTCAGCCTGCAGCCCCAGCAGCTCCGTCAAGGCAGCTCGTGTCTCTGAACGGGGCTTCCCGCAGCTCTGGCCTCCGAGAGCTCGCTGGCCGGATCCAGCACCTGAGTCTGAGCTGCTTCCAGGTGAACGAACAGTGCTCACCCTGGGGTAAGGAATCCTCCCAGTTTGGAGGCTGACAAGCACAGTACAGAGACATCCGAGAGCTTCGTTTGGATTGAGCCGGGTAGGCAGGAAATGTTTGGCGCTTCCAGCTGAACACAAGCTGTAATCCATGTGCTCAGGTATGTCCACGTGACGTTTCCTCTTGATCCAGATTCCCGAAGGCTTGTGAGATCAGCTTCGTGCCTTTACTTGGAGGAAGCTTGGTTCCAGGGTTTTTCCCAAACCCACCAGCTCTAAACTGGCCTTAGATAAAGCTGGCTCAGATCTCCGGGTTGTAGGCTGAAACTAGAAGCCCTTACAGTTGCGTTTCCCCAACAACATGCCTAGGATATCCAGCCTCACCTTTGTTTTTGCACAGAGACAGCTCCAATGTCTCTACATCCATACATAGGTCATCTACAACACGGCTAAGTTGCCAACAGATAGTTGAGGAGTGATTGTTTGTGTGTTAAAGTATTTTGTCACTCTCCTCATCTATCTATGTGATGCCAGAAAACACTTCAGACTTGCTGGTCAATACATTTGTCAGACAAATCCTTTCACGTTAAACTTTAGCATAACACAAACGCATGAATTGCATCTTTTTTTCTATATTTTTTTGTAAACACTGATCTTTTAACAGAATGTGCTCTTAGGACTTTCGTTTTCAAGTAAGAGTTGGAGTTTCTGTTATGTCCTTCAAATACTTTGCTTCGTGGTGTTGCTTTGTTATCTTTCAGTGGTACATAAGGGTGCCCATGTGAGTGGTTATAAATAGGCTAGGTCATTTGCTTGTTTATTAGTGCATTCAGACTCGTACCATTAATATCCAAAAAAGGGTAATGCTAGTTACTCTTTGATTAAAGATGAGGTACCAATTATGCAAAATAATAAGTTTAAGAATTACCCAAGGCTTATTTCTCTGCATGGAACTTAAAACCTCAATCAAACCACACAGAAAAACTGTGAGAAAATGCATTTGAAGTGAAATGCTATTTGATTGATTCTGTTGAATACTGTAGGAATACTGTATTTTACTGAATACCGGTCAGCCCTGAAGTGGTCAGGCAGTTGGACTAACTAGATGATCTCTTTAGGTCCCTTCCAACTGAAGTATTCTATACATGGCTTTCTTTGTTGCTAGCTCTCATGACTACAGTATTTGTTGGGGTTTTTTGGTTTTTTTTTTTCATTATATGGGATTTCTCATGAGAGTAACAAGAAGTGGTTGCTGATGCTATGCCTAGAGCCTTCTAGATTTCTTGGTACCAGCTATGGGGATATTTCAAAATTACTGTAATACTGACGTGTTTCTTATGTTGGGCTACATGTAGAATGGGTATTAATTCTACAGGGCAATGGTTGCTAACTGGTGTAGGCAGATCATTATTTCCTTCTTAAATATAAAGAATATTAGTGTGGCACATTAGTTCCTTCTGAAACATTTTTTTAATTGGATAGTAAACATCTTGTTATCTAGAAGAAAAAGATGAAATTATCTTTAGCGGTCTTCCTAGTAATTTTGGGATGTGAAAAAGCCTCTGTGTCTGTGAGTCTCAAAAACAATGCTGTAGCAAGTAGAAAATGTAATTATTGATTCTTGTCATATCTCAGGTGTTGTCCCTTTATAATCTGAGCATGTCCCATATGGAATGGAATTCAGTCACTTGACACCACTGTGCTTTATCACCTTATTTTTGATAAATCTCACAGGTTTGTGAGGAATTACATTTTACTATGAAGCAGACATACTAGCATTTCTGCTTTTTTTAGGGCTTTTTTGTTTCTAATTCATGATCATGAAAGATGTTCTTGGGAAGTTTAAAAACTAGAAGGCAAAGAGAAGAATTAAGACTTGATTTTTTTAAAAGAAATACTGTAAATTTTTAAGTAAATAATTTTTAAGACTTTGAGATCTCTTCCATAGTATTTAATTTTGGATTTATTTTTTTAATGTCTAATTTTTGTCAATAATGCATGCCATCTGTGGATTTCACCATGAACTATATGAAAACCAAGGTGGAACATTCACTCCCTGAACAGCTGTATTACAGCTACAGTTTTCATTGCAATGTCTGTTTTTAAGAGAAGTGTCATCTGCTTAATTTTTGTCTAAGAAACAATGTTAACTTAATTGCTAAAATTTTTTTTCCATCCGTCTTAAAATTTTTTCTTGCCAGACAAATTGGCCTGCTTTTATGCTAAAGTTTCCCATCACTTACACTTAAAAAATCATGTGGGACAGAGGATTTTTAATGTAAGCATTGCCCTTTCTATTTGACCTTTCCAAAGAAATTCATAGCAATTCACCTGATCCCCACCAATTTCAAACCAGAATTCCTGGAGTTAGTATTTTGACGTGGTATAATACTACTGCATTCTGCCACTGTCTTTATGATGGGGGGGGGGGGG
>JAVJGG010000074.1:82895892-82922357 GCA_035590195.1 Aviceda cuculoides
TTGGCCCCCCCCCCCTTTTTTTTTGTTTTGTTTTTGTCTTACAAGATCTATGAAGGGTCTCTGTCAGCAGAGAAATTATATATGCCACCACCTGGTAAAATAGAAGTAAATACTAACTGTTTACAGGAGATTTATATTTATAGGTGCCCTAATGATCATTAGAATATAGAGTTCTATCTCTAGCAGTTAGTTTGATTTGGCATGAAATTTCTAGATTAACTCCAGCCAGTACACTTCTGAGCACTTCTCTGCCATTTGTTAAACAGTAAACTTGAAAGCTGTCTTAATGTTATTATTGAAGAATAAGCTAAGCATCATGTACTAAGATGCAAATTTGGAAATTTCTGAATACGCCAACAGATGATCTCAGCAGGGCTCCCACTGTGGCTGCAATCCCAGTGCAAGTTCTGCAGAACTTGCTGCTTTCCCAGCCAGAGGCTCATAGACACGAGAACCACATAATCATCCCCGGTGTAGGATTGTCATCCTCTCGTGCCCCTGTGCAAGTAGTGAATATAGGGGTTAACTGGGGCAGTGAGCCATACGTAGAAATTTGTTAACTCTAGCCTATTGATATTTCAAGGACTACATTGCCAGTATTTAGGCATAAGTTGTACATTTTCCTTAAACTGCTTATGTTCCCTCCAGGTTCTCTAAAATGTCTTCCAAAGATATTTGAAAATAGTTTTTCAAAAGGTCCATGGTATTCTCATGTCCCATAATGTCTTTAGTTAATCTTCCTCTTCACTGCTGATTCCACAACTGTTAGTTTTCCTGTATGTTTTCCCAGATGGGATGGCCTGTCCTATTCTCTTAGATTAGGTCAATAAAACATTGTGACGTGGATGCTGAAGATGAGTACAAGATGTGTATCCATGTAATTTCCTTTTCTCAGTTGATTTGAAACAGTCCAGGATGGAATGCTGAGAATTCAGATTTTTCATTGCTTGCCCTGTTTCTGTAGAGGTATTAAAACTAAAGGCATGGTAATGTAAATATTATTTTTTAGGGGTTTGGATTAAATGGGAGAAAAGTAAAATTACTGAATAAATCCCCATGTTTTAAGACACCTTAACTTAAAGACATCTTTCTTTTTTTTTTTTTCCAGCAAAGAGATCCCTCTTCAAGATTAAGATCTTGCAGTGTAACAGACACCGTTGCTGAACAGTCTCAATTATCCTTGGTAAACCAAAGCTAACTTCTATTTCTTTCTTTTTGTTTGAACACTCTCTGATTCTGAATAATATATTTTTTTAGGTCAGTTCTAGTCAGATATAGATCAGTAACCAGTATGGGCCTATGACTATCCCAAATAGTAATGGATACAAAATTAATATCATCATGGTCAGCAACTAAAAGGAGGACATTCATGAGAGAGAAAAATGTTTTGAGACTGAGAGCGTAGTCATACTAACTTCAGTTATCTAATGTTGAAATTTTGGTTACTACACTTTAGATATATAGTCAGTGGAGATAGAAAATCCTCAAAGGGGTGTTTTCAGCTGGGGTAGGAGAGGGCAGGAGCACCATCTGTGCTTGGAACTGTAGCAACTGCAGGACTCTCTTATCAGGTATATTTTTGTGTCCCATAAATTGATTTTACTTGGAATATATAAATCTGGATAACGTTAAAAAGGATTGGCTTTTTACCTAGTTGTAGTTAAAAGGAGCCTTTTTGTGATAGTCCTTATATGATAGAACTGAATAGAATTGCATCTGTTGTGTTTTTTAATATGAGTGATTCAGCTAAGCAACTTCTGCAATTTTATCTAAGTAGATTCTTCAAGCAGGAAAAGGTACAAAGATGTTTTTTAAAAATAGGTTCTCTTTCACATGATAACCATGCACAACTTTGATCTGATTGATAGAAAGTTCTACGTATTTTGTCCTACAACCCTAGTATGAGGATTGCAAAGGTGGTAGGCTGTAGAGAGACTACTTAAAATAGGATTGTGCAAGATATGCTTTTGAATAACACTGTTCACATTTTCAAAATAATTTAGTACTTAAAAAAATCATACCTTTCTTCCAGGTTTTTTTTCCCCAATTTTTTATTAGAAATGTATTACATATGAATCTGCAAATAGCAAATTTGTATATCTTTTTATGGAACTGTTGATTAACAGAGTATATCAGTAAGTTTGTTGTTAAAGCTGATGTCTCTCCTTTGCTTGTTCTTTCTCTTGCTATTGGGCAGATGTTTACAATAACCATCGTGTTTTTCTCTCAGTTTAATTTTTTCACAAGTTCTAGAAGTTCTTTAGTGTATCTACACTTGCTGCTTACAGATGCATGTAATAGCTGTTGTTCAAAGAACTGTTTCTGAAGTATTATCTGTCTTTTTACTTTCTTTTCTGGGTAAACAATGGTGTGGTTTCCAGTACAATTACACCTTAAACTGTTTTTCTCTCTACTAGACAAAGTTGACTCCGAATGCAGTCTGTTCCAGAGGTGTTCTGCTGCTTTATTTAATATCACTTTATGGAGTCTGAGTTTCTTTAACTGGTGTAGTCAGATTGGGATTTTGATGTGTCTTTTACTTTATTATTGTAGAACACTCGTTTCATTAGCAGACGTTCAAAACAGCAGAATTGAAAGCATTGCTCTAAAAGAAGGATGTTACCTGATCTTAACCATATTTAATCCTTACTAAGCTAATGATAATTTACCTTCTAGCAACTAAATACATACTTTCTTTATAAATAGAGTGCTCTCCTTGACTGTATTAATCCTTACTGAAAATTCACAGTATAAGTTCCATCTTTTTCATCTGACTTCTGTGCACTCACTGATGACCAGAATGTATCAATTTTGTTTTTAAATACCATCTTTATGGGCAGAACATGCAAAATTTATTGGGGAGGGGCAGGAATCATGTTACATTTAGAATAAATCTTATTATTATCATTGGCAGTACTGAACGTATAGAATTGGATACAAGAAGTCTTGAAATTAGTTCCCTTGGTGGTTATTGTATGAGATTCTGACTTGGTTATCAGTGATTGATGACTCAATTTTTTTGCTATTATCTTAAACATTATTTCCATCTAATTGCGCTCATTTAATAAATTTGAGTGTCTGTGATTACTTACTCCTAAAGATGTGACAGTAATCTGTGACCTTCATCACTAAATATACTTATCTGTAACATTAATTATCATTTAACAGCAGAGTGGTCCATCTAGGAGAGCTCGTTCTTCAACTGTCACAGGTGGTGAGGAACCAACGGTAATAATACTCTTTATCAAGCACTATCTCTAAATAAAATGTGGGTAGATATAGGTCTTGTACAGTAAGGAACTTCTTTTCACAAAGCAGCAGTGTGTTGAATGAAATACAGCCACTGAATCAATAGTTGTATTTTTTTGTTGTTTCAAATTTTCTCAAAATTTCTCAAAACCCTGCAATTTCACTCAAATACTAGCATGTTTTAATGATGTGGATCTGCCACTAAGCTATGCACTAAGGAAATACCATAGGCTTCTAAAAAATGAGAGATACAATACCCAATTCATTAAAAACTGATACTGAAAGAATCAGCTGTTAGAGACATCAAATCAGTATACATGTAGCTGGTTTTTAGCTTGCATCTGTCTTCCCTTACTCTCCATTAGACTAATTAATTTTAATTCTTAAAGTTGATCTTAATTTGAGAACTGTGGAGGTACAGTGATATATCACATAGTTCTTAATGGTCTTATTTAATGCCAGTTTTCATGTTCTAGTAGTTGTTCAGCAGTCCAAGGCTGAATTTTTACTTTGATCATCCAATAAAATTCTGGAAGTGCTTTTCTGAAAGTGTAATACAAGGAGAGTGGTTTTAATTTATATTGGACTTTGTCAGAAACATCCCATTCTTATTTAACCCGGTTAAATGTCAGTCTGAAGCAAGTTATTTCGTGGAGATCATTTTACAGTAACTATCATAAATACCTTATATGAATATATGCACTCCTAGATAATATGTTTCAGGGAGAGAAATATAATTTAAACTTGGTGTGTTTCCTACTTGTATGTGGTAAAGTCAGATCTTAATTTGGGTGTTGATGCGTCGTTCTGTAATAGTGTCTATATTTACATATTTACTGGGTTTGAATTTTAAAATCGGAGGATTTTGTACTTGTTCCTGCAAATAGCGAATTTTTTTGTGTCCTTGCAAAACCTGCTTGACTCGTTAATCATTAGTTAAAATGTGTGCTATATTGAACTGTAGTGTACAGAAGGTCTTTTGTTGGCAAAGCATCTTGTCTTGATTGTACATTTTAGAACAAAATACAAATATTTTTCTGCAAGTAAGTGAGTTCAGACTTAACTGACTCATAATTAATACAGCTATATCATAGATGTTTTACCCAATTATATTGCAGCTTACTAACGGGCCCTCACCCCCCCACTTTGTTTTTGTTCAGCGTGCGTTTACGCTCTGAAACCCAAATCTGTAGAGGACTTAAGTCTTAAATTAGGATTCATGCATTTAAATCCAAAAGCATTCTCTTCAAATGTTGCCATTCTCTTTGTCCTTTAGGAACCTAAAGTTTGTAGACTTACAGTCTGTCAACAGTAGAAGTTTCTGGGTCACTTTAGGTTTGCTTTCAGAATCCCTACAAAACCCCTCCTTGGACTGGGACCCTCAAATCAGACGTTCTTCAGCCTCAGTCCCTAAAGCAAGTCCCTTTAGCAAGACTGCCGTGGCGTCTTAAGAAGTGACGATGCTCCTCTTTATAACCGGCTTAGTTAAGTTACTTACGGGCAACAAGCACCGAGTTCTCTGCCCTCCTGCGCACGAGGCGATTTGAATCCACGTGGCTCCGTCGGGAGCAGTCCCAGTGCAGGGCCGTCTCTCCTCTGGAGCCTGTTTTGCAGCGAGAATGGAAGTCGCCTTGCCCCGGCAAGGCCGCGGTACCCGCGCTGACGGCCGCCGCGCTCAGCGCGTGCAGCAGCAGTCGCTCCCGAGAGCGGCGTGCCCGGGCTGGTTGCTCCAGTTACTGTTGGTCTGTGAGAGCCGGCGTTACGGCCACGGCCCCGCTCTCTCTGGGTTAGCGTGTGACCGAAGTGGGAAGGGGTCTGTGTCGGTTTGTCATTCGTCTTGGCAAGCTTTGGGGCCTGAGGAGGCCGTTAAAGGGCATATTCGTACAAACTAACATCACCTGCTTTTTTTTCCCCCTGTGGGTCCGAGTCTAAGCATTTAGATAGCTCGTAAGAAATTGATACACTAAATATTATGTGTAACTGTAAAAATGGTGCATCTACCCTAGATACAGCATGGGTGACTTTTTATATTGGTCAGTAACAGAAGATGAGCAAATTTGTTACTTGAATGTGTGTAATGAAGTAGGTGATGACTGTGGATAAAGTCATTTATCTACAGTGTTTATAAAGTGTTTGGGTAAATGTGTCTGTGGTTATTAACCACTTTGCTTTACAGGAAATTTTTTTTTTTTTTTTTTTTTAAGTTCCCAAGGACCTTTACCATTCCTCCATGAAGGGTACAGTGTAAAACTAGTCTAAGCAAAACATAAATTAATGCATCATGTGTCCCATCATCTCCATCTTCGTGACATTTTGTCCTTAAACCATAATACTTTTTCTTCCCCCACTATTTACTGAAGACGGTTGTTAAAAAGCATTCAGGTTTTGGGTAAAAGGCTCTTGATAGATCTCCCAAGTTTCTGCTCTATGTGGTAGAATATCTTTTACACTGGTATCTAACATATGGAAAGGAGATTGAAGGACAAACTGTTTTACGGATTGCATTAACCCACGATGAATAGTAAGGAGAAAGGCTGCTGATAGCTGAATTTATTTTGGTAGAGTGTTAAAGAGAAAGGAGGGATCGGGTGGCATAACTAGAGCATCTTTCTTGTGTTTCTGTATCCTCACAGCTGAAGTTGATAATTTGCAGCATGGCATTATATAGTGAATAGATTTTGTATTATTACAACTAAATGATTCGAGTTTTTAGCTTAAAATGTCTGAATTTTATGTTAAATATATTTAGCTTTTTTCCATCAGAAGAATGGTCATCAGTGCAGTTGTCACTTTACCAGGAAGACTCCTGTCTAAAACTAGAAAGCTTAACAATTGGTTTCTAACCTATGTGAAGGTATTTGATAATTTTCAAGGCTGATTCTGCCCTTGGTTTTATTTTAAGATCATACTAAAAATTTTTAAAGAGTATTCCTTAAACATCTTTAATCTCTTACTCATGTGCACTGCTTTGTATTCCAACATCCATCTCGGGTGTTCACAGAACTCAATTTGCATTCACCTAGTGAGAATTAAAGAGCTCAGAGCCATGTATGGCTTTGTACTAGTTAGTACAAAGAGTTCCGACTCTGCAGGACTGAGTCTTCAGTCATTGATCTTTACCAAAATCATTTGCCCGGAGAGCTGATCCCCTTCTGCCTGCACTTAGGCTGCTTGTCTATGAATCAATGCCGATATCTTTATTAAAGGTACAAAATAATTGCTGGGAAGAGTTGATCGCTAGCACAATCTCCAAAAAGAGTAGTATGTCTCAGCCTCACATCAAGAGAATGAGTAAATCAGTGAGGTAGGGGTAGATACGGGTTTTTCTTTCATCCATTCTGTGGGAGCCTGAGTTAAACCACTGTAGGCAGAGACATGTATCATGGTAATGATATCAACAATTTAAAGCAAGCAAAGGTGCCTCTGCTGCGAGCTTTTTTGAGAATTTTGCCCACATCTGAGATGACCATCTGAAACATAGCCATGATAAAAGCAGACTGCTAGATGAAGGCGTTTTGGTTTGTTTTCTTAGAATTACAAAGCTGCCTACTTCTAAAGGAACTAATATTGATGATGAATTAAAGCACTGCACAAAGTGGTAAGAGTGCAGTTCAAGCACTGTTTTGTACTCTGTCATGTGATAAAGACCTTTAGGTTTCATCATCCTGCTATGAAGGCAGATATTTTGAAAGAGTGAAGCAATCTCTAGCATTATAGTCTCCTGATAATTATTGTATAAATATATATTTTAATGTATAAATGTATATTTTAATGTGATTAATAATTAAACCAAGTGCATATTGAACCAAAGATCCAGACGTGGATACTGAAAAGCACCTTGCACAAGCTGAGTCTTTGATGCAATTATTAATACATGGGCTTCATTAGAGAGCAAAAATACTGTCCTGCAGAGTTTCGCAGTTTGCTTCTATATGCTGTGAATGACAGAAATTCCTGTATCTCTCTAGCTCTTAGTATTTATATCAATTACATGAGAAAAACACTGTATCCTGAGTATTCTGATTTTCTTGTTTGCTTCACGGACAGCCGGGATACCCGTTCTTAATCTGTTACACAAGCAAGTGATGTCTTAAGAGGAGTCCCAAACTAGAAAGTGACTAAGCTTAATGTAGATTTACGTAGAGCGTATGGTCTAAAAATGGTAACTCCCTGGGCATCCTCCCCTTCTAAAATACATATTCAGGTGCCGACAGGGTCAATGTTAAAAATTCTCTCTAGACTATTTTTCTTCAAGAAGCTTTGCCATTTGTGTTACAGTGTTTTGGTGGGGTTTTTTTGGGTGGGGGGGCCTCCCCCCTTCTCTGTGTGTCCCAGAAAAAAATGTCAAATTGGTTTAAGCATTGAATATTTTCCTCACAGGAAGTGCACAAGACAATATCAGCAACACACAATGACATAATTATTGTGTTGAATGGTGACATAACGTGTTTAATGACAATTAGTGCCTTTGGCACCATTATCATTATCCATGTATTTTCATTAGAACAATGTCTTTCTTCTGAAACTTTTAGTAAAAAAATCTTTTCATACTAAAGTTGGGGCTCCAGTTTGGGGTGTATCTTGTGTCTTCAGGACACCTAACCCTCAATGCAACATTTTAACTATAACAAAATGGTTAAACTTCAGTTTTTAAACCCACAATGGTTTCTTGCAACTGATTCAAGACACCCTGTGGTAAAGAAAAGAACAGAACCTGAGAGATCTTGACTCAACTGCATGGTTACTTCAATTCTTACTTATCCATACTAATAAAAGGAAAAAACATCCACCTTTTTAAGGAAGAATCATTAAAACGCAAAGGTCCTTTTTGTCATTATGTGTAATCTACAAATTAAAAAGTTTGAGGGTGTACAAGCTTAACTGCTTTCTGAACAAGATGCCTGAATCAGCAAAAGGGAATCAAAAGATCTATTGTGAGAAAAAATTATTTGCCTTAAAGGTACATGAAGAGCTTATATTAAATGAAATCAGAAACCATATTTTTCTGTATGTTTGTTGTGTTTAAGGATGTTATAACTTAAGTTCCTCTTTTTTAAACAACAGACTTATGAAATATTTTTTTTTAAGCTATTATAAAATAACAATACAGTAATTTCTTGCTTGAACAGCCTTCAGTGGCCTATGTACATACTACACCAGGCTTACCTTCAGGCTGGGAAGAAAGAAAAGATGCAAAGGGCCGTACTTACTATGTCAATCATAACAATCGAACCACAACATGGACACGGCCCATTATGCAGGTATGAAGATCTGTTATAATGCTTAATTTAGGTAGCAAACACTTATCATGTACTATAATTTCAGTTGAAGCAGGTCTTCAGAACTCTGAAACATTAAAACAAAAAGTCCTAAGCATTGTCATGACAACTCAGGATAATCATAAAAAATTGCAATGACTGAGATTTTTTTGTTACTTCTTTTAACTATATTAAGGTATAGGTTAAGATGTTTGCTACAATGGAAGGAATTTGCAGAGAGGTACATATGAACTAATTAAAGGAGGCAAATGCATTCTTAGGATTGAATTTGAAAGTTGTGTTGATCTGTTAATAGTACCATATAATATTTGCCCTTCCAATGGAATTAAATACTTCAAGAAAGTATATTTAATATTTCATAATAACAATAAATAGTTACATCATTTTTTAAGCGTGCTAACTCTGGATGAACTGTCTTTCTGACAATATGCTAAGTCGGTTTTGTTTCTGAACTAGCTTGCAGAAGATGGCATGGTCGGGTCAACAGCAAATAGCGCCAACCATTTAAGTGAACCCCAGATAAGACGGCCTCGAAGCCTCAGTTCGCCAACAGTAACTTTATCTGCTCCACTAGAGGTGAGACACCATTGCCAAGAGAGGTTACTTGTGCCTGACTTCTCGTTCTTTGTCGTCCTTACAACTTGTTATTTCCTTTTTAGTTATGCAACACAGCCACTTTTCCCTATTATTGACTCTACCCTAATATATTGCTGTTTTCTTTAGCAGTTCTCCGTATGGATCTTGATATTGTACAATAGTATTACTTCACTTTTATGGTCATTGAATGATGTATTTTATATATGATTATTTGGTTTGGTCAGCTAAAACATGATCTGTATGCATGTCTGAAACGCACTGTTGTGCCTCCCTTCAAGTGCTGTGAGTGTAATAAGGCAGAAATATTTTTTTTAAGTTGAAACATTTATTTTGATGCTGGTAATTTTGAAAATAATACATGCAATTGAGTTTGGAAAATATTTGAATTAAGATAGTGATTGTGTTTTATATTCCTTGTCTTTCAAAAGGGTATTTAATTTCTTTTAAGTATCTTTAAAAGTAATTCAGAATACTGTTGAATGATGTTTACTGAAGCAAGTGTGAAGAATAACTTAAGTGGCTTCTTACTTCAAAGACAATGTGTGTTTTACTTCTGAAAGTGCGATTAAAACTCTTGAATCAGTTAAACATGGCTCTGTTGAGGAGAGTAAGTTCTTAAAAATTTCTTCTTCAAACTTAAAGTATGGCACCTTATTTGTCCTTCTCTCTCATTTTTCCTACTTGTGTCCCCTTTGCCCCTCCAAAAGTTTGCCAACAATCAAGTGAAGATTGTTAACATTTAATTCATTTTATGCATCATTCTTTGTTCCTTATACTGAAATGTGTTCAAACTGTTGAGCAAGTTGTTAAAAGTAGGATTACTGGACAGATTGCAGTGAGGTGATTATAGTTCATATTGAAAATAAATTATCTCTACGTATATGTAATTCAGATAAACCCTTTAACAATTAACTACTTAAAACTACCCTTGCCACTGTTAATTTTGAAGACCAAATTTACTGTAATTTGAGTAAATTAAAAGATTCTGAATATCTTAAACTAAAACGTTAAGGGCGTTCCTCTCCCTGTTTTAAACAGTTGAGCTGGTGGAAGTCACTGACTAAGCATCTGGAACTTGAGCTAACTTTTTAGGGCAATAACCTATTCCACAGCTACAAAATCAGTATTCTCTTCAGAATATTCAACTAATCAGTTTGGTGGTTAGTTTGTTCAGTGCTCACAAGGGTGCTGAAGAGCACAAACTTGTTTTGTTATACCCACCTTTTAATTAAATTTTTTAAAAAAGGTAAGGTGTAGACTTACTAATATTAAAATCTGAAAATGATACAAATGTGAGAAAAAATTAGTTCAACTATTTAGAAGTTACTTCTTTTGTTTAAATGCTTATTTTACTGTAAAATATTTAACTTCTTTGTGTACAAGATATATGGAAAGCTTGTATTTAAGGCAAGATATTTTAAATGCTACTTTTGAACACTGTAATCTAACTGCATTTTCTATCCAAATGCAGCTCAAAACAGGCCACAAATAAGGCTAGAATAATTTTGTAAATATCAATGTTGGTGCCTCATTTTCTAACATAATACTTTTAATTACCTCTTTTTTTTTTTAATGTAGGCTAAGTTAGAGAATTGCCAAAATAAGCATGTGTAGATCTACTGAATCTTAATAATTAGCAAAACAAGAAGAAAACAAACTGTTCTCATGTATCAGTTAACGAGAATATGTTTTTGGAAAATAACTGAAAAGTACAAATGCAAGCAAGATGTAAACATAGTATTTAGGTCTTGTTATCTGATTGTGGTGGTCTGTATTTTCAAAGGTGAGTAAATCTGAATCAAATTTTTCAAGCTGTTTAGGCATCTAAACATGCAGTTTCCCAGTGAAATTTAAAAAAAAAAAAAAACAAAAAAACAAACCACCACAGAAAAACAAATATATGATGTAACTTACATTTTTAACCAATAGGCATTAAGCAGTTTTGCAGCTGTGATAATTTACTAAAAAAAAAAAAAAAAAAAAAAAAAAGTCCGAGATCTGTAATTGCAAACCTCCATTTATTTTAGGAATTTGTTTTAAGTTCATATTTAACTGTTTTGTCTGAAGTTATAGTTGATAAATGCATTGAAAAGTGGATAACATCACCTCACGTTTAGGATACTCTCTTGTTGTAAAGTAACATGTATCACACCACAAAGCACGAAGCAATGCGTTTATTTTTTACTTTGTAAAATGAAATACCGACAAGTACAGGGCAGCTGCAGTAAAACATATAATCAAATGTAAAAACTGCGGACATTCTCATTGCAGAGGGAGCTGCTAAAATACCGTGTCCTTCACAGCAAAACGCTCGGTATGTTATAAGGAGCAGAATTTGGCTAAGTAAGTTCTAGGAAATCAGTACCAGCACTTAATCCTAGTACTAATTAAATGTAGACGGAAAAAACGCTTGCTGTGAAACCCGGTTTTGTTCATTTGACAGCGTCGAGTGCCACTTGCCCGGTTTTAGAATCTCGTTTCCTGCAGGGTATGAAGGACTCCCCCGTGCGCAGAGCGGCGAAGGACACCCTCTCCAACCCGCAGTCTCCGCAGCCCTCGCCTTACAACTCTCCGAAGCCGCAGCACAAAGTCGCCCAGAGCTTCCTTCCCCCCGGCTGGGAGATGCGGATAGCGCCCAATGGCAGGCCCTTCTTCATCGATCATAACACTAAAACTACTACCTGGGTAAGAGGAATTCTAGATCACGGATTTTAAATCAGTTGCCATCTTTTAAATGTTTCCGTCTTTGTTTTCCTGCCTATATACCCCCCGTTTCATTGCGTCATTTGTCTTGTCTTTAAAGGGGGGGGGTTGTCAGGCTAACTTTTCATAAAAGTGATGTAGGAATCTCACTAAATCCTCCACGCAGTCGCGTACAGTAGCAACAGAATTGAGTAGCTAATTTCACGAAATGCCTGTAGTGCTGCCATTGCTGCACTCAGAGAAAGGAAACTTATTTGATCGTGTCCTCTTAGATTTTGGTGCATTTAGCCATCATGTACCATGCAGTAGTGTTTTGCATTTTGTATTTGACCTTTTTAAACTTCACAAATCATTGCATACAATTATTGTCCTTTAAATTCCCCACATTTGGGTTTTAGAGGCATATAGTGCAATGGAGATTTGGATTGTTGTTTAGTTTGAGGCTGTCTGTAACTGTATTATATTTCACTATGACTAGCACTGCTTTTTTATTAATATAATGCATGTTCATCTTCAGTTAATGGAATCCATTTTATTATTTATTTTGTCACAAGGATCCATTTTTCAATAATTCTGCAATTTTGGTCAATAAATTGAAGGAATACAATTACACTAGGAAAAAAATGTCAGAGACAACCCAGCATTTCACGTCACCCTTGAAATACAAGTTGCACCTTAATTTGTTAGGCATCATTCAGATTCCCAGTGACCACTAGTTTCGTTATGTATTTTTAATGGTTGTTCTTAATGGTGTTCCCAGGTGCGTGAGGGTAGATTATGTGTATGGAAATCTCAAGCATTTTTTGTCTAGATTTGTCTTCCGTGACCTATTTTACTTGCCCCTTTTTGCTTCATTTAGACATTGATGTAATAACACCTGTGCATTAATAAAAGCGTAAGGAGCTCATTTTCAGCCTTTCTGAGCCTGTTTGTGATAGGATTGTTTATTTCTCTTATGTTTTTAAGAGCCAAAAATATGCATATATATCTAAATGCCACTTAGAGGAGTGCATGCATTCCAAAGAACAGGGCTGTATTTTTTGAAGCATATCTCTGGATATAGCACGCTTAATGGAGTCAAAGTCTCACGTCACCCTAACTAACTCATAACATTTAAACATTCATCTCAGTATATGAATCCTAACGAAGTTCGTGACGCATCCCAATAGTAAATGTTCTGTCGCTTTCGTATGTTTTGTTTTATTCTCAAAATATAAGAATAAAAGAATAACTGTAATGTAGGAAGATTTCTTTTCCAGATAATTCTGTGTTTGACTCAGTACGTAGGTCTAACTTGATCTGTTGGGTTTACAGTTCCATATTTCTGTTACAGGAGGATCCACGACTGAAATTTCCAGTGCATTTGAGATCAAAAGCATCTTTGAACCCTAATGATTTGGGCCCTCTTCCTGTAAGTGATAATGCGTATGTATTTTAATATATACCTGCTGTCTTATGTGATCTGATTGATTAGTGCAGTCATATATTGTATATGGACACATATGTTGCTGTCATCACTTTTCTGAAGATACTAAAGCTATGTTTATATATAGCACCAAAAAGCTTTATTGTGATCTGTGAATCAGTCAGGCTCTTTGAAGCCAGCCTGTACTATTTCTGAAATGATTGCATGTTTCTTTGCTTATCTGAAGCTTTGAGCTTTGAAGAAACTTACATTGGTTTTATCTTTGACTATGTGCTTTTGGATAATTACCTGTTGCTTTAGGAAAAAATGGAACAGGTTGTTCAAAGTGAGCTCTATCAATGTGCCAGCATATATTGGCATTCAGAAATCTAAATAAATTTTGATTTTTCAAAGGAACTTCCTTATTCTGCAGAGAAAATGATCATTTTAACATCAGAAATTTTGTCACACTTGTAACCAAAGTATAATACTTTTTCACAGCCATGTCAAATACCGAGCTTTGCTTTGTTTTTAAAGAACATCATCCTTAATGGCAGAGACTAGTCTATGAAAGCTACACTTTTTCTAAGGTGCTGATTTTTATGGTGTAGTGTTAATTCAGCTCATTGCCTCATATATACTAAGCGTACTTTTGAGAAATTGCCATTGAAATTGTACTCGCACCACTGGAAACCTTAGTGACAGCAAGCCGCTAATTGTCACCAGCATTCTCGGTGCTCCAGCGCGTATTGCAGGCTGTCTGCAAACAGCTGCACCAGCAGAAGAGGCTACTGTCCCGCCCTGTATGACATGGCAGATTAAATTATGTTAGTTTCAAATAGTCTGAATAACAACTCTTTAATCCTACTCATTTTCACTGAGCTGGGTTACAGTTTACTTAGATGAACAACTCTGCCAGCAGAGCAAAATGAGTGCTGCTTTTGGGCAAGAGTGGTGACAAATGCTACCTTTGGTGGGGGGTGATAACCTCTGTTACCACCTGTGGTCAGACGTCCTCCTCTAAAACGTCCTAAAATCTCACTGCTCTTGTCTTGATTAGCAAAAAGTTTTGCCTTGTATTTAAATCAAGCTAGGCTACTTTCAGGCCCAGCATCTTGAACCACTGATTAGATGGAAAACTGTGCAGCTGAACATATTTATTATGATGCATTTCCTGGTTACAACACAGCAGTAATGCAGTTTGCCCTTAAGAAAACAGCTGTGGAAGTAGCTGTTCTTTTGCAATTCTTCAGATATATGAGGAGCATGCATTAATCTGCGAGGACACATTGCTTAGATAGGAGGCACTGCATGGGAGTAACTGAAGGGCCAACTTAGAATTTATTCTGTTAATTGCAAGAGATAAAACATGCAGTGAAATCATGTATCACTGGAAATATATAGTTAGTAACAGATTTAAACTCAGTTAAACAATCCGGTTTTGAGTGAGGCAAGAATGACTACAGAATTTAGCAAGAGTTTCTCAAAAAAGATTTAAATGAAATTACTTCTCATCTATTTTTTATAGAAGTCAAGCTCATGTAGAGTACACAGGTGGAACGAGTGCTAGACTGGACAGCGTTGCATACACTAACAGTGTGCCATTTATTCTCCTTTCTATTCTATAATCATTTGGAAGATGAGAAAAGGAAAGGGAAGAATTAACAACTAGGTTAGACATTCTTGTCCCACTGTAATGGGATCCTGCTTACATATTTACAAGTAAATAACCCACATGTATTTCAGCAATAGAAGCAGAAACTTTCAAACCTAACCAATGATGGACAATGTATTCTTTGTGATCATTTCCTCAGAGTAGGAAATGAGTATAAACCCTGATGCAAGAAGTCTCCACTTCCAAGCTTTAAAAAAAAAAAAATATTTACTGCACTGGATAGTTACCTGTATAAATAGACAGTTCTTTGAATCTTCCTAGATTTTTGGCCTTGACATAATGCATCTGTGATCATTTTGTGTTTTCTAGCTCACAAGCATCTATCAGGCAGTTTATGTAGATGTGGATAATGTATTGCTTCAAGCTGTGTGAGAGTGGTGGTATTTCACTTATTTTCTCTCTCTTTTTTTTTTTTTATTTCCCAATTCCAGCCTGGTTGGGAGGAAAGAATACATTTGGATGGAAGAACATTTTATATAGACCATAGTAAGTAAGCACTTGGGTACTACAGCGAATAGACAAAGGGAGGTAATAAATATAGAAGTGAAAGCTTTATAATTTTACTCTTCATTTAGGAAGCCAGGTGTTGATATGTGGAGACATTGATACCAGAGACTTAGTGCCCTCATACGGTACTGTATATTCACTGAAAGCTTGCTTTTAATTGGCTCATCAAGCTTTGTCCCTCTCTGACTTGTGAAGCATTAACATTTCTTCTTTGTGGTTTCTTTTGTTCTTGTTGATATTTTGGATTCGTTGTTGTTGTTGTTGATGATCCCATGGCTTATTTGCACTTAATAAATTAAAATATACACTAGGAATAGAAAATAAGATGAGAAAAGATCATATAGCCACAACTCCACATATAGGCAGTGGAGAAATTAGCACTGATAAGTACCTTTTCCTCTCCTTTAAGAAGGTCTTGTGGCAGTGCTGCTTCTGATCTTATTTCCTATTTATAGCATGTTAAACTGCACCCAGACCATTAATATTATTCAGTTCTGTTAGTGAAGTTCTAGTGTAAGTGATGTTTCATTGTAGACTTGTCTTACTACAGCATCTCAGAACTACTGTGTGAGTTTTTGTTGTTTGAAAATAAAGTAGCCCAGAAAGGTTGGGTTGGTTTGTTTTTTTGTTGGTTTTTTTTTTTTTTTTAAGAGTTCAGCTGGACTTTATAATGAGATTTCTATTGATGGCATAATCTTCACAGAAATAGATAATGCACAAAACCATTAGAAGAGGGTACATATGCTACTCAAAACTTAGAGTTAGAATCTTAAACTATTACACATATTTGACAGTATTATGTTTTTCCTTCAGTATCAGTAACACTGACTCCAATGCTTATCTGAAGTTCTATATATGACACTATTAAATCATTATTAAAAGACTGTCTCTAAATTAATACAAATTTTGAAATTGTATAAATAATTTTAAATTAAAATTGGGAATAATACACTCCTCAAGCACAACATTAACCTCTTTCAAACACCAGTACAGAATTATTATTCTTTATACCTTTTGTAATTGTTTTTCCCAGCAGATATCTGGAAATTTAAATATGACAAATTGTTCTAAACTGCTGCCACTGAAGAATCACAGAATAAAACTGTCTTATTTAAAATATCTGTATAATTGTTGAGCCTCTCAACCTCCTTTAGAAAGTTTTAATTTTTCAGTCTCCTAAATCTACCTAAGCATGTGTTAGTCTCTAAAAGTAAATGGAATGTTAAAGTTGTACATTAATTAGAATTCCCCAATGAGGTTATAATTGTTATAAAACTAAATTTATTTGCATCTGAAATCTCTCTCTAGCCCCTCTTTTGATCTGTGTTTTTAGCTTTTTATATAACAGTTTTTACAAGAGTTTAGAGGATTTTGTTTGTTTTATAGTGCTGCTTGTTTCCAGCAAATATCCTTTTGGTCTCAGCCTGGTGCCACACCACTACAATTACAGGTGGCCTCCAGGAGCAGAGCTGGTGCCAGTGGTACTACAGTGGCCACACTGCAGCTCCGTGGCGCTCAGAATTTAGGGAATGGCTGCAGACAGCCTTCAGTGCTTGGTGATTTGGCTTGAGCAATCTCAGTAGTAGCATTTGTTTTCACAGTATTGATAAGGAAGTGCAATGACATTTGACCATAATGATAGGTTTATGACAGAGCCTGCTCTTACTTACTTGTTTCATGGCTAACTTGAGAGCATAGGCTGAAATCAGTCGTCAGTCAGCTGTGCTCGCCCTAAATACGCAAGTCTCAGTAGTCCATTACCGTGATAAACTGGCCATCATTTCAGTCAGTCTCTGCTAAAGGGATTAGTTAAGATGCAACAAATGTAGTCAGTTTCATTGTTAGAATACAATATAAATGTTGAAAGTCTTGACAAATTCAGCTACTATTAATGTCCTGGTTCCCCAGATACATTTTGTAGTTCTTCTGCATAGTTATCCAATACTCTTGTCCTATTTTTGAAAAGTTTTTCTCATCCCTGAGAGAAACTGTAAACAAGTCTAATGCAACCAGCACAGAAACCTCCTGTTGTGGAGCAATACTAGCTGCTATTAAGCATGCCATATAAACTAGTAAAGCAAAGTACTGTTAAAATAATTTAGGTATTACTTGTAACATAGGAACCTGAAAATATAATATTTTTAGTTTTTAACTGTAAACGGTTATGCTTTTGGCAGCAGTCAATCTTTTAACAAAAAATAGGGTCTCTAGTTCTCTATGATTGGTCCTTAGCTAGCTAAGTCAACATTATTTACCATCCATGAATAAAAAGTATTCTCTCTTCAATGTGGCATGCATCTGCATTTTGTAGGAGCGTTATAGGGAAACACAACCTACCTGTTGGAAGATATCATGAAGGAAAACACAAAGGTTTTCCAACCATATTTAGAACAGTTAGCCATGGTTCACCGCCAGGGATGGATATATTAAATGGGTTCCCCTCAAAGTCTGTCTTGGATCCCCCATTCATCAATATATTCATTAGCGATTTGAACAATGAATTGGGGGAATGTACTCGTTAGTGCAGCAGGAAACAACAGTGTAGGAGAGGTGAGAGGTGCTCGCTGGAACAGGATGAGAAATCAGAATGAGTCTGGCAAATTGCTGCTGTAGTGTGAAGTAAGATGCTGTTTAATAAGAATTGCAAAGTGTTACTCAGAGTGGGAATAATTAGCACAATTTTGGTTGAAAAGGGCGTGAAAAATAGCATCAGCTGGACATGAGGTAACTCATCCTGTGATGTATCAACAGGAGTGTCTTAAATAAGACCTGAAGAGATCCTTCTAATCTCATCAGCACTAGTAATGTCTTGCCTATGATAATACTGTATCTGGCATGGGGCCCTGAACTTCAAGAAAAGAGTGGACCACTTAGGGACCAGAGGAGGCAGGAGAAGAGGGAATCCTCAAAGGCCCTAGAGCCCAATTTATGAGGAAAGACAGTATTGTATTTGTGTGAAGGCCCAAAAGAGATGGTAGATTTTAAAAAATGTGCTGCAAAAGGAATTAATTTGTTATCCACATTCACTTCAGATAAGACAGAGGATCTTGAGCCACAATTCCAGGCATAGTGGTTCATGTTAGGCCCTTCTAATTGTTGGGGCATTTAAGCCCTGGAAGAGCATTTATAATATGAAGTCCCTGTCACTGTAATACTGTGGGAAAAAAAAAACCAAAACCAAACAAACCCGAAAAAGATTCGTCAGTAACATCATACACTCTTAAGTATGTAGGGCTATAAGAAAGAATTTACAAACTTGCAGTCATTTCCCATTCAATAATCTTTGATTTCATAGAAAATTGCCAGTATGATTTGTGGCTGTCGGTGTCAAGTAGGTATAAGAAATGAATTGGTGTAAAACCAGTAAACTTTGTAGAAGGAAATTTGACTGAACAGGTTGAAGCAAGCTAAAAAGGACCAGGTTAGGCATCAAGCCTTTATGGCAGGGTCTGGTCTGTGGATCTCATGTGGTTTCTGGACCTGTCAGTCTAACAGCCTTCCTCCATAATTTTGATAAGCACTAAATAGACTTAATGGGTAAAGGGAAATAAAATAGTATTTTGATATTAAATTAACTTATAGATCAAATTTCTTGAAATGTGCTTGCGAACTTTTTGAATTTTCTTCAGTTAACATTAATGAATGTCATCTTTGAAATCCCAGTCCATTTTAAAACTAGCTTGGGATGCTCAAAATTTACAGGTCTTTTCCAATTGTAGAAACATAGAAAATACTTGTGTTTTAATATAAGTGGGTTTGGTTCTTTGCTTTTACCGATGGTAGCCATAAAAACAAATTTCTTGAAACTTGGTGTGTTTATTCCCAAACCTAACAATTACAAAACTTCATAAATCAAAGCAGTGTATGTAACAAACAGATGTATTATTATTATTACCCTTTCAGTGCAGGAAATGGATGGCTTAAACCTTGCCATCGCAGGTGGCATCTAGTTTGGTTTTTGGAGCATTGTCTTATTGTTGCAACGTCATCATTTTGTTGTGATTCTGTTGTGTTCAGAATCTTGTGAGGAGCAGTTGTCTGGAGGCAGGGAGAGTTCCACCATGGTCCTGTACAACCTTACCATGTCACCCTCCTGGTGCTCTTAAAAACTGTAGATGAAAAGAACTGGTTTCTGTTGTGCCACTGCCAAAATCTCCTTTGGTCAAAACTGAATGATCTTTTATACTGTAACTGTATAATTTTGCCTCCCTTAATGGTCCTATAACCTTCGTATTCAATCAGTGTCTAGGACATTTTTCTTTTAAAGAAAAGAGATGATATTCCCTCCAAATTTAAATACAGACTATCTTTTAAAAGTATTACATTTTGACTATCTTTATGCAAAATTTAAAAAAAGTAAACTCTGTCATTTGACAAAGTTTTTGGGTTCCTTCACCTTTGAGGCATGAAGTCTGTGTATTTCTAATACAAGTTGAATCCAAGACCATGTTCAAATAGAACATGTTTACTGCTACAGACGCTGAAATAAAGGCAGTGTCAATACACTGGATTCCGTTGTAGTTCTACATTTGGAATGGGTGTTTTCAGCTAAACAGTGTGATGGGGTTTTGGTGTAGATGGGTGAATGCAGCCTTTTCTAACCCCGAAATACTAAGTTGTGGAAGTGTTAGGGAAAGCAGTTGTAGGGAGAAAAAAACCAACATAAATTCACAGTGTGGTAACAGAGAAGTAATGATATAATTTCTTTTGTTATTTACAGATAATAAAATTACCCAGTGGGAAGATCCCAGACTGCAGAATCCGGCAATTACTGGTCCAGTAAGTACTGCTATGGGTTTTTTTTCCATTAAATGCTGTGACTCATGTACCTTTGGTATAGGCAGGAGGCGTTATCGAGCAGCAGGTCATGCCTGTTCTTCAGACCAGGTCACACTCTGCCTGGTGAACAGACCAGGAAGCAGGACCTCTGCCTTGCGTCGCCTTTTCCTGACGGACCTGGGAGGCTCAGGAGCTAGCTTCTGTGAGTCTGCAAGGGCAGGGGAGCTGCCATCCTGTGACAGCCTGCCGAGGCGCCCCAAAACTGGTGCCTCGTCCCCAGCATTCCAACGGTTGTACCACTCTGAGGACCCTATTTTGTTACTCACAGGCTGGAGTGCACTGGGGACTCTTCCAGCCTGCTGCCAGTGGTCCAGAGCAGTAGTGGGCTAATTAGGAATCACTGGAACATGTGGAACTACAGTGCTGTGCACACTATTCCCCCAGGTCAGACGATAGGTTTGAATTTGATGGGTTTGGAGGCTTTCTTAGCAGTAGCTGCCTCGCTGTGGAATTTTTCCAGTGGTACAGTACGATTCCTGTCTTGTAGCCATTAGCATGTGAAGTTGGCTTCTGCCTTGGAGTGTCTAGGAAGCATTCTTGGTCAGTAGATATGACAGTAAATCACAGGATACCTCTGTTTCAGTGGGGAGGAAGAGAATGCTCTTCAGAAGGACAGAAACTTGTGTTTAGCTGGTTTTAGGTTTTTATATTGTTGTGTTATTTCTGAGTGAAGCTCCGTCCATTCGGAAGCTGCATAGCTAAATAGTCAGAATGGTGTTTCACGCTCTGAAACACACAGAAACCCATCATTTCTCATTTGTTCCATTCTCCTCCTCCTGCAATCTAAAGCTTTCTGCACTAAGTGATGATGATCAATGTGGTTTCTGAAAGAGATCCATTACTGATGTGATCCCTGGCTGAAAAATAAAAAATTCAAGATTTCCATATGGGTTTTATTGTATTTGCTGCTTATTGTGATGATGGAATTCCAGGACAGAAGTAGTAGAGTGCTATCTTTAGCTTACTTTTGACATCCAAACAGATGAATTGAGGGGGAAAAAAATGTGATTTTTAAAAAAATTACATCCAAAATAATGTAAGTGTAAAATATCTTCAGATTTTTTCTTTCTCCACACTTGCTGATATTATAAATTACTTAGTATGGAACAAACAATATTAAATCTTTGCATCTTACCTTTCATTCCTCCATTGTGTTCAAGTGGGATGTTTCTATATTAACCTATGTGAAGGGCACATGTCAGTTCTGAATCGTAAGTCAGAAGATCTTGGGAATTTCAGGCCAAGTTCTCTGTGCTGAATCCTAGATTGTAAGGTTTTAGGGGCGTGTATAGGAGAAATGTTCATATTTACCCATTGTCTGGGTCATTACCGACAACAGAATTGTACTGAGCTGAGACACTGCTCTTCAGTTTTGGATTTCTGGATAACAAAAAGCTGTTTCCACTTGATATGGGAGAGTTGTGACTGTGGATTCAGAATATAAAAAACATAAAAATTGCATCTATCAGTTTTAAGAGACATAAAACTAACTGCAGATAAACTAAGACATTTCAGAATATCAGCCTTAGAAAAAGTAAATACATGCTTTAATATCAAATTTTCAAAACATCAAATATATGGAGTGATTCATTGACCTTTTTATGCTTGTTTATGCCATTTCATGGTATTCTAAGTGACCAGACTTCCAACCCTAGATGTTTATTTTGGGTAAATACTCAGGATTTCTAAGGGTCTCGGGACACAGCAGATTGACTACTGCATGGTGTAATTCCAGTTGCTCTTGTTTATTGATAAGATTAATAATAATCACTTGTTTGAACATAATTGCTTTTGGAGTGATTTACCCTTTTATCATTAATTTAATGCTTTTGAGATACTAATACACAGTATGCTATAGAAATTCTTAACATTTATTTTCCCAGAAATGTTAAGCATAAATGAGAAGGACTATCTGGGAAATTTTGTTTCAAGATTATAAAGGTCAATCATGATCCCATTAAGTAAATAACAGTTATTTGTGTGTTTGGTTTTTTTTTTTTTTTTTTAAAGAGAAAGCTAGATCAAATCCATTTTACAGCCATATAAACATTAAGGATTCATCTTAATGCTTTTAATAGTATTTTTGGTGCCATGACAAAAACAAAGAACTACTTAAATTGCATTTCACATTGCATTTAAACAATGGTAATGTGTTGAAAGATTATTTAATGGCTGTAGTAAAGTCATATTATCATCAGAGTAAAATTACTTAGTTTTATTGTTTTGGGGGTTTTCTGTTGGGTGTGTTTTTTTGGTTTTTTTTTTTAGTTTTTCATGTCTCATCATCCAAAAGAGAAAACTCATATAGAAATCTTTCTACCTCCCGCTTTCACTTACATCCAGTTGTGAATCTACTTCAGGACCAGCCCATACCTTCCTTCCACCAAAATTGCAGTCCTCACACAGAAACTGAACTTGAACCAGCGCTTTGCAATTTGTGATTTAGCCTTCAAGGAACAGAGAATGTAACTTTTTCAGTCCTATGGAATTCAAAATAATTCTTTTGCTCCCAAGTCATACTGCACTTGTTTAGCGAGTTGTTCTACTAGGTCTACTCTTTCATCTTGAAGGAACAGTAGACCAAAGGAAAGTAAGGCCAGGAAGCCCTTTTTTTTTTTTTCCTCCTTTTTTTTTCAAGGCACTTTCCAAACCCTGATTAAATTGATCTTGTGTATGGTGTCAAAAACCAGAGAATTAAGGACTCAACTTTCAAAAAATTGTCAAAAAACCCACAGAGAATTAAGGAATCTTACTTAAATACATAGCAGTTATTTGTTAGAGCCAGACCCGGACCTGTCATAGTATGTTTTTTGTGAACCGTTTTCCAGCCCGTTCCTGTTCGTTAGTTTATTTCACAACTTTGTTTTATGGCCGTTTCGTCTGAAGGCTGAATAACGTAGGTCGCAGTCATAGGAGTACGGGTGGCTCTTGCCTGTGCTCCTGCTCGATGGCTGACGCGGTTCGGTGTCTTCGTGCCTGCTGCTGCTTTGTGCCCGAAGAGGCTTGGCCTTTTCGGACGTTCGAGAGCGTTTCCGATGGGGTGCAGAAGCAAAGGAGTCTGGGAAGACAGGGGGGTGGCGGGAATGAACACTGTCATCGAACTGACCGCCGTGGCGGTCAGCGAGTGGCGTACGGATAACGTGGAACCCGGCAGCTGGCAGCGTAGTGTCCCATCCCTGCTTACCCGTGCCGAATGTTAGCAGGAGAGAGAAGTACAGCGTTAAAACAGAAATGTCCTTCGAAACTCTGGCCGACAGAGCTCGTGAGAACCTCTGTTGAACCTCGATTTGTGTGTGCCTGGAATCATCCTGAGAGGCCTTTCCGGTATCTGGAAATCCAGATAAATATTTCGGAGACCTGTGGCATTTGCTAAGGGGTGTTTCCATATGCCAGAAACCAATTTCCAGCTCTGCTGGTTAATGTAATTCTACCAAGCTTCACTGTGCTTGGTTTGTGGGGGGTTTTTTTGTTTGTTTTTTTGGTTTGTTTCTTTTTTTTTTTTTTTTACTTCTAAAATTGTCCTGGTATGCTGCTGTTACTTAAAAATAACTTACAGGCAGCTGTACTGAGTATTCAGATAAATATTACACAATTGTACTTGGTTCACAATAATGTTAATTTGTTTATGAAATGCTTTCAGATTCTGCATTAAAGACATTATGAAGGTGTATATTTTTGTTATAAGTAACTTACAAAATAGTTTTTACATAGTTTGATGATAGTTTGATAACTATTAAGAATTATATTCATTCACATTGGGCTGAAAAGATAATTTCTAGCTATGGATATTCCCCTGCCTTTGAATTCTTTGAAAATTCTTTCAATTTTGTGTATTTTGAGTAGTACCTAATAATGCTTAGCACTTTCAGCTGTGCAAATACATATTCTGTAGTAACACTAGTCATTTTTAAAATTCAGTATCATATGGAATGCTCATTATTTCCTAATGAGACACATGGATGGCAGCAATACATTCCAATTTTTTTTGTCTGTGTTAAAAATTGTTTTTGCTCTTTTTCTGTTCCAAAAAGAAGAAAAAAAAATTAGGGTAAGTAGTTGATAAACAGAACAACTGGGTCAAAAGTTTTCATACCTTTTAACTCAGATTACACACTGAGAAATGGGAAAATTTTGGCTGCTGTGCTTCATGCATGGTGGGTTTTATTAGATGAACCTATGACATACATACGTAGATAGCATGTTTTTAAATTTCTTTTTAGTTTAAATAATGTTGGAAAACCAAACTGCTGAATAGCTGGAATAATCTGTATTTATGATTCTCTCTGATAGGCGGTTCCATATTCCAGGGAGTTCAAACAGAAATATGACTATTTTCGGAAGAAGTTAAAGAAACCAGTGAGTAGAAACGTGCTGCTTTGTGTTGGAATCGATTACGCTGTGTCTGGGAGAAACGACAGACTGTCCCAAGCATAGACGCAGAACGGTGGCGTGTCTTGCTATAACACACTTGCCAATTTTTCTTGATTGTGCTACACCTAGAGGGGTTAAGTAGGAACCAAAAAAATTAAGAGAAGTCTGAATTTGATTGATTTCTCAACAAAAACATTTACAAATCTTTAAGACTCACATTTTTATATGAATGCGAGAATCAAAAGTGATGAGATAGCAAGGAAGTAGCAGTGCTTCACTATTTCCCATTGCACCTCAGACTAATTGGTATGTTACTTTACAAGCTTTTAGGTCGAAAATAGGCTCGAGGATTGATACTTCTCCATCCCCTTCAACAGCGGACTTTGAAGGGCAGAGCTGGAACAAGTTGGCAGAGCAGAGCCCACAGTTGTGCTCGATCTGGCACAAGCTTCTAGTGTTCTTGTTCAGTGAAAAAAAGTATTTTCAATAACATCTTTAACATAAGAGAGCACTCAGTATTAGTTTGCATGTGATATTGACTCATAATTAACAGTAAACAGCCTTGGCAACACCGACTTTAATTTGCCTGTGTCTTTACCTGTTTATTGATAGCTCTGTGAATTTTCACCTTGAGTTTGACCCGTTGTGGGTCACACAATAAGCACTTCAGTTGTCAGGAAAAACCAAACCTTCTGAAACAGTTGTTTTAAGTCACTTTTATCAGGAAACGATACATGGCTGCAACAGTCACGTTTATCTGTTGATCCAGTCTTCTTTCTACAAATTATTTTATGTCATTTGTCTTTTCTGAATTTAGCTCCCTGGGCTAAAACATAACGGGTGTTAGCTGCCTCCTATTTAGGCAGAAGCAAAAGACTTTGGCAGCTCGATTCTCTTTTGTTTACATCTTTGCAATTCAGTTCTGTTGTGTGTATGGTACTGTAGGTGTTCTTGTTGTGAAACTGTTCTGGCCTTTACAGATATGTGAGTAAAACAGTTGCATAAATCTTATGCGTTTGTTACCATTTTAAGCTAAAATGCCCTTAAAATAAAGCATAGTAATAGCAATCACTTTCTCACTTTTTTTTTTTTGTTACTTTTCTTGTTGTTTTCATCGTTTTGTCAATATCATAGAAGTCTCTGAACCACTATACTGAAACTTACAGAGTTCACCATATGCTATCAACCTGGAGACTTAGAGAGCACTGGAAAACCAAACTAAGGGGAAACTTTATACCTCGGATGTTTAATCTGTCATTTAGTTGTTACCACTGGTCAGTAATTTGCCTAAGAGTTATTTACTGAGACTAACAAATATAATATAATCTTCTTTCACATAGGCTGATATACCAAACAGATTTGAGATGAAGCTACACAGAAACAATATTTTTGAGGAGTCCTACAGAAGAATCATGTCTGTGAAGAGACCTGATGTACTAAAAGCCAGGCTCTGGATTGAATTTGAGTCAGAAAAAGGACTTGACTATGGAGGTGTGGCCAGAGAATGGTTTTTTCTCTTGTCCAAGGAAATGTTTAACCCTTATTATGGTCTCTTTGAATATTCAGCAACGTAAGTGTCCGTTAAAGTATTTCCATTCATAAGGGGTATACATCAGATTTTGCATAAGAGGAGTGGTTACACTGGAAAGTAGTTAGATTGTTAGATCATCCTTCATGGTGCATCAGTATGCACTCTTATCAGTCAAATCTCTGTTCTGCACTATCATTTCTTACTTGCTTTTCAGAGAACCTTTCAAATTGTCATTGAAGTCTCAAAAAACATTTTGATTATTAAGACAATATTCAGTGTTGCCTTGCTTGTAGCAAAACTGCTCTTTTT
>JAVJGG010000074.1:82922367-82948346 GCA_035590195.1 Aviceda cuculoides
CAGACAAAAGACTCTTTTTATGTCCTCCCATTACATTGTAAAATTCCTGCCATCCAGAATTACAGTGCTCCTTCATAATTATAAAGCAGCTTTTCATTTCCATTTCAGTAGTTACATAGCAGTGGCCTTACATTAGTTTAAATTTGTTTTTGTCCAATTTTAAAATCTTTGAGCAATCCATTAATGTAAATGAGAGAGCAAGTCTCTTGCTTAAAGTACATTTGTTTTAATGTGCCATATGTAATTCCACATTGTCTACTTAGCTACAGCAGGAATGGATTTCTTAACTGCAGGCAGTAGTTTTGATGTTTTTATGTCAATATCAAGCATGCTGCTTTAGTAAGTGTTGAATAGATTGTAAAGCAGATGAACAAAGGCTGCATAACGAGTTTTCTCACATTTGTGTGTCAGAAAGGACATGTTCTGCTGTTGAAGGGAAACACAACTTAAACACCACTGACTAGCACAGAGTGCCCGTGTGTTAATACAGTTCACTGGATAAACATTTGTTTTGAAATAGTTCCACTTATGGGATATAGGTCACTGTAGGCGTTTTAAATATAATGTTATTTCATTTTACGTTCAGAGATCTAACTAGTTATTTTAAGAAATAAGAAAAAAAAATCTACTTAACGCTGTATCTTTCTTCACAGGTTAAGCATATACTGCAAACTAAAAATACTGCTTTTACACTAATGTCTTACAGTGACACACACTTTCACATGAGTCTTAATGCTTTGTTACCCTGTTAAAAGGTCTTAGTCCTTCGATGGCTTTTTCCAATATCCTGAGAGTTAAGCTTGTTTCAGAGATGTTCTCTAATATGTGCAGTTTAAGATACTAGCAAGAAAACATTCTTTATCATAGGATGGGGACCATGGGCCTATACTTAATTCCTCTTCAGTACCTACGGATATTTCAAAAACTAAAAGCAACTACTGCAAAAGAGAATTCTAAAATTTTAAGCCCTGAAACTTGGCTGGAAAGAGCGAATAATCAAGCCCAGCAGAAGGCAGAAGAGATAGCTTAGCTGAATTCTCATTCCACTGATGCTGATGGCAAAATTTTACTGATTTCAATGATGCCAGGCTTTTATCCCTTGAAGAGGTTAGCACAGCCCTCTTACACTTGCCACAAGTGGAACCGTGTTACCCCACAAGCAGGAGTGTGTTACCTTTGTCGAGTAATCATTATGGTCAGAGCAAGACAGTTTTGATTAGGTCAGCCTACCCACAAACTGTCCGATACTTCTGTTGAGGAACACATGGATTAATTACATTATTACACTCTTGCAAAAATGAACAGGAAGTGGCCCTAAGCTCAAATTATTTATTAACGTATCTGAATATCTGGTTATTAAAAGACTTGGTTATTTAGATTTTTTTTTTTCTTTCCCCAAAAAAGGGACAACTATACACTTCAGATTAATCCTAATTCAGGTCTTTGTAACGAAGATCACCTGTCGTATTTCACATTTATTGGTCGGGTTGCCGGTCTAGCAGTATATCATGGGAAGCTATTGGATGGTGAGTTATTGCACTGTGTGGCTATGCCACTGTTACTGGATTTTTATTAAATTAAATAAATCACTTCAATAAATCATATGCTTTAGAGTGTAGTATTTATGGAGACAAAGTCTGAGAGAAAGTAATGGAACTGGAACTGCTGGAAATTGCATTCCTGATGTGAATGGCAATTCAAAAATCGTACTTACTAAACAAATGCATTTCATATAAAGTTTTGCTCCTTTCTCCACTCGTGTTGGAACTGCAGAATCAGCATTGCTAAATAATCACTATCCCTAAAGGAAAATCACTAAATTTATATCAGCCATTTCCATGCAAACGTGCAGCCAGAGCAGTTGTGGGTGACAACTGCAGCATATTTTGACCTGTAAAATTATTACTGAATTATTTAATGAGAAAATATTATTTCTGCCGAACTTTGAAATCCCACAGTAAGCAAGCAAGCAAACATTATAAACTGACCAAATTTTATTTAGTGGTAGTGCAGCACATTAGAAGAGGGAGCTCGCTGTCCTGTCTTTCTATCATCTCCTTTGAGAGAAGAAAGACAGTTTTAAATGAATTAGAGTAACTTGAGCTCAATTCCCTATCTTTTGTGTGTCTCTACCATTAATGGTAGAGAGGTGTTTGGTATGTTATAGTGTTTAATGGCATAATTCTTGTAATTGAAAAATTGGCATTTCTGTGCCTAAACAAAAATGAGCCTGCTGTATTAACTTAAGCAGTTACAGCACTGTTAGTTCCAAGAGGTTTCTTTCTTGCTGGCACACTAGGAAATATCATGGTGTGTTATCCTTGAGTAGTCGTAGCTTTATGAAAGGTGAAAATGCAGAACAGTGGAGATAACGCTCTTCCCTTTCTTTTAGGCTTCTTCATCAGACCTTTTTACAAAATGATGCTGGGGAAACCTATAACTCTGAAAGACATGGAGTCAGTGGTAAGATAGCATGTAAACTGTATCAGCATTAGTAATTCTGTGGTTTTTTCCTCTGGGGAAATTCATGAGAGCTATTAATTCCAGTAAATGGCATGGTGGAAAACACAAGGGCATAGTTGCAACAACTTTAGAAAGATATGTATGTACTTTTTTTAATAAAACACATTTTCCCTGCTAGGACAACAGTTTCAGTACCAGTGCACTAACAGTGGTGAAAGAAACAAGGGAGAAGAGACATGAATAGGCTAGTAAGGAGTGCACCATAAGATGTCTGATTAATTGTACTTAGATTTGTCACCGGATCAGCTTTCTCTGTGTTACAGGGAGCACCACCACCAAGCCCTACAGCTTTCTGCCATGCCGTGGAGCAGCAGGAGGGGGGTGCAAGGGCTTAGTGCTGACCTGGCAGCGCAGGAAGTTGCCCACAGCGTTGGAAGGAGAAAGGGTTGCCAAATTATACACAGTTTTCTCTGAAATATACCCAATGGTTGCAGCACAGCTTACGCCCTTATATCCATTTTGGTTTTGTTCCCTGCACTTCCTCTACTTTCACACCTTCACCATTAATTGCAATCAAGTACTTCTGTACTTGGCACTCCCTGGGAGAAAAACAAATTGTTTTACGAGTTGGTAGTCTCTAACTTTGTGTTGTAAAATGAAGGACAACAGTAAATAGGGTCCCGCACATGCCCAATCTAGGCATGTAGTGTACCAGTATTGAAAGACAGTACTTTCAGATACGTACAATAGCTAAATACAAATGGTTTCCATTAAGTTAGCAGGATGATACTTGTTTTTGACTTTCTAACCTTTTGAGGTCTGTCCAGTTTTTCCACTGCTATGGGCTTTGGAGAACCTCGGAGCTATTCCTTTTCCCCTTTCTAATGCCTTCCTCTGTTACCCGTTACACAGAATAGTTTATCTGGATAAGACTGCTCCAGGTTGCCTCTTTAGGGGCAGGACTTGGTTGTGAGCCTGGCCTCTCACATCCTGCACGCTCCTAAGACTGTCTTCAACAGCAAGGTCGGTTGACTCAAGCCCAGCACAGAGGCAAAATTACAGATGAGATGGCTTGAGCGTAAAATGAAGCTCGTGAGATACATATCCAGAAGGGTCTTAAAAGGAAGTTCAGGGTCTTGTATTCCTACAAGTAGTTGGGAAACCTTTTCCTCTTATTCTTAGCTCTGCAATAGCTGTCCTTGGACTTGTCAAAAGTATACTCGGTATAAGAATAAAACACAGTTTATTGTTGTTGATGTTTTAGAGTTTTACAGATTCTCAGTTACTGACATAAAAGCTGGTTCAACTGCTTAATTCCTCCTCCGGCTCCCACTGTGTCATAGTCACCAAATTTTGGCAGGTCATTCTTCGCTTGAAGTATACATGAGTAAATAATGTTTTAACTTCATTTTGAAATTAATTTATTTGACTCTCTTGCTTGGAAGTACTTAATGATAGCTACACTTTTTTTTTTTTCTTTTCTTTTTTTTCCTTGGGTCAATCTTTAATTATGAACCTAACAGAAGATGAAGATACAACCCTTTTAGGAAATTAGAGGGGTCTTTTATTCAGCAAATGCCAAGGCTTTTAATAATAACAATGCAGTCAGTTACTGTATAATATATTATTGATGTAATGAAGTGGTATATAAATTGTGCTGAAAAGAATGTACTGTTTTATCAAGAAGACATTTTCTAACCAATTATTTCACACTGCTATATACATATTTACCTAACAGATATGTAGACTCAATTTATTGTGTTGTACAATAATAAAATTAAAAGTCAATTAAGAAAAGTTACATGAATCTAAAAATACAGCATCTAAGAAAAATGCATATGAATAAAGTAATCCGTCTCACCCTGCTTTACAGTAGCTGTGCAAATAAATGAGTTCTCATCTTTCCAGTCCCTTTGGAGTTCTAGTTTTAGATGGTTTTATTTGTTCAATTTAAAATTAAACTGTACATTTAATGTTCACATTTTCAAACTTTTAAATTTTTTTTATTTTATATATTTAATTATTTTTTAATTATAATCTGCTGTAGGATAGCGAATACTACAACTCTTTGAAATGGATCCTGGAAAATGACCCTACAGAGTTGGATCTCATGTTTTGCATAGATGAAGAAAACTTCGGACAGGTATGTAGAGGTTATCCGCATTTATTAGTTATTGCCACAAAGTAATTAAATACCGAGCAGTATCTCACGGTTGTGAACTTGGTCAGGACTGTTGAATGTTAGGGATCAGTATAGGCAGACTATGAATATTAACCTCTCTTTCTTCCTGAACTAAGACTGGGGATGCCAAAGAAGGAAATTATGTTCTTGTCAGTGAGCAATATGACATCTTTGTGAAAAGCAGTACTTGAGCTGAGTAAAATGCCTGCAATGAGGAGTAATAAAGGTGTTACACCATCCATCTTAGAAAATAGCCTCAGCCTGGGAGTGTTCGGGGTTTTATAGGTTGAAGATGTAGGACATCTTTTTGACATAGGTTGAAGATGTAGGACATCCCCTTTTTAGGACAAAGTAAGTGGTAGAATTATAATCAGTGAAGTGCTTTGTTTATAGTGTCTTTTATATAATGCAGGCAGATAATACAACAAAAGAAAGCATGCCTGTTTTAAAAAGGCTCACAGTCTGTCTATTGTGTAACAGACTTTCTCCATTACAAATGAAAAATGTTAGATACTTTTTTAACAATTGGGAAGTAAGTAGGCGGGAATATAATTCATCAGCCGAAGTCATAACTAATTTTATCAGTCGAAGCTGTAACAACAGCTTATGGTACAGTTTGTCTTGGATTTACAGTAGGTATTTACAGGGAATCCTATTAAAACAAACTTCAGAGATCTGTATCAGCTTCTGGATGGAAATAACTTGGGTGCAGATAAATGTTTTGTACATAAGTATATGTGTTAAATTTAATTTGAGGGCTTAAATAAATCATGAGTTTATTTACATGACCTTGGAACTTGCTTGCCTACCATGATTGGAGAGGTTTTTTTATTTATTTACAAGCTATGGAGCTGAATCATTTTGTAATGCATGCACACATGTAGTGACTAAAACATACTGGTTTTGTACAATATTGGGATTTAGTAATACCTACCTCAAATAGCTAATTCTGGCATTGCCAGCAAGATTGATTTTTGTTTAATTTACAGTAGATGCATCTGATTCCAGAAGAAAATAATACTGTTTCCATCGTGCTGCTGGTGAGATGCAAAATTGGCATGGCAAATTTTATCAAAGGGTGGATAAGCTCAGTAGTACAAGGATAGGGTATGCTGTAGTGAGGAGGAATTTATCTACCTGGAGATGGAGACATCAGTCCAAATGCATATAGCATGCTTTCCAGCAGTTCAGAAGTTATGGCAAATATTGACTAGAGTGGTTTTTTCTGCATGTACCGCTGGCTGTTGCCAGCACTGTGGGGACTACTAGAAGTGAAGGGACCCTGACTCACTATCGTCACTTTTTTTGCCTCATCTGCTGCTAAACTACTGAAACTTTATAAAAGTGCCCTTGGGAACCTGAGTAGGAGATGGTACTGCTTCCACCAGGACATTGTGTATGTGAGAGGGAGATGTTTGCATTGCTGTAAGGTTCTGTATTTATTTATACTTCATTTATCACCAAAACCTTTTCTGGAGTTAGGAAAAAAAACAAGAAACCTCTAATAAATCTTATCTTCTTATTACCTTTCTTTACTTAATAACCAAAATACGGTTTTGGTAGTTCTCACAGGTCAGTAAGAATTGCACAGTAGGTATTTTCAACAGGTAAAAGATGGAGAGCTGTCTTCAAAATGCAGAGAAAGAAAAGGTCTGTATTTCTCCTAAGTTCTTAATGGCTCTGGAATACTGTTTCTCATTTCTGAAAAACAACGTATCATCTGGTGGGCAGGAAGAAACAAGCACCAAGAATCCTTCTGTTTGTGCCATCACGTCTGGGATCTTCATGGCGTTATCCTATTTCAATTTGACAATATAGCACAGCTTTTCCTTACTATTTCTGGACTGTCTTCTCTGGTCTTTATGGAGCAAGTAAACAGTGTTTCAGAGGGGTGTGTGTTCCCTATTAATTACTTAATAGTATAGTCATCTTTTTTTTTTTTCTATACAGTAGTAGGTATATTTGTTCAAATAGACCTATTGTACTGGTTTTCTCCTTGTCGAACTATTCAGTGTTAATCCAGTCCTGAAAGGAGCTTTCCAGCCTCCTCCTTTCACAGCTCCATTTATTAGCTAATGAATTTGCTGTCTCACTGTCACTCAGCCACAACATCTGATTTAATTATTAAAGATTAGTAACAGCTTTAAAAAAAGGCTTGGTTGAATGTGGATGCGGAGTCGCATCTTGGTTGCTTCCACTGGCCCCGTGCTTTGGAAGTGATGGAGCAAGTCGACTGGAACAGATTAACAACTTACAAGCAACAACATACTTGACTTGCCTTCTCTCCTGCCCGAATGAAAGGCACTCCCAAGCACACATGCTTTAGAAGAAATTAATAGAAATTAATCCAGTCTTGTGCCTATGCTGTGTGTAAACACCAGGATCTGCAGTCAGAAAAATGCTTCTTCACAGCTGCAGCTATGGAGCGTGCAGCTTGGTAGCAATTTCGTGTGGCACTAACTGATAAAAGCTACCAACTTTTAGCTTTCATGGTACCTACCCAGCATTAATTCTGTGAGTTCCTACTGATAAATCACTTTCTTCAGAAAGAAATACACTATTTGGACTTGCTGTAGTTTCTCGTGAACTGTAATGAATTTTTTTCAGTCTTATACTCCATGGTGACACGATCCTTAGCAAATTTGTGCTTAACCATTTCTGTAATCAGTTTTTCTACTTTACTTTTTTGGCCTTTTTATGAAACAATTTCTCTGTAGATTTTAAGTAATCGGTTTTTTTCAAGTATTTTGAAAAATTATAAGGTATTTTTCTACCCTTATTAAAATGGAATATATGTTTTCTTTACCCAAATGAACCAGCTGTTCAGGACTAAAAGTTTGCTTTGGAATGATTTGCTCACTTGCTAATGAATATAGTCAAGAATTCAGTTTTATAAGTGATCATAGACTAATTTGTTCCTAATGATGCCATCTTTAAATGTGGAATGTTTTGATGTCTCATTAGCTATTACAGCATAGTAATTTTCTGATACTACTTGTCAAATGCTGCTCAAGGATAGTGGATTTTGTAAGAAATGTGTCCTGAAATAATGTCATGTTGTGTTGTGTTTTGTTTTGTTTTTCTTTTGAAATACAGACATATCAAGTCGACCTGAAGCCAAATGGGTCAGAAATCATGGTAACAAATGAAAACAAAAGGGAATACATTGAGTAAGTATACATTTATGGAATTTATCCTGAGTGTAAGAAAGCACAGTTGTACTTGTCTTAGAACTTACCCTTCTGCAATTACTGTATTTGTACTGCACTAGATCATCAGAGATTCTTTTAAAAGAAAATCTTATTGTTAACATTGTTTATACCCTAATCCTTAGAAAGTTTGAATTTTAACCTTGTGTTCTATGAATTACACTAATCAGGGGAGTCTGTGATTAATAGGAGACTATTTTCTTGATGGGTAGGCATGAGGAGCATTCAGGAAGGGATGGGATTGTTCTGATATCTGCGTCTAAATTACTCGATGAAAGGAAATGGCACCTCTTGGATGCAATACTTACTGCGTTAAAGTTGACATACCAATTTTGCCCAGTTTCATGCCTGCTTCTGTCTGGTGCCGAAGTGCCTAGGGGAACTAGCTCTGCTTTGTAGATCTCTAAAGCAGTGGTGAATTTCCACCCCAGTGAACTGCTAGGTCACAGAGTAGAGATGAGTGCAGATCTGAACACTAAACTGATCTAGAAAAAAAAAGAATGAAAGTTCATATTTGCTTGCCATTGTGGTCTTCATTCAAGGAAGAACTCAGGAACTCTGTAAATGTTTAAGTATTCCTCTAAGAGGAGAACTTTGTACTTGTTTGTCATATTTGACATGTCGTACAGTGATTTGGCCATAATGGTGGAACAATATGAAATTTCTGCTTCTTTCCCCCCCCCCAGTTTTTAGATGAAAAATATTAGACATCATAAACATTTTTTTATCTCCACTATGCACTATGAGTGCATAAATTAAAAGCTCTTTGAAAATGTGTGGGCCAAAATTCAGAACTGCATTAGATTTACATGTAGATAACTCTTTCATGGCTAGTCACAGTATTTTTATAACTTCAGAGTTGATACTTGTATGCTCTCATTTGTATGGAATCATTTCATTTGGAAATGATTAATGCAACTTAAAATTTTTCAAACATTTTTCCCCAGAATTCCATTATGATAGAACTATTCTAGTTGTTATACTTCAAACAAAAACAAAAAAAAAAAACACAAAACAAAAAAAACAAACTGCAGGCATAGTCACAAATGTAATTTTATTTTTCCCTCTGTGTCTTAACATAACATCCAAATGGTGCATTCTCATGCATATGTAGTGCTTATGGGATATCATGTAGATAATGAAGAATCATTGTCTAATAGAAAATCTGGTGGTTTGCATAATTTTATTATGTAATGCTTATTGCAGAAAAGAAGGAAAATAGATAAACTGACTAAATAGGTTCTACTTAAAAATCAATATTATTTCTTTATGAGAAAATCACGCTGGGAGTTTTCTAGTAACCATCAAATGAACAATATCCAGTGCTGTAATGCCTTGTTTGAAAATGCAGTTTACGTAACATTAGCCAATATAAGAACAAGAGAAAATTAAATTGACTGCTTGGTTCTCCTGAAGTCCCCACATAGGAAACATGCTTCTCCAAAGTCTGGCTCAAAGCGCCCAAGTTAAAGCGGGCCAGAAGGTGCTCTCCGGGGTGGCCGTCAGCCCGTTATCCTCCCCTGCCAGTAACACAGGCCAGGTCCATGATTTCAGTACCAGTGTTGCTATCAAAAATTGGCCAAATCTTAAATTGTTTAATTTTAAGCTTTCTCAGTTTTTCTGCCCACTGGAATGTAAAATAATAAATTCAACTATACTTGCTGGTATTTTTAATTAGTGTCTCTTCAAAGGTGAGAAAACATTATAATTGCTATACTCATGCAAATGAGGAATGAAACATGCTTCAGTAGGAAAGCAATTGGATTTCTAAAGCGTTATTCTAGAACCTGTGAGGTATTTATGCTGTAGGTGGTTAGCATTGAAATACAAGGCTTTTTCTTCCGTATTGCAGGTTTTATTTCTCTGTTTGTTTATAGGCAGGCTGTTATATGTAATTACATCTACCCTCAGATTTTGTAGACTTTGTGGGGAATTGTTAATTACTCAGAGCTCTGGAAGAATAAAATGTCTGGTCATTTAGGTACCTAATACTAACAGTAAATACCTCATCCGGAGTCTGGATTACAGCCTCATTTAGAAAGAAATGAAGCATAGTACAGAATTTGCAGGCTGTTTCAGTCCACAGGCAAGCCTTTTTGCTGTGTTCATCCTTGAGATAATCTCCATAGGAGCAGAAGAGTTAATAGCAGATGACATGACAGTGTTACATTAAAAAATTCTTAGTGTTGTAGAAAAGTCATAGCTGTAAAAGATGGAAGTGTATGTGTAGAGTTCATGTTGCATGCTAAAGTGAAAATGCTTGCATTATAGCTTGTTCATAGTCACTGGGTTTTGGTTTGTTTTTTTTTTTTTTCCACAATTCAGTCAGTCACACAATATAAATTTGAACAATTAATAAAAAGCTGCTCAGTTTCCTTAACATCAGAGTGTGGTTGGGAGGTGGCTGAAACTATTAGGTTGCTAAAATCTCTGAACACTTAATTTGCAGTTGTCTTCTAATGAGTGTGCTTACCTGTTTTTGTTTATCCACTACAGCCTGGTCATCCAGTGGAGGTTTGTGAACAGAGTTCAAAAACAAATGAATGCTTTTTTGGAGGTAAAGTTCTTTAGCTGCTTTTTTTTCCCCAAAATAATTTTTTTTAATGCAGACGACTTATACATCAGTGTCTGTGTTAAGGGAGTGGGGATCTTTGCATAACTGCACAAGTTGTGGAATGCTTATGTTTTATAATTTTACAGTTTTACCTTGTATACAAATATATAATCTTTCCCTTACGAGAATAAGGTCATTCTCTTTGAAGCTTGAAATAATTTTGTGATTAATTTTTTAAATTAGGGTCTTGTATTTCATTCTACGTGTTTCATTTTCAAAACCCGTCTTCATCCTCTGTTGTTTATTTAGGTTCCCTGAAGCCAAAGATCCTGCTAGATAAAAATTTAATATTACATGGTATGAGAATTTCAACTTTGCTTTGCCTTTTTTTAGGGATTCACAGAACTTCTTCCCATTGATCTGATTAAAATTTTTGATGAAAATGAACTAGAGGTGAGTTTGTTTAATTGACATCGAGACAACAGATCAGCAATGCTCATTACAAAAAGATGCATTATGTTCTTGGCTCATCAGTCATCACTTACTCATTGTAAGTGAATTTGCAGACAAAGATGCTTTGCTTATAGTGGGAAATGAGATTTTTCTCCCTGATTAATAAACCTATTGATCACATAAAAGCACAAAAAATTGTAATTATCCAGTGAGGTAGCTGAGTATGTGCATATAAAAGCCTGTAAGTAGCTTACTGAATTAATGCCATTATGCTTATACCAGTCATATTTTGAGCAAAATGCTGTAAAAGATGCTGTCCCACAAAGCACACATGTCAGTGTACAGTGTTTCTGAAGTAAAATGAAATATTGTTTGAGAATTCTCCTGAAGCTCCAACTCTCCTTTGTATTTGTACTGTTTTGCTGTTTAAAAGGTCAGACAACAGAGGGAAAGTGTAACCTTGTTTTTCTGATAAAATGTACAGGATAATACAATGCCATCTTCAATTAACACTGTAACAATTTACTTCCATATGCAGTTACTGATGTGTGGCCTTGGCGATGTTGATGTTAATGACTGGAGACAACATACAATCTACAAAAATGGTTACTGCCCAAATCATCCCGTTATCCAGTGGTTCTGGAAGGTAATACTGTTTTACCATATTTGGCTTCTCTGATACTTCTTAAAAGTGAAAGTTCCTGTATTTGTTTGTGGAGTCTGTTATGGAATCTTTTTTCCTCATGAAAACTGCTCTGTATGTTGGAAACGACAGCTGTGGTACTCGTTAGAGACTACACTAGATACAGACCCAAGATACGAAGTCAGATCTTTGAAGTGTCTTGCAGTATTTGTGAAGTAAAATACTTCTATGAAAAGTTTATGTCCCCAGAAAAACTACTTTTTCCCATAATAGCCTTAGATTTTTTCAAAGGGGTGTCTGTTTTTTCTTAAAAATACAGGAACCTTACAGCTCCGTGCATGCACTTCAGAGTTTGTTGCTGGGTTTCTGACACCATTTTCATGACCGGGGGTGGTATGCGTGAAGACTGGGTACTTGTATCGGTCCAAAAGGCTTGGCTCCGAGGTCCCGCTGCAGCGCAACGCTGATGGGATTTTCTGTGAACCCTCGCCGTCTCTCTCTGGTCTTCAAGGCTTTTCTGCCATCTCTGTCCCTCTCGGGCATGTGCACGATTGCACCGACCCTGCTGAAGGGCATCCGCCTCGCCTCCTGCAGCTGCTGCCAGAGCCGGTCTCCTCGTGGTGGCCTGGCGGCAGCTGGAAAAGGATGCTCCTTATTTAACCAGAGAAAACCTGGTGTGTGACCTCACCACATCCCTGAGAGTTACATGTCTGTTAAAGTCTAACAAACACAAATAGATAATTTTACTCAGTTTCTGTTTTGTTTTTTAACAATGACATCTACAGCCGTGACAGTGAAAAGAGAGTGACTGTGTATGTTTGTCAATAGGCCGTTTTACTGATGGATGCTGAAAAACGGATTCGATTACTGCAGTTTGTTACTGGGACGTCACGCGTGCCTATGAATGGATTTGCTGAACTTTATGGTGAGCTTCCTTTCAACTGCCAACCAACTATGCTCACCACTAGAATGGCTGCAGAGACCCCTTCTGAACATGAACGACAAAACCTGGGCATGACTGAAATTTAATCTTAGCCAGCCTTTGACCCCCACATAAGGATTGTCTCCTGAATGCCAAGGGCACTGGAGAATTTGGGGGCACACTGAAGAGGAGTAAAGTTTTGTATGCCATGAGTGTTACGTAGATGCTCTCCTAGCTCCCACAGAAAAAATTTTTGCCTGTCAGCAGGAATAATTTTCATGTCACATGAAGAGGAGAATGCATGTTTAACCAAGCACTTTAATTTTTAAATGTTAATGTCTGAGCTTACTTCTTTTGCATTACATATACTCTACACCAAGGTAGTTAGATAAACTTAACAAGGTAAGTGGGCTTGGAAATTAATAACCACATTCCTATTTGCTTTATTGCAGTTTTAATTAAGAGAGTTTGTACCAGGTATTTTGTAGCAGTTGAAAAATCTAGCCTACAATTTATGCAAACATTTAAGTTAAAAATAATATTTAGCTACTCTCTGTAGTGTCCAGCAATTTATATTTCATATGAATTTCATTTTCAACCAGGTTCAAATGGTCCTCAGCTGTTTACAATAGAGCAATGGGGAAGTCCTGATAAACTGCCCAGAGCTCACACATGGTAAGTCATAAAAGCATAAAATTATATACCTTTTCCTGCATTGTATTGTTATACTGCCAAGAAAGGGGGAAACTGATGACCCTGCTTATCTCTAACATATTTTAGCTTTGGATCATACAGCTTTTTATAAAATGGGATACTCTGAAACCTACACACCTGTGTCTGTGTGTAGGTATGCATTTACAAGAGAAAGAACAGTTAGTGATTATCTGCTGGCACGCAGCTGCAGAAGGTAACATGCAGAATTCCAGGAGGTAGCAGGGCTCAACGCCAGCACCGCACCATCGCTTCTTACAGTTCCTAAACAATGTTTGTTTTGCCTTCTCATGGACATGTGAAAGGCTGCATTAATACAGTAAGTAGGTGTTCTGCAATAAATGCAGGTGAATGAATCCAAAATCAACTCTGACCATCATAGCCTGACAAATACTTTTTAGTGCTATTTTACTGTATTCCAAGTAACCCTTTCAACTCAGGCCTTCTCTTCTGGTAACTGCTTGCCTCTTAAAACATGTATTAGAGAGAAGAGAGAGCTTTTCCCCACTTTTTTTTATACTACATTTGAAGGAATTGCTACCCATATATACCAAATGTTAACTATCATAGTTAAAGCTGTATAGTAGCCTGCAAATTGCTTTAAGCACTGGCCAGTTAAACTGATGTTCTGACAAAATGGAAGAAATTTGAATCCCTTCTGCGAGACATTTCCCCATATCAAATACACAAGAATCTGCTCATGTGAGGTACTTACTTACTTGCAACACGATCCAGATCAGAGCACATGAAGCACAGCACAGAGAGTGTACTTACTGTATGCTTAATGTTGTCCTGAATTTGGGAGTAGGATCCGCAGTGCCTGCTGGGGAAAGTCCCAGGATCTTACAAATTGTCATCACATCTGTCTCACTGGCTGAGCATCCTGTACAGGCTGCAGTCCCTTCCACCTCAAACGCCTAATGGTTTCCCAGTGCCCTTCACACTGGGAAGACTTTCTAATCCTCCCCCAATTTCCTGGGAAATGGACAAGCAGACATGACAGGTAAGGAGACACAGTCACAGAGCTGCCCAGTGACTCGCAGATGGTACTGCAGAATAGTGGCAAAGGCAGGCTGGGAGCAGCTATCCGTTTTGTGGTTCCTGTCAAAACTGGGATTGGGAAAAACAGCAAAAGGAATTGCATCTTATGCTTTAGTTATCTTTCTATGAATGTTAAAACATAGGCTCTGTTCTGTCAGTCTGAAGGCCTTGAAAAATACAGGATAGGCAATAAACTCTGAGAGAGACTGTTAAAAGGGTAACAGGAGTTTTAGCAGGGCATACTAGGAGGAAAAACAGTGCCTCACCTTGTAAGGCTAATACTAGTTATTGCCTTCCTTTATATGTCTTGGGCATTTATCACGTCTTCCTCCTTCCTCCTGGAAAACTAAGAAATTGAAGGATATCCATGCATTTTAAAATCAAGACTACCATTTGTACAAATAGGGGTTGATGCTGCTTTTTCTTTTCTTGGTGCTGTGATTCTACTTCAGCTATCACCTCACTAAGCTGTACCACACTGCCAGCAGCTTTTACTCTCACCACCGTTTTCCCTTTCTCATTCTCCATTTTATTTTTCTTTGTCCTCGTAAGTGGGTATAACAGAACTACAGAAAGTCTGATGTAACAAAACATAGCCACAGAAAGCCATGCTCTATAAAGGCCGTAAATGGCTGGACAATTCACTAAAAATGTGAGGTCATAAACTGACTTGATTTAATTCTAATTTATAGAATTTGCAAATGTTGAAAGCATTCAATACAAATCCTTGTCTTGCTCTGTTGCATATCAAGAATATGGCTTTAAGGTAACTTAAATTGTGCTGTATAGGAAAACTAATTTTTAGAGCATTAGTACAGAATGATGATCTTTCCATAAAAATAATCATTCTATAGAATGAAAAGTTTTCTTTAAAAAAAGAAAAAAAACAACAACAGAACCCCAAACACATTCCAAAGTCAACCCATCCTCTTTACGTTTCAATTGTCTGTTAGATTTTACAGGACCTTTTCAAGACCTTCTTTTGGATGTTTTTTATTCTTCTTTGTTTCCCTCAGAGGATAGAGAGTCTGTCCTATAAATTCAGAACATCTTTGCTGAATCTTAGGAAACCAGCCTTTCAACAAAGATGCAATGTTTTCAATCAACTAAATATGAGGGTGGGGGCTGTTGGCTTTTTTCATTTCCTAAGTGGTTTTTAACAACTTCCCACTTTTATTTCTGAAAACTCACTTTGGTCCAGGCAGGGTTGGTTTCAGATGCTACCTGCAGGGAACACAAGCATTAATTAGGTTTGCAAAGTAAGACATATTCTCTGTTAAGGCCCCCCAAATTATTTAACCTTTTCTGTTTCTTTAAAGTTATGTGTATTTTTCAATGGATTATTAAACGATTCTTTTCCTTCTACATTTCAGCTTTAATCGCCTAGACTTACCTCTTTATGAATCTTTTGAAGATTTGCGAGAGAAGCTCCTTATGGCAGTTGAAAATGCTCAAGGATTTGAAGGAGTGGATTAAAGTGTCAACTTCCCCCCTCCCCGCCCGCCCTTCCAGCAAGTTCTGCTTGCACTTTTGCATTTGCCTAACGGACTCTGAGGGACTATGGCAGAACAGTTGCACAGCGTTGGTTCATGGAGCAAACCCTTCGACGGTGCAGTTGCCTGAATCCACAAGTTTGAACTGTAATCTGTGGGTGGCTCTTCTGACGTTTCCACAGCAGATTACCAACTGCTTAACATGAACTCTGATCACATTTCAGCAGGACTTACTCTATTTATGTTGTGCCTCTGTAGGCAAAGCCCTTAATAAATATTTTACATAATTTCTAATGACAATGAATGGAATTAATCATTTTACAGGTATAGTATTATAACTCATGTTTACTTTTTAATTGATTTAGACATTTTCAAATTTTATTTCATTACAATTAAATATCATATACTTGGAAAAATGAGCATTTTTCTTAATTTCATACCAGACTTGATGCCAGTGTCATTTTTTCAAAGCACATTTTGAGGCTTGTGTTCCCAAACCATTAAGGAGGTAGGAGAAAGCTATGTTGGAAATTTTCTCTACAGGGGCTATATATATCGAGAGCAACTCTTTTCATTGAGCACATAAATATTTTTTCTGTATCCAGAAGTACAGACTGGATGTTGCATTTTTGTATAAATATTAGAATAGTTACAAGTAAAGGGAGAATCATAACATAGCATGCCAAATCTCATGTTCAGTTAAGAAATTGCCTCATTATTGGTAATATTTACATGTACTATAAAGCATTTTGGGGTAGGGTTGGCATTAATCATTTTAGGAAAATATGCTTAACCCTGTCATTATCTTTGTATAGTGATTCTTTTATTATCCTTTCCTCTTTACTGTTCGCAATGGAGGCATTTTGAATGAAACCTGGCACTATGTGATTTGGCACTATGGAAAACAGATATGGTTTGTCTCCTATTTGTATGCATTTGCTAATGATATCTAAATAACAATGGGTTTTTTGTTTGTTTCTAACTGCACCAACTCTAAAGGCACTTTATGTAACACATGGAAGTCATATCTGTTTTTTATCATAAACATTAATGTGATTATATTCCTTCTCACTGCACATGTCTTTCTGGTGCAATATCTATCAATTGTGAATTTGGCTGCTGCTGATGTATAAAAACAAAAAAAAAAACAACAAAAAGCCACAGATGTAGAGCTGAGCCTGCAGACATGTTCCTCAGCAATTGTTTTTGTGATTTATTTTTTACTTAATCACAAAGATTTATTTAATATACACTGCTATCTAATCAATTTTGTTACCTATGACATGTTGCATGCTTAAACTATAATGTCTGAGTTGCATCTCTTTTGTGACGGATTAAAAGTGAAAGATTTGTATGCGATCCACTGAAGTTAAATGGTTGCAATATACCAGAGTAGGTTTGAGGGTATGGCTTCAGCAATTTAACATTGTGGTGTAAGTTCTGCCCACATACTTTCCTAGAAGTAGGCTTTTTCCCCAAGAACCCATTTAATGCTTATGAAGTAAGATCACACTGTGTGCCAAAACAAAGTTTCAACTCCTTGCCAACAGATTTTTAGCCCTGCCTGTGCCCCCTCCCCAGCACCCACTGGCGAGTACAGTCTGTGTCTGAGAACGCGCAGCGGTTTCAGTGCAGTGGTACTTAGCTGAAAAGGCTACTGGAAAGAAGCCTTAATGTCAGTAACATGCAGCAAACGGTTGCATGCTAGCAAAAGTTTGAGGAGCTAATAGATGCACAAGGAAGGTTATTTTTATTATTTGAATGCAGGTTAAGATTCATTTTCTATTAAATGTTTCCTGACATTCCTTTCTGACCTTTTACATTGATGAGTGAGCTTGAACATGCGCAGGCAGACTGCATCTGGGTGGATAGAGAAACACTATACTGACCATTTAGCTGCAGGAAGGAGCATGGGGAAGGTGGAGAGAATGAGGTAAATCCAGGTAATTCCACTGACCTTCTGTATGTTAAGCACAGCTGGTTATAACATGGACTCCCTTGAGGGAACTGTCATATGCCAAAATTTGTTTTATTTCTGTCTTAACCTGGAGGATTTTTGGTGTGGTTGGAGGCTCCGTTCATGTCCAATGCCATGCGTGTATCGGAACCTTAAGAATTGCCGAGACATTTTTTGGTTGTGGAACTGAAATGTAATCATCTCATGTACAGATGAAGGCTGTGACCTAGCAGTAGAGCAGCTGAGGTAGAACCAGAAGTCAGGCTGTGTTTAAGAATCTGCCATTTTTCTTGTGATATTGCTTTGGTCCCTTCCCTCCCCTCACCCTCAACTTCTACAACAGGTTTACTAATGCTTACCTACATCAAAGCCCTTTCAGCTATATAGAATTACATAGCAACATCTGGCTAGAAGGGAAAGTTTTGTTGTTTGGATGATTTTTTTTTTAAACCTAGAATTGCTTAGCTTAACATCTTTTCAGATCCATTCCTGCTCAGATCCACTTACCTCACAAACTGACAGACACTCCAGAAGCATTCACTAGGTATTAAAATAGTGAGGCAAATTCCACTGTATGAATTGTAATTAATGTGCATTTGGACTGTTGTGGTTTATTTGGGAGAAGGGGTTTTCATTTTTAGGAAATAGTTCAATATTAAAAGAAAGCCCTTGACTGCCTCAAGGTTTGCCATTAGAGTGGCAGGTTTGAGTGCAGCTCACCAAGAGACCTGTCCTAATTCAGGCAGCAGTGACAGTGAGGCCCGACCTCATGTACACCTCGTACTGAAATTTGTGCTATTTTGGCTTTCTTGTGATTAATGCAAATAGCTAAATAAATGCTCTTTTGTGCTTCTTGTGCCCTAGACACTGCAACCACAGCTCTCACCTGCATCGCACACGTACCATCACAGCCAATGCACAGCTATCTGAGTGAGTTAGCTTTTGTCTGTCCAACACCCCATGAAGGTATTATTCCTAACAGCCGAGGTGAACATAGCAGTAAGCCAGCTCATTACTTTTTGTTACCTACACTATCGCAACCCAGCACTGCATCTTGCCTTTACAGATGCGCTACAGCTCCCTTCGCTATGGAAGTGAAACTGTCCTTTTTGTGTTAGGGTCTGCAAGTAATCCAGAGTCAGTGCTCATGAATGAGCCGGATTCCTTGTAGGATAAGAGGAATTGCTCAGCCCAGGCCCGTTTCTGCACAGAGCTTTTATTTGGGGTATCAGAAGCCTTACTGTGAGCTAGAACTATCAGGCTGTTACTGACAGGCTTGGCATCATGGTCATTACAGGGACAGAAGCTGTAAAACCCTGCTAAAATGTACTATACCCATGCAGATTTTGTTATTGATGGCTAAACCCTCAGGCAGATACACCCCCCTCAACAGCCAAAAAGTTAAGATTTATGCTATGACAAAACCCAGGAAGTTACCTTCAGTTTTGCAATGAACTATATGAGACTAAGTAAATGGCATTGTTAGCTGTGCAAAGTAGCAGCTGCAGAGGAAATGGATTTTCTTCTGCAGGGCTCTTAACATAAAGCTGTAGTGCTATTACCAAGAGCCTAAGCTGGATTCCAGACTTCCCATGTAGGAGTCCTTCTGGAGCTCCCAAAGCTACATTTGAAAGAATCTTTCTAGGAAGAGAGGTAGCTAAATGTCGTTTACTTAAAACATCTAAAACACAAAGCAACTAACACTCCAATGGGACTTGTATTGTGCCTTAACACAGTACACTCTTGTATACTGACAGTTCGGCCCATTCACCACAAAATGGCCCAACAGTATTTTAAAAGGTTCTATCCAGCTACTTTTTTTGGTTAATAAATAGTAATCATAAAGGTGGTGCCTAAACCATCTCTTGTTCACTCTTAAGAAGCCTTAAGGCAAATAATTCATAAAAACTTCAATCACAATACAGAATACAGAGTCTGCAGCTATCACCTCCTCTTTGCATTAAGGCTTATAGATACGTGCCTTGTAAGGCTGTGGTTAATGTACACCATACCCATCACATCAACTCCCACTTGCTGCCTACCTGCTGGAAACTACTTCTTTGTCTTTCAGTCCAAAAGTACCAAAAAAACCCAAACAAACAAACAAAACCCCCCAAAAAACAACCACAAAACCCCCAAACAACCACAAAACCCAAACCCAACTCTGTTACTACAAGATTTACCTTATTTCTGTCTCTCTCATGCTGCCCTCTGTGAATTCTGAGTGGAAGGACCACGAGTGCCATGCTAGGGCGAGGATGCTGCTCCAAGTACTAACCAGGCAGCAGCTAGTGCCGGTCCTGCACCCCGAGGCACGCGCTGCCGGTGTCGTGTGCTCAGCCCGGTCAGACTGGTAACGGTGACTGCACCGCAAGCTGCTCCTGATGCTTTGGGTGAAGCATTTTACATGACACTAAAAGGCCAGGAATTGTGAAAACTAGGGAGCCAGGGAGGGGAAGCTGGATAGTTAGACTGCATTTTTAAGGGAGTTACGAGTAAGTGATCATACCCATCTGATTGCAAGGGCTAATTATCAGTATGTATAGTAGGAAAAAAAGGTAGATGTCCAGATAGGGCATCTTAAAATGTACATTAATTTTCTTGTCTTTTTAATAAAATCTTTTCCTTTTGTATGTAAAATTAAAACAACAAAGAAAAAACCCTACAGTCTTCACCCATCTGTTATGATGTTGCGCTAAGTAATACATATTTGAAACACTTGGGAAACATAAAACTGGAATCTAACTATATTAATGTTACATACCCATCAGGTCTGTCGTAGTGCACATAGCACCCCGCTAGATACCATCACCACCAGTGCAAACCATATTTGGTGATGTGTCTGTCAATACACACTTCTAACAATCTGTTTGTCCACATTTATCCTTCACTTACATGTTGGGTTTTTTTCCTTTTCTATATGATTTTCACGTAGACCTTGCTTTTTTCTTCATTTTTTTAATATGTAGCTGTAAAAACATACACAGTATGCATCCACATACAACAGTACATGTGTTGCATTTTTATACTGTAATCTGTTCTATTGGATTTAAAGAGGCTGGTGAGCCATCCCTCTCCACTGCAGATTATCACAACCATGCAATAGTGAATAGGTTATGATTCTCGAAACCCCAATGGAAAACACCACAAGACTATGTTGTTATGTTCTGTGTTTGTGAACATAAATTTTGAATGAAATTTAAAACTGAGATTATTAATATTTCCAAACTGGCAAAAGTGTCAAACATTCCAGATTAAATTCACACCATTTAATAATTTTTTTAATCAATTCATACTAGAAGGCTATTCAAAATCATGCTAAACTACCTTAAAATTGATTTTAAAAGTACTACTTATAAATAATGCTCATGTTCACAATTAATACAGCTTTAAACTGTGGTTGGATTTGATACACTGTGGGGAAAGGATTTGTTTATGGACAAAAGTCATTTTTTTTCCAATTATTTTCTGAGCAGCAGTGAAAGAAATTGTAGTTTGTTTTCCTGAGAGCAAAAGCTCAATGTGACAAAATGAAGTTGTTGTAATGAAATGATGCAACTTACTTAAATATTTAATAAAGAATTACAGAAGCTACAGCATTTTATACTTCAAATATATTTTCTGTCTAACTGAAGCTTTGTTTTGTTTAAAAAAATTGCCTTAAGGTCACAATTTGCAGGAAGGCTTTCACAACCTGGGATGTAGTCGGGGGAGCCTATGTGCAAACACATCTGTACCTGATTTTTAAGTGATTAAACACCACCCACATATTTCAGCTTCTGCTAAAGCAGTACCCATTTTTCCCCCGCCCCCCATGATCCTCACTGCATTTATGAAACAGTAATGTATATAATGTTTTCAGCTAAGTAAGAATGTATCCCTGAGAGTTTACAGTGGATACTGGTCACTGGTGCACAACCACCTCCAGAAGGCACGATTCAAGGTAACTTTTCTCTATAAGGATTTGAACAGTTAAGGTTAGTGATTATGCGATGTTCTCTAAAGAAGTGTCATTAGATAAAATACAAAAGTCGCACCCCTCCCAACTTCTTACTGGTATCTCCTCTGTTCCATCATATTTCTAATACAAGAAATTTAATACTCCAGACTTCCATGAGAAGTACTGTTCTTGAATTGTCCAATTCTGCAGTGACCATACAAAGCGGCACACTTACAAGCTTTTCCCATTTAAGCCATACCTGAAATAAGTGTGAATGATCTATCATTTCTATTGCATATTTTCTACGTTTACAGCAGAATTTTCTGCAGCCCACAATAATGTGTGTACTACAAACAAAATACTTTACTTGCAACAAACTCAAAGTTCAGTTTAACAATGCAAGTCTACACATTGGTAAATTTGTTTTGATTTTCAGTGTTACAATTCCGATGTTGTAGTAAGAACAACTTATTAACAGCAACAGAACTAATGTTGTCTTTTCTCTTAATCAGTGTGAATGCCCAAGTTAGAAAAAAAAAACACAAAACAAAAGCCAACAGCAACAAAAAAACCCCAAACCTAAACAAAAACAAATAAACAAAAAACCAAATACACAAGTTGTATTTCTGACTTAAGAGCTCACTTTAGGAATACAGTATGTTCCTCCTCAGCTAATATCAGTACTTAAAGAGAGTTGCAGATGGACTAAATTATGTTAGTCTTAAGTACAGAATCGGTATGTAACAAATTGTCTCCTGGCTTTTGAGCTTCACATGAAGCACAGCCTACATGCAACATTGATCTGACTTGCACTAATACACATCGACGGTCATGTAGCATACTCTTGCAGCTACCTTCAGCTGCAGTTCCCTGAAGAAAAAAAAGGAAGGAGAGGAAAAAAAAAAAAACACAAACCGAACCATGCACCACCACACCCCCCCTTACACTTAAGCAAGTGCCATCAGAAATACTGTTCAGCATATCAATAGATGGGAATTCCTGTTACAAATCACATTACTAGGAGCTCACTAATGCTGCCATAGGACTTCTTAAAGACACCAAACCGCTAGATGACTTGGCCTATTCAGCTTTGCAATCAAGTTATTTTTGTGCACGTGCGTGATGTTGTGGTACATCACCTCAACTTGCAGCACGACTTACTCTGCTCTATTAGTTAATGCACCAGTCTCTTTACTGGTCGGCTGTATCAGCACCACAGAACAGCAACTAATCTACTTTGTATAAACTTTGTTTGTGCCTATCTGTATTTTCCTCCCTTGGGCACTGGTTTCTGAAGGGCTGCCCATCTCCTCCCCTTTCTTCAAGCCTCCACCTCTTCCTAAGCTAGACCAGCCAGGCAACACATTTCGAAGTTAATTCTGTCAGCTAATATTGCAGCCTCCCTTGTGCTGGAACTAAGTCAGCTGTATTGTTAATGTGCTCCTTTACATAAGCAAACATCTGTGTTTTCATTTTGTTGTCACTATGTAAAGTGACAAACTCTGTGTAATGCTGAAACAGGATCAACCAGCACTCTTCACAACAAAAGATTAAAAAACAAACAAAACACACCTCAACATACAAGTCTTCCAGTGATACCTACATGTATATTAAATGTTTTGGCATAATTACATCCAGTAGGTTTCAAAAAAACAAACAAAACACAGATCACCTGAAATACAACACACAGCAATTCCATCTGTGCTTCCAATTGGAAATGAAAAATAAATTGTGGCAAGGCAGTGTTCTAAGTTGTTAAAGAATGTCTGTGCAAATCCTTACTATATGCCATTTATATATGGCTAGTAAGGTTTTGTTGCCCTTGAGAAACAAGGAAACAAACAAAAAAAAACCCATGTCAGTATATTCAAATCCCAAATCAATACCTGTATATCAACAATACTCTGTAGTCACCCATAGGAGACGCTGCAGTAACTATATTAGCCATGAATAAATTCCTATTTCCAGCCCTGAAACTTGGTTGCTGCCTACCCTGACATTTCATATCCCTGACAAGGGAAAAATTCTACACTATCCAAATTAATTCCTTTTCTTTTTTAAGCTTGCTGTCATTAATAAAAACAACCATACTACATCAACTTGAAGGTCCAGCTGGACAAGTATCTGATTTGAATATTCTGCCAAAACAGCTTAGGAGTAAGGCAAATAGTAGTGCTTGCAGCAAATGCACTTTCAAACATGAGTGATGTACAGCTCAAGGACCTATACAGGGGTGATGGCTTCTTTGCACATATATATAAAATATATGGCTATTTATTTTTAAATAAATAGTTTCTGGTGTAATGGGAAATTGTAGTATTTACAGCTGCTTGAGCACAGTGCCTGTGATCACTTTCAGTGTGAAGCAGTACCGCCCTTTGTTTTGAACCTGACACCTCTTCTCTTTTACCTAACACACATTTATCCTTGTGTTCCTCACGCACCTCTACCCTGCTTGCTAGCTGTGTATATAGTCCAGAGGTCTCTGGTTTCCTTCGCTTGCCACGGCTTCCAGTCTGGAAGGCTGTCGGAGCAACAGCGGATGTCGACACAGGCTTTTGCCCTCACCTGTGCCTCGCACGACGTCTCTCAAGGAAGGGGTGACTATAGGCCCATGGCAAGAAAACCTGACGCAAACTGCCTCTGGAGCCGGTTCCCTCGCGTGGAAACTAATCCTAGCAGTGGTTCAGGACGCAGCCAAGGGGAGATAAAGCTGACAAGAAGTACAGTCGTATTTATGTCACTGGCAACAGCCTGAACAGCGAGTCCATCAACTCTGCACGTTCGCAAAGAACTTCTAGTAACGCTTGGAATTGCCTACTGCAGTTCTAGTACAAAACAACTTCCAGGGCGTAGCTGGAGACAGAGGACACGGGTGCCAAAGACAGCATCAGGCACCCGCCGCCAGTACAGCGCGTAACCCTTCTGCTCTGCAGAACGGCGAGGCAGGTAGACCTTGCAACCAGCATATGCTAATGCCCAGAAATTCATTATGTATATTAGGACATTAATTAGGTAGGGATAACACAGTAGAGCAATTGTGCATGTGAGAATTACACTTATTCTTGAAGATTTAGTTATAACCGTATTTAATGAGTATTTGGGCATTGAAAACCTACTGGCAATCACAAAAGGCTGAAATGCCTTTAAACAAAAATCTGGCCCATACCCTCTTCTCACAGCCAACCTCTTCTCTGCTTCAGCAGTTTTCAGTGTTTTAAATCCAACAGAATGACAAGCTGAATTTCATGCTTTTCTTTAATTCCAAGTTTGACTCTACGTAAAACCCACTATCATTTACATTCCTACATAATACCATCATGAGAAAGGCACCCAGGGTTTGCTATGGCAACCCAACAGGAAACACTCCCATTTCAAACATCTCCAGTATAAGGATCACAAAGATCCCTCGATGATTACCATTGATTATTTTCCCCAGCTTTTGATCAAGAGCCTTGTTCAAACTCAATTTATTCTTGTTCAAATGCATCTGCTATTTTCACCCAACTTATTTTCTGCCACTTGCTGTGGGTGTTTCATTAGCTTGACAGATTAGACTCTTAAGTTTAAAGTGCAATACAATATAAACCTAAGATATGTTCATTACAAATACACACTGCTAAATCTATTACCATTTACCCTGTCATATCTCAACCTTAGCAATACAAGTTTTTTTTACTTCAAATTTCAGTGTATTTTCCTCTCTGATAATCCTCTATCAGCAGTGTATAAAAATGCAACCACATTAAAATCTTATGCCTGTAGCTTTTGTCAAATTAAAATAAGTTTCAAATTTTTCAGTGTTCTCAATTTGCCACAATGTTTTTGCTAACCCAGAAGCTGGTTGAAACATCTACCATTTTCAGCAAGTTACACAATGACACCAAAGAAGCCACCTTACTAGCAGCTGGATTTTTGACAGACTAAGTCCAGATCCACCAGGGTATGCAGGTATTTAGCTCTTACTGAGATCTGATAGTTACCAACACTTGAACAGAAGACAGATGTGTGGTGGGTTTGCAAGTCTGAATATTCAGGAAGCTGAAGACTTTGCAAAAAAAATTACTGGGTGATGTGTGGTGGCTGTTCAGTCAACTGCCATTGACTTAGAAACCAGGCTTCTTTGGCTTCAACTGAGTTAGGTCCCAGAAATAAGACTCCAGGAATATAAAGTAGGGAATGACAGATATTCACAGGGAGAGCAATCAGGTTAACCACACAAGTTTAAGATTAGTCTTTGCCTAGCTTTTAGATGCTTGGACCTGATAAAACTCAAATTATCCTTTGGTCAATCCTTTGATCAAAGGAGGCGATTTTCTCCCTCTACTCTGGCAAGACCCCACCTGGAGCACTGTGTCCAGTTCTGGGGTCCCCAGTACAGGAAAGACATGGGCCTATTAGAGTAGGACCA
>JAVJGG010000074.1:82956571-82970764 GCA_035590195.1 Aviceda cuculoides
TCCAAGCTGGTCATCTGCCCCACCTGCTTGGCTTTCATCACAGCAGGATTACCTGCTCCTGTGCAAGTTTAAAAAAAAAAAAGTGCCTCTTAAAAAAGGTGGTTCTTAAAAAAACCTGACCAACACTCATGGACCCTAAGCCCTCAAAAGCAGTTTCTCAGAGGACACTGCTAACTAGCTCCCTGGGTAGCTTAAATTTTGATCTCTTGAAATCCAGGGTAGAAACTCTGCTGACCTTTTTTCTCATTACACCAAAAATTTTAAACTCTACCATTTCAGAATCATTGTGGCCAAGACAGCCACCGACCATCACACCTCCCACAAGTCCTCCTCTATTCACAGACAAGTCTAGGAGGGCATCTTTCCTAGTTGGCTCGCTGGGTACTTGTGATGAGAAATGATCTTCAACAAACTCCAGGAATTTCCCAGACTTGCTTGTCACAGCAGTATGGTACTTGTGTCTGGTTGAGTTACTCACCAATCCTAAATTAAAATAGGACTTTATGTTCCACTAGCATTTAAGAATTGTGAAACAAACTGAATCTTGCTACACAAACCACTTAGTTTCATGAATTGCCCCAGAGCGTTTGTTCATTTACTTGAAGTTAAAACAGAGCACTGGCTTAGTGCTTACAGAGGGCTGATAAGAATGATTAATAATTAACATTCTCAAGTTCATGTATGTGAAATAGCTCCAAAAAGCTATCCATGAGAATATTGTACCTTAATTCACCAGTCATACTGGAAACGCATGTGCATTTTCCCCACCAGAAGGCACATTTCACAACATCAAAATATATGTTCCCCTCTGCATCAGCAACCACGCAGTATCAGAGCATACCTCGGTTTAGCACACTGTCAGTCTGCTGAGAGCAGCCAAGTATCACAGTTACAACCTCTGGTATCCCAGAGGCACCGAAGAACAGCGCTGTGCTTGTAAAACCCAACAGCCTCTAACAGCTGTAACAGAACAAGGCTCCTAGCGACCCAAACTGTTGACGGGTGTTGAAACTGCAATGAATTTTTCTAGAGAACAGACCTTGCCAAGTGCCACCCTGAGAAATGAAGCCCTATCACAAGGGCAAACAACAGTCCAGACTGACAAGTCCCAGAGAAATAATAGCCACAGTAATAATCAAATCTAAGAAAAGGCTCGTGCTTGATGCATTTCAGACCGAGTAATCTTTAACAAAGCCAGACTCCGTGGAAAGGGTCCCTTCTGACCCCAGAGCAGCACAGGCAATCCGTGGCTTTGGCACAGCAGCTACAAATGCCACCTTTGTACAGTGTCATTCCAACCACACAATGTTAAAGGCAGCTGCATAACACAGACAGTAGCATAACGTTCTAGTGTAAGTTGGAAAAACACCAGCTAATACCTGGAGGAAATAACTCACTTTCCACTGGGGATAAAGACTAAGATTTGTATATGAGTTTTGGTTGTTTTTTTTTTCCAGTCATAATAAACTTCCTCAGAAGAAAAGCAAGTTTTCAGGAGTATTCTAGGAATGGCAGGTGAGTTCTAAATTTCATTTCATACAGAATTTATCCTGCAAGCATAAAATTAATTTTTTTTTCTTTTACTTGGTAAGCAGAGAGAATAATCTCCAAATCCCTGAATAAGACTTGAAAGTAAATAATGTTGAAATGACTGCAGCTTGCATAGTTTAAGACTCTTCACTTGGACATGAAAATATCTAATTTTTGCTTGATCTTTATATGAACTCAAGCCTATCTTCTATTTAATAAAAATAAAAATTAATTCACAGATATTACTAAAACAAGAATTGCATGTGTTTAATTGATTTCCAATACAACAGAAAAATAACAAGAGGTTATAAAGTTGTTTTATTTTAGTGCCAGTAGAAAGTTTTAGCTTTTAAAATAAAACAAACAGAAAATTCAAGCTTCTCCAGCTGAAGACAACTCCTGAGACTAAACATGTATTTTAAAGAGTTCATGTGACAAAGAAAATTGTAGTTTAGACATATGCTTTGTGTTCTGAGAAACAACAGCAAGATTATATCAATGATTCAGCAAAAGATATGCATCATATTGCATTATGGGGGCTATACAGCAGCTATGAAATATAATTCCTATAGGGACTATTATAGACTAATACAGCAGATACCTTCGTCCAAAAAAAAAATTATGGAAACATCTCAGCATTTAATCTCCAAATAAAAATGTTTTCAAGACATAAATATTTCAAGAAGGCATTTTTTGCAAACCAAACAGAATTTTCCTCCCTCCTCCTCCACTTCTGTTTTCTTTCTTTAAAAAAAAAAAAAAAAAGCCCACCTCTTTAACAAGTGGATCTTCAGTTCTCCATTTAAGAAAAGAAAATTATTTGACCAGCAAACTAGTTCCTCTTTCAAACACTAATGCGAATGCAATGAGATATTAAAAGTGAAGCACATTTAAAAGGAAGTCTCAAATTAATTTTTCTTTTAACTGTGTTCAAGCACAATACTGTATAACCTGGAAAACTAGTGAGGTCATGGCAATAGATTTTAAAGCTCTGGTGATCTGAATTAGTATGTGATTACATAGGCAGCTAATTCCTATTATTTGCAGCTGATTCCTGACAGCTTTAAGACAAACACCTAGCTTTTATTAAGAGCTCATGCATGCAATCACTTATCTCCCCACCCCACCTAATGAGACAATGAGAAACTCTTCCCTTTTACACTGAGCTCAAGCTTCTTCTTTTGAAAACAAGCCCACATTTGCACAGAGTCACATATCAACGGTTTAATATAAGAATATGCACAAGGAACAACCATATTATTGAATGTTTTTGCTTTCATGACACATACTTCATGGTGACTAGAGGATAGGATGTTCTTTGTTCTCAAACACCAGCAAAAGCACGCCCTAAAGCTTTGTTGAGCTTAAAAAAATAAAAAACTCACTTAAAAAATTTAAAAAATTCCAGAGTTGTAGGGCACTACACCAAAAAGCATTTACACATGCTGCCTTCCATTGCCTCCCAGACAGGCTAACGAGCCCACGAGGTTAACCACTGCACTGCTAACACCGCCCTGCTAGACAAGTCTCACGATTCACAGGATAGCATAACACACCTCAGGACTCCCAGGTGGGTCCCGCTGTTCATAATGAAGCTGCTCTGCCTCAGCAAGAGTGATGCTCAGCCACCTGATGCACCCCTAAGCATCCATCTTCAAAACACTGTATGGGCTGTAATAGCTCCTCAACAAAACACATCTAAATCTAGCCTCTTCCTCAGCTTCACAACACACTAGACAACTTTTTTTACCAACAAGCCCTTGACACCTGCGTGAGATCTGTCATTCTGTAGCTATCCTCCAACCTTTCAATGAAAGGTCTCCAGTCAAGGAGGATTCACAAACAAAGCAGAAGATAACCTCTTGTCTCAGCTGCTGGGACTTCAGTGTTATTATTCCCATTTCACATACAGTTAAGTTCTTCTATCAGTGCATATGCTGCAGATGCTAGCATAAACATCAAATGGGTGTTTAGCAAGTACTAAACCTTCTAAATTGCTGGGACATGAATGTCTTAGCCTAGTTCATCAACACTGTCTTCAGGATTACACCGCAGCAAAATATTTTTGGGAGCTCTGTGCCACAGTGCTTAGTTAGTACACTGCAAAACCCACCAGTTTCCAAGAGCTGTTTTTGAAAAGGCCCTGTTATTCTGACCTGAATTACCTCAGCCAGAAAGTTTCACTCCCCTTCAGAACACAAAACCCAAAGAAGTGGCAGTGTCTGGGTCTCTATCACACTTGCCCAGGCCATCCAGACGCTGAAGCACAAGGCCACCTCTGATTCCATTAAACACACCTTTTTTTTTTTTTTTAATTCTACTCTCAGAGATAGCACGAAAATGGGGGAGCAGAAGGGTGATTCACTTCTGATCCAGCTCATTTCCCATAGATGTCCATTCTATAAAGGGCATCAAACCTAATACATGCTAAGGAATACCTCCTAATTTAATTGCCAAGTACTGGAACCTCCGAGTCATCCCATTAACAACCAAAGATTAGAATTCTACTTACTTGTTAGTTGTAAGCTTACTCCAGCTGAGTCAGTCCAGAAGAGCAGTCTCAAGAACTCCAGAGCTGTTACTGTCCAGTAAATTTAATACCCAGTACAACAAGTAAGCTCCTCCAATTTAACAGAAGACCTAGCTACACTATCACTTCACAGACTCAAAAGTCTCTAGAAAGCTCCCTGAACCACCCTCACACCTGATCTTAATGAAGACTTACTAATTTCCTGTTTGTCTAAACACCTGTATAGCTCTCAACCCTGTTTCTACAGCCTGTAAAGTAGAATAATGATTCCTCTTTCAATATTTTTGTTAAATAATGTCACAGTTCCCAGTGCTAGGGCAGAATTGCTACTGCTTCATTTTATCTTGAGCTCAAGATCCATATTTCACTCACTGGTTGTTTCTATATGCAAGTTATCTGCAACATGTAAACTGCTCATAGTTATCACTGGCCAGTTAACAAATGCTATAGCTATTCAGGCTTCCAACTGAAAACCAGCTTCTGCTTACTGAAAGAAAATCCTTTCCACAGCATTCTCCAGTTACCAATTTAACAAATAAGCTTTTTCTTGTTGAAAGAAAGAGAAAGCTCTTCAACTCTTTTACAGGACCAGCTGCCTTCCTTTTCTCCCTACTTTAGTCCTCTTTCTCTTTTCACCATGGAAACTTACGATGCCTGATGCTCAGCACCTGCATTAATCTAAGCAAATAAGCACCAGCTGCACCTGAGAAGCCTACACCCTGCCCTACAGACACATTCTGTTGACAGGAAGAGTGGTTACCCATAGAGACAGACTAGAAAAAGAAACAGCAGATTCATCTTCTTTGAGGTCTTGAAATCAGGATTTTGTGAAAAATACTTCAGTTAAGCAGAGCTGTGGCATCCAGGACTGGAATAACCATTTGAAATTCAACTTCATGCTGCATAGGATAGTAAATGAGTTAGTAAACTGTCTGATTAGACTAAATATGATATCTGTGTAAGGTTTATGTTTAGCAGGGAAAGTGTCTGCAATGTCACATAAAACATGTGATGACTAATTTTGTTTTATTTTGTCACCACTCTTTGTCTCCAAAATGCTCATATTATTGCTACATTATTTTTCTGTTTAATTGGGGGAATAGGTGCAGAGGAATATAGAAAAAGAAAAAAAAAAAAAAACAAACCACAAACAAATCCTACCAAACTGTATTTAAGTATCCTTATCTTGGCAAGTTCTTGGCTTTACTTTATGCACTTTCAGTATATAGGCCAGCTGTAGACAGTTCTTCTTCCAGTCACCATTTGGCCAGAGCCAGGTCAAACTGGCAGAGGAAGAATAGGTTAAAGTGTCAACATGGAGTTATAAAAACATCGCCTTCATGATTTTTCAAGAGGCCAAACCAATTTTTACATCTGCAGTTTTTATCAAAAGAGCAAATATAATTAAAAGTGTGTGAAAGTCTACAGTGAATCCTTTTTAATTGTGCAAGCTGAAAGGTTTCACCTGAAGCACGAGGCAGGGGAAAAGCACATTGTGACCATCTCGAATGAACTTCACCCATGACTGAGAAGTTAAAATAAATAATGATTCATAATAGCTGGCTACAGCAAGCAGAAGGTACCGAGCACCCTTTCCACCCTACTTCTAATGACCCCTACCGCTTTTCACGAACTGCTTCGGTGCTGCCCGCTGGAGTCGGAATGCACCTGTGCAACGCTCCGTCCCCGCAGCCGGTCTGACCCTTCCCTCCAGAAAGGGACATTTTGGTTTCGGGTGCTTGGGCCGGGCTGGCAGGGGCAGCCCTGCAGGCACAGCCCCCGCCCCGCGCTGCCGGCTCTGCCTCAGCAGCGCTCGCCTCGTCCTCCGAGCGCGCGCGGCCAGCCGCACCCGCAGGCCCAAGCCGCTCGCGGCAGGAACCGCGCCAAGGGGACGGTCGAAGGCGACTGGAGAGCGCGCGTCCCCTCGGCCCTGCCCCTTCCAGAAGGTTCTGCTGCCCCGCCCCCTCCAGGCAGGCCCCGCCCCCGGCGGTGCCCTCGTCCCTCAGGAGCTGGGGGGCCTGGGCCGGCTGGGGGTGCTGCCCTTCGTGGGGCGAGGCGGGCGGCCCTCTGTGTCTTTTTTGAGGTGATTAGGCTGGCGGTTAGCAGTTTTTAGGCTACTGAAGTCTCTTCAAGCTCCGAGAAGGGGATTTAAACAGGTTTTTTACTTGCAAATATAAAACATGAATAAAGTTGATTATCTTCACCTGCATCAAAGACCTTCGTGTTGCGCTCTGTCTGCTCCGTTTTACGTGCAGCTCACACGGCATTACAGAAAAGGTAGTGGATGCTCACCTCAAATCCACTTCGGTGTATGGACTGCATCATGGCTGCTGTGTGGGGTAAATCCTGCAGGTAAAGCTCTGGACACCTTCTGTGCTGAGTGTAGAGCTTTGTTGCAGATACATGATACCTGAATACATATGAGCAGAAGTTAGTAAGATATTAAAGTAAATTAATCCGTAGAGCACAGGAGGTAGCAAATGCTGAGTGGCTTTTTTTGCCTTTTCTGAGGTAGATGGCACAAGCCACTACTGAGCAACGGTTTGATTTACTATGTGATTCCTGAAGATAATAATCCTACTGGGATTTGGACTCCAAAATTATTTAGAGCAATAGTCTTGAAATGACTAGCCCTTATTTACTCTTCTAAGATTAAACTTTCTGTATCCCATGTGTGCAGCATGTCAGTAACTATTGTGGTACGGACAGATTGAAGTCATGGACAAGAGAGAGGCTGTGATACGTATTTCTCTGATCAGAGAACCATTTACGGCATATTGACTAAATTCCATGCATTTAATGGCTGCCAGACAAAAAGAAATCACTATACAGCAGCATAGTGAACTGATACTCACTGACCCAAATTCAGAAAAATACTGTGTATCGTGTGGGGCAGGGCAGGTTTATGGCCATGCCATTCGGTGCTCCCAGCCAGCTCTATGTGGAGAGGGAGACCTATCGACCTCCTTGTAAAACGTAGGAAGGAGGGGAAGTTACAAAAATCTTCCGTTCTTTGTATATGTCCATTACTAAGTAGTTTATTTTGCTGTGGTTTCTGATTTATAGGATTAATGCTTTGCCTGAAATGTGTAGGCTGCAGCAGTGGTTGATAGGAAAAAGGAAATTCTGTGCCTTTGGTAACTGCTGATGGACAGTTAATTTAATGGAAGTAATATAGCTGAGCTGAGCAAAAGACTTAAAGCTAAGGAGCCAAGTAACAGTGTTTGCAGAGGGAGTAGTTTTCTGGGGAGGTGGGGAGATCCCCCCTAGGGACACGTAAATAAACGTAAGTTTTATCTGCTAGCCACCTGCTTACATCAAAATTGCTTATTTTGCTATTTTGCTAGGGAAACAGAAATTTCATGGATGGTATGTTGTTAGTCAGACTTTACACCCTTAATCTGAAGATAATCCTCAACCTGATTTCTTTGTGTCGGATGTGTCAGATGGTGAATCATTATGGGGAATGCCAGGATGATCTAGAACTGATGTCATGAGTTTGATGATTGGGAAACTTAAATCAATTCAGTTTACTGAGCCCCAGTAGAAATCAGAAGAGATCATGGTTTCCAGGTTAAATACCTTTGCTCTACTTTATACTGCTCTAAGTTAATCTTTCTCTATCTAGTAGTCAGAATGACCAGAACAGGTAATCTTTAACCACTAGCCATTGACTTACAAGGGTCACAACATTTTCCTTTTGGTGATCTAAGTTGTCCTAGCACTACACATGCCTCATCTTTGTCTATTATATTGTGGTATTAGTGCTGGTAAATGTTCTTCCTTGAATGTTTGTGAAGGTTGATGCCCCCTGAATACTGTAGTAATCTGGGATAAACAGATAAATACCAGCTTTGCCCACTTTGAGCCCAAGAACTCCTGTAGCAATTTCCTCTCAAAAATTATATGGTCATATCCTAAACTGATGTAAGTCAGGATATGTTCACTGAAATTAATAAGTCATAGGAAAGGGATAAATTCAGTTACGTTGTTGCATATGTGTCAGGTTTCTCCATAAAAGGATCTGGCCTAAATCTTTGACCCAGATTTGTCTGAAAGTTTTAAACCAAGTAAGCCATGCCCACAGCCAGCGGATTGTAACAGGATTTTTCCGTAGACGAAATAGCCAACCCCAAATCAGTTTAAGAGTATTGATTACATGCTCATTAAAGACAGAGCTGGAGTAAAGCCATAAAGCTACAACTCAAGTTGTCACACGTGAAGGGCCATTAGTTCAACAGTTCTGAGGCTGGACTCTAGGGAAGGAAAATCGTTAAATATTGGGGTTCTAGAGGACTGCAGAATTGAGGTCTCCCTGGACTGATGCCTCAGTAGTTCCTTTTTAAACCTCTGTACCTTACAGCATCATTTTTCAGATCAGAATCTTTTGCTCTAACTCCCTCCTCAACTGAGGGTCTAGTTTCCCGTCTCCCTCAAAACTGCAACTGACTTTAACTTGAAGTTTGTGATAAATTAGCTATCCAAATGAGGACGAGAAAGCTCTTCCCAACCCACTCGCTTCTCCCCACTTGCTCTACACGCACACCATGATCTTTCTCTGTGTTGTTCTTCTTTTCTTATAAACTTCAGACTATTCTGATTTTAAGTGTAGAGGAAAAAAAAAAAAATGAGAGCTGATTCAGGTGAGCCTCTTTTAGGTCATGTAAATGAACCCTGATTTGAAAGTCTTCAGTTTGAACTGAATGGTGAAACGGACTTTTGAAATCCACCCTAAATAAACAAAGTAACTGTGTTTTTTAAGCCCTTTAAAACAGGCTTTCTAAATGAGCTTTGTTGAACATGTAACGTATTTATGATCAAAGTTAATTAGCTGCAAAGAAGGTTTATTCTTCCAAAGGGATTTATCCTACTCACAAACCCTTGTCTGCCCATATAATTTCGAAACAGAGTAAAACAATTCCCCTAATACACTAGTGAGATCTTCATGCACAGAATATTTAACCCCTTTTTTGCCAAAATTGTTGTTCTTAATTGAAGAATTTCATAATTAAGGTTTTGCAGAGCCAAATCATAGCTTCTTACTGTTTGTTAAATCTTCCCAGTTTGAAAAACTTCCTAACATAGCCCAATTTTTGCCCCTGTTGTAAGTTATTGTTCCTTCAGTCTTGGAGCTGTTCTTTCACTCTTTCCACATAGAAAAGACTGCATTCCTTGGATTTCTATTTGACTCTTTGTATCCTCCACATTTTATATAAGAAAAATGATAGGACGGAACTCTTGTATGCATCAAATTTTGTCCTTTTTATAGTCACACTTTAGTCAATAGGAGCTGTGCATATAAAATGGAATCACAGAATTGCAGAATAATTTAGGTTGGAAGGGATCTTTGGAGGTCACAGGACTCACTCCTCTGCTCTGAGCAGTGCCAAATTCAAAGTTAGATTGAACTTCAAAGTTAGATAATTTCGCTTGGGATCATATCTACATATTTTCAAGGGAAGAATTTGGCCCTCAGATGAATGTGCAACGTGTATTGCATTATTTGTCCTTGTGTCACCTTTAGTAACATTTAAACAAACCAGTTCTTCTTTTTTTTTTTTTTTTTCAGGAATTTCCAAATAATTTGGCATTTAATTTCACAGAATTGGACCCAAACCAGTCTGCAACAGTAATTAATGTTGCAATGCTGTTTCAGACTCTCACCAGTGGCTCTATGTGTAGTGGGCAGTACTTCACTTACAATTGCAGATCGCCATTTTGAGGAAAACGGCTTTTTTGCCAGAAACACAACCCCAGAAATACCAAGTAAGTGGTGTTTCCTCTGTGATTAAAAGTAGCACATTTTAGTCTTTCTCTGCTGTTTTTGGACAACATCTGACATTTGGGGTTTTTTTTATTTGAGTTTTTTTGCCCTCTTTTTGTGATAAGCAAATGGTAAGATACCTCCTGTAGACTTGAAATGCACATCTGTATTTTCAGAATGGCATATGGAGTTCGCACACAGGATTCTGGTCTAATTGTACAGGTAATTTTTAAATATTTTCCCCAAACCTTGTTCTACTATTATGGGCAGACTATGAACTAGTACTACTACTAGTAATTCTGTCACCTTTATACTGTGTGTACATACAAGTCCCAAATGATAGGCTTTTCACAAAAAAAAGCAGTATCAACACCAATTGAAAAGCAGTCCCTGCTTCATAAAGGTTTTCTAAATAGATCAAGGGCAGAAGGTAACACAAAAGTTAAGAGCACCATCAAAAAGCCCTAACCCCCGAGACTCTAAACAAAGAAAATAGCTGTAACTGGGGGTATATTTTTCCTAATATTACAGGAAGTCTATTAGTAGTAACAATCATGGCACAGTCAGGCCCCGCTATGCAAGATGCCTGCATACGCAAAGAATATACAGACATATAATGTTGTAGATGCTATCCTGATCTTTCAGAAGTTAGTGGAAATGTTTCTTTTGACTTAAAGAGATCCCAGTTTTGTCTGATGTTTAGTTATCAGCTAGATAGTGATTCAGTCCAGAATTTCCCCAGTCATCTTCCTGTTAAGCTCTTTATAAGGATAAAAAACGAGAGTATACCAGTGCATCCAAGTGGCTGCACAGCCCCCTGAGACTGACACGTAGCCATGGTGTCCCTTCTTGTACAGCACCTGAAATTAGGTAGCCCACATTACTGGCACTTTTAATCTAAAAGCAAGTGACTAGGATTGTGTTGTTACAAAACTCATAATTTCACTCTGTTTCTCCAATACCCTGTCATACAGCACAGAATATGAAAGCTAAAACCCAGTCATGTGCTCTTTTTCTTTTCCTGTCTCATTTCATTCTCTGCTTCCCTACTAAATGTCACCTGTTAGCGTTATTAATTTGTGCTTTGTGCTAATTAAAGTATTTTTCTTTAACAAAACTGGAAAAGGGTACAGCGAAGCACTTGGACCATCTACATTAGGCAACTAACATTGCTTTTACAACTAAGGTTATAAAAATGCGTCATTAAATCCCTGAGAATTATACATTCTAGAGTTTTTCATAAGGGGAAAAAACTATTCTTGAACTGTACATGCAGTGATAAGACTGCTAAGAACCTATAAACACAGCTTCATTATTGCATAGAAAGCACAGTTCAGTGCCTTCCTTTATTCATGACTGCTGACATTATTATTTGTGTTACTGGTGTATCTGAAACTGGAGCTACACTGCGATTAGAAAACAGCATTTTAGGAAACAGTAGGAGATAGTTCTTGCCATGACAAATTTGCAGTCCAAATACATGACAACCTAAAGGAGAAAACACATGGCATAAACTGGTAAAGATGAGGGTGTTCTAGTGGTTTTGTAGTTCAGTTTTTTTTCCATTACACAGTATTGTATCAGAGCTCTCCTTCCCACAGAAGGAGAGCTCTGATTCTTAGAGCTCATAGATACTGGCCTGTTTCATCTCACCCTGGCAGTGGTGAGGGAAGGTATGTTAACCAAGACAGAAGCTGTATTTGTGTTTTATTGAAGGTCTAGTTATACTAAAGCTGGAAAGCAAGGAGAGTACAAGACACAGAATTTTTTTGCAGATTTGATTTTGCAGTGGTTTTCTGCTGCTGGATGGACACATCCAGCCAAAAGCAGTAAAGTGACTTGGTTCCTCGCTTTTGTGAAATGGAAACTGCTTTTAAAAAAAAAATTACTTTTACTTAAGACTGCTACAAAATACTTATGTTCTAATGGAATAGAAGTATGGTAATGGAAGTAAGCAATGAAATATTAATTAGTTAACAATCAGGAAGATTATCGTACTGAAGGTATGACTTTACGTTTAGAGAAATCTCAGGTTCCAATCCCATACTAGCCTTCACAAAAAATGTGAAATTTGTCATGCCCTAAATTTGCGGGTTTATGCAATGGTCTAGTTGTTGATGATCTAGATGAGGTCCTGAAATGTGTGTTTAATTCCTGGTTTTGCCATTGGTGTTCAGATAGGCTCAGCTGAAGTCACGCTTTTTCTCCCATCTCATAGGTGTGCTGGAAAGCAAAATCCATTAAAAATGTGACAGGCTTTTTGAGAGTTCTGAAAACTCCTGTACAGAAAAGACAGTAAATCAAAACTAAGAAATTTAAAAAAAATTGGTAAGACCCAGCAGTGAACAGTAAGACTAGCACTGTGATCTGAGGAATTGACGAAATCAGTCTCGCTGGAAGAAGTAAGCAATTAATATGAAGACAGAGTAAACACTCTTCATCTCAGGGTTTAGCAAAACAGGCAGCTGAAAAAAAGGTGTATTTTGCATTTTTCCCTACCCACATATGCTCTCTCTGAAGGGACAGAGAAAATTGAGATTTCAGAGCTTTTTTTCCATTCCTTAGTCTGTTTGACTAAAGGTGACTCTGTCTCTGTGCAGTGAGGGCCATATCCCTCCCCCAGATCAATATTTTAATATGACTTATCAGAAAGAGAATGAACTGTTTACTTTAAAACCTCAGGATCCCATAAAGGGCGAGGGAAAGGTGTCCACTGGAAACAGAGGCTTTCAACAGCTGACCACTGCTGGGAACTCATAAAAGAAAACCAAGACCTCCAAAGATCCGAATACAGTGATATTCAGCAAAATGTCACGCAAGAGAATCTCAGTTGTGACAAGCCCTAACAACACATCAGAGGATCGTTTGGCAGTTGTGTAAGATGGTAAGTGTCTTCCTGTGCTCGATTCATGTGAAGGAAAGGAAATGCTAAAATGTAGTAACAAGAATAAAATAGCGCAGGTGAATTTTGAATACTAAGTACTTCAGCACACCAAAATATCCACAAATGCCTGTCGCCTGTCTGTGTAATTTAACCAGATTTAATGTCTTGTACATAGTGATCTCTGCCTACACTTTTAAAGAGATTAGGCTTTTATTAGTGTCAGCTGGCAAGCCACCCTAAATGTTTATTGTTTAAAAAAAAAAAGGGGGGTAGGGAAGCTGACAGTAAGTGTTGTTAGACTCCACCAGGGTTACAGAAATGCTTCCAAGACCAGATGTCCAGATATACAAAAAGGACAGGTTCTGTCATCCATTAGGATACTTCTTGAAAAACCCTCTTGTTCTTCACAATGTTCTTCTCAACTGGAACATTCCAATAATATTCTTTATACAAATATCTAGCAGAAGAGAAGCAAAAAGTGAATTTTTTTTTCTCTGATGTTTAAACTTTGTTTTCTCCCTGTACTGATCTGTAACTTTCCCATTGTTTCAGGATTTTTTCTCCACTGCAGTACTAAAAACTAGTGGCCATTTCTCTTTCTTTCATTACCTTTTGTCTTGGAAATATTCCTGTTGGATTGCTGGAAGCTTCCATGTAGTTGTGGAACTATAAAACTGCCTGCTTGCAGCTGCATCATTTGCCTGGCTATCTACTGTCATATACATTTCACAGTAAAGTCTAGAGGCACTACTGCCAGGGCTCTACTGCTCTTTGCACTCTATCTGCCAGTGATTGTCAGACTTTTCCTCAGAGAGCTTAATTAGAGAGGGATCTTCCCTGACCTTTCTTCTGTGCTGCAGAGAGAAAGCTGAGTAAAATGTGTATGAGGAAAGGTAAGGTGGAAAAAACACTAATATTGTGATGAATTAGAAAGCAATGTACAGTACTTAAGTTCCTTTGGCATTCGTTTCTCATTATCACCAGTTACAGCATGTGCACATTTATTAAAAATAGCCTTGTGCACCTCAGGTCTACAACTGCAAGCTGCGTCCTGACTAGACAAATCTGCCTGACAGTTCTGTGTATGCGTTCAAATGCACAGCTCTCCCACTGCAGCATGTACACACTCAAAACACAGACAAAATCAGCACTTTGAAACATTTCAGCCCGGTCTGAGCATTTATAGGCTTGCTTCCTTGATGAGAATGGGAATGACAGAGCAGTTGTAATAACTATGTTTGAAAAACAAAACAGTCTGATCTGGTAAGCAGCCAGTAAAGGTTCATTTCTCTCTATTTACCAGCCAAGGGCCACTCAGAACTCAGCTCATACTGCCAGTTCATGCTTTCACTGAGGTTTGATTAGATGTGCTTGCAAATCAGTTAAACTGGTCCAGAGCCCTAATGAGTCTGCATTGACTGATCAACACTGGTTGAACTAGATTACATTTAAGAAAAAGATCCAGAAAAGACACAAAGTTGGATC
>JAVJGG010000074.1:82970774-82986382 GCA_035590195.1 Aviceda cuculoides
GGTAAAGATTGGAGAGGAAATACTCGTTACACTGCGCAGAGTATGCTGGCGGTTCAGGCATATTCAGTACACGTAGGCAGCCAGCTCGTTCGTGTGCATTAGTGTCTCCTCTCTGCTGGCACTTCAGCCTTTGATGCTGTAGAACAGAGTAAGCTAAATTTCCCTACCTGATGATCTGCATATAAACATCAGTATTTGGGAGCCCTATGCCCTTGTCCTTAATAATTTCCTGTTACAGCTCCTTCCACTGTCTGAAACCAGAGCTGCTGTTTCTGCAGTAGCCCTCAACCTGCATCTCATTCGGAGAGCAGGTTCTTTCCTGCATCATTTCCTTCAGAGAGCCATGTTCTACTCCCCGCAAGCTCCAGTGCTTCAGCTGACCTAGTGGTAGTTGCCCATACACCGTCTCGTATTTTGGGGCACGCAGAGCTGCGCTTGTCACAAACTGCAGCATGCCCCAGTTCAAGCTGGGACAGCCTCTCCTACTTATAACAGCTATTTAATATGGCGACCACTTGGTCTCAACAAGTACAGAAAGGGGATTTTCCTCCATAGCTGTACCGCATTCAGCGTACATACCTCAAATGTTTAAATTTTACAAACACCTGATATTAGAGATTTGTGCCTCCTTCTCTTGTTTCTCAGCTGGAATGCCTGATGGGAGTGCCGACAGCAGACTTAGAATAAAGCAGAGGTGTTAAGGCTATTAATGTATGGGACTGACACATCACCAGGGCAGTGAATTAGGGAAGATAAAAAACGAGACTGACAGGAAGGCTAAGCCCATGGGAAGAGTTCTCAGAGGATCTGAGACCCTGCCTTTTGAATGCTGTAACTTGCTTAACAGTCTTTTGCTAAAATGCAATCAGATCCAGAAGACTACTGGAGATCCTATTTTTACTATATATGGGTAGCAAATGCCACCCAAATATGTAAAAATGGGAATGCATTTACTGAGCTTAAAAAAAAAAAGAGATTGATAGTTTAAAAGCACTACAGCAAGACGTTCCGTCCTCATCTCTCGGTACAAAAAGACAACTCCATTCCCTCCCATGGTCCTTCTAACCAGTCCATACAGCACTCTTTTTTGAGTCAGAAAGTTCAAGTTTTCAGTAGCTACAAAAACCATTTTGGTACTCAGCACATACAGAATCTACCCAAATTCATGCAAAATGTAACATTACTGTTTAATGTACTCTCCTCTCCTTGAAAGATTTTTACCAGTTCCAGGGGAATAAAGGAATTACACTCTGTGATCTCTCTCTTTTCTTTTTTTTTTTTCCCTTTCTTTACATTAGAAGACTCATTGCAGTTATCAGTTAGTTACTAATATGATTTTGTTATTCCTGTTAATGAACATTCACTAGCTGGCTTGCACTTTCACAAAGCTACATTCTACCTGCACAGGTCAGTGTTTCTTCCAGTTAATATCCAATATGATCTTGCATAAATGATCACACCAGTTGACAGACTTCATATAGACAGAGGGAAAAGCAGATACATGGAAGAATAAGATTCAAAGGCTACTACTATTCACCCAAGCTCTGGTTTCTAATCTCCTCCCTTCTTGTGCTCCTCTTTCTCTGCTTTCTCTGCTTCTTTGTAGTATTCAGATGTGATGATGACACATAACTGAATTTCCATGGCTTTACAAATCACTGTGCATCATGTGACCCTCAGTTACTGTTTGTGTGCTCTTAGTCCACTCCTGATGAAGGGGATCTTTTACAGGATTTTTTATACTCCCTAAGGATGTGCAGAAACATTATTAGACTTGCAGGCTAAACAAACACAGAAACACACTCTGCCCTATTAAACCAAAAAAACAGTCCTGGGAAGAAATGAAACACCACAGTCGTGTGTATATTAGTTACACTGCTTAATTCACTATTGCATAGGTGTTGACCTGTCACAAAACTTGCATTGAATAAAACAGGTGAAGTAGCACTAGGAGTACAGACCAACTTGCTGTCTTGTAAGTGGGCTAGCTCTCAAATGCTGGTTAAAAACAAGTATATGGAAAAAAAGCATCATCTTTAGCATTGTGATTCCTCAGATCTAACATAGCTCTACAAAAGTCAGGTGCTTATTCTGAGCTGTCTCCATCAATAAAAGAAAGACGCATGTCCTTGCAGAGAATGATTCATCCCTCCCTTCATAAATTTGTCTCTTAGGACAGGACTGATTACTTCCTCAAGGTGCCTGTCCATCTCCTTTGCCTGCAAAGGCACGCTTAAAGCTACTTAGCTTTAGATTACTACAGCTAGCTGAGACAAAATATTCACCTCAAAGAAATTCAGAATCCTGTCTCCCACTTCCTTGGTGAGAATCCTGATATACCACATATAAATATGCATAAACATGGTCTTTTCTCTGTGTTTTGCAGATCTTTGAACCCCCCATGCTGAAGTCTGCAATGTATGTATATTACTTCTTCCATGGACTAATGATCTACTACTACCAGAGCTGTGGAGTGTGACAATGGTGTTTGTGTCCAGTCTATCAAACGCCATTATCACACTAAATAGCTACTGGTAGACAAGACATCAATTCAGAAAAGTATGTGAACTGTAGCAATACGTTTTCCCACCATACTGAGGAATAAATAACCTTTTAACATGTATGTCAGGATGATTCTGCTCTTTCTTTTAGAAGCAAAAGCACCATAATATGTGGGAAATACATACTCTGCTACATGCACTGCCAGATTCCCATTGTAAAGCACACAAGTCATCTTAAGGAATCATCATTATAATGTCATCATTAGGAATGTGGATTTCATTGGAATCAATGGGGTTGTGATTACCTCTGAGAAACAAGGCCAGCTTGGATTTTTCTTTTTCCTGTTGAATTGACCAGGACAATAGAATACTGAAGCCAATTAGCCGATGTAGTGAAACTCTGGCTCTTATTTTGGCACCAAATTAAAACATAAGTTTGGAACATTAATTGACTGAGGTGCATGTGACATTTTTCAAACAGAACACTTTCCAAAAATCTGATAAAAAGCTATTACCTCTAACTTGAAACACCATTTATTCAGGTTTCAAATGCTTTCAGCTTTGTTCCCTTCCATGACACAACTGTATGTATGATTTGAGCACCACGCTCAAGTCCACTGTCTTATATCCTAAACCTACTGTTTTGGGAATAGTCACAATTTCCTCATAGAAATTCTTCTGAAAACTATTGTAAAGAATAGGAATCATCTGTAGGAACTCCCACAGGGCTTAATGAAAGCCACGTACCAACACTGCACTGAGAAGCGTAAATCCCATTGAATAATCCAAGATTTAGGCTCACAGAATGTGGCACTCTGATTTGCAATGAGAGTGGTAACCTTAATATTCATCAGCATGTTCCAAAGTCCACCTTTCTTCTGACTTCTAGTGCTAAGTAACCAGGCAAGCATAATGAATAGGAAGCTTCCTATGGCTGTGATGTGTACAGTGCTGCTGGAAGAAAGCATAGATGAATACGTGAAATTTATCATGTATAGATTATACTGTGTTTCCATTTGCAACCAATTTTATTACACAGTGTTTCCCAACAGAATATCTTCAGTGAGTTACTTAATTTTATTCCCTAAACCTTGTTTTCTTCCATGAGTTATTGCCATGGAACAGTCATTAGCAATGTGTACTGCTGAAAATTAATGGAAGAACTACAATGTTGTATATTAAAATTAAAATGAGTTCCAGTCTAGATATTTTTAAAAGAATTCTCAGCACTTCAAATTATAATAACACAACAGGTCTTCACAGAGAAACCAAGAATAGTTTTCCTAAACCTTATACGTATCCTAATCACTCTTTGCATTCACGATTTTCTTATGTGACCATCTGTTCTGAAAACCCGCGCTGTCCCACTCTGTGCAAGTATCTGATACAGCAATAAAAGGTGACTGAATGGAGAGTAATCCAGTAGCCTCCTGACAAATTAGTGCAGAACAGCTCTTGCAAAAGTAAGAAGATAAAGCTTATTACCTACAGGAAGAAGAAAGACTTTTTGTTGCTTTTTTTCCTCTTCCAACCCTGCTGTCCCAAATAAACCCCAGGCACAGTGGCAGGGAAGGGAAAGGAGCAGGGGCAATGGTAGCGGAGGTGGAGGAGAGGTGGGAGTGTGACAGTGGACATGCAAGCGCAGGGACAAAGCGAGTGGTACGGGAAGCTGAGACCTTGAGCAAGCACCAGCTACGCAGCCACTCATTCACCTGTTCAATTTGCCTCCTTTCTCTTGAACCCCCTTCTCCAGCTGGGAGGATACAGGAGAACACCACCTGTGCTCCTGATCCCTTTAACATCGTTCCGAGGAACATAAAGTTTATTTTGAGACTTGTGCCAGATGCTTATCCACTGCTGTCCCACTTCCCTGACATCATCCTTCCAGTATATATTGCACCCCATCGGCCTCCTCCTCCCTGGTCCAGCTTTGCTTTCAGGAACAATAAATCTTAATCTTGGCTACCAGATAAAGCATGAATGGATGGATATAAATATTCCTCCCTCCTGATGTTTCCTACATTACACAGGAAGCTCATTCAAACACATTTCTATAGCAGCAGTACCAGCCTCTCGGCGTGTGGCACGAAGGCTTTCTGCTGGGTGCTGATGACAAGTCCCTCCCTGGTCTGTGCCCGATATGGACTTGTCACATCACCAAACTGCAGCAGTGACACACCGTCCTGCCATGCACATGGCACAAATCTAGTCACAGCAAACAAGCAGCTCCCGCCACCTGATCCGGCGCGCACTCCTATCACAAGACCAAATGCCTATCTCCTGTGTTTGGGGGAACACGAACACGGTTCACGTGGTGAGCTTTTAGCTGTATAGAAAGAGAAGGGCTGCAGGTTCTCTGTGAAAAGGGTGGAAAGGGAAAGGTGTGGGCTGGGCTGCCCCACAGCATAAGGTTGGGCCCCATTCTTTGTCTGAAAGGAGCAGATAAATTAATTGGAATGACTGATGTAGTGGGCCAGATCCAAAACATCTGGCACAGACCGGGCATCTATAAGACCACTAAGCATTAACGCTAACGAGGGACATTGTTCTGCCACCATTGCAAAACAAGCAACCTCAGTCATCCATAAACACGGCCAGAATCCAGCAGCAACAGAATGGCTCCCAAAGCCAATATTCTCCTGCTGTCCAAGACTCAGTAAATCACAGTAATTTCACGCCCGCAATATTTTATGGCAGACTCACAGTGAAATCAGCAGAGCTGCAGATAATTATGGCTTATTTTTCAAAAGGTCTTTGCCGAGAACTAGCTTCTAGCTGAGGGAATATTCATGCAGGTGAGTCGGAGGGCAGGGGCGGGCAAGAGAGCTGGAACTCCTTTCTCTTTCCTCTGGCTTTGCAGGAGGAAAGCAAAAGTGACCTTGTCTGCAAGGCCCTCTGTGTAATGTTTTCACAGCAGCTACTTTTCTTCTCAACCTTTGATCAAAAGAGAAATGAAGTTCCTTCCCTCCCTCACCACGCCTGCAGTGCTTTCTAGGGAGCCTGGATAGTCTTGCTTGCCCTTCTCCTGATAACTGGCACTGCAATTTTTCTTATTTGAAGAACATCTTATGCTGTTTCTCTCCTCCCACTCAGTAAGCCTCTTGTGCTGCTTGCCTGCGCACAATATCCATATGATATCAACACAAAGAGCTGGAGATTAGGTCTGTCATTTTGGACTAGCTCTGTGATTTGCAATGTCATCACAGCTTACTCCACATCATTCATTCTTTTAGAGATGCAAAACATGAATCACCACTGCTGATACTCCAGGGGTGGAATGGCAATACAGGCTCCCCAGCTTCTACTTGTAATGCTGTTAGAGGAAATATTCAGTCAAACATCCATGTGGGCAAACAGCTCCTAGCCTTCCCCTGGTGCTCTGTGGCAGGACAGCAGCATAGATTAACTCTCTCTCCCTATTACTTTCTTACTACTGTGCTCTTAAAACTCAAAAATGAAAGTTATTTACTGAGGCTTTTATTGTAGAGCGACATGACCTTTATAACACCCACACAATTATTAGATACACTGAAGTTTCTTGAAGAGAAAAAAAAAGAAATTAAGGCATAATGGCGCCGCATCCCTGCAGTTCACTATTAGGTTATGTGAGGTTAAGCTGCAGGAGTTATACTGAAAAGTTCCTCCAATAAGAATTGCATACAATTTTCTCGTGCTATGTGGTATAAGGAATGGATTGGGAAACATACTGCCTGTTTTCTAATGGGGTCCTCCATCTTACACCTCCTTGAAGTGCATAAATATTCAAGGCACAGCATTCAAAATACATCAGCTGCCTTCTGAAGTTGCATCCTCTGGAGACCTGGGGCCAAGCAATTTGTAAAGCAGGTGTATGCACAGGCAGTGGGAATATGTATCACAGTGCTGCAATGATCTATTCATTCAAGACTAATCACTCATAGATTCGAATCCTGAAACTTAGCAGCCTGGCTTTTTTCATTTGGAAACTTGTAATGAAGAATCATCTAACTTCTGTGGCAAGGATCTATATTCCCACAGAGGTTAAAAAATGCTGCAGACATTTTAAGTTTCTCAATTTTACAATTTTAGAGAAAATTCTTCTGCACTACAGACTTATCTCCCCATATTTCAGGACCAGGCTGACTGTCTTCTATACCCACTGACTTTCTCCTTGTGGGTGAGATTGTTATTTAAGATCTAAAGCTGGAACCAGAGTCTACAGCTGATTCCCAGCAACTGTGCACTGGTTTTCAAAAGTGCAAGCTGTCTTCTTGAATCCATGGAGGACTGATGTACTCTGATTCATTCACTGCTACCATTGAGTGCTTCTGAACATTCAGGTGACATTTTCAAATGCACTCAAGGTTCTACTGCAAAAGGGACTGAGGAGACCAGTTTCCACTGAGCAAGAAACTCCTAAGGATTACAGACACTTTTTGGAAACAAGATCAACGTAAGAGTTACGTGTCTAATGTTTTGTGGATATGGACTTACACATTGAAACTCCTTAGGTGTTTTTGAAAAACATTACCACTGGAGCTCAGATATTTTTTAAAGCACTTAAAAACTGTGAAAGAATAGGTAAAATTATCAGTTTATCTATACGGACACATAAATCTAAAAACCCAATACCTATAGGCCATTCGTGTGATTAATTATTTTTGAACAAGAAGAAACATCCTGTAGAAGCTTTCTTGACTCCATTCTTAAGTGTTTTATCATTGTTAGTCTGTGTAATAGAATTTAAATCAATAAGCATTAGTGCTTCAGCCTAAACTGCAGTGGTGCCCTATGAAAAGTATAACATTTTAAAATTGCTATCAGGACACAGTGCAATTAATTCGTTCTGTGTGTGCTTAAGAATATTTATTAATATAATAACACAACTGCTAGCAGCAAGAATTAACCTCTAGGTGCTCCTTTAAAAAATGGGTTCCAATTTCTGCTTTGCTGATGTCTCTGTTAAGATTAGAATAAATATTTATTTGACTTGCTCACAAAAACCATGCTTTGGTTCCCTTATGTAAAAGGCAAAAAGCATGCTTTGGCTCAGATTAAAACACTGTCTGTAAAACAGGTAGCTGTTTCTCTCATTCATCTCAATGCACTATTAAGTCTAGAGCCCAATGAGAATACCATTTACCCTACTGATATTTATTATTTCACTGGTTATGATTTTGCAGACATCCAGCTGATGCATAGTGGTAACACAGGTACACCAAGGTAAAACCATAGTTCTACTAGGTGAATCTTTCTTCTGCCACTGAAGTCAATCAACATAAATAGGACTAAACTTTCTTTTCCCAGTCTAACTTCTTGGTCTAGACCTTTGTATAAAGTTGAGTTTAGATGCACTCAGCTTCCATTCTTTTTCAGATAGCGAGGAAATACTTCCTGATACAGGGTATATACGTATTTTCTGTAACAGCAAGAATAAGGTGGGTAGAGTGGCTAGTTATCAGTCTACAAAGAACAGCAATTATTAGCAAAGTATTTTTTAAACAATCTGACAGGAAAATTTAGACATGGGCAAACAAACAGTCTGTTAATAATCATCGCTCTCTACAACTGTCTGAAAGGAGGTTGTAGTGAGGTGAGTGTCAGTCTCTTCTCCCAAGTAAGAAGCGATAGGACAAGAAGAAACATCCTCAAGGTGCACCAAGGGAGGTTTAGGTTGGATTAGGAAAGATATCTTCACCAAAAGGGTTGTCAAGCACTGGAACAGGCTGCCCAGGGAAGTGGTTGAGTGTTTTAAACCCTGGAGGTGTTTAACAGACATGTAGATGTGATGCTCAGGGACCTGGTTTAGTGGTGGACTTGGCAGTGCTGGGTTAACAGCTGGACTCGATGATCTTAAGGGTCTTCCAACCTGAACGATTCTATGATTCTATTTCCCATCAGTTTTTGTCATGCACACTGGAGCTCTCTCTGTGTCGCTGTCAGACTATCTAAATTTTAAACTCTTTATATTGTGACCCAGAAATGTCAGCAAGGAATAGAGGATGTTTTTGAGAGGGGCCCGCATAGGCAAGGTATTCCTGCCACAGAGTTCCTACCTGTCAAACAAGACAGACAGGAGGGCAGAACAGACAGCTCAGCAAGTGTGAAAGAGGATGGTGCAACAAGGAAACAAATAAAAGGCAAAGACTCACTTCTCTCCTTCCCTTAGATACGCCAAAGAGCAATCATCTGAGTACCGTGACAGGGTTTTTAAACTTGTCAAGATGGCTTTAACCTGAGGTAATCAGTCAAGCATTTTTTACTTTTGGTAGCTATTAATGTATAATTATTTCAATTTAATTGCACATGTAGCTGAACTCAAGGGCAATGACTGAATTTTAACAGGATCATGCGACATTATTATAATTGAAATTTTTGTTCTATTACAGAAAAAATGACTGCTTTAAACCAGTGTATTGCCAGGTTTTCCTTTTCCCCACCAAAGCTAGCCAGAACCGCATCAACAGAGTACAGAATTCCAGGCTCAAATAAACGATGAACTGATGATTGCCAGGCAGCAGCGGAAAGCGGATTGCTGCCGTCCCCGTTGCGAGGTGTGCTGCCTGGCCATGCACGTGGCTCGTTCTCTCACACACACCAACCTCCTTTTGGCCGAGAGAGAGATGTGGGTAAACTCAGACTGGTTCCTGCTTTAAACAACTGAGACACCAGAACAGTGGGACTTCCCTGGGAAAACCTCTTCCCTACAGCACAGCCAGTATCAATCAATACGACCACCTGCCTCATCTGTGCTGCATCTCCCTCTGCCTGCTGTGTTTGATAACTCCTCCAAAACTTCTCCTCTGTGTACTTTTCTACCTCCATTCTCTTGTGATACTTCCGATTCTCCGCAGTAGCACAGCATTGTCATTCACCTTTATTTTGACGTGAATGGATGAATGGCTTCCCATCCTCAATACATTGTAATTGTTTTGTCAAGGTTTCACTCTCAATGTTTTGACACAGATTTCGGTCACACTCAAACTCTTCACCTTTCTTCGGCATTTTCTATTTAAAAACTCTCTTTCAAATAGTCTTTCATACATTTAATTTTACACGGACTACAAATCCTAATTTCTGCAATACCATTTTGTACTTGGTCTCCTCCTCATAAGTCAGCAGAAAACTATTAAAAACTCAAATGCTTCAGAACAACTCTGGAGAAGTTCATCCCATGTAACAGCAGGAATTTAAAATGCAGATGTCTGTCACACACTGCTTCCTTCTCCCTCAATGGAGAGACATAAGCACTTTTTTTGGCACAGTTAATTTAACCTATTTCAAATGTTTGTTTTTCAGATGACCTGCACTTTGCTATAAATTCCATTGAGAAGACCTCCATTAACCATAAAGGGAGCCCAGGATGACTTTTATACCTACATTGCAGTCAGATGAGTTTCTGTCCCTAGCACCAGCTAGTCCCCAACAGTTTATCTCATATTTGGCACCCACTGCTTATCAACACAAAGCAGAACCCAGTCTGAAATAGCTTTTTTTTTTCCTCAGCTCTGATGGGACTCTTACACAAAGGTATTGGTTTCTGGCACCACCTGTTATTTAGTAATCACACAGGGATAAGAAGTCTGACAATGTTCAGTGTTTGTATTGTGTGTTAGGCACTGCAGGTTGGCTTTTCAACTGCCACCTCCAGTAAACTTGTTGCAGTCCTCTGACATGCATAGTTCCCTCCTCTGGCTGCAAGTCTCCACATAAGCTACACTTAATTTTAATGGAGCACAGTATCTTTTTTCAGTTTTGGCCCTGCCTAGGCATTTTGGACAAATCATGACTCTTTAGCAGACAGGTACTAGCCCTGGGCACCTGTCATGTTCCTTCAAAAAACAACTCTATGCTACACAGAAAAGTCATTGTACTTATTCAAGTTGAAAATGCTGCAAGGTACTAAAGCACCCTCCATATGTAACGGTTTATTTCAGATGGTAGCTGCTTGGCAACAGGCAGACTCCAAACCTTTATCATACAAGAGGATCAATGCAAGCACAACAGTACTGTGCCATGGGGTTAACTGTAGATTCAAGGAAGCTTCCATGGAAAGCCAGGAATTCTACAGAGAATCACACAAGTTGCCCATATTTAAGCTGATGACATCACTTTGTAAGGACCTTAAAGATGCTAGCTAAGTTTGTGGGGGCAGAAGACAGACATGTCCTATCATGAATGGCTTTGTCTTGTATTAAAAGACATGTAAGTGGGAGAAAAAAATTACAAGAATAGGATTACAGTAGGATTACAATATGCAAAAATCTGGGAAAGAAAACAATTTTTCTATAGCAGCCTGAGCAACAATACTGTGCAAAACTTTTACTGAGTGGCATCTTAAATATATTGATGTTTATGCAGCAGCTGAACCCACAGTGTCACAGGCACAGACACATAAAGGGAAGATGTTCTCCAGTGACTTGTGGTGCACTCAATGTCCAAGACTCAAAATGTGCAGATACCAATACATAGAAGGGTTGTAAGATAATCCAGGCAGATGGCTTAGTTTGTCTTCAGAACCTTGTCCCAGTGTTAAATCTCAGGTACCAAGACCATAGAATCAGTTCCTTTCTTTGTTGCTGGCATCAGCATCAGGATGACTTCAAAATAATGCCATAAGGCAAGAGACTAAAGTTATCCCCCCATGAGGTCATTGGTGCCTATCACTACTACATATCCTCGAGAGGAGTTTTCACAGGATGGGACACTGAAACTCAGTGCTCTGAAGAAATGAAGTCTCTAGGTTCTCTTGCTTTCTTGGGCACTGTTTTCTTTATAGTCGATGAGTTTGGTAGATTTTTGCTTTTCATGGATGTTGCTTTCCTCTGTTTTTGATGAGTGCTTCGGAGAGATTTCAGCCCCAGCATCTCACAGTACTTATTGCACTGGTGGAGGGCTCTGAACTGCTCAATGAAGGAAATTGAGCAGTTGCCTTTAAAACCTTTGTATCTGTAGCAACAAAGAAAAAAAAAAGCCACATGGGATTTCAAGATTCATTTTCAGCACAGGGAGGCAGAGTATGACTGTTGACTCACAAGCAACTTGAAAACATTAAGCAAGTCTCTTCCACCCATGCTGTTTAGAGAAGCACTAACTCTGTCACAGAAAATCAAACTGAACCATTGAGAGGGGAAGGAAACCAGGTAGTAAGTAGTGACAGAAGAGGGGAAAAAGGTTAAAGAGGCATAGTTCTGTGGTCTGTGTCCTGGCTACTATTTTTCATTTCATTTAGTTGGGAATATAATTGTCTGCTGGCTAACTTTCTCTCAGTAATATATAAATGAAATCCATTCTACATCATTCTCTACAAACAGTTCTTTTGACTACCATGAAGAGACAAGGTTGCTGCACAAGGTGTTGTCAGAACCAGAAGCTGATTTCATCCAAACATGTAAATAACTTCTGTGCTACACTCCTCCCACCCCCAGGCTTGATTACAAGATCTCAAGGAGCCAAGCCTCTTGGGGAAGAAGGATGCCAGGAGCGTTCCTGAGGAAGGCAGTCTCATCCAGCCTTCACAATTCCCAAGCCACCACCATATCTCCCACTGCCACCTCTCACTTCTTCAGTGGGCTAGCAAAGCCAGGGAGTTGGCAAAGCATGTACACCCTTCTTCTCCTCACCCTGCCACTAGTTGATGACATTCCCTCTAGTGCCTGCTTTTTAAGCTGCATCAGCTTTTTGTAAAAGCTGCACCTGCTTTTTAAAGGAGTAATTTTTGGTCAAATTACCAGGATGGAGAAGGGACAAGAAAGGCCAGGGTGCTCCTCTCCTTTTTCAGTAACCTTAGTAAGTGCATGTTCTACCCTATTCTCTTGGTTCACTGGACATACAACGTCCTCAGATGTGAACTGTGAGTTATCACTGCACAAAAACCAAACACAATTTAGCACTGAAATTAACACAACATGCTCATTGCACAGCATTCCAGAGAACTTCTTTCCTTGTGCAGATTGCATAGTGCTAAAGAAAACACTGTCGCTCTGAGAAGGTCAAACTCTTTCTGACAGATAAGCATCTTTATTGCAACATAGTTTGCCAAATTTTGTTCTACAAATAAATGGTACCAGTTGTGAAAATATAATAAAATACCTTGCAACAATAGGGGACGATATCTGCCTCCATTTATATCTAACTGTCCTATTTTGCATGTCTAGTGTTCCTCTACAGAGAAGAAATAGAAAGTTGAAACCTCAGGCTGACTGCTTTCCTAGCACCAGAAATTCCACCCTAGGAGGAAAGAAATCTCTTTGGTGGATAATGCAAATCTGAAAGTTTCTCTAGTATGTCTAAAAGGTAATATTTATTGCTTATTCAGGCACATACCAAAATGGTAATGTATATTGGCAATCCCCCTTACAGCAAAAAAACAGTCATCTATACATTTTGCTGCTGCTTTTAAACAGTTGCAATTGCCTACCCACGGAGGACGGATGCCAAATTATTTCAGACAAGCTATTGCAGCCATGATGATGAAGACTTTGCAGATAATTGTAAAGTGAACAGCAGACCTTAATCTTCTCAGGAATTAAATTATTGCTGGTGGTTAACTTCTATACAAAAAACTACTTCGGAGTTCAACTTTCTCATCATAAGTATTTAGGACTCTTTGTCTTCTCATACCACCAATATTTTATTTTCAGATTCTTCTTTGAGGTCAGAGTTTTTGAATGTTAAATATGTATTTCAGTGAAATAAAGCTCTAAATGTATTTTACTACAATTTGTCATTTGAAGCTGTTCATACCAGACAAGGTTACCCTCTAAGTTAAATAGGTAATAAGCCGGCCCACTCAAGAGAAACCACTCAACTAGCTTGCTATGAACTTGCACTTTGCACTGCAAGCAAAAAGCGATAACTTAGACCAAAATATTTTTATTAATTTATCATAAATATTCAATTAACCATTGGGTCTTTCCAGTGAGTGCCAGTGGCAACAACGGCTGTCGTTACAGCACCTTGCACCACCACGGTGTGTCACTGCTGGATGCCGCAGCGGTGCGTGGAACAGCCGCAGCCGCCAATGTCTGAGGAGATAATGAGGCTCTGCGCAGACAGCCTTTGGGTAGCATCTGCTTACTCTGGTATCGGAAATTCTCCATTTCTGCTGCAAGGCTGATTGAGAGGCTTCATTTCTCCTGCACTTTGTGGAGGTGTGTTCTGGCAGAAATATTAATGATAAGTAACCTCCAGAGCTATCAACTAGCTGAGAAGTTTCAGTGCACTGAATGCTGACTACGTTAATTTGTGGCTGCAAAATGACCACAAACTCCTTCTCTTGCTCTCACTCTTTTTTTTCCTAGGTAGCCATTTTGTTGCAGCTAAAGAAAATTTCTTCATGTGTTTTTCTCATGTTGTAAAATTCTGGTAATACTCATTTCTTTGGGCAAATAATCTCGGAATGAAAAAGTTGAGCTAAAAAACACCCACTTTTCTCATGAAGTAAGTAATAGTCTGTCTAAGTGGCTGTCCTATCTGTACTGGGTATTTACCATTTCCTGTATGTCTTTTGAAGGAACATCTAAACAATGAGCAGAAACAGTAGCATTTGCTCAGATGATACTATGAGTAAGAGACAGTTCAAAGGTACAGTTGAATGCTCTGCTAATTAACTTTAGCTTTAGAATTCAACAAATGCCAGTAAAAGTAAGAGCATAAGTATCTTGTGAACAAGAGACAGAACATTTATATTAAAAACACGTGATTATCTTTATTTTACTAGCTTTGCTCCTAAATCAAACCATCCTCATTTCCCTTCTCTTAAAATAATAGGTTGGCATTTGATCTTGTGGCTACAGATGTGGCCTAGGTAACACTCCTTGTCCACTTTGGAATTTGAGAGGCACGAATGAGCCTCGTTTGGCTCTGCAGTGCGCAGACAGCCTCAACTCTAACAGCGGGCCATAGAAAAACTGATCTACAGATGTGAGACCAAAGTTTTTCATCAGAGTTCTCCCAGCTGCTTGCTGTTTGTTAGTCACTGCTTCCACATAGCCCCCCTTGTGTGCTCCCAGACTGCATCATCTGTTCCGGACAGACCTAATGACCGTAGTCTGCTGTAATTTGGCAGGACTCGTGAGCTTAACGCAAACCATTCTGTGCTGTTATAGCTTGCAGTAAGTGTAATTGCGGGAAGGTGTCCATTAGTGAATGGCTTCTAAATTGTACAGTCTGTATCACTCTCATATGTTTTGTGTTCAGTAACACCAAACTATTGACCATTCCAAGCCCCGAAAAACATGAATCTGTTTTTTGCACAACAGGCACTATTAATTCTCTGACTAGATGACTGATAAATAAAACCCAGACAGAATTCCATCTCCTAAACTTGACGGTTGGGAGTTGGCCCAAACCAAATCTTCCTTAAATCTGAAGAGGGAATATTGGATTTGTCCCCAGGTTTATACTCCCCAATGCCTCTTGTTGCCATGTTGAGTAAAACTAAATTTGTCAGTGCCCTGAAACCAGACAGGCTTTCAGATCCGCATCTGGCAAACAGCACCCCTGTCAATCATCATGACCGTGGGTCGCTGTGCTCCCGATTCCTTCATCTTTGTGTTTACCATTCTTGGGTAAATACCTGGGCACTTGTGCACAGCTTCTAAACTGGCTCACTGTTTGCACTTAGAAGCCAGTCACTGTGTTGTATTATTTTTGTTTACATTCGCCAAAGAATCTACTAAATAGCTTATTTAAAGGATTGATTGCCCGACTCTGGTGCACCCCAGTGGCTAGTTTAAAAGTACTTCCCAGGCTTTTCGGTTTCTAGTTAGGCTTCGCCCTCTACTGACAGAAACTGTATTGCAGCTACTTCAGCGTATTGAATAAATGACCCTTGTTTGGGGTTCATTTGATTTCCAATTCACTGGTAAAACAGACAGAGAAAGGGTAAAAGATCAGAAGAGTGTTAATTGTTGAAAACATCAATCTTTCCACAGCCTCTACAGGAATGAGGGGAAAGATGATGACAAAGGATACATAAATGCTCATCCAGAAATATTTGTTCAGGCTTGGAATATGAGTCTGCCCCCCCCCCCCCAAATCATTAACAGCAATGAGCAATGCTGAATAGAGGTACAAAATTTTAATATATGCTGTTCATTGTACTTCGTTTATAAGAAACACTGG
>JAVJGG010000074.1:82986456-82998923 GCA_035590195.1 Aviceda cuculoides
TACTATGACATTAGATTATTTGAAAGCTTGATTATACTATGAGCATGGTGGGCGGGGGGGGGGGGGGAGATGGCTATTTTTTTTGCGGTTTTTTTCCCCCTGGAACACAAGTTCAATCTTGGAGTAAAATTAAGAATTGTATTTAATTTACGTTCCACCCTGGAACAATATGAATGTTCTTCCATTCATCAAGGACCACAGAAGCATTTCCCAAGGATATTTTTGGTTTGCCTTGATGTGACTGGGCCAGGCTTAGACGAACTGGAGGCAGAGGACCTGTCTGTGATGAGTGAGGTCATTAGCTCTGCCAAGAGTGGTTGAGGAAACCCTCAGAATTTCTATAGGCATTACACCAAAAAATCAGCTTTGTATCTTCTCTAACAATACAGTTAAAATCATAACAGTATCATACTATATTTTTTAGTTAAGTAGGACTATGTATGTTCTCCCCAACATTTGAGATAGACAACCTCTCATCAGCATGGCTGCACACTACCAAAAGCAGCAACAGCCAGTAACACAGATGAATTCTGTGTACTTGTTTGTTTTCCCCATCCAGGCTCACAGAATTAAAAAATCGAACTGCAGGTATTAATGCAGAGGTGTCCTTTCCGGGAAAGGAGCATAAAAGAAAAATACAGGACCAGGAAAAATCTGTTGTCTTGTAGCAGTATCATTAGCTAAATGACAAACAAAATGATACTCAACATTTTTAAGAGGTTGTTCATGATAGGAAATTGTATTCCCTCATACATGACTGAGGTGATCCTTACTACAGCTTGCATTGTATATTCATTTTTTCACTTCACCTTCCTCTTCCCTAGTCCAATATGTGTTTTTATAGGAGTAATTCCCCATAGTGAGCTGGACAACAGCATCCATTAAAGCATTTCTATAGAACTTCTCATTCGAGAGAACAGTGTTGCCTAAATAAAATTTTTATGACTTTGTTTTATAACAGGATGATGCAATTTCATTTCAACTGATTTCACCTTGGATCCACAGCTAAAAGAGTAAATCAGTGTAAGTTTTGAATGGATGGCAGCCTGCAAATATTGAGGATTTTCCCAGAATATTCTGGGTTCAAATTTTAATAATTTAAAACATATCGTAAGGATTTTTTCCTATACCACGGGTATATACACATGCTCCAGTTTAGTATAAAGACTGAATACATGTGATCAGATGTGCTTTTCCTGTCAGTTTATCAAAGGAGAATATGAATTTAAAGCATTAGTCACAGGCATTTACCCCCATCCCCTTTCCCTTTCCAACAGCCAGCTGATTTGAGTCACTGCCTGCACTGTCTATTCCTATCAAGGGCTCTTTTGGCCTGTCCTAACACTAAAAGCTTTAATTAACAAAAACTTAAGAGAAGTGGAAGAAAGTTAGAACACTAAAGGCCATTAAAGTTAGAACATTATTACATGTATCTTTACACACATGCTTAAGTCTCCCAAAAAGACCTGAAGCCATTGCAAAACTACTAGGGAACAGGCCTCTTTAAATACTATCAACAGATCTTTTGTTATAGCTCAGAATTGTTGCTTTTGAGAGAGAAGGGAAAGAGATACCATCAAATACCTTAACACATTTCCTTTTTTATCAGGTAAATGGCCTACACAAAGTTAAACAGACATCTTCCCTCCACCCATGCAGCTGACAAGAACACAGGCTCAAGAAAAGCTTATGGTCACTGCCTGCAATAGGAAGAACTAACTCATAGAGTTCTAAACTGAGAAAAGAGTCTTTATAAAAGCTTGTGTCATAAATACATATTCTAAAGCTTTGGCACTTTTGCTGGCTGCAAGAGGGATTTCAGCTGTGTTCTCTCATGCAGTCTTTGCACCATCCCTTTAAATTCCTTGCAAAAAGGGCAACACAAACTTTGGGCCCTTTCAGGGCATCTCCTTTCCTAGTTCCCACAGTAATGTGGTAGATATCCTCTCTTCTTCCAGAGGAAGAGTAGGAGGGGAGAAGGGTCACCTTGGCTACTGGCAGCAGGATCTAGCAGGGCTAGACAGGTCTAAATGCTTGTATTTGCATTTGCTGGGGCAGGTGCTAGTGCGTGCAAGCCCAGCTGGAGCTCTGGCTCCAACAGCATGCTGGGTTTGGGATATTTCCTCTGTGGTCAGAAGCTCTGGACAGCACAAACACCAGGTCTTTCATTGTACCCGAGGCTGGAGCCAGTGTTGGCCCTGCATTTTCAGCCCTACCTTCCTCCAGCTGATGCACCACCAAATAAATAAGTGCCTTACTTGCTTATAAGTCACTAGAGACCTTGATTTCACTCATGAAATGCCCTTTGAATAAGCCTATTTTAAGGGAGGCATGAAGGAAAAGCAAAGCTCAATCTACAGTGTAGCCCCATCCTTTTAGAACAAAATAAATGTGTTTCCCTTATAGGTGGGTTCACATAAATATGAACAAAAAGAAGTTAGAAGAGTCAGATAAGGATTGTTTTCTTCCAAAGTTAAAGCAAGAATAATTTGCCAGTGCACCCTCCCCCAACATATTTACACTGTGAAGAGATTGATGTGTAAAGCAAAACCATGCTGTTGAGAAACAATTTTTCACTCACCCTTTGGCCAGTGTTGCTATGCCAACGTCAGTTAACTTCATTCCTACACCTACAAGGCATGACGGAAACAGAGAGCTTATGTTACACTAGAATTTCTAGGACTATCTTCAGATTCAAGAGCACCACGTATAGAGACATTAAATATTATTTATTGATTCACATTTTAATTTTAATTATGTGTCACCATTTTTTCAAAACACTTTAAAGTACCCCAAATAAAAATAGGATCTTTGTCATCTGTATCACTAGCAATTTCTAGAAGTCAGTCTCATACCAGTAGTTTACAGACAGCAAGTTGATAAATAGAGCATAACTTGTTTCCTGTGCTAGACATAGTCAGTGGGGGTAAGGAGGGGTTACACTTTGATGACTGCATTTTCAGAAACATACAAGATCTTTGCTTGTGCACCTGCCCCAAGATGTGTATATTTATTCACGTGTTTTGTGGTTTTGATGCTTTGCAAACTTGGACTACAACGTTTATCAGTAGGAATTGCATATTTGCTTTGCTAACCAAGTATCAATAGGTCAGTCAACCTTATTTTTACTTTTTGGGTGAGAGATCCAAAAACCCTTTCTCATTCAGTATTTCCGAAAACTTGAGAGTTTTTAACTTGTCCCTTTGTTGACTTGTTTATAGGCAAAATCCAGTCCTGCAGTGTGCAATTTTTTCTGTACAGGAAAATGATGGTCTCAAGACCATTTTCCTTGGAGAATACCCTCAGAAATATTAACTGGTATGCCTGAAAAATGCAGCCTAAATAGTCAAATGAGAAGATGATTAAAGAGGAAGAACGTTTCTCTTGAACAGCAGCAGGTATATTGTCCTTTCTGGCAGCAGTCATTATAGAGGCTCAGATACTATTTCTGCTGTTGTGCTTCCCTCAGGCTAGGATTTTGTTTCTTCTTCTCCCTTTAAATTACTTCAAGGGTCTTGTTTAAATGTCTTGTTTCTAATTTTCCTGCCTTCTCTTGTCAAAGAATATGGGATATTTTCTAAGATTCCACCTTTTTTTTTGTTTTCTTTAACAAGGGTCTGTGTTTCTCTGTTTCCAATACATCTATGCATACTGTGCTGGGTACAGGCCCAGCATTTCAGCACTTGGGAGGAGTCACACCCATAGGAGCATAAGGGCAGCATTTAGTAAATGTGAGTAGGGCATTTCTTCACCCTTCTTCTTTTTTTGAAGGAACATGTTTCTTCAAACCTAGCCAGGACCTGAATGTGGAGCATTCCACTGTGGAGAGATTGTTAAGTATTTAAATACAAGAAAAAGCAAAGGACTAGGATGTTATTAACAACTGAAGTCTTCAATTCACAAGACGTTTCATTAACTTCTGGGAAGTGAGACAATAAGCCAGACTCGACTTATATTGAGTGTCCTGATTTACTAAGGGGACATGTGGAAGAACAACTCTCCTGTTAAGAGTGTAAGATTTGTTTTTTCTTTTCCAAACTCCCTTCTTACAAGAACATAAACTAGGTAAAATTTCCCTTTTTCTGCTGATTAGATAAACATCATAATACTGCATAGGTTAACACGTTAGCCACTGCTGCCACAGTAGGCAATTAATTAATGTCTTTCTGTTCCCTAGGGTAACACACACACAAATAAGCACAGTGCACTTAAAATAGGCTAGAAAATAAAATATCCTAACTCTCTCTCCTCTCTTACTCCAATCTGCATGAGATGCTGTATAAAACAGGCACAGGGCCAGGGTACTGCCTGCATCTGGAGAAGACTGCCCATTACAAGGTCATGGAAGGAGCACATTCAGCATTGCCAACAGGATACAGAAAGCCAAGAATAACATTGCTCAGAAATAAGTGTCTGGAAGTTCTACAGTTATGGGGACTGACTGCGAGTGGTCACCAGCCTGTATCATAGGAAAGCCATTTTATTACCCCCACTCAGACAACTCACCTTGCAGGTCAGTGACAAGCAAGTTCCCGTTGGTCTTCTCATACACCCAGTGCTGGAAGGTGCAACACTTCTGGCCAGCCTCTGAGTCTCTTCTCAGGAAATTTATTTCCTTGCCATCCCTGACAGAGTATTTCACAAATTCCCCAACTAGCTCCTCCTCCACTGTCGCATAGGGGATGTTATTAGCAGGGCGATGAACAAGAAAAATAGGAATGATCCTGAAATCAAGGGATAAAAACGAATAAAATCCAGAGAATTCTGTCAATGAAGGAGTAGAAACAGACAAAATAGCCAGTGACCTCAGAGAGTGAATAAACAGCTACCAAGTTCAAACCAAGCCAGGAGACATCTGGATAAGATTCGGATCTTCTAGGTAGCTCTAGAACATAATCGCATTATCCTCTATGTGCTTATTTCTTTGTAGTATTTACTCAGATATAAACTTTTTCAAAGCATGCTTTCTAATGTTGTCCTACTATATCCTAAAACCTAAACTCTGCACAATAAAGGGTGCTTGCTCATTTTGGAGTATCACTGCTTTAGCTGCTCAGGCTGACTGATAGATGATTCAGTCTTTGTGAGGTGTTAAGCACCTGCAAATTTGATTCACTCCAGAAAGAGCTTTGCCTAAGACCAGTGTAAGTGGAGGATTTCTCAGACTAGACTTCTAAAACCTAACACATCCAAAATTAGCAAACACTTTTGGTAATGAAAATACAAAGCAACTACTTTAACAAAAAGTAAGAGGAAACAAGAAAGTCTCTGGGAAGATCATTAGATTCTCAAGACAAGTTGGCTCAAGTGAAAATCTAGAATCCCAAGATTCCTGGACTTTGGCAAAGTCTGGATTCAGGTCAGAAAACTTCAGCTAGTTCTGTATAAAGTTTTCAGGAAACTCCAAACTTGAAAATTGTCTTATTTTAGTCATTTAGAAATTGAGCTAGTTTAGCCAGAAAGACTAACAAAGTTTTGCAGGAATCCAGGCTAGGTCCATTTATGTCTAAAGATGCACCACGCCAAAAACTCGTGTCCAATGTCAAATAAAATTTCACTTGGGGTTTCATGGTCTTCCCAGAGAGAAAGACTGAATGCAAAGTGATAATGACAACAGTCTGGAAGGAATTATCTGTCTCACTAGGAAAATGAACTTCATGGTTACCAAAGTTCCTGCTGTCTGGAAAGCAGTGTTCTACCTCACAGATAGTCTTCTTCTGTTTGTACTTACACCAGAAAAACTCTGTTACTTGTTAAGCAGCACTCTGATACTACAGTGTAAGTCTCCAAAATTAAAACCTTAGAGTAAGCAAAAAAGTGACATCAGTGTATATTAGAGTGGAATTTAATACTGCTTATTTTGGAAAGCCATTCAGATGGAGCTGGTAACAGAACATAACTGTGTTTTATCAGCTAGCTCACAAGAGCTCCTAGCAGTATCTCAGAACAAATGGGAGAAATGACTGTCACCACAAAACAGGTTTCTAGTCACTTGCTTTCTTAGTCCTACCTCTTAGAGCAACACAGCCAAAGGGGTGGCATAGCTGCTTCCATACCTGTACTGGATTCTGGAAATGGCAGAATCATGAATGTACATAGGTGCTCTATATACACTGAAAGGAGGTCTAGAAAAATTAGTCATGAGACAGAGAACTACATATAACCAGAGCACTTCTGTATAAGTATTCCAGTCCTAGTCCACAATCAAGCTTTATTTACACCATTAATTTATTTGTTGTTGTGATATTTTACCCTTATTATTATAGCACATGCAGTTAAACTGGTACAAATGGCCTTTATACCAGTAGTTATTCTCTTTCTAAGGAACAATCACTGCAACTCCAGGCACTAGTCTAGTTTTAACCTACTCACTCAAGGTATGATATCAGCTTAACCCTACCAGTATCATTAAAGTGAACAGCTTTTCTTAGTGTATAAGGCTCCACATAGTTTCATATTACCACACACTGAAAGGAAAATAAATGGGTCACTGGTTAATAGAAATGTTAGTACTATTCCATTGTGGAATTATCATAAGTAACCTCAAGACCACAGAGTATCTCTCTCTCTCCCCCTCCTGCAGTTTTATAAAAGTCTAGCTGCCGGTCCACTGACTATTATAGGGTAGTGCTTTCTCTGCCTCAGCTTTCTCTTACAGTCAAACGTGCACAGATAGGCTAAGGCTGTAGCTTTAAAGCTAACTCTGGAGAATGTGGACAACTTTTCTCTTGCTCTATTTATCTTATAAAATGTTCCAAGGAATATACCTTCTTTTAAATACAAGTTTGGTCTGACAAGTGCTGGCTAGAAGAAAGGAATCTAGCCTTAAAATTTTGAAATTAAAAAGCAAACCAAAAGCATTTGCACATAACCTCTTTTTGCTCCTATCTGCTGTCTTCCAGCCAATTGTTTAGAATAAAGCACCAGATCTGAACCTTCCATGTGCCTGTTATTTGCACCAGACTTCTAGTTTTCATAGGGTACTGTATTGGGTTTGTGTGGCAAAGTTTTGGTAGCAGGGGGGCTACAGGGGTGGCTTCTGAGAGGAGCTGCTAGAATCTTCCCCTATGTCTCATGGAGCCATGCCAGCTGGCCCCAAGACAGACCCACCGCTGGCCAAGGCCAAGCCAATCAGCAATAGTGGTAGCGCCTCTGTGATAGTATATTTAAGACAGGAAAAAAGTTGCAGCGGGCACACAAACCGCAGCCACAGAGAGGAGTAAGAACACGCAAGAGAAACAACTCTGCAGACCCCCAGGTCAGTGCAGAAGGAGGGGTAGGAGATGCTCCAGGCACCGGAGCAGAGATTCCCCTGCAGCCCGTGGGGAAGACCATGGTGAGGCAGGCTGTCCCCCTGCAGCCCAGGGAGGACACCACACCAGGGCAGGTAGATGCCCAAAGGAGGCTGTGACCCCCTGGGAAGCCCACGCTGGAGCAGGTTCCTGGCACGACCTGCAGATCCATGGAGAGAGGTGCCCACAGAGCAGGTTTTCTGGCAGGACTTGCGACCCCATGGGGGACCCACGCTGGAGCAGTGTGCTCCTGACGGACTGCACGCCATGGAAGTGACCCACGCTGGAGCAGTTCGTGAAGAACTGCAGCCCGTGGGAAGGACCCACGTTGGAGAGGTTCGTGAAGGACTGTCTCCCATGGGAGGGACCCCACGCTGGAGCAGGGCAAGAGTGTGATGAGTCCTGTCCCTGAAGACAATGAAGCAGCAGAGATAATGTGTGATAAACTGACCGTAAACGCCATTCCCCGTCCCCCTGCACCGCTGGGGGGTGGGAGTTAGGTAGAGAATCCGTGAGTGAAGCTGTGCCTGGGAAGAAGGGAGGAGTGAGGGGAAAGTGTTTTAAGATTTGGTTTTATTTCTCATTAACTTACTCTGGCTGATTGGCAATAAAGTAAGTTAATTTTCCCTAAGTTGAGTCTGTTTTGCCCGTGATGGTAATTGGTTAAGTGATCTCTCCCTGTCCTTATCTATCTGTTATATTTTCTCTCCCGTGTCCAGCTGAGGGGGTGAGTGATAGAGCAGCTTTGGTGGGCACCTGGCCCCCAGCCAGTGTCAACCCACCACAGGTACATGCTCTCTGTCTTTCATATCGACACTAGAGGTTATATCCTGTGCCTAGAGAAATCTTTCAAACACAAAATTTATCAAGAGCAATATATTTCCAGAAAAGAAGCTAACTTGCACAAATATTTTCCATAAAAGATTTCACTGCCATCTCCATCACTATTTCTAATCCTGAAAAGGTGGCTTTAAGGGATCATTCCAGAGGCTGTGTTTTAAGTGTTCCTTTTTTTCAGGGAACCAGTGCAGCTGAGCAGATCTTGTGTCATCTAAACACAGATGGAGATTTAGCCTGCTGTCAAGCATGTAGGTCTTATCCTTGAAGCAAGGCAGATGGAATTTCAATCATCCATTGCAAATTCAACTCTACACAGTAGCCTGACACTGGAACAGCAAATCCTTTGAGAAAGATCTGCTACCAGATCTTCAAGGTGCCACCTCCCAGCCTCAGAGGCAGAGGTGAACCTGTATTGAGCTATTGGTCTGATGTACATGTATTTGGGAAATGGGAAAACTTCTGAAAGGAAATAAACCAGCCTTTGGGAAAACCTAGAATCAGAGTTGAGCTTTCTGTCTTCAGACTCTCTATACACAGAACACTTCCTAAGGAGTTACTTCATACCAGCTTCAGAATGATCATGATTCCTCTTAGGATTTCATTTTTAATGGCAAGTTGGAAGGCCTGACTTACCCCGTACTGCTGTTACTAGATGATACTAGTAGTATCTCCTACTGGTGTTACTTGACTAGGATCAATAATTTCCTCTAAATTTATATGAAAATCATGCCTTTTCCCTGCTATTTACTGTCTTTACTCCTTATTATCCTTCTCTAATGGCAATGGAATCTCTCTCACCACCTTTATACTCAGTATTATTTAGGACATTACTCCAGCTGTAACACTGTTTTCAGGATTCCTCCTTCTTCTTCTTCTTCAGTAATTACTCCTAGCAGTCAGTTGGCAGCTGTGGCACAGGACAATATATATATGCATACATGTATATTTATATAAATATATATATATATACTCACTCTGGTACTTCCCCAAAGCCTTCCAAGGGTTCAGCTTCAGCTGCATATATCTTCGCATACTCTCTTGCAGTATTTTGGACATAGCATTCCTGGATTACAAACAGATATGCCTATGGAATATTACTCAAAACATTTAACAGATCATATGTTTGAATATTCACTAAATAGCTTTTCCCTACAATTCTTTCTTACAAAGGACAGGAGAAGCTTACCTGCAGCGCTAGTCTGTAGTTCTTTTGAACTAGATCATCCTTACTCTTGGTCCCGTATGTGATAGCATTGTGCACTTTGAGAACACAGGGGTGGCCAGGACTGAACACTGGCACGAGGCCTTGCATCACTTTACTTCGGAAGGCTTTCCGGTGCATGCCTTCACCAAAGTGAAGCTCTTCTGTAGCTATTATTCCATGCAGGTTGCCACCAAAATAGCTGTCACTGATGAAATCTTCTCTGAACATGAGCTGCATGAATTCAATTTCTTCCACACCTAAAACAGAATGCCACTTTTTTCTGCACAACATCCTTCTGCAGTCACAGGGAAAAGGGTGGACATGGGAGAACAAATGCATCTCTCCATAGAGTATTAAAGAAAACGCTCCACGGAAACTGAGTGCGTGGCCTAACTTGTGTTAGTATGGGGTTGGGACACTGCTCCTCTGAATGTAGCTTGTTGCCTCTACCACCTAAAGCCAGCATGGAGAAAGGTGGCAGTTCAAGTTCATAAGGAGAGAATACAGAGTGTGGCAAACAAAAAATAGAGGTGAAGATAACAAAAGCTGTTTCTAAAACTATCAGGGCAGTTGTAAACAGGAGCTTCAAATGTATGTGAAGTAAGTCAAGCTGACTGAGAACTAAAGAGGTATTGAGGGAATACAGAGATCCTGACAACTCTGCTTTTTTGGGAAGACAGAAAGTAATAAAGCTAATGTGCAGCAGTGTATGTAGATACAAATTTAAAAGTAGGACACAGTTCTGTGCCCAGTGTGCTCAGAGCACATTCTTCTGAAGCTAGCCTGTCTTTTCAGAAAAGCCAGAAGTTGCTAGTACAACCAGAGCTTGTTTTAGCTTTCAACTTGGAATGTTTTCAGGGAAAGATTCTGCCAATGTGTTCATAGAAGCACTCAGCTGAAAGAGGTCTCAGTCCTTATCCAATATGACCATGATGGAAACATGCCTTTCCTCATACCAACCATAATCACTAACTACATCAGCTCCAGTGCTGCAGACCAGCATGTTAAAGTGTTTCTTTTCAATCTGGCAAGCACCAGCTTAAAAACAGGTTCATTAGCAAAGGTATTAAAAAATAACAAGATTTTTATTTCATAAATGATTTTGAATAAGAACCACATTCCTATAAATGACCATGTCAGTTTCAATCAAAAAGTAAATACATCAGTTTAGTGATCTTTATATTCAGGAGAAATTGGTACAATAATATTTCACTTATCCCTCCACCTGTGGATTTTGAAGGTACCAGTAGCATAAGAATGTGTGCCTACATTCGTTGCAGCTGAAATCAAGCAGGATTATGGATTTCACCCTTTTAAATGATCACTGGAATACAAATAGAAAAAAAAATCTAAGGGGAAAAAAGAAGTGGTTAAGGTTAAGCACTGAGAGAAACTAAAAAATTCTAACTGCACTTCAAGTCTCTCTAATGAAAACATTTCAAGGAACATCAGTGAAAAAGATAAATAGGAGAACAAAAAGTGTGTACTCCGGAGCAATGAAGTCCTTCCAGCTCCCCTTTGCAGTTATCTCTGGTTTAGATTCTGTACACTATTGCGCCTCTTTGAAGCACAGAGGAAACAGTGCACATACAAAGCTAGAATTAAAAGGCTCCTTAACTCCACCTAAAATTCTCTGCTGATCAAAAGTTATACAGTGCTGTTACATGAAAAGTCCTGGGTTTATTTTAACAAGGAACTAAATGTTTAATTTTATTCTTCTAGAAAAAGAAAGAAAAATCAATTGGCCGAATTAAGTACTTGATTAGTACAGTGTGTTCAGAAATGATAAACCAATTTGCAATGCACTGTCTATCTTTAGCTACAGCAAAGCAAGACATATGCCGAGTGTGATTAAACACAAGTTAACATACGGGGAAAACATTCCAAATCTTCATGCCTGTCTTTCTCTTGGGAGTAAAGTTACATAGCAGGTGACTTGCAAAGACCATGTGTTCAGACATCACTGGCAAGTTTTTTTGACAAAAGAGCTTTCAGTACTCTGTGTGTGCCTGTGCCTCTGTATGATGCGATGCAATGCTATTTCACCGTTTACTGCGTGAGGTGCCAGTGAATCAAGCTGACAAGAAGTTACACAGCCAAGTTCAAATCCACAGTTTGTCACAGCGGGTACTCCATCACCCTGCACAAACCATTCCATCCTACACGAGGGTATTTCACCTACAAAACTCCCATGAATTAAAGTGAATTCTATCCTTGATGGCACAGAAAAGGTGAGTGCAAAAAGGGGAAAGACAGCTAGCAAAAACACAATACTGATTCAATGGCTTCAAGGGATTCCCATAGTTTCCCATGGGATAACTGCCAAAATGTCTCAGTCTGGTTTTATTTGTCCATCCTCTGTTCTATCTGGAAATCAGAAGGAACAGTGATTTGAGGACACGTTCCAGCAGTTGTGTGTACTTACCTTCACAATTCTGAAAACCTGAGAGACGTTTCAACACTATAAGGAAATAAAGAAACAAGATTTTGTAGTTAAAAAAAAAAAATAAAAGGAAACTGCCATTGTCATTATTATTAATCAAAATTATAAACTGGGACTTACCTTCAGAAGTCAGATTAAACTCAGCAGTCACCTTTCCATAAATATTATTCAAGCAGCAATAATACATTCCCTGGTCTTTGCTACTGGCTTTAGCTATTGCCAAAGAGACGGGAGAGTCATCCTGAACACTGGAACAGAATATGTTAATTTTCCACATTAACACTTTGAAAAGATCTTTCATGATTATTCCACATATCTCTCCTCCTGTCCGTGGAATTTCTGTCCCTTACTTAAAAGACTGATTCAAATATGATGCAGGTAGACAATATATTTTATTTTGCCCTACTTAGAAGCGTTCAGCTTATTACGTGTTTCACAACAGATGATCCTACTAAATTCTGAGAGAAAAGTACCTCGATCAAATCCAAAAATAATTAAATTACACCAAAAGGCATTCTAATATTCCTATCAATATCATGGTCAAATATATAAAGTATGAACATATAAAAGCCAAAAATGTGGTATGCTGTTCCTCAGTATTGACTCCTGTTCTGGTTTCAGCTGGGATAGAGTTAATTGTCTCCCTAGTAGCTGGTACAGTGCTGTGTTTTGAGTTCAGTATGCGAAG
>JAVJGG010000074.1:83011344-83030380 GCA_035590195.1 Aviceda cuculoides
GTTGCCAGCTGGGGTTAAACCACGACAGTCAGCTAATACAGTCCTAGAACTATTCATCTTGATTTGGTTTTTTTGTTCCCTGTTCTCACAGAAGATTTCTAGGGTTTAATGCCATACATTTTAACAATTGCTTCAATTATGGACAGTCTGCTCAACTCCAGGGGTGACGAATGGTAACAAACTAGGGAATTTAATTATGTGAATGCAGTGGAACAAGCAATTTTAATTTGTGCATGTGTTATAAGCTGCCTAGTGCGTGGTGACAGAAAGGTGAAATCACAGTTCTCTATTTAAACTCATACATGAAATATACAGTCCATGTACTTTCATTATAAAGCCATTGTTACTGTGAATAAAGGAGGGATAAGCAGGTACGTCGGTTACATAACAGCTATGTAAAAGGAAAATGGAAGCGTCCACTTCAAAACCAGAGCTTTTTTTTTAATCTATCGTAAAATCACAATGTAGGGAGGACTCTTGGTTTTTTTGCTCTGCTGACAAGACCCATTGTGTTCCAAAGCCTGACAGGAACAATTAAATGAGAAGCAAAGAAGGACCATAGGGAGTTAAGTGAGCACTTTTGTCACCTCTGAGTTATGGAAATAAATAGGGTAGGGCATGGAGAAAAGAGGAAGAAATTTAAAAGGATTCTAATTCTTCATGGCAATCTGATATCAAGAACATTTTCATCTGACAGTCCCTGTGGAGGTCTAGAAGACACAGATGACCAGACTGATGACCTACAGACCTGCAAAATGTTTTACAGGTGAAGTGAGCTTCCCCTAGAATGTTTTAAGTCACCTCTTGAAACAAGTCTTGAATGTTTCAAGTCACCTCTTCAAGTCACCAGGAACCAAGTAACAGCACCCGATCTGTGGCCTCAAATGTTATGGTAAAACTGATCTGTCCCTTCAGACCAAGCTGTGCTGGTTCATTTTCGGGTCTGGAGATCTTCTATTCAATCCACTATACCATCCAACTTAGTGGCCAGCAAGTTAATTTTTTTACGGTTTCTTTTAATGGTTTTACTGACATGTTCTGCTTGTAGAGTGCTGAGTAACTATGCAAGCTATGCATAAGTTTAAATCAGGACTAGATAAAAAAATATAATTTTCTGAAAACAAAGCTCTGGCTCTGAAAGCCATTGACTCTCTTGTGGCAATAGAGAGATCCCTTTATATTGTCTAGTTGCCTTGCACCCTACCTCTTGTTTCGGTATTTGCACTCAGTATCCCGTATCACTCTTGTTTTTAGGAGTTGCACTGGGTCCCATTTTGGTGGGAATGACAGCTTCTCTGAAGTTAAAAGAGATCCTTTCTCGATCCGACTGGCTCTTAAGCTTGGCAGGCTGTGTGCTGTTCAGTGATTGGCTTTAACACTGAATTAACAAGCAATAGCAAATACTTGGGGTACATTCTAAGAAATGGTGTATAGATTGGCTGTGCTTCAACACATATAACTGCATCAACAGAATGCAATCCTACAGGTGCTCTGGTTCCAGACTTGTGCCTGGGTTGAAACTGACCCCAAGCCAAAGACAGCAGTTACTTGTTATATAAAAGTAAACTTCAATCTGGTAGCCTGTAGTGTGGTCGTTTTTTATTTTTAGCTTGTTTTATGATTTTTAAGAAAAAATAATTCAGCCTGTGGAACACGGTGAATTGATACTCTGAGATCCACATTTACAAAACAGGAAAAACAGCACAGGAAGCCTGACTGGGATGGATTATTTTTGGTGTTCAGAGGGAAGTTTAGGTAATTACCTCCATCAGTCATTGTTCAGGCCATTTAATAAAACAATCTGCAGAGAGGCCAAACGATACCAGATACTAAGGAGACTTGGGCAGTTCAAGAACCTGAACAAAATACAATTAGTATCATATCTGAGAGGGTTTCATTAAATAAATACTTGATTCTTAAGGGGAGTTTTCAATGTATGAGGCATGGGAATATAGCACCTGAGCAAGCTGTGTTATTTAATTTCATTACTGATCCGGAAGAAGAAAGAGTCAGCACACGTGTGAAAACAGCAAGTGCTAGCTTCTGGAACAGCAAAAAGGAACTCGAAGACTACACAGACCCAGGTGGCCTGGGAGTGCTTCCAGTTCCTGGGACCCAGTACACCCTGCAGCCCCATTCCAGTCCCATTTCAAGACAAGGTCTGGGCTCTTGCTGCTCCCTTTTTCACCCTGGTTTCCATTCAAAGAAGGAGCCATTGCAACTCAGCTGGTGATCCACAGATACCTCATATACAAACAAACAAAAAAACTATGAATCTGAGCAGAAAATAAAACAAAATTAGATTTGGAAAAAAAGCAAAGTAATGCACTTGGGAATACACTACATAACATGCCAAGGGGAAACGTATCAGAGGTAAACTACACTGCTGACCAAGACATGTAGGTAACAGAGGGAAAAAATTAAATATGGCAGGTAATAATAAGGTGTAATGGAGGTTGTGGTATGATACAGAAGCAGAGCTACAATTTCCTCTCTTCATGTCTCAAATGTCACAACAAATAATGTTCAGAGACTTATTAAAAGAATAAATGATATAATTCCAGACAAAATATTTTGATAGAGTGAAGGTTAAACAGAAACACCAGTGCAAGTGCTTTGATTTGGAATTAAGGCAAAATTAAAAAAATATACTTCTACTCTGCAGAAACTCTATCTTGTTAGCTAGAGTCAATAGTGAAATTGGCATTATCTTTACTTATCAGTATTTCTTGATAACAAAACTGACAGGCACATCATAATTATGCCCTAAATAAATATATAAAGCTGGGATCTTCAGAATATGACAAAACATTAAAGAAAGCCCAATACATAAGGTTGTGATAAAGCAAAGAACAAAAAGGCAGATAAATCACCTTACTGCTGTCTGATAAAAAGGTATGAGTAAAGTTGGAGTTACTATGACCCTTTTGCACGATTTTTATAAATGCACCTCAGAGCATCACAAGAATCTTCACAGTATAATCTGCGTTAGCTGCTGTTCTCTGCTCCCTTTGCCGTACCTGAGAAATGAAGCATCTTCACCCAATGTGACACAGTTTGTTTCAGAACTGAGTGACAAATTGTCACATTCATGTGCAAACAAATTCAGTAGGCAAGAGTTAAGGCTATTCTGGTTCTCCTTCCCTACAAAATGTAGGGAGAAGTTATACATGAGTCTCTCACTTGATCAGCTGAACCATTTCTGTTAATGAAAGCAAGAAGTTCATCTCTGAAATGAGATGGTTAATTTTACCTCACAGTTTCTCACTGCTTTTTAAGAGGAAATAGTTTATCAAGGTAATTCTCCCTGTAAATCAAGTCTCCATGTTACACTTTTATCCCTCAGTTTGTACAAATGGAATGTAACAAACAATCCCTGGAATACAGACAGTAAGTATATCACTGCCTCTGGATCAGAACTCCCTCAAATCCAGCATGTTTGGAACTGCTTTTAGTTTACACTGTTCTCTGGCAGTAGTTGAGTGGGTCTATTTCCCTGTTTCATGCAATGCCACTCAAATTCCTCTTTCCTAAAGTAACACTCTGCTTTAAATGGCACACCTGCCTTGGATTAGCTTAAATAACTCAATACCTGTAGTTATTTCAACTGCTTTAGACAGATGAAACAAAAGACATGAGCTATATTTTATCCTGCAGATGCTGACAGGCACATCCTGCTAGCATCCTGCTATTCCTGCTGAAGAGGCAGAAAAAGAGGAAGTTAAGTAGAAACTATAGTATTTCAAAGGATAGAAAGCAAGTTCTCTGCCTTTGACAACATAGAGCAATAGGGTGACCATGCACAGCCATCATGGGTCCACACTCTGAAGTGGTAAGGATTTTCCAACTGATTTTTTTGTTTGTCTCCCAGGAAAGATTGGAGCCAAGTATGACACAGGTGACAAACTCCTGCCAGCCCTAGGGTGGATCCCATTGAACAAGCAGGATGGGTATCACAGCCTGCATGAGCTCTAGTTACTCCGACTAGGGCTCCTCTGTCTGCTGTGATGCAGAGCTCCAGCCCCTTAACACGCTGCTCAGGTTTAGACCATTCCCTGGGAACGTTCAGCCCCAATCTCAGCCAGACTCAGAGTAAAAGTCTGAGACAAGACCACCTTTTCAAGCAAATGTACCAACCACTCTAGCCCGCTAGAAAGGATGAGCTGCAGCCTCTCAAACTCTCCTGTTGGATCTGTGGCACATTGTATGAATATAATATTCAGAAACAAAGCATGCTAACTACTTGATGGAGAGTTATTCTGCACCCAAGTACTACTGAAGTATTTTTATAGAGTGCAAAACTCACCAATGAAGTGAAAAACTTGGAGAAATAAGAGACCTAATTTCTGCTAAGATTCAAAGTTGGAGGAGATTTGGATCAAAGCTTCCTCATAGGAAACCAATTTAGGCAGTTTTTTCAAAATTCCAGCAAAAGAATTGTGAGTGGTGGCAGGTTGCACCAAGAGGGACCAAGAATACACGTCTCATGAAAAATTATACCTGACTAGGTTTTGAGCTCAGATAACCAGGAAATCTTCCCTTTTTTCCAGCAACTGTTCACTCAAATGAGACAAGAGGCAGAGATGTACTTTAAAACATTTGAATGAAAACCAAAACAACTGTAAGCTGATTGAAAATGATGTGTTGGGCATGCACAGTAATTCTTACTCATTACTCTCATCACTGTTTTGAAACAGAAGTTCTCACCCATTTTATATTCAAAGCCAGCCATTAAACCAGTTCCCATCCAACAGCTGTTTACTGGCCTAAGTAAAACCATCTGCTGGGTTTCAATCTAACTCCTGATGGGCAGAGTTAACCTGTCATAACCGTTCTGACACCCTTTCAAACAGTGTCCTTCGGTTCTTCCTTTGTCGTGCAACCCAGCTCCTTCTTCCCCTCATACTTTTCCACCCTTTTCCCGCATCTTTCTGCACCTTGCTCCGAACACCCCCCCTCCTTTATGGCAGTGTTGGAGTGCAGTGCACATGACCAGCAACCCCAGCAACGAAACACCAATCACACTTCTACATTACACACGGCAGCTTCTAGCACATCACACGCAAAGCAGATAGCTACCATGTTAAAATATTGAACAGGGCCAGTAGCCCAACAGATTAACAGCTTCATTGGCCTATGCAGTTCTTGCAATTTTGGCTACCCTGGAATCTAACAAAGCAGAGGTATAACGTGCTAGACAAAATACTTTTTGTGCACAACCAGATCACCTGATTACTTGGAAGTTCTGTGTCATTTCTGCTTCTCTCCTTTTTCTACAATAACATTTAAAATTAGCTAGAAGTGACGTAAATTTATGTCAGGAAGGTCAAATAAAGTATCTCAAACTGTATGCAAACAGGCCGTTCTGACATGAGTGAAAACAAAATAATGGCAGGATGAACAGCAGATCTAATCAGCAGGAAAAAAAATGCTCTAGAAACATACAAACGCCGCATGCCATTTTTCCTGGGGTATGAGTGTAAATGGTATTTTGCTTATGCCCTGGAATCCGTCTGAATCTGCCAGTTCCAGCAGGACTTAACCAACATTGCTGGCATTCAGCAGGCCGCAGACATGGGCTCTGTAATTCAGGAGTGACACCAGTATCTTGTGCTGAGGGTGCTGGCTGAACACTAAACAGGGACCGGCTCTTGAATGACATAATGCAAAATTGAAGCCTCCTGGCTCTCTGTACAGTATGTAATATCATACAGCTGGCACAGTTGGCCTTTAGGACCTATTATTAATTAAGCTGCTTTGAAGTATTAGATAAATAAAGAATTTCATCTGGGGCTAGACCATGAGGTCATGAGAGGAGTCGGGAGCCTCCCACCTTGACCATCCAACAGAAGGAGAACTCGCCCAGAGCAGCAGTTGCTGCACAAGACAGACTGCAAAGGTTGCTCCAGTTAGAGCCAACTTGGCACCAAGGGGAAGTGTAAATCCTTGGGTAATTAATGCTGTGGTTCTGTGGCTGCTATGTACCTCTCAGCAGACCTGATTTACCACATGGAGCGGGAAAATACAACGCTCGTCAAAAGCGGACAGCTGTGGTTTTTGCTACGAGTCCCTCACCTTGCTCCTGGCAAAGCTGTCTCAAACGCTGGGCTCCAGCTAATACCACAGTGCACTTTTACGTAAACCTGTGTGCAGCAATAGGAGGTTGATTCTTTCTTGCCTTTCTTAGGTTATACAAGCAGACTGCTGAGGAGTTTCTGGCTTACTATATGGGAGCTGTGAGAAGCTGTCTGCATTTTCCTTGTGCTATAAAGAGTAGTTTCCAGATGGGATGCTTTTGTTTGGCTCATTTTCAAGACCACATAATTTTGAACATACGCCTAAATTTCATCTTCATTCATGTGTGTTTAAAATCAGCGGTTTGGTTTGTGCTCATCTCCAGCCCTTTTGTGTACACCGATACTTCTTTCCTACTTATTTTTATCTAATGTGAAGTTTTCGTCATGGACACGCAAACAGAAGAAATACATACTGACTGCAAGTAGCAAGAATCTAACTAGCCAATCTGAAATTTGACCATGGCACTTACAGTAACATAGCAGCTGCTCTTTGCTAAGAGGCTTCTGTGATTTAAATTATTGTACTGCACTGGGAAAAAAATGAAGCAATGCCTCTTGAAAACCACGGTAATACCTACTGTCAAGAAACTCTCAGTAGGTTAATTTCAACAGGGGGGTGTTCCCCATCATAAGAACATTATGTGCTGCTAAAATGTGATTGGAATTTATCTGCTATAAAAACAGAGAAACCTATGGATGTTTTTCAGGCAGAAGAATTCAGTGATTTCTGACTGCTTAAGACACCCCAGTGGCTAGATTAAAGTCAGTCTACTACCCAGAACTGGGAGACATTTTTGCCTAAATAATACAGACGAAGAAAAGCATGTGGAAGTGGAAAAAGCCTGTGTTTATTTGTCATAAATGTGGGGGTTTTTTCTGTGCAATTAGCTACACACCTTCAAATCAGTAAAGTCGGTGATAAGATTATTCATTATTTAATACTCATACATATGTATTTCTATATCTTGAGTGTTTACTATGTGAAATAAAAAGTATGATCCAATTCTCCCACTTATGAAAACTGGTGGAGCATCATATCAGTCTGTACAACTATACTGATTTCCCCAGCTGATTTCCTACCAACAGCATAAAATAAGCAAGTACATGGAAAGTACCACTTTGGGTTTTTAATTTTTAACTATTTTTTTATACATTTCAGCTGGAATAGCCGACTCTTTCATTGTTTTATTTTTAAAAGCAAAGCTCCATTCACCTCTGTAACATGAACTCTCTGGATTAAATTCCCCTCCTTGTTATAAATTCAGAGCAAACCCCTGTTGATTTGTTTCAGATTTCCAGCACCATAAGTGGATGACAATTTTGTTCATTGAGTATAAATCAAAAAGAAAGTAAGTCAAAACATTCTCTGCTCACAATAGGTATTTGAGAAACTTTCTGTGTTGAAAGAAACATTACTTTGATAAGACCTGTGCAATAGCCTACATATCAGATTTCCCTATCCAGCTGTCCAGAGTCCCATTAGTGCCTCTTACTATTATCAATCTCACTCTATAATTAGAACAGCTTATGGTTTATTTGGGCCTTTTTCAAAACTAGATTTCCTTCCCAGCCGTAGCTGTCATTCAGAAGTACATGAATAGTATCTTTCAAATAATTTAAATTTCACATTATTTTGTGACAAACAGGAATAAAATGCATTTAAATCAGTAGAGCAGCTCTTTCTGTTAAATGATAAACATTTTACTTACCCTGGGTGAGACGTTTTCATTTGGCATCTGATTTTGCTCAGACAGGCCCCAAGTCCTTTTCCTTTCCCAGTGACAGTCTTTATCTGCCTCTTCTGTATGACACAAACCAGCCTGCATTTGCAAGCTTTCTGTCTCCTCGGGGATTTGTGTTGAAATGACACCTTCCTGACTGGAAGCACTGGATTCCCTAACCTCTGCTGCAGTCTGAAAAGATTGTCCTATATTACTTACATATCTGCAAAGCTCTTTAGGGTTTAACAACTTTAAAAGGTTTCTTCTTAGACTTTCTGTTAAGGTACAGACAGCATGCCTTGCATTTTCCTCTGGCAAATTTCTTCTCCCCTCCTCTAGCAGCAATGAGCCTTCACCCAGCAAGTCCTTGTCCGTACTGTTTTCTGTCATCGTCTCTGAAGCCTGATTTGCCAAAGCAGCACCTATGCCACTAGTAGGGGAGTCCGCCTTGGCATGTGTATTGTCCTTGTTCTTCGATTTGTCAGTTGAGAAACCTGCAGCTGAGTGGCCATTTCCATTATTTTCTTCTTCAGTTCCGGGATGGTCATTTTCAATGGCTGCAGATGCAAGAGGAACTTTATAATTTTCTTTGTCTTTCAAACTGGTGCTTTTATCTCGGTGTCCAACAGTGAGAGTCATCTCTGTCTGCAAAGTTGACTGGCTGTACATAGAGGGGTCTCTCCTTACATTTACTCCTTTGAGTTTTGAGTGATGACCACAGAAGCCAATGGTGGTATCCATAGGCATAGTGTTATCTGACACTTGGAACAGACAAGGCATTTCACTGAGGAAGTAAGCACACCCATCACAATCCTTACTCAGTTTTAAATCATCTTCATCATCACTTTCTAATAAAAATTGTAATTTCTTTTTCCAGATTTCATTTTCATGCAATGTCAGCACATCAGAACATTCAAAATACTCTAGGTCATCATCAGAAAAGTCATCACTTACACTTGGAACTTTCTCTGCATAAATCTCCAGAAGAGTGGCAGAATTTTCAGAATCATCTTTTAGAAAATAATTGTCATTTACTATGGGATTATCTGCCTGCTCACTGAACAGCGTATTCATGGTTAGAGGTCTACCAAGCCCGGTTTTTTTACATGCCTGAATATCTGCCAGCGACTGAGCAGATACAGAGTCTTCTGTGTTAAGGCAACAGTTGTCTGTGTGATAAGTGATTACATTTGCAGAGTGGGAATGCACCTGTCTGCTGCAGTATTTCTCTGCTCTTCCAGCAGTGACACTGACCATACTGTTAAAATGAAGTAGGTCATCACCATTCTCTGACAAATCCCTTAGGCAGGAAATATTGTCCTGGGTTTTAAATACATTTTTTACATCCATGTTGTCTTCCATGTCAGGCAAGTGTCTGCGAGATTTCTCAAATGGGGACAATACTTCTGCTTTTCTGAGCTTCTCAAGCAGTAAACCACTGATTTTGGAAGAGTCAGAATCTGGTGAAATCAACATGGGGTCACCCTCACAGGTGTAACTCTTGTGTTGTGCAAAATGTTTCTCTTTCCACTCATTTTACCCTGAAGTCTCCCACACTGTCATTTAAGTCAACAATAAATTCTGGGGAAGTTTGAGGTTTTCTGTCTGATTCCAGTTCAACAAAAGTAGAACAGCAGATCATTCTAGCTGTCACACTTTTCCCAGGTACTGTTCAATAAAGTGCAGATCTTGCTCTGCGCACCTGCAAACAAAAGAAACCCAAAGTTTAAAAGTACGTCTAAAATGGGTATACCTATTTTCTCAAAGCTGGTCCATTGACACACAGTTGCAAGCATTTTCAAAAAAAAAAGAAATCATTATTTAAAAATCAAGATCAAACTTTAAAGCAGTAACTATAATCCAGCTATCCATGCAATGACACTTAATGGCAACACATTACAACTGTCCAGAGTAATTTGTGCTAGGAAAACAAATTCTTAAGGATGCCTGCACATACATGTAGCAGCACAAAACAGGCTTTAGCACACATCATTTAGACATTTCTAAATGCAAATAGTGATCTGCAGATGATGTAAATTTTCACATGTGCATGACTTCTACAGGTACCAAGTACCTGCTATTTTGGTAGTCACACTGGCACAACAGTAGGCTATTCCTTGAATTGGCATCATAGGGACATAAATTCCAAAATCTGTTTTTAGAAATACCTGGAACAATCAATCAGTCTGGTTTGATTTTATAAGGCTATTTCTGTTTAAAGCAATTCTATTGTACTTTGGCTTGATGTTTGTAATTTCTGTGGTGACAGAACAATGAAATGAGGCTGGTTAGCTTCGACTTCATATTAAGTCTTACTTTCAAACAGCTGTGCAGTAGCAAAATGGCGTGGCAATGCAGAATTTACATAAAACCAATGTGAAATACACCAAAAGGCTTCCATTAGCTGAATCCAAAGAAATACGGAATCATCTCTCCCTTCTTGTAAAAAAGCCTTGTTTTCTAAGCATTCCCAAATCTTAGTATACAAAAACTTCTCAAGTATCTAAAATCCTACTAGAGGCACTCTGGGTCATTCTTCACCATAGGGTACCCCCACTAATTCCAGCAGGACTCTTGCACCACCCAGAGATGCACTCATCAGGGAGAGCAGTGTAGCAGAACTGAGTTTCAAGTAAATTTGATCTCATGAAGGATGCTAGACTAAAAGTTCTGAAAAATAACTACCTATTTTTATTCACAGAACTGGTATGACATGAAGGACAACAGCAGGAAAAACTTTCTTGCCATCCTGCTAATCTGATGGAGCTATTTAAAGACACCTCTATTCACTCTCCTTTTCCTTCTCTCTGCTTCTCCCATTATGACCTTTTTAGCTTATGTCTCTCTCCTGGCTGCAAAATCACCAGCCACTAGCTCCCTAGGACAGCAACCTTTCCCGATGCCCTTTCAAGAACCCTACAGCACTCTATCTGCTCTCTGCAGGCCCACGAGCAGAGCCACCATTGGACCTGTCAGCACCCAGCTTCGTGTCACAGTCCACTGCAGACACTGATCAAAGTCAGTTAGTAAGAAAATATGTGGGAGCTGGATTAGAGCTTAGCGGCTTAATAGCAAGGGGCTTGCATGGCTTGCTTGGAATCTGCCTCTTATGTAAAGAGCACAAAGCAGCTAGGTATATTTTCATTTCCTTCAGGCAAACTCTGCCACGGACACCTTTTCCACAGAGTTACCTGGGAGGTGAAAAGCAGGAAGAGAAGGTGGTTAACGGGAAGGATACTAGAAGGGACAATGCTAGGTTGTGTGACAAACAGCTTGACTTCATGCACACAAAGGAGTGCAGACAAACAGCAGCAGATGGGGCAACCAGACCAGCACCCTCTCCCAGCATACAACATACATGTGTGTTGCATACAGGTCTGTATGCGCCTATGGAGTACGCATGTTCAGCCTCACTGGTTGGACTTGTGGGCATGGAGCTGCAGCAGCCTTGCTGTAAGGCTGCTGGCTTCGGCACCTCGGAACAGGCAACCTGGGCCAGCACAAGACCTCTGGAGTGCGTGAGGAGAGAGGGGAGAGGAGGGAGAGGAGTTCGGTATTTTTGATATGAGAAGTAAGAATGGGGAGGAGGAGGAGGTAGCGAAAAGGCAGTAGAGAGGCAATGTGTTTTGTCAATTTAGTCCTGGAATAAACTGGCAAAGGTCCAGCATACAAGCAAGTGGAGGCCAACAGGAAAGGATGGTTTGAAGAGCAAGCCTGATGTGCCACAAAGGTATATTGTCAGCTTGGAGGTGCAGCTGGGAAGTTGCCTGAAGACACAGAAGATGGCAAACCAGCTTTACAGTACTGCAAGCCAGCCTGGTCACAGTGGCTTGGCTAGAGATGCTTTGCAGCATGAAACTAAGAGTGGGAAACATGCACTGCTGTCTACAGTGTTGCTGACGTACAGAAGGTTTCCGGTTAGTTTTTAGTGGGGACTGTTGCTGCGGGACAAGGGGTAATGGTTTTAAACTAAAAGAAGGTAGATTCAGACTAGATATAAGGAAGAAATGTTTTATGATGAGGGTGGTGAGGCATGGGAATGGGTTGCCCAGAGGGGTGGTAGATGCCCCATCCCGGGAAACATTCAAGGCCAGGTTGGATGGGGCTCTGAGCAACCTGATCTAGTTGAAGATGTCCCTGCTCCTGGCAGAGGGGCTGGACTAGATGAACTTTAAAGGTCCCCTCCAACCCAAACCATTTGATGATTCAATGATTCTATGATTATTCACACAGGAGGTACAGGGCAGGAAACTGGTGTGCAGGCTTCCTCAGACTACCAGCTTTAAGCCTGAGAAGCAGTCTAGTTTGAACTCCATTGTAATATGGGCTTCCCTGCTGAAGAGGACAAGAAGAGGACAATTAGTGCATATTGTAGTGGTTTTAAATAATGTGGACACCTGTCGACTGGCCTTGGGCCAATACTCTACATTTGCTTCATCCAGGCCTTTGAACTACAATCTAGACCATGCGTGCAAAAAGAGCCTAGAGAAAAAAAGCACCGGATCCCATTATGTTCAGCCTTTCAGATCTCTGATCACGTTTTGCTTTCCATTTCAACTCTAAGAAATATAAATATTTAACAGAAAAACAAAAATGGAGCAGTAGAGAGTAATCTTTCCCTCATCCATTTTATTACAGTGCCATGGAATTACCCCCCAGCATTCACCCGTCTCCTCTTAAATATGTATTTGCCTAATGTTCCCAGTTGCATTCTTTCAAATCTGCTTCATCTTTGCTTTTCAGAAGACCAGATGCCTGTTTCCTCTTTTTTGGAGGGTATAAGTTATTTTAAAAGCATGGCAATTTTCCCAGCTGAAAAGAGCCTTGGCAACATTTTTTTAATGCAGATTGACTCATGAATACTCTTTACTAAAGCAATTGTACTATACAGTTATTATTATCTTAGTTCAGCTGCATTTTGACATCAAGGGGAAAAGAGCTGTCAGATTTCTCGATATGAAAATTAGATTAGATTGCTGTGCATTCTGTCAAATCTGACAACGAGAATTAAACCAAAATAATGTTCCATGAGGAAAACGGCAATAAACACTGGTTTTCCACCCAAGATAAAGAGCCTTTTTTTTTTTTTTTAAACTGGGGAGAAAGTAGAAGATATTAGATAAAACCATAATTTCAATTATTGAATTTAGACAGAAATTGTAAAGAGAATTGTTAGCCTAATGCACTCTCAGCTCCTCAAGAAAACTTGTGACAGAAGATGCATAATGAAATTCACTGAGGAAAGATGAATGGGAGGGAGATCGTGATAATTTACCATCAGCTATTGACTAGTAACCTGAAAATATGCTAAATTCCTAATAAACTTGAGTTTTGAACATTTGGTGAAAAGAAGACAAGAGAACATTTAAATGTATTAGAGTGTTCTGGCTGCTTGTCTCAAGTCTTGCTCTGGAAACCAGTGATGCTACTTGTTGAATCAGGTACTATCTAACGACAGGAGGACAGCGAAGCAGAGCCATGTAGGAGAAATTAACACCACCAGGTTTTAGCAGGTAATGGTAAGAAAGATGCCTATTTTGGTTCTCTAACGATCTGTAAACATATTTTCCATCTCTTACTGATCAGAACTGTGGCAATTGTTGGGGAATTTTTAGGTACCCCTTGAGGCGAATTAAACACGCCTTTGTGCTTAAATAAAAAAAAAAAGAAAAATTTAATGAACAATGCATTAGGCAGAGTCCTACCGCCATAGGTGGTTCTACAAGCAATCCGCAAGGATCGTCACGAGCCCGTTGCTGACATACGCTGGCACCAGCACCAATCCCACGAGCAGCTGCATGGGCGCCTCAGCCCAGCCGTGGTCCATCCCGCAGCCCAGCTCTGGCGCCCGAAGGTGGCCCCCGAGCGCTCACACTGCAGGATGGCTACAAGGCAAAACTGTGGCTGTTTCTCATCTCACCACCAAGGGAAACTTCACTCCCTTACAGGGAGTATTGGTCTCTGGCATTCCTGCTGCCAGCCAGTTTAACCCCTCCCGCAGTTGGGCCTTCCTGCCCTCCACGACAGATCATTCCTTGGTCACCAATTACCACTGCTGATCAGCTACAACTTGAATTTCCCCTTCACTATCCCTGGACGTGATGGCTTCCCTTTTCCCCTTCCTCCACCCATCTCCCAGGTCTGCCTCCACTCCCACGAAGAAAACCGCATGCGTACCACCAGAGTCTGACGTTGCCTAAGCTCAATGCCCTGGGAGCTAAGGACAAGGGAAAAGAAAGCTGGCAGCAGCGTGAAAACAGTAAGCTAAGATCTGTGGTTGCAGATGATTTAGGAGAAATATAGAATCAATGAAAACCTGGAATAGTCAGATTAACAAGGCAGCAACAGGCAGTAAAGACCTTTGTAGATGCTTCATCAAAATCCTTTTATGGCAGGAAATAATCAAAGTCTTTGTGAAAAATAATCAGTTTCAAATAATATTATGCGGAAGAATGGCTGGGAAAAGCATCAAAATGGCTAAAACAATCACTCAATATTTCTCCAAGGAAAATATATAATAAAACTAATTCGACTAAATTTTCAGGAAAAAAGAAAGCTTTTGTATTTAAAATTCATACTTTGTCATAATTCCATTCCGGTTTGAAAATCTTACTCATAGTGAAAAAGTTGTCTGAAATTCCAATTCTAAAATAAAATTTTGATTGTTCAAACTTAAATTTTCACTAAAATGCCAACATTTTTCCCAATTTGAAACTTATTTTTAATATTAAAAATGTTCAATATTTGATCATTTATTCCATTTTTTGAATGGAAACATTTTTGAAAAATTACACTTTATCATGGAAGGAACAATGTTTAAATGAGCTTAATTTTTAGTAATAGCCATTTTGCAGGTAGTTTTGGACCGGAAAGCACTTCTAATGATTTCAAAAGGAGCTGTGGGCTTAATCCTAATGTCAGCAAACAGTTTTTTAACTGACAAAAATATACAAATATGATTAAACTTAAAACGTGGCCATTAATTTTCCTCTCTTGCATCACATTTTTTTCCACCTAATTTGGTTATAAATAGAAATCTTTGTAAGCAATTTTAAATTCACAGAAGTTATTTCTACAGAAAGCTTATGCATTTTACAAGTCCAGGAGGGAATTTGTGTCTTTCTGTGGGGTTCATGTCCTCTAGAGTCAGTGGTAAAAATTCCCTTTACTATGTCTCTGAAGTTTTTTTCTCTTATGTACTATCCATTCATCACATAATCTCTGTTCTCTGTACAGTCCTACTCAGCCCACACCCTTATTCAATAGGATTTCTTCCTATCTTTCAGATGCACTTGCTCCTCCTCCCCTTTCACAGGACCTGTCGGTCTATACCCATGTATTGTCTCTCTCCTTATCATTACCACACAAGCCTGTCGGGAGAGGGACCATTCTGTATATTCACATGCTGCCTGGCACAATGGGCACCTGATCGATGCCTAAACCTTGTATAATACTGCAGTACAATTAACATATGTAAACATGTTTTGACAACCAAAGCATTGTCTAGGTACGTTAAAAGCTCCACATCAGTGCATAAATACCCCTGTAGAGCTGTACCTGTTCAGAAAATGACCTACTTCACACCCACATCAGTGCAAAGGAGTGGGAAAGAAGAACCTGCATTAGCCCACACCAAGGGTTATCTTAGCTAAACACACAGGAGGAATGAAACTGATAATCCCCCTATGTTTCATATTAAGAAATATCCTTCCATCAACTAATATTTTGGTCTCTTTATACCAAGTTGACACTGGGTCTGGGATACCTGAAAACACAAGAAAAATGATAGCTATATAAATAATGGGTGTTTGTAATAGCCTTAGATCCCACAGACCATGTCTTTAGTAACTTATCTGCCATTCTCCATGCTTGCGGGGCCACACAAAATCTGACAGATCCCTTTTGCTTAACTGGCCAAGGATTAACTTTCATTGAACTCCTACATTTAAACGTACATACAAAAAGCACAATCTTTCTCCTCCGTACATATGCATATATGAGGAGGATGTAGATGCACGCATGATACAGTCTGCTCACCTATTCTTCTAACACCTCTCCATCAGACTCATTGCTTAGACAGTCAGTGGACCATTTGCTTATGTGCTTCATTGTTTATTCTGGGACACTTGGTCTGAGACAACTCCCCAAATGCCAGCAGAGTTTCCTACTATCACCTCCACTCCATAGGCCAAACTTTGGGATCTGGATTTGCCCTTTGGAAAAACAATTATTATCCCCTAGACTATCCTACTAAACTTTAGATTTATCAATAGCTCCTTCTCCACTTGCCAGGGTGTACTACTATATACCTTTTCATACATCCCTTTATAGAGATGTTGTATCAGTAGGTAGCATAACCACAAGGAAAGCTGGTGGATATAATTAGACTTCATTTAAGATAAACATGAAAAATCTCCAAATCAAAACACTAATAACCACAAAACCTTTATGATGAACAGAGATGGTTATATACAACGCAAATCCAACCAGAAAACTAGCTGGTATGGACAGCAGGATGCTATAAATATTATATTGATTGAAGGGAGAAAGAGCAGCAAAAGCAGAACGGAAACAACAAAAAAAAGCAGAATGGAATCTCCACTAACCACACGATCCCAAGAAAAATCTAAAAGGGGCGATGTCTAAAAGGTAGGACTAGGCAGAACTTCCCACACCTGGGTCTGTATCCATGCCCCTGCCTCACACTGGCATCGTGTCGGAATGAGTGCTGCATACACACTACTCCTCCCTTACTCTGTATTTGGCACAGACAGAAAACACAACACGTGGGATATAACGGAGTCCTGCTGCAGCTTGGCCCGGTTCTCGCTCTGCATGATCAAGTACTGAGACAGTACTGAGGAACGCAAAGGTGCTTTACTCCAGACATAAACAGGGAACTTTGGGGTGAAGTGCTGGCCACAAGAAGGCTTGTATACGTGATTATTGATTTCTACAGTGCTCAGGGAAATGGGACTTTTTATGCATTTCTGTCAATAAATATGACTGTACTGTTTACGATTAGGCATGAAAAGCCACATACCACAGTCACAGTGATTCCTACAATATGTGTATGAGAAGTGAAAGAGTAACACTCACTGCAATAGACTGCATAGCAAATAACTTGCAGTAGCAAATGTAGCTTAACATGAAATATTATTGCTAACAGAGCTCATGTTTTTATGACCCTGACTCTTGGGTTGCTATCGTTTTTATGACTCAGATTCTTGGTTTGCAGAGATACAAAGACATCACTGGCCTAATCACTCAAATAACCTTACAGATCCTTTCCAGAATGACCAACTATTGCACCGTATGTATAATACACATCCTGTCATCCAGCTGCCTGTGAAATCTTAGTGTCCCACTTAAATGCAGTTATGTTCCGAGGTTAATGCTAATTCCCTTTCCATTCTCCCTGGAAATATTTCTCAAATACATCTTAACTTCCTTGCAAAGAGTTTGCATATGATTTGTACAGCTGCAACATTCCTCCAAGAAATCAATAGCCATAATTCCATCCACTCCCTGTTCCCAGCCTCCCAACTGTTTTGTGCTTGGGAATAAACACATTTTTTCACTTCCTCACCCAGGGCATCTCTCAACACAGATTTTCTATCTTGTAGCAAATTCCGTAAGTTTAGCATTTTTCTTCTTCCAAAACAAAACAAAACATAGACTTTTCCTGTTATGCAATAAACACAGACATTACGTATCAATGTAGACTTCTCAAAAGAGCTATTATATTCCCTGTATGGAAATACATACAATATATTTATATTTACAATTGGAAACATACAACTTTTTTTTTGCAAAAAGGTTGCTGTGCATGTTTTGCAGTATTTAAATGCTTATTTTCATGTTCTCTTTTCCTTTAACAGAAATCAAACCTTTTACTAAAAATTTTCCTTTGAAAGTTTCATCAATATTGGCATGTTTCTGTGAATATTTTTTCTCCCATGCATCCATAAATACTGACGGAATCACATGAAATTTCCAATCCACTTTCCTCCACTCCTAGCCTATATGAGCTTTCCAAAACGATTGTGCCAGACAGACATAAAAACATTTTCTAAAAGTGTTGTGATCATGCCTACATTCTTAAATGTTGTTACCTTGTAAAAGTTAAAACCTCCAAGAAAACAGAAACTGGAATTCTAGAATTCAATTATAACTTTGTGAACTCTATTCATGGTAGGGCTATAGTAAGTATTTATACAGCAGTTTGATTACTATAGAGTCTAACATTTGATGGGGTAAGAGTAGTGAGAAGCCATGCACGCAGGGATTTATAAAGACTGCATTTACTATATTTTTCTGTATCTCTCAGTAGTTCTGCCTTGACTCAGCTCTGTCTGGAATCCCTAATGCTGGAACACAAACAATAACTATAACCATATTATTCTTCTATAAATCCTTCAAGACACTACAATCAAATCAAACATTTAGACCAGCATACCTGTCAAAGAACATGTAATGTCAGAAATCAAACTAGCAAAATACTGTGTTATCTAAACCAATTATGATATATCTATTGTATTAACAAGGTTTGGATAAGCAAAACATCAGTGAAGTTTTGGCTGTTCAAAAAGCAGATGTCTGGAAAACATGCCCTTGCCAAATATACTGCGATATATTGTGTTTCTTCAACTTCTGACATCTGAGGCTTATTGACAACTTTTATTATTAGTGTACCACTCATTGTAAACAGCACCATGGTATAAAGAAAACACCACATAATTCATTGGCTAAATATAAGAAGAATAAATGACTGGTTCTGTATATCTCTAACAAAGATATTAATATAGAGTAATTAAAATAAGCAATCACAGCGCAACTCTTAACACTGGTCTGTCTTAATCTATTTTTAACATTTGTCAAGCATCTGACACTGTCAGCGTGAGCAATTCATGCAGCCTGATAATTAGCTACATGCTACCAAGTGACCAGATTTTTTGTCAGGAACGGAGGAAATTTTTACCTAATGAGTATTAGGCCATGCAATAAATATTTAGAATGAATAAAATGCGTATTTTGGGATACCTAGTATCACTTACACATTCTTTAGAGAAGAAAGCTAGCGTTCGTATCATTTTTGTAATTTTGTTTGTCTTGCTGAAACTCAGTGGAAATAATACCAGAGCGTAATTTCAGAAACATTTAGCAGAATTCTAAATGCAACATGTTTAAAAAAAAATAATCAAGATAAGAAAAAATTACTATACTTCAGCAGAAGCA
>JAVJGG010000074.1:83040160-83077129 GCA_035590195.1 Aviceda cuculoides
GCACTGCGCATCATTTGTACAGACCAATCCTTTTATTATTACTGTTGTCGTTTTATTAGTGTTATCATTATCGTTATTTGTTTCTTCTTTTCTGTTCTATTAAACCCTTCTTATCTCAACCCACCAGTGTTACTTCTTTTCCTGATTTTCTCCCCCATCCCACTGCGGGGGGCGGGGGGGGGAAGTGAGTGAGCGGCTTTGTGGTGCTTAGTTGCTGGCTGGGGTTAAACCATGACATTAACTCTTACTGTTTTGATCCATTCCGCAGTCTGTGCCTAATCTTAAACTGAAGATTAACAGCTCAAAGAAATTGTTGGGAATGAGCAAACGCTTAAAACTGGGAATACCTTTCCTAGAAGGGTTCTGTGATGGCATTGGAAGTATTATTTGCTTTAGTTAGAAGAGAGCAAGAGGGATTGAAGTATCTGAAAATTAAAAAGTCTGAAAAGTCTACTTTGAATCTTCAATAAACTCTGTAGAGTACTGATCAATTTGAGCATGGATTTTGTGTAATGGAAGACAATTTTGAATGTCTTAAAGTCATATAACTAATTGGAACTGTGTGTATATGCAGTACAAAAATTATTTTCAAGTACATTTAATGACAGAAACTTTGTTTGCTCAAAGGACAATTTAAATGCAAATTTAAATTGTGGAATTGTATTTCTTAATAACTTCCCTATGTGTAAATTCTTTTTTAAAGGTATAAAGATTGTTGTGCAGCCAGATTCTCAAGCAGTGCTCTCTGGTCAGGTCGTCAAGCTATGTTGTTGGGCAACAGGACACCCATTTGTGCATTACCAGTGGTTCAAGCAGGAAAAAGAGGTAGTAGTTGATACAGAATATAGGTGTTTTAAACGCTGAAAATAATAGGTAGTGATTTTGGATGACTTTTTTTTTTTAAGACTGTTACTCTTATTTACAGTGAAAGAAGCTTGCTATGTGTACTAATAAAAATAGGTGTTGAAGAAATGCTGTGTAATGACCCTATCAATGTGCTAAAACAATAAGGTGGTTCCTTATATTCAGATGACTTAGTCCTTGGAGGCTATAATCTTGGAATGTGACAGTAAGGAAACTGTTAAGTTTAGTTGTCTCTCATCCTACCAAGAAGTTTAACATAGGCCACTGAGAAACTGCCACAGTGGAACAAATGCCAATCACTGTCGGGTTGGACAGGTGGAAACTGGTTTCCTGAGAATGAACAGTTGAAGTCCTGAATTCAGTGGTGCCACAAACTTCAGTAAAATACTGGAATGCATGTGAGCTGGTATCTCTGGAATTTGAATGGCAGCACTTAACACCCATATTTCTGGGCCTGGTTATCTTTCTACAAGATGAATGCACTTTTTTCTTAATGTTATTTTATTGTAAGTACTATTTTAAAAAAATCAGTAAGTTTATGGTGTTTTAATTGCTGTTAGGACTGAAATTTTTAACTCATTTTCTATACCTTTCTAAAAGTTTATCTAAATTATCCAAAACTTAAAAAATATGATGACTTAAAAAATATGATTACAGTAATTTCCTGTTCATTGCAGTTAAAATATAGATGTAGCAAAAAAATATTTTTCTGTGAAAGAATGTTACAATTTCCTGGTCATAGTTGAATACATCTTAAGACTAGAGCTGAATGTAATACACGTGCTGGTTGGAGTAGTGCTTAAGAAATTATTCCAAGTTATTTGTGGAAAAAGGTAAAAATTATTAATTTCAGGAAGAGCTTTTCAACTGGCTTAAAAGCTCAGAATTGTCATAAATAGAGGCATATGAATTATTCTTGGAAGAAAGCCTGTCTCTGAGCTACTAAATACATAGAACAAGACTTTCTCATCCAAAAGTTTCAAGTAAATGAAGGAGTTGAGGCTGGTGTTATGGACATTGAAATAAATATTCTAATGTTTGATCCTGGTTTAGATTAAATCAATCTAAATTTAAATATTTCTTGGTTCACCTGTAATTCAGGTTCCCCATGGTAATTCTCCAGAGCTGGTTTTGAATCCGGTGAATGTAAATGATTCTGGCTTTTACATCTGTCGAGTGAACAGTGAATCTTCCTTTGTGTTCAGTCGGTGGGCACGACTTGAAGTTTGTGATCTCCAGCGTACATCTCATGGTGAGTGGAAAAAAACAATGTCTTCTGAATGTCTGTCTTCCCACTTGTTAGAGGAACTTGGGTCCCCGTTGCTGTCTTGCACAGATATGAAAGAGGGCTGATGAAAAATGTGGTATCCAATCATTGTGCTCTTGTGTTGGTCACAAAAACAGAAGAGAAATGAAGTTCCACAGTGGTGCATAAGAACAGATAGATGAAAGTCATACACAGTCTCAGATCCTTTTTAATTCTTAGAGGGTTCTTGGACCAAAAAAGCAGTTCTTTAACTCTCTTGTTGTTTACCTCTTTATGTCTTGTAACTTGCTAGTGACTGGACACACAAAGTCTATTCCGAATGCCTGCCCCATGGGCTCTGGCCTAATAGTCAGGACTGTTTGTTTCCCCTTTATCTGTGTGCCAGCAGTCTGAGAAGAGAGGTATTTGGGTAAAGGAGAATCTAATGAGGTTCTCTGCCTTCCTAGAAAGAAGTCCTATCTTACCTAGACGGTCAAAACAGTAAACTACAGAAGAGCACATGCATGCTGGAGGGCTGGACACGTTAGAAAACCTGTGGAATGGAAAGAGGGTTAACTGCACTCTGAGGAAACAGGACTGAGGTCTGGAATAAGGTTTGACAGGGAGCGAAGTGATAGATCTCCCTTCCAGTCACTTTTTCAGATCATAATACGCTATCACAATCTTAGACATGTACCAGTCAGGAAAGATAAATTGGTCAAAGCCCAACACGTTCATTCTTTGCCAGAACATCTGGGGAAAAGACAAGCTGGTGCTCCACGGATAATGTATGTTGCAGAATATGTTTGCTAATGCAATCTTTTCAATTTCATATAATCAACTCAGATAGCAGTGAAGACGACATGCCAATAATTTACTGAAACAAGCCTATGAGAGGAAGAAACACATGAATTAAACTGAGTCTTTTTGGTGTGAATTGCATCTTCATGGATTTTATAAATGATCAGCTAACAGTCAAATGTGTGTTACCTGTGTAAGAAAAACCATAGTAATTCAACTGTATCAATGTAAGTCCATGTGAATTTATGGCACTGGCTTGGAGATACCTCTGCTTCAGTGATGGGTTAATCTCCATCTGCTGCATACATGATGAAAGTATGGAAGTGGCAGAAGCGTGAGAAGAATGGAATAATAGCAGAAAGCAATTAAGATTAAATAGCTGTCTACTCAACAGTATCCAGCTAGTACTGGAATTTGTTACTAGAACATAAAGAAAATCTTGGAAATTTACTTCTTGGATCTAGTATATTAATACTATGCATTTATTTCCAGTTTCCTGAGGTTGCTGGAGTGGCATCTTTTTGTTTTCTGGTGTGTGTAGTTTTTTTTGTTTGGGGGTTGGGTTTTTTGTTTGTTTGTTTGTTTTGGGTTTGTTTGGGGTTTTTTTGTTTTGTTTGTTTGTTTTTTCAGAATAGTCAGTTGCATTAAATAGGCATTGACTCATGCACTAGGTCTACCATTTATAAACTTTCTAATTAAATAGCTTGGTCTTGCTTGCTATTGGCCTAAAGATGAGTGAGAGAGAAATCAACTGCACTGCCTTCAGACTGTGAAGAGTACTTATTTTGTCTTATGTCACAAGTCAAAGATGTTTTCCACTTGCATCCCACATATAAAAATTATTCATGTCAGGAAAAGAGATAGAGAGAACCAACCTTCCAGTAAAAGATCAAAAGCTATTGCGATGTCATTTGAGATGACTTTTTTACATCTTGATTTCGAACATACTCTTGGTCAATTATTTCTTCTGCTTTTCCTTTGCTCCTATTTCAGGTTCTATTCAGCTAGAAACCTGCAGTTTTAGATCTTGCTGATTGCACCAGGAAGCCAAGATTAATCACCTTGTAATGACTACTTTTAAGAAAAATTTGAGAAAAACAGCAGTGTATTGTTTCACACTTGTGGCAAAAGTTTTGGTGACTAAAGGGCAGCAGGTTTCCACAGCCTAGTGCCTTGCTTTATGTTCCATGACTCTTGGCCAACCAGGAACCATAATGGAAGTGAATTTTAGTGTGTTTAGATCTTGGTGATGGGTAGAAGGATGAGGGGCAGGATGGATTGCTCTTTCCTGTAACTTTCCCTCTTAGGGTCCTTACAAAGAAACCTAAAAGGGCTATCTAGTGCTTGCACTGAATAAATACTCTCCATGTTTCAGTTGAACTACATGACACTGACAGTACCATTTCTGCAAATGTTGACTAGGTATGAAATCTTCTATTTCAGCTGCTGACTGTCTTTTTTTTTTTTCTTTTCCTTTTTCCCTTGGTTGCTTTATTTTTTCAGATACTTTTTTCCTCCTCTCTTTTCATCGCTTTCTGTTTGATGAGAGCTCGACCATTCTCCATTCTGTAAAAGCTGTCTTGCACAGCTGTCTTGTGAGCTTGTGATGAGTGAGGCTGCCAGACACAATTCCAAAAGATACTGGTACAGGCTAATTAGTCTATTTTGTGAGTGGTACCACAGGTTATACCAACAAGCATGTAAATGAGATGGCAGGTAAAGGGTCCCACTGGAGACAGAAACCATGTTATCTTTCAATCTTACGTTCTCTTTCACTATCTGTAACTTCTGTGTTCCTTGTCTTAAAAGCTAATCCTGTCTAATTTGACTACAACAGCAGTTCCTGTCCTTATTATCTTACTTCTGTCTTCCTGCCCTAAAGGGAATTCAGTTCTTTGCATTTTGTTGAAAGATCCTGATATCAAACTGGGACATTGAGAGGGAAGGAGGGGGAGAGAAGGTTCTGGAAACAGCTGAGTGAAAGGGAGTAAAGTTTATTTTGACACATAAACATCTTTTCTATGATAAAACTTACAGAAAACAAAGCTTTTTGTAAGAAAAAATAAAAAACAACAAACCAACACCGTTATAGAAGTTGATAGAGAACACAGTAAGCCAGGCTCTCTGTATTTGAAATGGCATACAGCAGTGGTCATAGAACAGAGTATTTGCTCAGTCTTTTTACCAGTATCAAGTCTGCATTAGGAAATACAGCTTTCTTTTAAAAATGCTAGTCAACATTGATAATAAATATGAAACACCTGTTTGTAAAATCTCTAAAGTACAAGTTTATAATGCGCCAAGAAGCTCAGACACTAGTAGAAAGGAGATATCCATATCGTTGTCTCCCTTTATTTTACTATGCAAAAGAAAATGTCATCACCCCCTAATTGTCAATCATGAATAGCTCTGATGACAAAACATGTGTCTACATATGTAGTCTAAAAGTAAAGTTGAGTGACCTTGCAGCTGAGATAAAAGATCACTGGCGTGACCTTTACAAGTAGGTCTGGGCTTGCTGTAGTATGTGTCAGTTAATCGAACTGTTCAGTATGCAGAGATCAGAAACCTTTTCAGTCGAGGACTCTGGTATGTGTAATGGATGTTTTAAAAATTGATTTCGACATTTTTTTTCAATGAATTTTATCATATATAGAAACTTACATCATCTGGACAAGTATTTGATGCATTTAGGGTTTTCTGAAAAGGTCTTTCCCAAAGGCATTTGTGTACGGGGACATGCCAGCAGCTGATGTTTGTTAAGCATTTTTAGCTTTGCATTTTTTTGGTATATTTGCCATAAGGTTTGATGCTCAGTTTAGAATGAGAAGAATAGGGATATGCTAAAACTAACTTATTTTAAGTTTTAAATTCTTATTCCTGTGTACATACTTGCACCCAAGTTGGATCCTCAGTCTGTCCTTCAGTAGCCATTCTTATTTGTACTCACTCCTTTCTCTGCAGCCTTTATAATCCTACAGGCAGGAATAAATAATGCAAAGAGTCCTTTGGTGTTTTTTTACTTCTGAGGTATCTTTAATGTGCATTCCTTTTTACTTTTCAACTGCAGAACTGGAAAGCCATTGTTACTCATTTTTAGCATACTCTTAAAAGACAAGTAACTTCATTGCTATTAAAAGTCTGTTACAGTTACAGGAAGATGTAGCCATATGTCGTCAATTCTTATTATCTATATGCAGTTAGATTGTCTCATCCTTTCTTTTCTCTTTTTTTATTCCATTTTTTTTTTTTAAGGGAGCTTAATTGGTTTGCCTGAAAACAGGTTGCGCATTTGTATTCAGCCTCAGCCACAAAATCTGACGGTGGGGGATGCTTTAGTACTAGAATGTGGAGCTGTTGGAAACCCAATTCCTCATTACCAGTGGTTCAGAAATGGATTTCCCTTGGCAAATGGGAGCAAAAATGTCTACATGGTAAGTTACTGCAAAGTGCCAGCCTTGGGGGACTGATGTGTTTCACATCACATAAAGCTTCCTTGAAGAAAGTAACTTCTTCATAGCCTTGATAGCCTCTTATGGAAGCGCTCACTAGAAGTTGTTCTCCTCTTCTGTTACTCACTTGCCAATACTGTTCTGAGGCTCTGGGGTACATAATTTTATCCTGAACGTGTTTCAGGTGGTGGGATGTAAGGCTATAGTGTATTTTGGATTGGTGCGACGTATTGACGTAACAAAGATTAAATATCAGTAAAAGGGAAAGCTTCTCTTTCTATCTTGCACTGCAAAGCACTCTGATTTGTACGAGCTGTTGCATTCAGTGCTTAATGCATCTCAAGCCTGTGAGGTGGATTTGTATTCTTGAATTCTTGAAAGCATTTCTAGAACATTGTCGCGTTAAAGAGTGAAGAGGTTTGGCAGAAAATAAACCACCTTGCATTGCAGCTTATCTTCAGATATCAGAGGGGTTGGGGGCGGCTAGGCTTAGATTCTGAGTGATGCCCAATGCAGCACTATAAGTCCCTTCACGTTCAATATATTGAACTGCCACGATTATGGATGCACTAATAGCACACTGTACTTTCCATTTAGTTGTGTTCAACAAATTAGAATGGCCAGACTTAAGGAGTTTGGTTGCGTTCAACGAGCTATCACGGATAGATTAATGAACAGTACAGTTTATTAAAGCAACAGGAGTACAGGTTCTTGTGGATTGCCGGTGATAAATATGTTGTCTGCAAAGCATGTGCAAATAATAATACAGTCAACTACAAGCACACTAAGTTATGGAAGAACTCTATAGAGATTTCTAAGTTTCCTGGGGAAGCACTCGGTGTCACCGAGAGTTCGAATCTTACCCGATAGGTGTCCCTATGGGGGGGAAGAGAGGTTCAGCCTGTCGAGTGATCCCAAAAGTCAGTGATGTCCTCCCAACTTGTCTATGATGGTATCTTCCCTAGCATTCCTCCTCTCTTAAGCCCTTTTATACTATTCTCTTAAGTGGAGCTTGAGTGACTCTGGTCGTACATACCTTTATTATGATTGGTGTAAAATCTCCTCGCTTTACTTTTAAAGGTACATGCTAGAGCAAATTCAGAGCACATGCTCAGTGGGGGGTGGTCACACCTTGGAGGCAGGTAGCTTTTGGGATGGAGGTGTGTTTTGGTATCGTAATGAGATTATAATGAACAAAGTTCACCCAGAGGACATGATTTTTTGTGTCAGTACTCCAGAAGAGGGCACTTACGATATAAATCAGAAGTAGGGCAGCAGGTCAACAGAACCCCCGTTATTTCACCTCCTTGCTTCAGTGGATTCAATGCAGGGACCTACCGTTCTTGTTCCTATCGCTGCAGCTCGCTGTCCCTGCAATGATATCACAGAGGCTGGCTGCGGTGTCTCCACTCCGCTCCATCCTCCGTGTTGCTTCTATTAGGGTCAGCTTAACAAGCTCCCTTGGTGTTGCTAACATCTAAGGTTGCAGGTTATGTTGCTTAGGGAATTATTATGGAACAGATTCCTTGCATATCCACTGCACTCCAGCCTGGAGGTTTACCTCCCGTTAAGGGGGGTAGGGGGGAACATATCAATAAGTCACCTCCAGCAATCATTCCACAAACATATGTGCTGTCCAGCTTACTGAAGAATGAGGGTATCAGCAGCTTTTGGATTTGGTTGGTTTTGCTTTTTGTTTTTATTCTTTCTTGCATGTGGGCTTAAATGAAACTGTTACAGCTACTCTTCTGGGGTCTGGCGGGATGACTGTGATGATGCTTGCATAGGTAACTTATGTGGATGTGGAGCATCAAGGGACGTATTGGTGTCATGTATTCAATGACCGGGAAGATCAAGACAGCAAGAAGATAGAAGTTGTTATAGGTAAGGAGGTTTTCTGTTTGATATAGATCAACTGATTTATCAATTTCTTCCTTGTCATTAGAATTTATTTTTTAAGCTTTCAATATTAAGCCAAGCACATGCCTTCTGTATTTTTGGTATATCCATTTGTTAAAATAGCTGTGCTTGCTTGCAGCAAATGGAATTTTAGAGCTTTATAAGTTAGAAAGTGCTTTGGGTTTTTATGGTAACCAGCATAGAAGTGCTACCACTTTTTGGCATTGCTAGCATGTACACAGCTTGTCAGCAGATTGCAAGCTCATTTCTTTATGTTTTTTGACAACTAAAAAACAGTTTAACCCTTGTTGGTGATATGAACTGTGTTACACTGAGCCCTTCAGCAATCAGGACAGGTGAGATTATTCATAGCAAACAGAATAAATTAATGTAACATGGTTTAGTGTGTGTGCATGTGTTTGCAGAAAACTAAAGAGAAGATCTGTTTGTATAGCTTCCAGATCTATCTGGGAATACTATTGCATAATTCATATGAAAAGTTCTTTCCTATCCTAAGAAATATTCTAGTTTAGTACTCCTGAATTCTAGTAATAATTACTATATAGTGTTGTGGTCAGTGCTGATTTATACTTCTATAAAGTGAGCCAGATTGCGGAGAAGCTTGGAAATGACCTTTGTCTTCCACTCTGTGTGCTAACTCTCATAACTGAGAGCAATTCAATTTCCCCACCCCACCCCCTTAAAACACAAGGAAGGAAAGCTATGGCAGTGGAGTGTGCAGAAGGTAAAGTAAATCTTTAGCTGTGAGTTTTTAAAAATTAATGACGGGGATGACAGACTGAGTGTGTGGCTGAAAAGAATGTGTGCGTTAACAGCTTCAGTCTATTTTAAAATGCTGATATGTGATGCAATGTTCCTTTTGCATGTGCTTCTCTCTGCCTTGATACTGTGATCTAGAGCACATGGGAGAAAAAGCAAGCTACTTTCTTCTTCTGTAGTATTCAAAGTTGTTTGATTTTTTTCACTATTTTTGTGTCTTGTGCTTAGAGTTTCTAGTGAAGTGTAAAGATCTTGATTTCTTTGGCTGGGCTCGGGAGGCTACATACTTGCAAGAAAAGCTGAAGATGTTTAGGAACCTGGATGACCTTACAGAGCTGGATAAAGCTAGTTCCACTGTCAGCTTTGTGTCTGCAAGGGGTGTTTCCAGCAGCCTTATTAGGATGATTTCTGTTCCCCTTTGCATTGCTGCAATGGGGAGGAAGAAGTGTATTGTGACCTTTAATGTTGATGCCATCCCTTGATTAACTGAGCATCTCAAAGTCTGTAATATTTATATCATAGGGAGTCACATATAAAGATGTAAGGCTGCTTACAGCAGCCACCACCCCCGCCAGCTTACCTACCAACAATGAAAAAAACAAATGCATTTGCGAAGTACAATAAATGGCTTTCTACCCTGCTTTTTCATAGAATCATAGAATTTTCCTGGAATTAAACCACTCTGCAGCATTTCTTGTTCAAAGTTTAACCAGAGCTGATGTTCCCCTTTAGCCCTTTTGTTAAAGGTTTAACGCTGTGAGGGGATTGTGTACTGTCACTCATTGGAACATACAAGTGACAGACATTTTGGCGTCAGCCACTTCCATGGCATAGCTTCTGAGGCCCATCGTCGGTGTGAGCCTTCACATCTTTTCTGCCTTGGGGGTGTCCGCGTTAGGTGACAGAGTGCTATGCAGAAGCCTCCTGGTTACCTGTAAGTCAGCTATCCTTTGAAGCGGAAGGTAACCACTGTATTGTCTGTGGGGGTCTGCACCCAAACTGCAGTTTGCTTGGGTGCAACGTCATTCTGCTATGAAGCTGCATTAAGACGTACAGTAGTATGGCCTCAGGTCACCGCAGCCTGCCGTGCAGATATGGGAGCCTGCTTTGGTGGCTTAAGAGGTCTGCCTAGGGCTCCACGGCATGGAGCAGGCCTGCTCCAGGAGACCTCTTGTGCTTCGGATAAACTATTTTTCTTTTCCATAGTTTCCAGTGTTCTCAGAATAAATAGGCGAAACCTGTGGTAGCTTAGAATGTTTTGAAAATTGTATCTGAAGTCTTTCTGAATACACATGGCTTTACAAAGTAATGTTCCTTGCTCAGGATATTGCTTTTTCAGCAGTCCTTCAAACATCTATTTTTCAAATGGGTGATTCTAATACCTTGTTCCTTATTCATTTAAGCTGCTTGCATGCCTGTGGGGTTGAGACATTATGTGTTTCTCCCTTTGTTTTGAGATCTACTACATTATAATGCTGTCTAGCATAGCTTAGTATATTGATGTAGGATTTTCTCTTCTCTGTGTGTAGAATAAACATATGCAAGGTTAGATTTACAGAAATGCAAAGCCAGAAGTATTTTAGAAAGGTAGTTTGTTTTCTAATATTCGGCTTCTATTAATAATGGCATGACACTTAATTATATTTTTATTAATAAAAATGTATTTTTTGCTTCTCATTTAAACTATGATTTTATTGGTGTATTCCTTCACAGAAGATCTAAGTGATCTTCAAAAACCAGGTAAGTGATAAGTTTTGAAAAACTTTAATTTTGCATCTTCATTTTACATTACAAATCACTGAAGCCTAGCTGGGTTACAATATATAGTTTACATTATTTGAATGTGTTTATAACTGGGGATTTAATAGGGACAGATATCGTGTTAAGAGCAGCACAGCATTCTGGTTCCAATAAATTAACTTGAAGAATATAATGCATCATAGGGTTGTTATTATCTTTGTAAAATCACACAAAACTGGTCTTTTATCCTGCATGTATACTTATACAAACGCAGAAGGAATTATCTTTTGCTTTCTTGTTTGTGCTTCTTTGGATTCTAAGTTTTAGTATGTTGATGCTTTTCCAGATGATTAAGGTGAAACAGATGTAAGGTGTCTGGCTGTCACCGATGTCATGGTGAAATGGTATATTTCTTAAATTCATGTTCAAGTGAGCTAATGTGATTTGAAGCCAATTTGATGTTTATTATAGAAATGTAGATCTGGAGTAGTGTTCCATAAGGGATTATCCCTGATACAGTGTTCCCAAAATCTGAAATCACAAAGGACATAAAATTTCCTGGGCTAGACATCAAAGATATGTTTTACTTTTGCCAACACTTAGTTTTAGTCACTGAAGTGGTACTGTTGTGTTATATAACATGTTATTCAAAGTGTACCACTTTGGCATATCACTTACCTGTTCCTCTTGGCACAGCATTGGCTCTACCATCCCTCTGTGAATTACAAAATAAAAGAATTTTCACATACAGATGGTCATCCCTGCTAAGCATCCCCCATCTTTCATATCTGCATTTCATTTGGAGAGGATAAACTGTTTTTACTGAAAATGCTGATGTGCAGTTTGTAAGATTCAAAATTATACTGTAAGTATCTATTATTTCTTAATTTATAGAACTAGCTATTCAAATCCTATTAGGCTACGTTTGCTGGAAGAGGGTGAAGGAAATCAGATGAACAACAACAGCAAAACAACACCCCAAAACCCCATCAAAACAACAAAAAGGGAGCACTTTTTTGTCTTAAACTAGTAACATATTAGGCAAAGTAGTACCAATAGCCTATGGCTGTATGGAACATGCAGTTCGTTTTCTGACATGGCCAACTATGACTGTAATTACTGATGATCTGCTCTTTTAATCTATTTCAAGCAGCCCTAGAGGAACAATCAAATGACAGACCTGTTGGTAAGTAGGTTTTTAGCTGTAATGAACATATATATTTCATATCTAAAAAACAGATTTTGCTGCTTCTGAATATTGCTGCTTCTGCCACTGCTAGTGAAATCACTGTAGTACATGTAAATAGCTGCAGGGAGGGAGACTTCTGTGTATTTTTATAGTCCTTTATAATGCTTGCATGCCCTTTCAGTAGTAAACTGTGGTGAGGGCACCAGTATTTTTAGTGACTTGGTGGAGCGTCTACAACTTCTCATCTGTTTCAGTTTACTGTTTCAAATTCCTCTGGCCATGACTTTAGCCAGTGTGTCACTCCGTTACTTTGAATACTTTGGCAGTTGGAGATAGTGCTATTAGGATGATGTGATAAAAAGGAATGGTAGTCTGTCTGCTAAGGGTATGCTGTCCCTGCAAGCTCAGCTCTCCCTGTGCACAGTGGGTGGACGCTTTGGTCCTGAGCTGAAGCTTATAAAGATAGATGGATAACGTATGTGTGTTATGAAGAACAGTTGCTGGGGTTTTTTAATCATATTCTTAAATTTGCATGGTAGACTTGACTGTGGTCAAGCATGTTGTCTTGTTGATGCTAAACCAGGTGGAAAGCCTGCTGGCCTTTGTCAAAATTTTACCACTCTTTCAGGTTCATCAGCATGAGAGGGAGTGTATCTGCTCCCCAGTCCTGGTTCATATTTTCTAAATTAATTAGAAAGCTTGTACTTTTAAAAGTGTTTTTCAATGACAGTATGCCACTGTCACTCAGTCGGTGCTGTTTAAAATAGTTCACACTGTTCAAGACCTTGGGGGTTTTCCAGCTGCAAAAATGTTGAAAACGTCTTGTTTGAAGGAGGTGAAATGTTAGACATTGAGGCTATGGACAGAGATTCTCTTCTGGATCTAGCTGTGCGGGGTTACTGACTCTGAAGCGGGTTCGGGGCATTCATGTGATCTCATTTGCCACCAGAGCTGTGGGACAATAATTTCTGTTGGAGAGGAGAAGTAACAAACCAGGGAGGAAATGCCTTGATTTGAATAAGTGCCTTTCTGTAACTTACTGTGCAAATTTTGGATAAAAATCAGGCTAGTGGTCTCTAAAGCATTTCTGTTAATGTGACTTTTTTTCCCCCTTTCATTGCTGCTTTGTTTACTTATGACAGAATTACTTCAGACTTTATTAAAATCAAAATGAACATATCTCAAACTATGAAAGTATCAGTAGACTTCCCTCCGCATTTTGTAAATTTATCATATCTCTGTATAATTGTTTTTAACGAGCAACCTTAAAAAGAAACTTTAACAAACAGAAAAAAAGACTTTTACTGCTGACATGTAAAAAGTTTCAACCTAAATGTATCGTGTATTAGAGAGACGGGACATGGGAGATGGAGATTTGAAAGTGGTCTTTGGTGTGTGGTGGTTTTTTGTTTGCTTTTTAAGAAGCATAAAAAATCTTGAGGTTTCGGGGAAAGTATACTGGCCGTAGCTTTGGCAACTTGCTGTAAGAATTTTCATGTTTATTAAATTTCTTCTTGCATGGGGGGATTCAGTACTTGTCTATGCTTTCAGAGAAATGAAAGAAATGGGAGATAGACTAAGTGACTCATTTCTTGACAGATTATCCAGTCCGAGATGCATCACAGTTCAGATATGTTCAGGCCATACTGAAATGGTTTTTTGGGTGAGAAGAGGGTTGAGCTGTATTGTTGGTGTAGGATGACTTTTAAAATCACATAAAATATTATGCCTGAAGTGAGATTGTATACTGTTTTCACTTTGGAAGAAATTAAATTTAAAGGTATTGAACCCATGGAATATAAACGTGACGTGGGTTTTTTTTTCCTTTGTCTTTGCAGCAACAGACAAGGTAGCTCTGTTAATAGGAAATATGAGCTACTGGAATCACCCCCAACTCAAGGCTCCGATGGTCGATGTCTATGAATTGACCAATTTGCTAAGACAGCTGGATTTCAAAGTTGTTTCTTTACTGGATCTTACTGAGTCTGAGATGCGTAATGCAGTGGATGAATTTTTACTTCTCCTGGACAAAGGAGTGTATGGTAAGAACACGTGATATCCCTTCTGAAGCAGGTCATTTTTGTGATGTATCAAGTACACAAACATCTGGTATTTACCTCTGCCAGCTCACTACATGTGATAGCGAAACAAACTTCATGGTAAATAGCATGTATGCAGAATGGGAAAAGTAAGTTGAGAATACCCACCAGCATATCCTTTGACTTTGGTTAAAATGTTACTGTGTCTTTATTCTTAGAACAGATAAAATATTTGAACTTTTTTCTTTAACCACACCTAAAACTGCAGTGCACTTTTGTTTGATAGTACTCATGTGTTTGCTAAAAGCTGCTGGATTTGTGTAGCATATTTGACAACATGCTGTGCAGAAGATGCACATTTGTACTAAGTCATTAGTACTAGTTTGTAGTAGTCTTTTAAGGAAGAGCAAGAATAGCCTGTTGTGTCACCTGTATTAGTGTATTATGGAAACAAGCTAGTAGCAGGATAGTTGAAAACTGTGTATACAAGACTACGTGTAGTCTTGGACAGCAGTCCTTGCTGCTTGTAGGAGACCTCTTGCACACCTTCTTCATAAACTTCTGTTGTCCTCCTCCCTTCCCCGTGCCTGCAAGTTAATGATTTGTTTAGGGCTGGCCTATCCCTTGGCATGCTTGGACTGCTAGGTTGCATTTCTGCTGGGGAGGTGGGGAACAGCCCTAAGTACAGCATGGAATATGTTCTCAGCTTGCCGGTGGGACCCTTCTATTCATCCCCTGTCTTTTCTGCTAGATGTCTGCAGAATGCTCTTTCCTTCTGGATTTCCGTCCTTCTGGTGCTCTTGGGAGGGGCTGCTCTGCTCTCTTAGTCCTCGCTTGCCAGCTCTGTAAAGGACAGAGGAAGAAGTGTGTTTTTCTTTGCCTTGACAGTGAGCTGCGCTCTGATACCAGGTGTGTTGGGGGGGAGGTGGGGAGAGTGGGATATCTTTTTTGCCCTCTTCTTTTTTGCCAAGTTTTCAGGTTAAGTAGAAATCCTTATTTTGAATTGCTGGTTCCTTTCAGTTATTGTGATACTGATCTGGCAAGCACAGAGTTTTTCGTAATGTCATTGACAGGGAGTGAAAGTTGTGCAAACCTGCATTTCTACTTCAAAAAGCAAATTGGAAAGAAGTTTGTTTATGTAAAATGAAAATGTAGTTCTCAAGTTATGTGTATGCACTTTAGGTAAAATAAAATGGAGAAGAATTCACATTGCAGAATATACTTTGCATAAGGAAAGGCATTAACTGAGAAATTGGAGAGCTATGAACTTCAGGTTTTGACTTTGTGCAGGTGTCAGTAATTAATGGCTTTTTCACTGAATTGAATACTAAGATTCCTGTTTGGGCAGAACTTGGGTACAACTGTTGTTTCACAGCTCTGTGGAAGGTCTGAATATAAAGTGTAAAACTTATTCTTTCTGTGTGTCTTTAAGCATTAGATGGAAAGCTTAATAGTGGTTATGCTGCTTAAGCAGGTATCAGCCCTCTTTTTTTTTTTTCCTTAAACTCTTCAGACTTAAAAATAACACCCCACAAAAATGGAAGGCTCTCACCTCTAAATTGCAGCATTGCTCTAATGATTGCACTACAGCATCTCATCAGTATTGGTTTAAGATATAGGACGACAAATGAAGCAGAGTATGCATACCAAAAGATGTGTGTTTAACAGATTTCTCTTTTTTTCTCTATGTTTTTGTTGAGTCACACATCCGTTTATAAGATGCCTATAACAGAATATTAGTAATAATTTTAAGCTCTCCTCCATATACTGCACAGGAGGTGCCTTCTGCTGGGATAATGACTAAACAGGTCTGGTATGCATTGCTACGACTGATATGCATTGATTCTTAGATAATTACTCATATGTTGGGATTCCTTGTCTTGCATAAACTTGATTTTGAGGGACAAAACACGAGACAGAACTGGTGGCTGTGCTAGCTGGGGGAGGGCATGGTGGAATTGATGCACAGAGCAAAGACCTTCATGTTTTGCATGGAAAAGGCCTAGAGTGACCTGGCTTGGAGCATAAGAAAGGTTCTTCTTTGGGCTTTGAGGCGTTTGCTGCAGACTGCCACTATTTTTGTCTTTTTTCTAAAAGCTGAGTTTGCATAAACAATTCCAGAAATTATTTAGAACAGAGAGCAAAAAGTTCTGCCAGTTGTCCTATTTAATTTGCAGAATTCCTATAGTAATACCCTCCTGAGAAAACATTATTTGATTCTTTTTTGGAACACAAGGTCTGATTATTTCTTAGTATGACTTTTTTAATGGTGTGTTACCTGATGCTCTGTCTGTGCAGAACTGGCTGATCTGACATTTGGGCATTTATGTCAGAGCCAAAACTTGCATGACATGAAGACTAATTATGGCAGTAAAGTTTAGTAGTCTTTCTGATAGCAGTTTTCTTTTTTTGTTCCCTGGGAAATAGATGTGCTTATACATTTGAGTGAGCTTGTAGATTGTTGCACCTTCTCAATTTTTTCCTGTAATTGTTGACATGAATTTAGAACATAAAGTACTAAAATGCTTTAATGAGTTTCTCACCAGCACCGTATGAAAGCTTTTATAAGGCATGTTTTTGCAGTTGCGTTTTCCCAGCAAGTTGATATTTCTGAAAGATAAGTAGAGCATTCTTTCAGTAGTGTTTGGCAATAACTACTTCAGTTTAAAAGGTCACTTTGTTCTTTCTGGATAGTGGCTATTAATGGCTTAAAGCTTATAAAAGATGCTGTCAGTGCACAAATAGATAATGATTTATTGCATTTTTAGTGGGCATAGCTCCAAATAGAAGAGGCATAGTGGCTACTTCTGTTTAGTCCTTGTTACACGTATTCATGATGCCTACCCAATACAACCTTGTGTAATTCTTTCTTACTGCCAGGAAAGTGGCATTTCAGATACTGTTCCTTAAGAGCAGGAGTGGTAAACAAGGTGATGATGACTTGTCTTCTCTGTCTTATTTTATATTGTTCTAAATGTAGGGTGCAATTAATATTATATTCCACAAAGGGTAAAAGCATAAATCCATATGTTTTAAGGCTAAAAATAGTTAGGCTGCTTTCTTTTTTAAAAAGAAGAGAGAGAGAAGGCAAGAGAGAGGCAGATATCACTTAAATGCTGACGTCTATGAGGAACTTGAGCCTACTTAAAATTGTGTCAAAGTGTCTAATGAGGCCCTCCAAACATCTTTGCTTACGCTGGGTATGCAGAGATTTATTTCTGATCTTGAGCTCAACATAATAACTGTTGCAGGTACTCATCAAATAAGCATAGCACAGTCATCTGCCAAGGATATAGTTGTTATTTCTGATATATTCTTTGAGGAAATATTTGATAAATCACGCTTTGCATTAGAGACTTGTTTCCTTCAGTCAGTCCAATTACTTATCTAACATACACTCAGATATATATAATCTCAAATATAACATTGATTTAGGTACAGATCCAAACTCTGGAAATCGCATTTAAGAGTTTCCTTTTAACTTAGGACCTGACATGGAGTCATGCATGTGGTGCTTAACTTCATTTTTAGCTCTCTTTAAACTGCCCGGTCTCAGGTAACCATTGGAATCTTATAAATAGCCCAATAGTACCTTTATTTTTTTAGGTTTTTAATAATATACTTTAAATTCTGTGCCCTTTAGAAATCTAACTTTTAATTGAATAAAGCTGTTGCCATTTTCCAAGATTCTGGCACATGAATAACCATTAGGCTCTTTGTTTAAGTGAAACATTGCATCCTGGAGTTTACCTTGTATGCACTTGCTGGCTGCTTATCTTGACTATGCATGTTTCCCATAAAAAGAAATTGAGCACTGTTGATTGAATGGCACAGTTTGCAAGGTCTTGGCATAGTTGTTAATGGCTTGAGAGCTTACAAGTAAAAGAGAACCGAAGGCTTAATTTGAAGTGCTATAGTTATATCTTGGTATTCCTTTACAAAAAGTGCAGGGCTGTGTAAGAGAAGTATTTTCATTTGTTGTAGCTATCTGTAATGAAAAGCTAAAAACAACTAGCATACCTACCTACACAAGCTGATTTAAATGTAGATCATTTTAGTATGTTAGGGTAAGGCTTATTTTGTTTTTTCTGAATATTCAAGTTTTTTAGTGACATAAATTTCACAGCTATTTTTAGTAAGAATAATGACATAAGAAGACCGTATCTCCAGTTAGCATAAATTATCCTGTCTCTGTTGACTTTTATTTGGTTGCAGCACTATATACTAGTTGAAGATCTGACCCATAGACTGCTTTGTATAGATAAATAAAAGTTCTGTTTAGAAGGTGGAACTTGCCATAGATCATCAAAACCAGCACTGGGAACAGACAACAGGAAAATGCCATTTAATCATACAAGTTTCTGGTAACTTCACTGTAAGGCAGTAGAGGTTATTAATGCTAAGATCATCTAATCTTACTGCACATTGATATGACACTTTTATTCATATAAGTAAAATCTAAACCCTCGGTTGCAGTTCCCTTTTTCAGGGTTAAGAGGAGCTTTTTTAATTGCATGATATGTTTTCTTTATACAAAACTATTGCATGTTTTACTGAAGATTTTAAATCTTAAAATATTGTAAACCGTTGTGCATTGACACGAGGGAGGTGAATGTAGGGTAATCTTTTGTTTGTTTAGTAGACTCACAAGAGTCATGAGTCTGTACTTGTAAAGAGATGCAGATGCAATCAGCTAAAAATGAGTTGTTGGTAGTTTGGTAATGGGAATGTGCTTTGGAGTCCTACCAAATATGATCATGGAATAATTTTATTTTTTTTCCTAAATGTAAAAACATTTCTTATCCCTCCCTATAAAAAAGACAAAAACAAATGCAGAAACTGACTCTACAGAGAAAACAGCAAAATTAAAACTTGCAAAATGCTGTCATAGTGCAAGCAAGGTTTTTATCTGATTTTTAAGAATTACCAATGATTAATGGCAAGTGTAAAGAAAAAAAAAATTAGAGTAATTTTAAAGATGACAGCATCTCATTAAAAAAAAAATCCATCCAAACTGTTCAGCGTTATTTTTTTCTATCTATAAAATCTGCACTGACTCACTGCTACTCAAAGCTTTGTAATTGCACAGGTGAAGATGATGTTCTACAATTGGCACATTTCCTTGTTCATATCTGTGAGTTATATATCATATACAACTGATTATTTCTGTTAGAGGTCATAGCTCTACTTAAAGCATTTTAAAGAGTGTTTAGCTTTGTGTGTTTGATGCAAGTATCTAATTGATTCTATTGCATGGGTGAATTTTTTTTTATTTTCTTTCAATCTGCTGTGTCTGTATATCGTGAGGTTGATGTTAATGTGTTTCCCCCCCACCGCCTCCCCTTCCTTCCTGTATTAAAAAAAGGCATATCGATATTAAAAAAAATCTGTTTGGAGTAGCTTGAATGATCTTAATCTCCCACAGACATATAGTGTGGACATAGTGCATGAAGTTTTTGACTATGGTAAAATTTATAGAAATGTTCCGATGTACTCTTGAACTGTGTTTTCAGTCACATATATTTTGAATTCTCAGGTTTGTTATACTACGCTGGCCACGGCTACGAGAACTACGGAAACAGTTTCATGGTTCCTGTTGATGCTCCAAATCCCTACCGATCTGCAAACTGTCTGTGTGTGCAGAACATCCTCAAACTAATGCAGGAAAAAGAGACTGGACTTAATGTATTCCTACTGGATATGTGTCGGAAAAGGTATAATTTCATAACTCATGACTAGTGAGACCATTTGAGGGACGTTTTTGTTTCACGATAGAGGGAGAGGGTGTAATGACTGTAGTTTTGGGAACCAACTGCGAAGTTCAGTTTATTCACTGTAGCAACAGATTAAAACTGAGCCTATTCTCAAAATGAACAAATAAAACTGAACAGCCACTTTGAGAGAATAGCAAGGGATCTTGAGAGAAGGCTTGACTTCACACTGAGGAGAAATCTTTAGTCTAGGCTGAGAATTCACTGTACTTGAAAGTTCATGGTTCTGAGAATTCACAGCCTGCACCTGAGTGCTTTTAAAGTCAATAGGATTAATTCATAGACTTAATTTGCCTTTGGCCTTGGATGGAAATGTGAAGCTGGTGATTAAACTTTCTGTTTCCATGGGTGGATACTTGCTTCTTGATTTGAATGACATTTATTTCTTCTTTTTTTGTTGTTGTTTAAAAGTTATAAAGCATCGGTCTTATTAGGTAAAAGTGAAATTAGGCATCTTAAGAAAAATTACCCTTTCCCCTTGCATCATTAACCATCTTCATCATTACAGTGGGGAGGGACAATCCATATGATCAAAGGCATGTTAATTTGTCAGAAGGGCTCAAGCGAAGTACTTATTTTAGAACTCTTCAGAGGCCTGGATTTTGTGTACTGATTTTATGCTGGGGATGTTGTATCTTTGTTTAGAGCTTAAAAATCAACTGATTTATCAGATTTTTCTAAACAAAGTACTATTTTCATTCCGTGTTAAGAGACTACTACGCTTGATGAAACTTGCACTTGAAATCAGCTCTTGAGTCAGCACTTCTGAAAACTGGTCTCTAAGGAATGTTTCGTAATAGAAAATTGCTAGTGCTTTTGTGTTTGTAGAGCCTCTAAACTTCACTGCTAATGAAATGCCAGTGATCCAATTCAGCTTCACAATCTGCTGTCCAAACAGAAAATATGGCTACATAAGCCTCATGTTAACTATGCAGATACCGTCTTTTGAAAATAATAAAATAAAATAAATTAATATAGTTTTTGTTATAATCTAAAATGGCTAGTTATCAGAAATATTTTTTTAAGAGATTGCAGCCAGACTCTATATTGGTTAATATAGTATGCCCTCATCTGGGTAATGTATGATATCTGACTGTGTCTTTGCATTGTCTTCATGAAGAGTGTTGATGGTGCTGATTTTTGTCTTTTAGCAGTCAGGATTCATTACAGAATTGTAGGAGAGAAAAAAAATTACCCTTTCTAAACTATGCTGTTTCAGTATGTTGAACAACTGCAGAGTTTGTTACTATTATTAGTTCTCAAATTATTATTTTACTTTTTTGTGTTTCCATTTATTGCAGAAATGAATATGATGACACAATTCTTATCTTAGATGCTCTGAAGGTTACAGCCAACATTGTTTTTGGATATGCAACGTAAGGAAATTTTTCTCCTGCTATGCCACAGAGGTTTTGAAGCCAGAAATGACCGCTGAGATCGTATAGCTAATCTTTTACAGAAAAATACTGTGATGTTAAAGGATCAGTAATTTATATCCATATCTGTGTCCTCATACTGTCTTTTTACTTTGTTCTTTGATTCATTCCACAGTCTAACTGGCTGTGGAAATGCATACATAATGATTCCAAGTATTTAACATTCCCATTCAGATACAGGGTAACACCAGTGAGAGAACTGCATTCAGCAAACCAGAAACTGCTGGACAGTGTTCCTGATCTTTATCTCATGGTTAGTTGTAGGAGTGCTCTACTCATCTATTATTTGAGATAAAAAAAATGCAGAGAAGAAAAAAGCAAATTTTACTCTCAGACCCATAATGTTCTGTTTCTTTGTGCTGATGGGGAAGAGGGAGTTATGTTCTGTGTACTTAGTAACAGTACTTACTGCAGTGTGAGCTTGTACAGAAGGTCAGGTACTGTGGAGCAGTTGATGAACTATAATATATGTGCTGTACCTTCTTTGGTCACACGTCTCCTCTGTTAATGTAAGTTAAATTTCCAGAAAAAAATGTGTTAAAATATAAATCAATAAATTATTGAAGGAGTAGCATATATATTGGCCCCTGTGTTTCCTGTTCTAGGTGTAAAGAATAAAGTTACAACTGCAATTGGAACTATTTGAAGAGGTTGCTTAAGCAGAAAGCTAAATAACACCTCTCTATCAGTTTTCAAGTCAAGTGCAAAAGCTGTTGAATAGAACTAGTCAAGAGCTTTAATGAAGGCTTCTATGAGGAATTTAAGCTCCTCATATAAACAGTTTGACATCAGCCCTGGTCTGTGGCCTGATCGAAAGTGAAATCTTTCCAAGATTAGTTGCTTGCAAATGTACATGAAGAGCAGGTTGGCCATAGACACAACCTGATCTTCAAATTGTAGGGTTTCTGTCCCCTATTCCCAACTTTACTCCTTTTGTCCTCATGTTGATCTTAATCATGCAGATGTTTTAGTGTTTTTTCCTTTTCTGATATTGGTGATCTCATAGGTGCCAAGGAGCAGAAGCTTTTGAAATTCAGCAGTCAGGGTTGGCCAATGGAATCTTCATGAAGTTCTTGAAGGACCGTTTGTTGGAAGACAAGAAGATTACTGTACTGCTTGATGAGGTTGCAGAAGGTGAACTCCAGCTTACTGCACTAATAGTCTTCTCAGCCTGCATTACTAAAAACTTCTTTGCTTAAATGTCGTTCTTTTCATGGTGAATGTGTTGCACTACTTTAAGCTCTTTCTTGCTGCGTTTTGTTAAAATAGCAACTTTTATCAAGAAGCAGGTGCTACTGGGCAGCACATTAACAAAGATCATGATATTATAAAGGGACGTCAGCTTCTTTAATAGTGATCCTTACTTGTTCTGAGTGTCTTTCTGCATGGAGCTTTGAATTGTCTGTCCACAAAGATCACTCTTCTGTCTTGTGGTGTCAGCTCCTAGTGGTAGTCCAGTCATTTCCATGTTTGTTTAAACAATTAACTGAGTCCTACCTACGTCAAAGAGTCCTATAGTGATGATAATTTATTTGCTCTCTATCAAAGGGTGTTAAGTGCACTATAAAGGGCAATCCACTGTTTTAATATGCCTGGCTCAGTAATTATCTTTCATAATTGATGGGAGAAATGCTAAAGTGAAAACTGTTGAGGGAAAATGTATTGTTTCTGTGCAAACATTTGCTCAAAACATAGAAGAATAGATACAGCCATTAGCTGTCTGTATAAGATTCTGTTATTTGTAGGTAATATATGTAATCAGCCAAGTTCTGCTGTGGTTTCCAGTGTTCTTGGTGCAACTGCAGGTCTCAGAATTTTGACCAGTCTGTCCTCTGACAGGGATCCAAAAAGCAGAAAAAAATCCAAGAGGATCCTAAATGCACAGTAAAGTCCTGCTGTCAAACCGACAGAGCTTCTGTCAGTGCTCTACCGAGGAAAGGGAAGAGATCATTGGTTGACTAGCTGCAATATAAGCATGGAATTTGTCAAACTGATGGTACTAGGAATCCAGCATACCCCCAAGATGTAAATTAAAATGTGACGGTTCTTGGTTACCGTTTGCTTGTTTGGTATATATTCTCATATATATTCTCTGTCTTTTTGTTTATAGTTGGTGTGCTGCTTGACTAGATCCCATAAAACAAACTTACCATTCTGTACTTTCAGTCTTATCTGTTAAACTGTCCACGAAGTTTCTGTGAAAAGTTAAATAAAATTTCAGAGGATCTCAGAATTATCCTGAAGAAATAGGATTTGCAGATGGTAAAACTAAAATGATTATTCTAAAGCCTAGGGCAGAAGTAGATTTCCCCCCTGCCCTGCACAGGGCAATGTTGTTGTTCTTTTGCCAGGGGCAGTCAGACAGTCTTTTTTGCATTAAGATTTGTACTTCTTATTTGCTTACAGTACTACTCAATTTTGCCATTACCTAAATACAAAGGAATAATTTGCGGACTTGCTGTCATCTCATTTGCAGTGGTAGAAACCAGAGCTAGCTATAGCTATGTTTAGGCCCAAATTCCTGAAACTCTTTGTTTTGAAGCAGGCCCCAATATCTTCCCTTTCTGTCATCTTTCTTGCCTTCTGGGACATTCTGACTGTTACTGTTTTATGAAAAGAGGACCTTGTAATCCACTCATCCTAGCATCAGTGCTATGTCTGTAGTATACATATATACTACATCTTTAGTTTTTATCCCTCATTTTCCCATTGTCAGCCTGTTTAAAGCAGGAGTAGTGCAGAACACCCACTTGCATTCTGCAATGGTCATAGACCAATCAGTCTTTCAACTTGCGTGAGAAGTTTACAAATTTTATAATGAACAAATATCCAAAAATATTCTCACCCTCTCCCTCCCCTCATCCTTTTTGTCATTGCTTTTGGGTGTTCTTAAGTAGGTTAGTATATGTCTTGTACTTAGTATAAGATTTCTCTCTCCTCTTCCCCCCATCTTCATGGCTTCCCCATAGGAACATGTCACAATTCCGCCGGCACCCATTTTCCCTGTGCTTCCCCAGATGTCCTGTAAAATACCACTGACTCTTATTGCTTCGTCTGTACTGCCAGGTAATGTCACATGCTGTAGATGTTCTGATGTGTGACCTATTACTTATCTCATTCTTGAACTTGGAGTGGAGAGAAAGATTGATTTGTCAGGTAATGTGACAACCATTGTTGTCAGTAGTACCAGATATTGGGTATTAATGAGTACATTGGTGCACTGATGACACTTGAAAGTGTTCCAAAGGAGTGTTCATGTTAGAAGTATTCCACGTAGATAGCCTTCATTGTTTCTTTTTTTTTTTTTTTTTTAAATGAACTGGTAAATGGAAATTTTCTAGGATTTTTTTTATTTCCCTTTGCAGGCTATAGGTTTTGACCTACATGCAGCAAAACTGTCTGAAAATGTCACCTTTAAATGTAATTGAACAAATATAGGGAGACCCTAAAAAATTGGAGTAAGTTTGAATCACAGACTGGTTAAAGTTGGAAAGGACCTGTGGAGATTGTCAAGTCTAACCCTATTGCTCAAAGCAGAGTAAACTAGAGCCGGTTGCTCAGGACCTTGTCCATGTGGGTTTTGAATGTCTTGAAGGATGGAGACTCCACAATCTCCCTGCACAGCCTGTCCCAGTGTTTGATCACCCCTAGAGTAAAACGTTGTTTCTTATGGTTAAGTGGAATTTTCTCTATATCAGTTTGCATCTCCTTCCTCTTGTACTGTCACTGATCTTGACTGAGAAGAGTCTGGCTCTGTCTATTTTACTTTCCTTAATCAAGTATTTATACATATTGATAAGAAGTCCCCTGAGCCACCTTCTCTCCAGTCTAAACAGTCTCACCTCTCAGCTCCTCATCATAAGACAGATGCTCCAGGCCCCTCAGGTCTGTAACCCTTCACTGCATTCTATCCAGTATGTACATGTCATTTTTGTACTGGTGAGCCCAGCAGTGGACACAGCACTCCAGATGTGGCCTCACCAGCGCTGACAAGAGAGGAAGGATCACCTTCCCTGTCCTGCTGGCAACACTATTCCTGTTGGATGCCTTTGCTACAAGAATGCATAGCTGGCTCATGGTTGGCTTGGTGTCCACCAGGTCCCAAGGTCCTTCTCTGCAGAGCTGCTTTGCAGCGAGTTGATCCCCTTTCTGTACTGGTGCATGGGGTTATTCCTGCCCAGGTGCAGGACTCAGTATTTCCCATTGTTAAACCCCATGAGATTCCTCTCTGCCGAATTCTACAGCCTGTCCAGGTCCTTCTGAACGGCAGCACAATCCTCTGGTGTACCAGCTACTCCTCTCAGTTTTTAGTCATCTGCAAACTTGCTGAGGTTGCACTCTGTCCTGTCATCCAGGTCATTAGTGATGATGTTAAATAAACAGTATTGGCCCCTTTATTGACCCCTAAAATACTCCAATTACCTCCAATTCTTTAGAATCCCTTCCAATGGTATTATTCACATTCTTTAAATTTGTCACTTTAAGTAGGACCTTACTGAATCAGAGCTGTGATATTGCTTGAACTGGTCTTGCAGAAAAATGTGAGAGCATGTTGACCAGGAGACATGCAAAACCCTCAGGATTCTCTGCAGGCATCTGGCATGTTGTTTTAGCCTTAAGTGAATGAATAGCTGAGCAATGAATACTTCTAAAACTGCAAGTTTTTACGGATATGCTGATGCTGGCATAACCCTAGCAACCACACAACATTGCAGTGTTGTACTTAATTTAGTTAGAGTTTCAGCAGTATTGATTTTGAAAGAAAACTATGTACATCTTCTTTTTAGATATGGGCAAGTGTCACCTTACCAAAGGCAAGCAAGCTTTGGAGATCCGCAGCAGTTTGTCTGAGAAAAGGGCATTAACTGATCCCATTCAACAAACCGTATCTTCTGCAGAGTCTCTGGCACGGAACCTGCAGTGGGCCAAAGCTCATGGTATAGTACAGTCTACTTTTAGATGATCCTACTGGCATGGTGGGAAAAATAAGAGGATGTACTTCCTTAATTATCTCTGGTCTGTGGGTTGTGATATTGAATGGAAATGGAAGATATTCAAGTTCATATCTGAATTTTCATTAGAATGTTCAGATCTTGATATGGTAAAAGTGCATGATGAAAAGGAGTTTTCAATGTATACAACTAAGAAAACTAGAATGAGGGTGAGATCAGTTCAGGCTTTCTAGACTTCTTTTAGGAAGGGCAGTGGGTTTTAAGAGTTTTTTACCTTTTCACCTAAATGTGTTGGAGTACATTTTAAAATTTCTTTGACAGATTTGGGAGTGGGTCAAGGGTGGCATTTTTAAGACAACTAGTCATGTAGGCAGACTCTTTCACAGATGTAGATTTTTTATTTGTGGAATCAATTCTTGTTTGTTAAATAATTGAAATGCAAAACAAAAACTATGAAGACATAACATTATCTTAGTTTATTTGTTTTAAGCCATGCATTGAAGAGAATGTGTTTGGAATTTACGAAGAGACTAATAACCTTTATATTTGTATAAAGGAATGTCTATGATAATGTTAAATAATCCGCTTCCAGTGGGAGTAGAAAAATAAGTACAAAGCATACAGACACCGAACGATGTCATTGACCCTTGAGCACTTTCAGATACATTCCTATGGATTGAGAAAGAACCAAAATATAAAGGAGAAAAATGCTGCAGGCTAGGCTTTGTGAACGTGTGCATAGGTTGCGAAAGGAGAAACAAATTAACCTGAAACTTGTTTTCTGTGAAATTCAAAGGTTCTTATAATGCTGCAGCTGTGTCATATATACTGGATATAGACCATATTAACCTTACTGGTTTGATTATAGATATGCAAACAATTTATTGGGTCAGCAAACTATATCCTATTTACAGTAAATGTTGCCATGCTAGTTGCACAGAGATTGGAAAGAAACCTGCGAAGCAGAAGTGGAGTCAGCTCTCTGGCAGTGTCTGCCAGTTACCATGTGATACTAGCAAATGGTGTTGCTGCCCGGTTAGCTTCTAACCTGGTTTGCTTCAGTGAAATTATGTAAGTGATAGGTAGAGGGAGGGCAGAGGAAGAGGTCTATACCTTTTAAAACTTTTGAAATTAAAAAAAAAAAGAAAAAATAGAAAATACATATGCTAAGTTTTATTTAGAATGTAATGGTGTGTTATTTATTTGCAGAGCTTCCAGAAAGTATGTATCTTGAATTCAAATGTGGTGTTCAGATTCAGTTGGGATTCGCAGCAGAGTTTTCTAATGTCATGATAATCTACACACGAATAGTAAACAAGCCACCTGAAATAGTAGTTTGCAGAGCCTACGTTACAGACTTTGCACTTGTAAGTCCTTCCTATTGGTGTCTTGATGATCTCCCTCCACTGAAGCTGAAAAATGTCTGGTCTATCCACATTGAACTGCATCTTTTGTAATAAAAGGGGTCTAAACTGTTGAAATGAGGTGCTTGCGTGTGTGTACACACATTTACTACTTTTTTTTAAATGCATATTTTTAATATATATTAAAAAATACATTAAAATTAACCCGGGGTCATCTTTTTCAAAGTTTCCTTTGTTTTTCATTGTCTAATATCAAGTATTTATTATATTTAATTAAAGAAGTTAAATGTCAGTAGCTCCTATGTTTGCTGAGGACACATGTACCTCGCAGGACAAGGTTGCTTAGGCTTTAGTTTTATGGTTCTTTTACACCTGGGTGATCCTGTCCAGTTCCATTGATGTTACTCAGCTGATCACAGTAAGGTGAAGGATAAGAGTAAAACAGAAAGCTCCTTGGGGCAAAAACCTGTCTTTTTGATGTCCATGAAAGAGGACATGGGGCAGAAAACCTTTTTAGATAGAACAAACAGGACATTACTGATGCTTTATGAATAAAATATTTGAGTTAATGTGCATAATAAATACATGTATTTTTAGCCCACAGCATTAGTGTTATAGTACTGTACTTCATAGTAGAAGTTAAGTAAAAAAAAAAAAGCAACCCTGAAGCAAGCACAGCAAATTTGGCAGGAGCCATCAGCAAAAGAGGGTAACCTACTCAAATGTAACCCCATCTGCCTGTGACTAGCAGTGGTTTCAGCAGCTTTTGCAAGTAATCCAAGATTGGCATTTTCTTTTCTTTTAAGAAGAACAAAATGCTGACTTTATAAAAAGAAATACTGTTAACTATTGTATGATCTACAAATTCTGTAGCTTCAATTAAGTTCTCATTTCTTTCTTGCAACAGGACCTGGATGTGGATCCTAAAGAGGCCAATAAAGGAACTCCTGAGGAAACTGGAAGCTATTTAGTATCAAAGGACCTTCCCAAACACTGCCTCTACACCAGGCTAAGTTCACTGCAAAAACTAAGGGTTAATATATATTATTCCTCACAAGTTTGTTCAGATAATTTAGATTAATCATGTTGCTTTGCAGTTCTGTTGAGGTAGCTGTGTATTGTCTGCATAATGAGTAACATGTTCTTTGGAGGGAAAAAATGGCTAGTAGCACAATTTAGTGACTTTAGTTTCTTAGCTGAAAAATAAAAGCCAAGGAATCAATGCAAATGCTATCCTCATACCTTTGTGTAAGGCACTTTGTATTTTCTAGGCCTGTGCTGAACTTTGACAAGATGATTATTTTTGTGAGGATCTTGTATTGCACACTGTGGGAATGTTCTGGCGCCCTGTAGTACAAGAAGAATGTGACCTGAAGCAGACCTGCATCTTACAAAGTCATTAGTTAGGAGATTAAAGTGTTACATATCATCTCATTCCATTCCAACCTGTACTCGGGCGTGCAGTTTTTGTAAACATTCTCACTTCAACATACTGTGGCACTGTTAAGTTATCTCTGTATCTTTTGTCATGAACGTTTGTGCTGGGTATCACTTGGTATCTCTTCTTCAGTGCTTTTGGTAGCTGGTGTAATACAAGTGCTTCTAGAAATAAAGACTATCAGGTGAGCAAGTACTAACCAAAAGAGGTCCTCAGTAAACAAGTCTTGCCTAATACATGTCTTTAGCTCCTGAAAAGGTTAGTCTCCTCTAGTAGGCTGTGCCTCTGTAAGTGTTTCCTATATTGTTTATTTGAGGAGGAAGGGTAACTTTTTTTTTCTCCCCCCCTTCCCTTCCTCTTTTGCAGGAACACTTGATCTTCACTGTTTGCTTGCACTATGAGTATCCAGGAATAGAAGATACAATGGATGAAAGAAAGGAAGTTAATGTTGGGAAGCCCCTTATTGCTAAATTGGGCCTTCATCATGGATTAAAAAATAATAACTGTCTCCAGACCTGTTGCATGGCTAATAATCCTTTTCATAATCAAAAAGAATCAAGTCCAGTGGCAACTAAATACTATGTCCCTAGTCATTGCCAACCAAATTCCTGTCCAGGCATTTACCATCCAAACCATATTTGCCCAGACAGGATCAGACAACCAGAGGCGTGTTCTTGCAATGGGACTTCAAGGATATTAGCTTCAAGACATGAAGTACAGAATTACTCGCCCCCTGTGGAAATGAGTAATGTACCAGTAGAGACCACTGATGATACTGTTGAACTGGAATTCCTTCTCTCTGACAACCTCAGAATCTCTAAACAGCAGTAGCTGCAGAACAGACCAGAGTATCATCCTTGAATAGGGGACCTTCCACACCGCTTATCCATCTTCTGGAGTTTGGGGGCTTCAGGACAAAGGGTTTGGAGAGTCTAGAGGTAGTACTGGCAATGAGGTTATCATGAAAGTTTTTCAGATCCAGAGACAAGACTGGACTGATAGATTTAGGAATGAAAAAGGCTTGATTTTTACTTTTTTCTTCTAGCATTTGATGTTTGATACAGGGAAAAACCTGAACTCCTCAGAGTTTCCTGTTCCATTCTCTGGCAGTCAGGCAGCTAACAAACAGAGGCAGTCATGCATTTCTGGGAGGAAGCTGCTTATCTCTGTTAGGGGATGAATGCATAAAAGCCTGGCTGTGGTGTCAGAGTTTCTCGTGACTTAGTAAAGCCTTGGATCTTCCCAGCTGTTTCTGCGGTACCTACTGGAGTTATAATATATACTGTAAATACATTTTTCATAAATCTTCTGTTTTCAGAGAGGAATTGCTCTATACAAAAACAAGGTAAACATGTATAGCTGTCAGAGGAAAAAATGTTGACAGAATTAAGCAGGAAAATGAATTTCCATGTCCTCTGTGTTTTAACATGATTTTTAAAAATGCATCAGCCCCAAAATGATAAATGTACCTTTCTCTCCTCCATATTTCAGTTTCAGTTGTTCAATGTCCAGGGATTTCTTTTTTACATAGTGCATTAAAATAAGGTCGTATGTGTTGATATGTGTTGTAACAGCCTCCTATTGAGTATATAAGATGACACATAACATAAATGAACTGAGCAAAGAGGGAGCTTTTACAGAAGTGAAGATACTGTGGTTTAATATTCCAGTGTTAAGAATATGTCTCCTTCAAGCCTCAGTTTCTTTCCTTATGTATGTATTAGGATCAGTCACTGACATTCCAGTCCCTTGGTTGTAGCTAATAATCAGCTTTGACTGCATTCTCCTCTCTCATGGTCGCATGTCCCGTGTCTGGCAGCAACTGACAGGTAGATGAAGAGCTGTGCAAGGAAAACAAAACCTGAACTGAGTAAACTAAGTAAACTAACATTATCACTTTTGGTTTGGTTTTGGTTTTTTGGTTTTGGGGGTTTTTTTTTGAGAGAGAACTACAAATTGTCAGATATTCATACTGTGGTAAATTGTTCTTTTAATGATAATCTTTCTCTTACATAACGCACTTCAGAAATCAGATCAGCAAAATCTTGAAAAGTGGTCTTTTCATATTCTGGAAGAACACCAGATGGAAATGTGAGGGAAAAGTGTCTGTTCATAGCAAGCAAAGTATTGTATAATTAGTCACACAGAAAGGCATGCTGAAGGCTAGAAATGAATGGGCAAGATGAGTGAAAACTTTGAGGTTCTTCAGGCTGAAGTTACAGGGATGGTGTTGCTTGACACCAGCTGCTGCTTTTCTGTGGTGATTTTTAAAAACAAACAAACAACCCCACTCAGTTGTTTTCCAGGCCAGATGAATTTGTATTCATTCAAATAAAAATGCTAAAAATCTACTCTAAAACTGTGAAAATCCAAGATAAAGCTTCCAGTACACACAAACTTACAGAAGATAAAGCAACTCCACATGCAGTCTGCTGAAGGTGAGGGACGTGTGCTTCATGTCACGACCTCATACTTTGTATATAGCCCTACGCGTGTGCGTTTGCTCCGGAGCTCGAAGGTGGAATTCATCTCTCCATAGACTAGGTGCCAGAAGTAAGCTGGTCTGCTGGGTCCGTTAGCCTCTGAACGCCAGAATCTCGCTGTTAGAGGCAGAGGCACCTTCAGGAGACGGTTGATCCGCTACTGAAAGGCGAATGAGCTTCTTTCATATGGTGCTTTATTGCTTCGTGGAACGAAGGGAACAGATACACCTAGGTCAGGCTAGCTGCCGAGCTTTTTACGTGATGCAAAATTTATTGATCTGTGTTCTGGAAAGGGCAGTTTTGCTCACCAAACTGTTTTGCATATTCAGGTTGAATAGTTTGGTCAGAAAAGACACATTAATTTTTTTAATGTTTGGTTTTGTTTCAAAATACTGAAGAATCTGTGACTTGCTTATGTGTATCTGGAGATGAGTTTGAGAACACAGATGTTTTATTAGGCCTTTAAAAGTCCTGATGCTTTTAAAACATGAAAATATTAGGGTCTGAGGTAATTAAAATTCAAGGGAGCTTTCAGATACAGGTAGTAGCCTCTCCTGCCCTGGTAATATTGATAAGCAATATTGCTTTAATTGAGATCCTCATCATGAAATAATTTTTTACTTTAGAAAAATTACCAAAGCACTTTTCATTAAGTAGGTAGCAAAAAATAGAATAGCTGAATCTCATTGATGTGGTGGAGAAAGCAGTTTAAATCTTCAGTTGAGAGTGCTGCCTTCTGGTGGGATCCGGTAGTTCTAAAACGTGTTGGCTGGACACCGAGGGAGGTGCTGCGTGTGGTCGTAACAAGTTTCAGATGGGAATGTTAACGCATCATTAACTAGATCTGTTGGTCTTCAGATTAATCTGTGCTGAAAGGTGGATATATGCTTATGGATATTAATGTAGTTATTTCCAGAATGACAGCCACGCTTGAAGTAATCTGCAAATGGCTTGAGTTTCTTATTTTCTCCTTTCTCCTGGAGGGTATTAAATAGTGAAATATTTATTGATGAATGAGATGTACCTGTGCATTAACTATCCTGTGCAATTGACTTATAAATCAAAAATTATAGCTGAGACATGGTCTAGTACTGTAATACTTAGCTAATACTTTGTCACAGTTTCATAATTTGTATAAAAGCTTATTCTATTTCTTACTGTGTAATAAATTGTTGTCCACAAAACGATCTATCTGTGCATATGTAGTCGCTACATTCTTCTCCGAGTTTAAAAAGCCCAAAACTTTATTAAAACGAAGCATATAATAAAATAATTTCCCTATCAAAAAAGAAGGGGGAAATCAGAGTCGTGAGCTTCAGCTCCAGTTAAGCATTACCTGCACCCCGGGCCCGTACAGGTTTCTCAACCTGGGCGCTCCGGCGCGGCGCGGGGGGGGGCTGCCGGGAGCGGCAGTGCTGGTGCGTGAGTAGGTGTCTGCCGGCACCATGTAAAACTAGCTGCGGGCGGTCAGCCGGGACCTTACGGCAGAACGGCTGGTCGGCACTCGGTGAATTTTCTGCTGCCGGAGAGCTGTGGCATACGTCGGCTCGTTCTGCGGTTTAGTGCATGGTCCAGTGGTGCGCAGTCTTCGTCAGCCTAGGTGGGTTTGAGGATCTATACCCGAGATGCTCGAGATGTAACTGTATATGAACAGTTATATATAACTGTTTATATAGAAAGAGAAGCTCACAGACTGTAGAGATTGGAGGGGCACCCGTGCAAATCGTCTGACAAAACTCTACCTGTGGCAGTGGGGGCTCTGGAGGAAAACTGGGTTGTTCTAAGCTCCCCTTAAAAAGGGAATGGTGTTGGAAAGGCATTTTCTTATTGCATCACTCCTTTAGGGACTGCTTTTAACTGTTTTAATCATTGGTATTAAGGATGAAATATTCTGGTTCTTAAGGGCAAGCTGCAAGAGGCATCCATTTCCTTTGGCCTGTATCCAGTAAAGCATTTTAAAAGTTCAGCATGCATAAATTAAGTGAACATTTAAATCCCAGTGAAATCAATGGGATTAAAATATGTGACTAAACCTAGGCATTTGTTAAACCTCTCTTTGGCTTGTGATGCCCTTTCTGAACTGAAGCCTTGGGTGGGTTTTTTTTTTTTCCTGAAGTGCAATTGTTTGGGGAAAATATTTATTTTTTTTGCTTGAAGTATCTGTTAGGCTAAGTTACTTTGCTGTCTGCTTTATCCATAGCTGTAGGTTTTTGTGTAACATAGGTGTTTGTTGTTTGGGTTTGGGTGTTGAATAGGTTTGGAAGAAAGTTTTTAAGGTAATCCAAATAAGCTCAGGTTTCTCTGGCAAAGGAAAAGTTCAGAAGGGCCAATATGCTTCTTCCATTTCCCTTCCCCACCCTGCAGTAAGGTGGGGTGATTTAAATGCAAGAAGCTATTGTTAGTGCAGCATTAAGCTTCTGAGGGTGATCCTATTTCTAGTGAGTGATAGGAATAAAGGAGCGTGAGAGGCTTATAAAGAGGTCTTCAAAATTAATGGCTTGGGATTTATTTGGGGTTTGGGTTTGGCGTTTTGAATTTCCCGTCCTTGGCATTTGCTGACTATGCTGGCCCTGCTCTTCCCCAGTCTGTAGAAGACAGTGCTGGGACTTGACGTGGCACCAGCTGCCGCTGGCTTTGGGCGAGTATCCTCTTGTGTATGTCTGTGTTGTGGCGAAGCACCAAAGGAGGTCCGCACCGTTACAAGCAGCAAGACATTTGTATTGTCCTATCGGAACATCTTTCTCTGCTAGTCCGCTTCGGTTTTTGTCTTCTCCACTTTGTACGAGTTCTGCAGGGCAGGAGGTTTCTCTCTTGAGGTGTTTCTTGAATAGCACTCTAAAATCACGATGCTGTTGGTAGGTGTAGTAGGAAGGATTTTGCAGTTCTGCGTAAGTCTGTTCTAGTGCACCGTCAACAATTTGTCGCACTGTGGGAATGTCAGAACAGTTGTTGCGTTGTGAAGGCATCAAGTAGCCAGAATATCATTTTGGAACTCAAGTTGACCCTGGTTAGAAGTATTTACTGACGTCATTCTCTGACCTGATTTTTGGCACAGCTGAGATCTGAAACCCTCTTGTGGTGGAGATGATCAGCTGGTGTTCCTGGATTGCAGTATTTAACACCAGAGGTCACAGAAACCAGTGGATTTCATACCTAATGTTGAGAATGTGGGAAGACGATACCCAAATACCATGGGTAAAATTTTGTCCTCAGTCTAGGTCATGTAGTGCATTGATCTAGTGGGGTTTTCAAGTTTTTGTTGCCCAGGATGAGACATTGTTATTTCGCTCAAAATGCAACTATTCGAACAGCAGGAGGTATTTGAATAGTTCCATCTTTTGACTTGCTCAAGCCGTTTCCTCTTGCACTCCAATCAAAGTATTGTTCATACTGGATTGGAGAAATACCTTCCACAGAACGGTAGGAGTGAGTTTACCTTCTCTATCTACATAAAGATCTGCAAGCTACCTCCTCAGTAAAACAACCTTGTATCTTGAGAGTCCTTAAACTGTCTCTTTGGCTACTGAAGACCGTCTGCACTGTGTAACTCTTCACTAAGAGATTTCAAGGCTGGTTTTGCTGTCTCTGTAGTTGCTGCTTTTGTTCATGCATCAACTACTTTTCCTCATTCTGTCAGCTAATTAACAGCTGTGGCAGGTCTCGCATACATTAAGCTTCAGGGCTGCGTTCACCTTGACATATATTCTTGACTACTGTAAGTATAATGCATTTCAGTATCACTCCTTCCTTGCACAGAATTTTAATTCGGGCAGAGTAAGATCTTTTTGGAGTGTGGCATTTTGAGATCAAAGGTGTTTGCTATGAATTGGAGATAGGTTTAAGGTATTAGGTGTGGGAGGAGGGGTGGGGAATTTGGGGGGGTTGGTAGTTTGGGGGGGGTGTTTGGGTTTTTTTAAGTTTGATCATCCTTTTAGTTGAGTAATTGCAATAGTCTAGGAGTAGAGTAAGAACACCTCCATGTTGTGGAAATTAAGCACTTACTTAATTTCTAAGGTACCACTGCTGCAATCTAGTCACACCAGGCTTATTTTAAGAGCTAGTAAGAAGAGGTGCTGTCTCCCATCCTTGTTGCCGCACACAGCGAGAGGAGAGCAGGGTCCGTGTGGGCGGGTGTTACCAGAGAGACCCCGGCCTCCCCTCCGTTCTTTGGGCTGAATCGGTCGTTTGCTAGCGCCCTGCTTTCATTTTTCGAAGTCCGTTGAAATTAGTGTGAGAAGTCTTCAACCTGTTACGCAAATGATTTCACGTAAGATCGGACAGCTCTGGGGTGGTTCCTGGGCCCGCTTACCACCCGACACGGTGGTTAGGTTTTGTTTCACCTCTTTAGAGGTGAGGCAGCTCTACTTTCTGACGTCCTATAGGCGCGTGTATGTGGGGCGTGCGTGGTAGGACAGCACAACGGCCCTGCGGAGGCGGGTGCCTCCCTCCTGTCGATTACCGTCAGGCAGCCTGGAGACCTGGAGAAGCCTGTCCAGCCTCAACGGAGCTGGAACTGCTGACATGAATTCCCCTCCGAATGTGCTGGTTTTCAGTGCTGTAGGTATTTAAAGTGGTCACAGGATTCTTCTCTGTTCTCGGCCTGTCTTCTTCACACCTGTCAGCTTTTCTCCTTGCTTTTCCCTTCTGTTGAATGCCAGTAGTACCCGTGGTACCTGCCTCACAGGACCAGCTGAGGATTAGTCCAGACATATCCAAGAACTGTTTTGAGATTGCCAGAATGTACCACATCTGACTTTTTTTTTTTTTTTTTTTTTGTCTGCAAGAAGCATTACAGTCTTTCAAGGAAGTGCAGAGTAGCTATAAAATACTGATTTGCTGATTCTCAAAGTTTTGTAGGTTTTGCTTTATGCCTGTCTTAGTCATGTGCAGAAAACTGCTGCAGACTCTGCTTCAGTGTTGCAGCTGCAAAGAAAACATTTTATTTGAAACACCTATTAGATTATCAGCTCTGCTTTTAGTGGAAATAATGAGTTCATTTTAATCAGCAAATAGCCGTGCGTCATGCCAAGCCGTTTACCTGTCCTGGCAGGTAGAGAACTGCAGCTGCTTGCACACTGCATTGTAATCACAGGTGTTATTTTCTGGTTAAGGGTGGAGCGGGTTTTGCAGCGCATAAATCAGAGGTAGGACTTGTTACACATCACGGTGGGAGACTCCCTGCCCGTTTCTGTCATACCGTCTTCGCTGGCACAATCCTGGTCGTGAGATGGCAGCCCCCTCCTGTTAAAAACACACTTTCCTCTGGTGGGGTAGATGGGAGCAAACCATTCGCTAGCTGCGTGCAATGTGTTTTCTTTGGCTCCTCTGTTTTGAGGAGTGTTTCTTGTTCTTTGCGGGGCCAGGTGAGAGAACAGTGAGCCCGACAGAAGCAGTTTATAAACGTCAGTGACACCCGTGTTGTATCTCGTACCGTACGAAGGACAGAAAAGAGGGAGAACACCGTGTTTCTGCAGCCCGTCAGGAAGAATGGCAGCGCCCAGCCGGCATAAAACCG
>JAVJGG010000074.1:83077197-83097843 GCA_035590195.1 Aviceda cuculoides
CGAACCTCGGGCCCAGATGGGCGAGTGGCAGCCGGCTCCCGCGCCCCTCCGGAGGCGGCCCAGGGTGGCGGAGGAGCAGGTACGTACCGCCGAACCGCGGCGAACGCTGCCGTGTGGTAAAGGCCTTCGGGGGCACAAAACCTGCCAGCGCTAGGGCCCGCCGGGAGCTAGCTTCCGTCGAACAGCGGGAGGGAACGCCTGCAGAATTGCGTTATTAACAGAGGGGCATGACTGAAAGAGATACTCGTGCGAGTGCGCCGAGCTAATTAAGCCATGAGCTCTTTCACCTGATGAGCCAAAGCGATAAATTAAATCTCCTGGTACCACCTAAAGCATAAATTCTAAGGACGCTTTTTGAAGAACTCTGTAGGCTGTTAATAAGTTTGATTTTAAAATTACAGAAATATTTTTGCATTATAACTCCCAGTTATTGCATACTATATTTGTTTAAAGATAAGAAGTTTATGTGCACATATATATATATATATGATTTCCATTGTTTTAAATGGGCCTTAACACAGTGCAATATTTTTGCTTAATGAAAGCATGCAAGATGTAATATGACTTGTAGAGTATTAGAAGTGTATTGCAAACCACTACCGAACTCTAGTCCTCCTTTCCCTCACGGTCTGTTTTTTAATTTATATCCTTTTACAGAATCCACATCTGTGCACCTAAGTCTGTTACTGGTGCCTAAGCATTCACTGATTCAGCAAGCACCAGCACCGTTTCTTTCGAGAAGCCCCAGGACACCTTTAGGTGATCTGTTTATCCACCGAGTTTCCAAGTTCTTTTTAACATTCTTTCTCCAGCCATAACTCTTTGAGTCCAGCACACTGGGCTCACATTGCAGGGACTACATCCAAATTCCTGTTTGAGAGTCTGTATGTCATCTCTTGTTTCTGGTGGATGCGTGAACGTTTGGCAGTGCATCCCCTTGTTCCAAGGCTGACTTGGAGATAGAGTTTCATCTGCGGCGCTCTGCAGTTAAGGAATAGTTGCAAAACTTCCTAGTCTGTTTGGTGTTTAATGTTAGTATTAAACTCTGCTATTTCATTTCACAATAAATGACACTTAGAACACTCCTTTTTCCACAAGACTTGTCTGTATAAGCTTTGGCTGAAGAAGTTTGTTGGCTTACAGTCTTCCTGTGGAATGGAAGCACTTGACTGAAGTAGGTATATTCACAAAACCTTGGATCATGGATGGATGGACGAGGTCGCAGCTCATCTGCACCTTATTCTTTGGCATCCTCTCTCAACTGTAGCGCTGCTTTACGTAAAAATAATAGATAATCAGAAGTCCATTGCTTTTGATTTGGGCACATTCGGCTCAGGTCTTCAGCACTAGATAATCTACAATAAATTAAACTCTGAAATTTGTGTGGAACTGTAAGTTTCCATTCACTGGTGGTCCTCCAAACTTGGCCCCCAGCTTTGGACCGACGTTTCTAAGCTGAATGTCTTGGGGATTTGGCTTCCGTTCAACTTTACAACTGTTTGTGAGGTCATTCATTCCCTGGGATGCAAAAAGATATTTCTAGAGTGCAAATTCTACTGAGCATGCAGCGGTTTTTATTTCAGTTCTCATGTGAGAAAGATTACTACTAAAACACTCCCTGAAGTAATACCAATAAATTGGTCAGATTCTGACTTACTAAGGTTGAGACTTGTTACTTTGCTGGTTCTGAAGTTATTCATGATGAAGACAAGAGCTAGTATAAAAAAACATTTAGCAAGAAGCTTTTCTATCAAAAAGACATTTCTGCCTACGTCTATGTTCTGCCAAAAACCCATATTGTTTGTGATGAAAAATTGTCATGAATATCTTCAACCCAAAAGCAAATTTCTGGAAAGGCAGAGAATAGTTCAGGTTGAACAAAAGGCCAATTCCAGTTCTCCGAGAAGACCTCGTGCCTGCAGGGAGGCTCGTGCAGCTGGGGCTCAAGGAGCTGCCCGCTGAGGTTGTATTCGCCAACGAGTTCGTGTGCTGGATTCAGCTCCGTGCCCAGCACGCCTGAGCTGTAGAAGGGACTCGAATGGGTGTTTGGCTTGCTTACTGCTGTGTTAAGTGATGATACTGTGTTCTGTAGCATCCTTCTCTACATCTCCAGGCAGAAGAGTGAAAAGCTGCTTTTGTTTCCATCTTGACAAAAATTCTGAAACGGCAGCGCTTTACAGAAGAAAGCTCTTGGGCTCTGGTCTGCAGCTCGGCTCTCTTCCACAGCTTGCACGGCAGAGGCCGGGAAGCGGTGTCTTTTCGGAGCTGCTCACTTCTGCGTTGCCGGTTCACGTTGCTCCGAGTCATTTGAAGTGACCAACCGTTAATCCTAATTGACCTCTTTCTACAGCACAGAGTCCACAAGCGGCATTCCAGCAGGCAGGCTGAAATAAAGAACAGCATCAAAAAGCATTTGCCCCTGTTCCCTCAGTGCTGGGGGTCAGAGGCCAGAAACATTGACAGTGGCCAGCATGAGGCAATTAATGCCACTGCAACCAGTTTGCAGAGAAATTAACCTGAACGTTTTTCCTTTTGCCTGATACACTTCTTTTAAATAAACGTTTGAAAAGGCTTGCTTTATGCTGTGTCTGTGAATGTATAATTCAATAGCCCATCATTCTTAAGAATATTTGGCATTTAAACATGTCTACAAAATAAATGCAAACAGATACCCTACATGGTATATGAAGTAAATGCTGCTGAAGTAAATGTTAACTGAAAATATCACTCTCCGTTTCACTGCATTGCAAAACCGTGCTTGCAGATTTTGATCCCCAAAACTGAGTCATGTAATAAAGTTTGTCTCATAGAGCCAACTGTGAAATTATTCTGGTAGTGTACTTGTACATCAAAAGCAATTTTTTTTCCCGAGTTTGCTGTTTCAAGAGTCACAGAGCAGAGGTCTGTGTGTTCTGCCACTGTCTCTAAGGTCAGCAAGGTCCGGGTGGAAAAGCCCAGGGCTGGGAGTCGGGGTACCTGCGTCCACTCCAGACAGGACCAGATGGCCCAGGTAATCGTGGAGCCCTCTAAAACAAAAGATGCTTTTGGTGCGTGAGGTTGTAGCAGCCCCTTTCTCTTCATCTAATACATGGTGTTGTACGTCTCTGGAAAAATACGATCTTTCATTAGGCGGAATTCGTTGCTGTGTTGGTTTTGTGCAGTCACACGCTCTCTAGTGGGTGAACAGAAGTGTACAGCTGCTGATCGAGGGCACAGTCCTGTAAGGGGCTTCCCTTCACCAGCTGGGACGCTAAATCCACATTTTTCAGCACCCGTTGCCCTTAGCAGGCTGCGAGGGAACTCAGCCCCTTCCCAAACCTGCCTGTTCTCTGTAGGGTACGTTTAGGAGCCAGGCTGGACTTACTGACCCTGCTGCGGTTCAGGATGAGAACGTGTCGTGGGGATGGGGTGGGATGTGAGCAGAAACAGTGAAAATAGAAAAGACGTGAAAAAGAAATGCTGGGCCTAATGCTGCTTGTAGGCATGCCACTTGGAATGCAGGAGATGCCGTGAGTGAAGAGTGAGGGAAGGCAAGGCAGCAGGTGCTCTTACCAGATGAAGCATACTTGAAAGAAACTGCAGAACTGGAAAAGTCGGAGAGCAGAGGACTTGGCTGTCTCTTTTCGTACCAGCTGATTCAGCTTGACAACAGAGACTGATCTGACAGCTTCTGCGGGGCCTAAGGGCTGCATCTAATTCTCATATCTATGAAAATATTCATATTCTTTGAGAAAGCTTAAGGGTGCACAGGCATGCTGTTTGGAGTGGTTCTTTGTGTATTGTAGACTAGTAACTCCCTGGGACGTAAATTTATCTTTGCTTTTGGCTGTAAAGCAGCGACCGTCTGCTGGTACTTTGCTGGAGCAAGGGAACAAGATCAAATCCAGCCAGCAAGATGGGAAGACCAGTGCGTGTACTCCATGTGCAGCGGTGCAATGCACTGGGCAATGGGAAGGAAAAGTGGTAGTTTAAAGCTGATTCATTATCTGGCTGCCAGGTCAAAATCGGGGTTTGACTCATGGTTTAGTTACATGTATATTCACTACAGAATTCAAATCATGCAAACCTTTTTGGTCTGTGGAGTCATTTTTACTTGTTTAGTGGCTGTGAAGAATGAGGGGGGTTTACCCTCTGCTCAGTTCTCATCTTTCCGTCCGCTGCTTTTTCCCTCTTCTAATCCCCGTGAGATGAGATGAGCAATGTGCTCAGCAGGCCCCTGGTGCCCCATGTGTGCTGGGACAGCTTTACACCTCGGGGTCTCCCATCATCTTGTTTTATGAAACAAATAATTGTAACTCTTCATCTCTGCTGCTGGCAATCCAGTAATCAGTTCCTTTCTTTATAAGCTCTGATAAACAAAAGTGTGTGTGTGTGTGTGTGAAGACTAAGTTTCTACAGCTGGCAAAACTCTGTCTGATGTCAAGCAGCAAACATTTCCCTTTCTTAACAGAATATGCTAGAAAAGAAGGATAAAAACCAGGTTTGTTATCAAAAGGTTCCCAAGAGAAATAACTGCTCTTTCTCAACTAATTCTATTTAAAGTTATTTTCCTTTTAGGCTCATTAGGAACAATATTTTCTTATTGCTATTGTCTTGGTGCGAGTCAATAGTTACAATAAAGTTAATATATAATAATATCTGTCTTGAGAATGATATTAGTAATATTTTTGCATATACAAGTGATACTGAGTCATCAGTGACAGCAGCTTCTCAAATTAGCAGATGGTGGCTCTATAAGAAAACATGTTTTCTTGCCTTACCCCTCAATTTATTCCCAGACTGAGCAAAGATAACTAGGTAGTAGCATCTGTTAACGTAATATTTCCTGTTAAACGCCATCTGCCTGCCAGATCTGAAGATGTTCGAACTATGGTATATATAAGGTACAAAAGGTATCGTTAGAATTTTGATGTATCACAGACTGGAGTTGGTTATAATTACGTAAGATGGACATTTTTGGACAGCTCTAAGAAGAAGTAATAAAAAAATGTTGTGAGTAGAGAGATGATGCTCAGTAGTTGACTTTGCTACCTAGATTGTTATTTGCGTACATGCAGTGCAAAATGTAAATTTTTGCCTTATCTGAAGCTAAGCCATTACTTGCGTGTTGGGCTTGTATAATTGTTTGTATTGTTCCTGCAGAAGGCGGTGGAGAGAGGCTGTCAGAATGGGTCAGTCCAGTTTCTCTGCCTCCAAAGATTGTATCGTGGCATCTGAACCTGGCTCGTAGGTATGACAGACTAAGCAGGGTTTAGATCAAGTTTTGCTGTTCGCCATTCTGTTGTTACCACAAGTCCGTAACTCAGTGAATAATTTTTACCAGTCTTTAATGGACAAAATGCTAACAATAAGGCTGTGAGGTTATTTTCTCTTCCAGAATTATAATGGGCTCTGAAGCGGACCCTGCTGCCAGCAGGCTCTGTCTGCTGGGGTCAGACGTGGGACCGTGCCCGGGGGTGAGGGCACTGCCCATGCCCAGGTCCCCGCGGGTCCCCCCGGCTCGGACCCCGGTGTGGCCAGCCCCGACCCTGCTGCACCCCGGCAGTGCCTCTAAAACCTCCTGCTGAATTTTCTAAAACCTTGCTTTACTGTGAGCGTGAACACCGGACGCCCGACAAACAGCCGAACCTTTAGGGTGGGAATCCAATAGACTATCTAATACTGCGTGCTTTCACATCAAATTTAAAATTTTATTCCACTCTCTGATTTTCAGTATGATTTCGGGGCGGGGGGGGTTGCCTTTATACTTCCTTCAAGTAACTGGATCCGGGAGGAGGCGAGCGAAGCTCTTGCTCGGCGCGGGCACCCTTGCGCGTGTGTGGACTGAAGGCGGAGGTGGGGGGCTCACCCAGGTGAGGGACCCCGGGAAGATCTTGCGCTGCTTCTCCTTCTGCCCTTGCCTGTGGGGCTGCTTTTACCACCTGAGCTCCAGTTCTCCAGTTCCTGAGATCTTCAGTCTGGGTTTCTCAGCGCTGTTATAACTGTTGCTGTAACTCGGGCATCAGTTTTGTTGTCAGAAGTTTATTCTTTCCTTCCTCCCATCCATCATGCATTTGGAGCGGGGGGGAGCGAGCAACACGCAAAACTGTGACTGATGTTTAGGGAATAGTTTTGACAGGAAAAAAAGGAGATGAAACATTTCAATAAGATCAAGATAATTTGCTTTTAGACTGTTGTTGGCTTAAGGTCTATGCTTTGAGATTGTCTTAGATGTATTTCTTCATTAGCGAAAAGACGGTTTGAAACAATCCAGAAAAACAACGGGTTGTTCTTTTCATTTTGCCACCAAGTTACACAGATTCTCCAAGCTCCAATAGTTATAATAGCAATGTGCTTCACCTTCTGATCCTGGCCGTACTGTGTTCTCCTTTGGAATCCTTCTGCCTTTAGCTGGAGCATCTGCTGATGAAACAAGTCAAGTTCATCTTGGAGCCTTTGAGGGACCGGGGTGCAGTACAAGTAATAATAATAAAAAAGTTCAAATCGCTTCTCATATAAGAGATTTTCTTCTACAAATGGACCCTGAAATTTCGTGTTGTCCCCAGATGGATGTGGATACAGACGGATACCTGGAAGCACAGACCAAGGCATCGCGTGACTAACTTTGCTTTGCTTTTAACGTGCTAGCAAGTTCCTGTCTTACCGAACGTGGGTTTGCCCTCCCAGGGACCATCGCGGCAGCCCGTTTTGAAAGTGAAGCTGACTGAACTGGATGAACTTGGCCGGCCCGTGCAGCTGGGCTCAGGACTAGCAGCTGGCCCCGGCCCCCTGTAGTTAACTACAGCGGTTCGTGGCCCATGAGTCTGACTGTTGTTTCTGCTCCCGATGCAGAAACACCGAGGCTGAGGCCGTTTGTGAGAAGCGTCACACAGGGGCTCAGAAGGAATAAATGATAGTTTTTGTCATGAAGGAAGCCTGGAGTAGTATTTTTAGTGGTTAGTTTTTCAGTCCCGGAGGACCCTTTTTAGGACTGAGGCTCCAACATGCACCCGCGTTTGTTGGACACGTCGTGCCTGTTGAGGCTGGGGACGGCTCCGGCAAGACTCGTTAACAGAAACTCTGGTTCTGGTGTTCCTCCAGGTGCACGCCAAGGGTCAACCGCCACCTCCCGCCGCTGCCGTCATTCCGCCGGGCCGGGCACCGCCGCTGCGGCCGGGAGCCGGTTCGCTCGTCCTGGCTAACGATGTGAGCTGCCAGACCTGGACTGTTGAGGCTACGCTACATCGGGAGAGTTTCTGAGAACTGCAGTTCCACTAGAACGCTGCAAGAAGGAGGCCTTTCCATGCAGCCCAAACCTCTGCGGGTTTCCTCAGGGATGCCGCCCCAAGGGTGCCGGCAGCCCCCCGCCTGCCCCCGGGTCACGTCCGCGGCACGCCGGCGGGGGAAGGAGTCCATGCGGAGCGATGGCGAGAGCGCGGCCACGTCCGGGGAGGGAGGAAGCCGCGGATGCCAAGCCCATGGTGTGGGCAGGCACTGGTGAGGGAGCAGCGGCTGTGCGGGAGCGCGATTTCGGAGGCGGAGGTTCCCGAGAGGTGAAGGGACAAAGAGGCAGGATACCCCAGGTCTGAAACGGTGGATTAGCCCCTGCAGACAATGTGTGCAGATGCTGGAGGAGCCGATGCCCACGATGCGCTCGTAATCTCCCCGCGCAGCCTGCCATTACAGCCTGCCATACAGGATAGGCTATTAAATTAAACACAATCTAATCGGGGCCACAGCAGGTGCAGTCAGACCCAAGTATTGTCACCGGTGACAGCGACGGATGCCTTACCGATGGATAATGGTCAGCCATCACGCTGCATGGGAGAAACACGCTAATTTTATGGGGAGGTAACCAGGCCAGAGCAGCCGGGGGTGGGGGCGTGCTGCCGCCCCACCTCACGTCCCATGGGGAATAATACTCTGTCACCGGGGACCCCTTCCAGCAAGATAACTATCCTATATCTGTTTCTTTTATGTGAAACAAACCAAAAGAGCCTCACCACCTGCCCTTTTGCACAAAAGAGGGGAAAGCCACCAGAGACTGCTAATCTGTCTCAAAGAAGGCTTATCAAACTATGAGCATGGGCTGCTGCTGACCATTAAAACCCCCGGGGCTCGGTCCGTGCTTGGGCTGGATGGTCCCCTGGTTCTTCCCCTCTCCCTTCGGTAGCCCTTGACCGTCCTGCGTCTCCTGCCTCCCTTTGACAAACAGCAGAGGGGTGTTTCCAGTGCTGGGCACGTCACACTAGCGGTGTGGCATGCCACAGGGTGATGTGTTATGCGAGCAGAAGTGTTTCCCTAGATCAGAAGTGCTTTAAAACATTTTTGGCGTTTTAGGTTGTTGGGTATTATTAAGGCTTTTGTAGGGTAGTAGAGTGCTCACCGGCCAGGGAGCAGGCGTTTCCAGCGCAGAACAACTTCCCTCCACCTCACCATGCTAATACATGCAAAGTTATCTAGGATAGAGCATGCCTATGTGAGTAATGCCAAAGCCCAGTAATGATTTAAGTTAACTGGTAAGGACAGGAGACGTACCTTGAGCTAGAGGACTGTTTGCAATAGACCTTGGGTTCAAGTTGGTGGTGGAAGGAAGCCAGCCAACAAGCTATTAATGCTGTTGGTTCCTGCTGTTTAAGTCTGCAAACCTGCAGCCTTCCTTAAAATCCCTCTGGATGATGGCTGCAGACATTTCATTTTCCTCAGAAATTTTTACAAAAAGAAACTTGCATTTTTATTCATAACTGTCCACTTAACTCTTACACAGACTTCTAAAGCCCTCTGCAGGACTGTGTGTGGGGACAGGGCCGATGCCTTGCCTGTCTCCCTGTTGCAGCAAACCCTCCAGGCAAAGGCTCGAGAGCGCGCGGTGGGTACGTACTGCGTACGGGTAAGGGTTAGCAAACCTGAGCTCGCAGGTTTTTCCGTACTTCCTATTTGTAAGCGTGCAACCTAAAACACGCTACGTGAGGAAGATATGCGTGAATATATATATGTGTGTGCGCGTATCTGTGCACATGTACAGATCATGCACACCTGTAGTCCCGAGTGTCCTCGAGCCAGCTGCTCCGGCGCTGCTGTCAGCCTGCGAGCAGGGCAGAGCCGACGCGTTGCTCCGGCTCCCTGCTGCCGGCGTTCGAGGGCGCGGGTGAGACCCCCGAGACCCCCGGGCGGAGCAGACCTGGCTGCTCGGCGGCCGCATCACGCCGGGGACCTGCCAGGGAGGTACGGTGCTCTCTGGCGCTGGAAGTCCTCCGCGCGCACGCAGGCTGCCGCTTGCGCGAGCTCGGCAGCGCGTCCGAGCTGGCAGTTTTCGGCGGAGCGGGGCGCGGGTCCTCCCTCCAGCCGGGTCTGGGGGCGAGGTGCTCAGCAGGGCCGCTCTCCAGTGCGGATGCACCGGCGACGAGGAAAGCCGACCTCGTCTGCCCCAGCCGGGGATCATCCAAGCAAGCGATGGTACGGCGCTGCCGCACGCGCGCGCCTCAGCTTCGCACGCTTCGCTCCTCAGTTACACAAGCCAGGCTCAGCGCTGCTCCTCCGTTGTAACTGGGAAGTTACATTCATCAACTCCCAACTTAGGCTGTGACAGAACCACTAAACGACGTGTAACGCAGACACCTGTGGGTTATTTTCAATAGTGAGTTCACCACTGCCATAGGTGGCGACTGTGTAGAGCGACTGTCCGTTCGTCACCGTAATCTCCTGCTGTCAATAATTCTCCGGACAAAGGCAGGTGTTGCTGAAACCCTGCGGCTTACTCTTGTTCTTGACTTACATCCTGGGCAACTGTTAGCACAGGAGCTAGCTCAGTTGTTATTAAATACTGTTCAGTGAAAGAATCACCGTAGAGGCAGCGATATTTGCAATTCAAAAGAAATGGAAATGGTGATAAAAGCACCTGTCTTTCCTAGAGAGGGATCATTTCCCCCCCTCATGCCACAGGCGGTGAATTAAGTGGAGCTCTCAACCATCAGTACAGCATTTTGAGGAATTTAGATGTCACCTAGTCATGTGTAAAATTGTATTTTCTTAAAATGATGACTAGGAAAAATGATGTGTATAAGAGCAAAGTTTGTAAGGGGCTTGGGGGATTATTACTTTTTATTAGTATTAACTGTTTAACATAAATATGAGCTTGCCAATATTTTAAATATTCTGGATTTAATCCAGGGTTTAAAATCAATATATACAGAGTTTAATACTCAGATGCAAACTGTATGTGCATTTCTCCCATATCTTATACAAAGTTTTGATCAAACTTATTTCTGCTTTTGATTTGACTCATCCCAGTGTTTGGGTGTCTATTACTGCTCTTGGAAGGCTTTTCACACAACCTGATACACTTCTCTGCCAAGACGCTTTTCTGACACTTGAGTTTCAGTTTTCTTTCCTCTTGCCCCCTCCTGCTAGCCCCTTTCCCCCCCCGCTGCCACGCTGCACAGCCCTGCGGCTCCGTCACAGCCGAGACCCCACAAATATCAAAAAGCAGGTCGCACAAGAGACCAGCCCCAGTTCGGGTGACAGTTTGCTCATCGCTGCATATTTGGGGTTTTGTTCAGTAGAGATCTTTATGACAGCAGAAAAGGAAGTTTTCAATACGGAAAACAGTGTTGTTACACAAACTAAATGGTATTTGTATAATCCTGACTCATCTTCTGTAGCCTTTGGTGGTGATGAATCAGATGTCCTTCCTCCAGCAGGAGATACCAAGTACCAGCACCGAAAGTCTGAGATTGCTTGAAAGACTCCCGGGCTGTGCTGGCTTCAAATCAGCAAGCCGCTTTTATTTTTATTTTTGCTTCGATTGTAGCAAGAACATTACGGGCAGCTCAAAATCAGCAACCACAGACAGGCTAAGCTGCTGCTGACATCCTCATCCACGAGGAGAGCGTTTCCTGAGGTAAACAGAAGAAAAGGAGCAGAAAAATTGCTCTTGCTGGAAACAATGCTGCACCTAATTGAGCTTCCTCCAGCTGCAGAGGTTTCTTAATTGGCTGCTAGCGGCTTTCGCTTAGTTCTTCTGATGACTTGCCCAGAGTCCAGCTCTGGATTTTGTGGATTCCCCTTTATCCTTGTTCTATTATGAGCTTATTCCATTTTATGGGGTAGGTTACGGGAAGGCAGAAGTAAAAGCACTGCTGCTGCTGGTACCGAATGCCTGGTTGACCCGTCCGCTGGTGACAGGGGGTGGCTGCGTGTGCCTCCTGGTGCCCCCTCGGCCAGCCCTGTCGGTGCCAGCTGCCCGGCTGGCCCAGGGCACCGGCAGGAACCGCCGAGCAGGCGCATGGGAGCACGCCGTGTGTTCTGGGTTGAATTTCTCAGGCTCACTGGCACCACGAGCTATGCAGCGTTCCCCAGTTCGAGAGAAAGGTCTTCCAACATCTGCCAAAGACCTTCCCAAAGCCAGGGTGCGCCTGTGCCAGTGACGCCTCTGCTCAGTCCCCTGCTTGGGTTATCTAGTACAGTGCCATCTTTCACTTCTTAGTTTCCAACTTTAGGAGAAAGAAGTCTCTGCAGCACACAGATGGTGTCTGCCTCCGCTCATGCAGGCGAGCCGTGGCTCTGAGATGGCAGCAGCGGCCAAACCTTGCGGGATGCATTGGTGTAGAAAGACGGTGTATACATAAATGATGATAACTGCAAGCAATGTTTTTGAGTGTACTTTACTTCATTGCTTGAAGCGATGTAATGAGTAGTTTAATGGGATATATACTCAACTACACAAAGATTTCTGTTCTGAGAAAATTGCATTAGATACTGTCTAAAACAAAATCTAAGTGTTGCAAAAATACTTCCTCTCCTTGTCCGGTTTGTAGGATTCCAGCCTTGAGAGAAGGTGCATTCAGCGTGAGAAGGTGCCCTGTAGAATCTCCACCTATAGCTCCTATAGGGAGTGCCTAAGGAGGCCATTCCATGGGCTCTGACAGTGAGTGAGCCAGGCAGTATTGCACATGACATGACACTTAATGGATATTACAGTAAAAAAATCATCTCCCAACCCTGCGTTTAGGTTCAGCTCTATCCTTTTGCTCGCAGTGCTGTGTAAATGCAGGTGAACATACAGCATTCAAATAGCTGTTGATAGCACCATCTGCAAAAGGCTAATGGCTCATTCATTAAGCAGTGGGAGCCAGCACAGCCACAGTCTAATCAGATATTGTATGATGAATAATTCAGAAATAATCCTCGTATACTTGAATAAATATCAGGAGGAAGAAGGAAAAAAACGGCATACATATGGCACGTTAAAGGAACAAAACAGACATTTTTCAATGTCCTAGGCTGATGAGCTTTGTTATACTGGATGTTAATCACGCAGGTGGCTAATGCTTGAAGAGAAAGCTGACTGAGGGGTTTCTGGCGCAGCATTTGGAAGGTGTTAGTAAGCGGAAAAGACCATAGTGCTCATGGGAAAATCCATTAGCCTTACATTTTGCAATATGCATGTGGTCCTGTTGTATAATTTGCTGGTGACACAGGTGGAGGACTGAGTTTGTGAGGCGACGGCTGGGAAAAACCAGGTCCAGGTCTGGCCTTCTGCAGCAGCACTCTTCTGTGCTGCTGGGCAAATCACTCTGATCGGGTGTGTGCTGCCCCTCATGCAGCTCCCGCCCATGCACTCACACACCTTCCACTGGAGCGTTTTGCCCTTAAACTACTTGTTTTGCTGGAGTACATGGTGTGGTGAGTTTGCACTAGTGACCAACCAGGTAATTGTCCAGTGGGGCCTCCTCTGTGTGGCTGGTATAGATGCTGTAAGTGATTTCCTTTGTTTGAGGGTATCTTAGTGCAGAACAAAACACAAATATATGAGCCACTGTGCGCTCCCAGCCCAGAAAGCCAACCATGTCCTGGGCTGCATGGCCAGCAGCCTGACCAGCAGGTCCAGGGAGGTGATGCACCCCTCTGGTGAGACCCCACCTGGAGCGCTGCGTCCAGCCCTGGGGTCCCCAGCCCAAGAAAGATGTGGACCTGTTGGAGCGGGTCCAGAGGACAGCCACAAAAATGGTCCAAGAGCTGGAACACCTCTGCTATGGAGAAAGGCTGAGAGAGTTGGCGTTGTTCAGCCTGGAGAAGAGACGGCTCCAGGGAGACCTTCTTGCAGCCTTTCAATATATAAAGGGGTCTCACAGGAAAGATGGAGAGAAACTTTTTACCAGGGCTTATAGTGACAGGACAAGGGGCAACAAGGTTTTGAACTGAAGGAGGGCAGGTTTAGGTTGGGCATAGGGAAGAAACGTTTTACAATGAGGGTGGCGAGACGCTGGCACAGGTTGCCCAGAAAAGCTGTGGATGCCCCATCCCTGGAAGTGTTCAAGGCCAGGCTGGACGGGGCTCTGAGCAACCTGATCTATTGGAAGATGTCCCTGCCCATGGCAGGGGGGTTGGATCAGATAACCTTTAAAGGTCCCTTCCAACCCAAACCATTCTGTGATTCTGTGGTTCTAAGAATAGCCTGGAGGTGTGCACAAAGCATGGATAATGCAAGCCAGCATGCCAGCCAAGTCACATCCTTCGCGATGGGCTTAGGCAAGGGGCCATGGAGCGGTGTGAGAGAAGCTGGAGCAAGAGCTGCTCCCAGCTGAGCCTGTGCCTTCCCGTCACTCATCTCCATCTTGGATTCTCCAAAAATGGCACTCCAGCACAGAAGAAATGCCTTTCCAAGTTTTTATAATCACCAAATCATCACAAGTTTTCCTGCTTCATTTTTCCTACTTCCTGTCTAGAAATGCTTGGGCTTAAAAGCATCCTTCTGCCAACAGATGTAAACCTGTGACAGTTCTTCCCAGAGACGCGGGGTACAACCGTCTGCCATGAACACCAGTTCCACCTCTTGGCAGCCTGAGGACGACTAGCCAGCAAGTGTTGCAGGCATATGGCCTGCGTGCCAAGTCTGGTATCTGTGCAACAGCGAGTCTTATATATGTTTACATTTTGAGCGAAACCCTTTTTTTCTGACTGAGAATATGCTTGGGACCTCACACTACAGTGCATGTGTAGGTGTGAGAGTGCCCGAGGCGCGCGTGCTCTCCCTCTGGCAGGAAAACTGCTCTTGTCTGATCTGACTCATAGAATCATAGAGTCATAGAACGGTTTGGGTTGGAAGGGACCTTAACCATCACCTCATCCCGACCCCCCTGCCACGGGCAGGGACACCTTCCGCCTCCTGCCTTTCTGCGGCAGAGTCCCTTTGATTACAGCAAACGCCCAGGGAGGGCTGCTCCGTGCCTGTGCAGGGGCAGAAGCGGGGGGCCCCCGGTGCCCACCCCGGCAGGACGGCTGCGGCCCGGAGCTGCAGCTCCCGGTGGTGAGGACCGAGCTGCTGCCGCTGCCTCCCAGCCAGCCTGCCCGCCCTGGCTCCTGCCTCTGCTGGGGCCTCCAGCTGCCCCCGTCTCGGCCGGCCGCGGTGGTAGGGGGCTTAACTGCGGCTGCCCCGGGAGTAGGAGGCCCTGCAGGGCTGCGGTTCCTCAGAGGCACTGTTCGTAGGAGCCGTGACCTCCCCAGCACCGTGTTGTGCCGGTACCTCTCGGGGTACATGGAAAAGCTGAGGTATTGACAGTAACTCCCTTACTTACAGAACCATTTTAAGCCCATGATCCTTGCTAACTAATCGTGATTTCCTTGGATAATGGTTAGTTTGCTCTGGCTTGTTAACAGCCAGAAAAAAAAGAATTATTAAGCCCTCTCAAATCCTCCTGGGTTTGTATTATATCTGAACTCAGCATCTCTTCTACAGGTGATTAAAAATCTGAGTCTCTTGTTGTTCAAGACATTACCGTATTCTGGTTCTTCCAGCATTTAACAATCCTGAGAGTTATTAGGGTTTCTCACTCTTCATGCTGCTTAGGCATTGCAAATGTTCACTTTGTAGTCAAAGATTCTCTTCTGCAGATGGATAACAAGTTATCAACTTCTGTGTAGCCGTTAGCCTTTGTCCAATACATTCCTTCAATTTGGGGGAAATTTCCTGTTGTGGAGAGGTTGTTGTGCTGGCTGTTGATGGGCAGCGTTTGCTGGAGGCACAAGCACAGGTTATGCAGCAGTTATGATCTGAATGCTGTCTGCCCCACAGAGGCTGCCCTAACATTATGTTCTTACATTCTCCCCTGCCTGGAGACTACGTCCATTTATCTTGGGTTGTATCTACTTCCTTTGCGCTCTTCTTTTCTTCCTCTTCCTCTTGATTCTCTGAAAGACAGGTGGTCTTCAAAGCCAGTTATAACAGGGAGAAAAGGCCAAGGAAGACAGCTCAATGTTGAAGAAAAAGATCTGTAGTTAAGAATGGGTTTCAACAGATTTCTCGCTTTCTGACCATAAATTTAATTCAGCATCATTTTCAAATATGTATATGCTATACATGGGCATATATATATATATATATATACACATGGGTTATATTTCTCCCATGCAGGTTTTAACTGTAGTTTGTCGTGGTCCGCACTTACATTTAAACTGTGTGCAAAACGCTCATTCTTCTGAGCTAGGTGATGGTTATTTTGGTCGGTAAGTGCCTCTATCAGAAGCAATGACTATATAAAACTGGTTGCTAGCTGCTGAGTGTACACCCAACCTGTAAAGAGAGCAACAGGGACCCTTGAAAGAGGCAGCCACCCAAGGAGGGAAATGTCCCCCGCAGATAGGAGCAGCAGGAGCGACTCTCCTCACTCCACGTACCTCTCTTCTGCTGGCCTCCGTGACCGCCTGCTCCGAGGCCATAGTGAACAATGGTTGCTGGTCCTGAAAGTAGTTGACAGCTTTTCAATAACTAGGAGAAAATCCTGAACGGTGACGCTTGGCAGTTTTCATAGTGTAACCAGACCCTAGAAGAGACAAAAAACAGATAGAGTCATTTATCTTCTCCAACGGAAAAATGGCTCTAACTTTTATGTTGCAACATAGGCATTGCCACAAAATTATCACAGAGTTGGACAATTTGCAGAGTAAAAGTCATCTTGCTTCCTAAACTAAGCAGCTACTCAATACACTTGCATAAGTACGTTCTTCATTAACCTCTAATGAGTGGAGTAAAAATAATTTCACTACCTACCAAATTTAAAACCAACTTGTAAATCATATTTATTAAATAGTAAGACCTCTCCCATCAGACCATAGCTTACTCTTCAAGGCTTAGGAGTTGGAACACATCCGTACGCAGTCTGCACACTTTTTCTATCACTGTAGTTTTGCTATTACTGACAACGATTCCATGCTCTTTTTCTGAGCTAATGCCAGTGGAAAATGCAAACTGCATTTTTTCTGCAGAATATTCTGGACAAGGATTACCAAACTATGCTTCAAAAGTCCAGTAGAATTGGCACACATTTTAATTATCTTGGTTTAAAAAAATGAAAGCTAAAAACCAAGTCACCAGTACTCAGTTTGTTTGTTTATTGTTGGATGACCGGTCAGGCTCCATCCTCCACGGCGCAGCGAAGGTCTCCTTGCATCACAGGGAGTCACTCGCTCATGATACCCAGCCTAGATTAACACTGGTTTCACCATGGATCTCAGGCACTCAGCAGGAGGGACCCAGACCCGTGCAGGTGTGGGGGGCTGGTTTCTTTCTTGCCTTGCTCTACTCAATACGGGAATAGCAAGCACAGAAGCAAAGCATCATCTACCAGAATATTCTTCCAGCTGAGTGCACTGTAGGAAGTAAGAAATCAAAGTTTGGAGATTGCAAAGGAGCAAACCTGACTCCCCAAAATCCTAGGAATAACCTAACCACCGAGCAACAGGGAGAAGGTCCCTTCCGACGCTGCTGTTGCCCCTGCTGCACGAGAGCCAGCCAGGCCGGCCCCAGTGCAGACCAGTGCCACACCTGAGCAGTGCCGTGCCATAGGCACGAGAGAGGGCTTAATGCAACCCCCAAAGGTTAGCTGGTGGTTGTGTGGAGTTTGGCGAACTGCAGATTAGATCCAGGCATCTAGAGTGAGAATTAGGTGAATTTTAACTCCCCTGCCCGCCTGCGGGTCAAGTCTTGGCTATAAATCAGAGCGCTGGAGTCTACCAGATGGCCAGGTGCCACAACGCTACAGCACTTTGATAAACATGTCACAGGACAAATTTAGGTTTTAATGTGCTATTGGAACAGAAGCTATCTTAACAGAAGAAATTTATCATTTAGAGTCTACAGATGTGGATGGAAGTTTGTGCGTGTCTGTCATATATTTTTCTGTTTACAAAAATGAGAGACATTTTCCATTCAAAATCATCCTAGATTTTAATTTTTACTTGACCTCAATAGCTGTTAGGATGTATTTTGAGCCTGGTTACAGTTTTCCCTTACCAAAGTCCTTCATCTTATCTCATATGAGATCCCTTTCTTTTAATAAATCTCATCTTTCTAAAAGCAATCCTAGAGCTTTTAGTCCAAAACGTAATAGGAGACTTATTTTACTAACCAGGAAAGAAATTTTTTTTTGCCAAGAAAATATCTAGAGAATAGTAATAGGAGCATCTGAAGAGGGGAGGTTTAGTTGTAAGCTGGTTTTTTTTAATACTGAATGTTTTAATATAGTGGTTAAAGAAAAGTACCATTGCATTCTAAAGAGTGATTAAAAAAAAAAAAAGTATTCTAAAACAAGAAATGCAGGCTTCTGCTCTGCCCTTGTGGATAATATGATACAGGAAACTTTAAGTTGAAAACCTAAAAAAGCAACTGAAGTAACAGATAGTATTAAGTTTTTGCCAAAAGTTGTAAAGCTATTAGCCTAAAAAAGAAATTTAGGATTGGAAATATGGAATCTGTATTTTAGCCTTCTTGCTTAAACTAAGGATGTTTCACTAGCCGGGAAGGAAATGTTTCGTTACTGAGTAAAAACAACAAACAAAATTGGGAGAGGACAAAAAGGGCATAATTTATTCTGACATCAAAAAATTAAACATAAATTGACCTTATCTTTTATTGTGCAAAATCATCTTTGGCCCCAGCACATTTTTAATGTGTAAAAGCTACGTTTGTAGCTATTTATATTTGATACAGTTAAAACTGATTCCTATACAGAAAGAGTGGGATGAATACACCACATTTTAGAGTTCCGGATTTCAAGAGCCTTAAAATCCTTAAGAAGTTAAATAATTAAGAAGTTATTATTGCACACAAATTCAGCATTCACTGCAGCATCAAAGAGAAAATGTTTTGAATTGGCAGCAGTCCTTGCTGACTGCTGGGAAGTGATATAATAGCAGGCTGTACTGGAGGTCTTTCTTCAGGAAAAGATAATGTAGGGTTAAAGCTTCACAGTTCCTGGAGAATGAAATACATGGTATGTGATCCGATAGAAAAGTTCACTGCGCTGCCAGTGCAGATAACCAGGACATCCCATCTCGGTGCTGTTCTGGAGTCGAAGTGGAAGGAATACACTGGCGGTTTCATTTGTCTTGATTGAGACTCTCCACTGCGAGGACAGCAGCATCAGAGGCTTTGCTCCTGGCCACTGCAACACCAATGGAGAAAACAAAATCATCTTAAAAAACAGTAATTTCTTCTGCCACTGGTTCTAAGGATTTTATGGCAGCGTCTGTGGGGAAGTGAATGGGACCTCTATTTTGGTCACTCGTCACTTGATACAGAAGAGCAAGTTCTAGTCTAATCTGGGTTGCCAACTCTGTGCGCTGCCAACAGCAGAGGCTCGTCCAGCCCACCTTCCTTTCCAAGCCACACTCGGGGGCTTCTCCCTCCCCACCCACAGACAGGGGCCATGGGATGGTGCTTCTAGCTGGCTGCAACATCGTAAGGAAGTAGTTTCAGATGGAAACTTCAAGAGTGAGGATTCAGCAGCTGTGGGGAACCAAAACTCCCCTAATTCACTACATAAGTTACAACCCTGTACAGCCCCAGCTGCTGAAACAGGATAGAGTGAGGGACTCCAGTTCCCACCTCTGGAAATGCTGGAGTAACCTAAAACCACCCATAGCCTCCCCAGCAGCTAACCAAAACAGCTTTACCTGCAGAGTCACAACCCTCCTGAGGTGACTTAAAGACTGAATCTCAAATCTCAGGTGTAAGGTCAACATGCTGAAAAACCTACCAAAGCCTCAGAAAGCAGGAGTGACATCGTAGGGACACTTGCATTGCAATTGCCAGTTATTTTGTGTGTTTGAATTAAAAAGCCATTAGAGAAGAGCTGTCAGCCTGGCACCACTTGGAAACGATACTTAAAATTCTCTTCATTTTTTGAAAGTCAAATACTTATGGTGATAGACTTTTTCTGCCATGGAGGTGTCAAGCACACCTGGCTGGAAGGAAAATAAGTAAATCTGGCTGAAAGACAGCACGCATGAGGACCTTTATGCCATGTATAAACTGTGAAATCAATTAACATTTCAGATATTAATACAAAAGTAGTAGTAGCAGCTGCCGTCTTCTTTATACTATTATGCAAGCCGAACACAGAAATGCAATGTAAGAAAACACACTGTAGCTTTCACTTTTTTTATCAAATCAGTTTACAAGTTAATTGGGAAGAAATAGGGTGTGACAAATATTACAGCCTAATTCTACAAGTCACTTGCAGGAGGAGCCCTAGACTTCTGCAAGCCAAATTTCATGGCCCTTCTTGAACACTAAAACTCATGCAAACACAAATCCATTCTTTTTTTAATATAAATTACCAAATCAATTTATTATATTCAAATTCTATAAACTCGTCAGACTCACTGATTGCCACGGCTGGCAATGGAGCAGTTTGCTCTTGTTTTGGTTAAGTGGAACAAGTCAGAATTTGCACCTGCTGAAGCCCCATGTGCTGGGGTGTGAGCTGCCAGGGTATGAGCTGTCCCGATCCATACCTGTAACACAGCTTCTGGTGGGGCATCCTCCAGATGTGTTAATAATATATTATTAAGGAGCTGTGTTAATAATAACATAGTAGGCCTTTGTGACTTCGCTGCCTTACCAACAGGCTTGTAAGAGACGTTAATAAAATGTCATTATTTCAACCAGAATAGGTGGTTACCATCTATATAGTCTTTAAAAAATAGCTTATAGCATAAACTTGAGATGGGTGTTATATATGTAAAGCCATTAATATGATCCAATAAAGTGGACCATGAGAAACTTTAAATTCCAGAAATCATGCTGCACACTTGTAGAATAGGCTGTCCCATGACAGGAAGGGAGGAAATTTCATATTAAAATTTGTAACAACGGCATTGACGCCAGGTTGCTTCGCAAGCAAACTGAAGCCTATTACCACATGCAGCTCGTCACCAGAGGTAACGGCCAAAATGGCCAAACCATCTCCAGGAAGGGCCTAAAAATTTCACGTTAATCCCTTTTTGTGAGGTACGACAGCATCAGCCCAGGACGAAGTCCAGGCCTGCCATGTCCTAAGCGCTGCAGCTCGCCGAGATGGCTCCCATCCCTCAGGGACGGTGACCGCCCGCCCAGGCCCCAGCGGGCAGCCGCCTCCCTCGCCGAGGCCGCCCGCTGACACTTGCCCGCGCAGCAGGAACGGCGTCCCGAGCCCCCGGCTTCCCGGGGAGCCGTGCCCGCAGGGCCACACTTGCGAAGCAAGTAAAAGGTCCGAGCTGACAGCGCGTCTTGGCCTTTGTTGGCTTGCCGCCGGCGGGCAGCAGCTCTGCCTCGGCTGCTGCGGGGGCTCTGCCCCCCGGGGCACTGCCAGGCCCGAGGCGCTCGGGGGGAGCGGACACCCCTTCACA
>JAVJGG010000074.1:83108011-83119974 GCA_035590195.1 Aviceda cuculoides
GCGCCCCCCCCCCCCCCCCGCCCCACCCTTGACAGCATACATGAAAGAGTAGGTTGGTTGGTTTTTTCTCATATGGCTGGAGTCACTCCACTTGGAACGGGTATAGATACAGGGCTTGAGGAGGAGTGACAAAAATTCCATGTAGTAAAACAAAACTGCCTTTATTAATCCTTCAGTAGTAGCTATTTACTTCTAAGCCCTGATATTTCTTTGGCTGATATTTATGTCATTGCATATTTGAGCCTTCCTCACATCTACACAAATAGTTGCTGTAAGAAAGCAGTGTTTCAAAATGGTCTCTGGAATCCCTGACAATAGGGCGGAAGCTCCTGGATGCACTACATCTTTTTTCCCCTTTTTCTGGAGATCAGCCTTTTAAAATCTTTGAATATGTCCTTAGACTTTCCATCTTAACAGCCAGGATATGAAGGCCTCAAAAGGTTTACAGGAATTTAACTATTTCTCAGGGGTATAGCATCAAATTCTTGTCCTGCTTGCCTCTTCCACTGTCAGTAGAGAGTTCTCATGAACTGGTTCTTGTTTTGACGTAATTACCCAAGTGAGTGCCTCACTGGAATGTGTTATCGATGAACTGGAGTAAAAAGGCTAACTGGGTAAAGTAAGACAGTGGAACAGTCAAGGGGTATCTTCCTTTGGCTAAAACCTGGGCCATTTTCTTCATGCTGTTCATAGGAAGCACTTACATCAGGAGATGCATTTCCAAAGAATGAAGAATGTAGGAGGTCATGCATACATGCTTTGAACAAAGAATGAACGCAAGCAAAACAGTCTTGGTTTGTCCTCAAGAATTTAATTCACACCTTACATTTCAGTAAGACATTGATGCACACAATAGGGACGGACCTTGCCACCAAAGAGATTAATGGAAATCATGAAGTATATTCAGAGTCTGCCGTTAAGTTTTTAAGACTCAGTGGTATCTTCCCTGAAGTCCTATCACCCACCATCAAAAAGGCAGAATCCAGAAGCATTGGGCCTCACTGCTCCGTGTAATTCCTGTTGGCCATATCCAGAATTTTTTCCTTTTTACTTATTTTTATCATTGAATAGTCAGTAAGCAAAGTAATGGTTGAACTTTTAAAGAAACTGATTTTCTTTAATAACTTCTCTGAAGTAATTCAAGCACCCTAAAGGTTGCACATCTTACGACAAAAACGATAGGCTTTTCCTGGCATTCTCCTGGTAAACAGCAGCAGCCAGCCAGGTGGAGAGGCAGGAAATGGAACTAGTCCATGGGAAGGAAAAGGGATGTTACAAAGGGAGACTCTCATCTGAAAATGAAATAGTACTTTGGACAGAGTCAATAAATCTAATAACTGACTCTTTATGTGAGTACCCACAAAATTAGGGTGTTTAGTTTATTGTGTCATCTATCCATTGTTCTTCATAATACATACTTCAAGTTGGCATTCCCCTGTTTTGAGGTGAATTTTGTTTCTACTATTCAGAAACTAAAACTGGAAAAAAATTCTATTTCGGATAAAGAAGTTTGAGAAGGTGGGAGTCTTGCACTTTGTTTCTTTAAATACGTTTTTGTTTCTTTAGTCTGAGGAATGTGTCCTTGATTACACACCTTGTGGACAGTTTCTCAGTTCAGTTCTGGAGATCATCTTAATGGCACCCCTCTGATGCTTGGTTTTTACACCTTTGCGTGTCTCTTTGGAGACACTGAACTTTGCTCTCAGCACTTTAAAAGCAGTTCTCAAAGAAATTCCAGTTCCTGGAAAATCACAGTTTCCTAGGGAACCAGGAACTTGCCTCATTTCCAATTCTGAAGTATTGACAGGCATCATGTTGGCCCAGAGAAGGAATAGACTAACAGCTTGTCGGACAGCCAACGTTGTCAGTTGATTTTGATCTTGGATAAAAGGCAGAGTTTTATCCTTAAGGGAAGGAGTTACTGCAAGGTTTTTGGAGAAAAAAAAAAAAGGGAGGAATGTGGCTTCAGAGTCCTGGCAGTTGTGGTGGAAACATGGCTTATATACTGCATCTTAAAATGGTATACTAGAATAGTGAGGAAGAGATGAATAAAACATCCATGTTACAACTTTGCTTGCTTGTTTATCAAGACTGGCTATGTCTTTTGTCCCTTTTTGTTTAACTTAGATTGCTTTAAAAGTTTGAAGAACAGGAGGGATTCTTCATAAGGGCAGCAGTAATTCTGGGTCCCCCATGTGGAAGAAACGGTTCCATTCACATGCTCTGCTAGAGCATGGGAGTAGTCCCTTCTGCATACACTTGAAAGACAGTTGCAACTTTGTGCAGTGTGCTCTCTATGGATAAATTTATGATCTTAGCTCTGCAGATCCCTAAATTCTTTGGAGATATTTTCTTATTTTGGAATTAGCCTAACCAAGTTTCTCAGTAAAGGATGAATGTACCTCCTCTGCTACACAGTTTTGCTCTTAAACATACTTGGATGAAATACTGTAAGTGGGCCTTTGCTTAATTCATTGCTATTGCTAAGTGTTAATTAAACTCCAGTATATGTAATTAGGGGAAGTTTTAGACTAGGAAGACTTTCTATTTCTGTTTGCATGTATATAATAACAACTGTAAAAAGACACCTATGGACAGGTGCGTAATCAGAGTGCAAATAATTAGTATCTCGAATCCTGAAAAACTGTGTCAGTTAAGGCTTTGTTTGTGTGGTTTTATATGAATTTGATACGTTTTGGTCTCTGGAATCTTTTCCATTTAATTCTTATAAGAACTTTCTTTGTAATTTTGATATTATGTGTCTATGTATTTCCGTATTTATTAGGTAACTGCCTTTGTAATTGTGGCACTTTCACGGGATCTTGAAATCTTTCAGGCAGAGGGTAGACTAAAGTCCAGGTCTGCAGCACTGTGCGTAAGTGTGGTAGTCATCTTACTTTGGGATAGGAAGGCATCTACTGCCACATGTGCTGAACATGATGAGTTAGCTTCTGATGATACAGCAAGAGAGTTGAGCTGTACTGGTTACTTGTCTAGTCTCTTTCCTTAAATCTTTATGTTCACTGTATCCCAATTACTAGTTTTAAGTGCGTGAAGGCTAGAAACCTGCTTTTGAATAAATGGATTTAAAAAATTTTATAATTAAACAAATAAGAAAATCAGAATTACCAGCATTATGAAACAATCTTATGTCTGATAAGTATGGATTATAACCATATGCTTTACAAAAGTAGTGAAGTCTTGATGGTGAGCATTTACCATGATAGGCTACTATATATTGTCCATTAAGTAAAGGAGTTATGAGTTAATTAAGAGAGTAAATTAATCAGTTGCAATGGTATACTCGTATTTTATAAAGAATCACATGCTGAGTTCAGCTCTGCAGAAGGACTTAGTGCAATGAAAAGGAGTTAATAAAGTAGACAAAGAAAAAAAAATAAAGTGGACCATGTAAACAATTTTCAAAACCATTATATGTTTATTTGAAGGGTATTACATGAAATGTCTGTGTGTATTCCAGTATCCTTGAGGAATTTTCCTCAGTTGCCTTTCTTAATGAGTCCATTATGACTTCCTGGTAGCCAGTATTGATGAATACATAAGTCTTACAGACTTTTGTCAAGCGAAGGGGTTATGCTCTTCTAATAAACTGCATCTTTCTGAGGAACAGTTAGAATGCTGTCTGTGTTGATAATGATGCACATAAAATTATGTATTTAAACATATATATGCATTTCGTTTAGTTTATCTTAGCATTGTTACAGATGAATTCAACAGTCAGCAAGTAGTTTGTCTCCACAGCTCAAGCTAATGAGCTAAGAGGAGGAGGAAGTGAGCTACTGAAGTTGTAGGATGCATCTCCATTGGCAAGCAGCTTCCAACAGACCTTCTGCAATGGGGCATGTAGCTTCTTGCTTTTCTGAGCTCATATGAGGAGCTGGGAGGAGAGCACTGTTGCAGTTAGTCACACCATGGTTCTCCGATGGCCTATGTTAATTGATACTGGAGACAGAACATTGAGCTATATGGTAAGAATGTTTTCCAGCCCTTTAGTTCTGATACAAAGGCGGGAAGACAGACAGGATGCTTCCTAAATAGGCACTTTCTAACAGTAACACTTAACTTGGTTCAGTACCTTTTCATGGTGAATACTAACTTTGGCCTGATAATTACTGAACAGTGAAAGTATGTTAAAAACAGCTCTGTCACAACAGAGTGTGAACAGTAGTGTAGATACAGCAGATCCTTCATTAGAGTTGCTGAAAAAAAAGCGTTGTGAACACCGGGAGACACTTATTCCCTAATTCTTGCAAAGCAATTTAATTTATAGAAAACAGTGCAACAGTCTTAAACTGTTATTAGAAACACATTTGTTACCATCTTCAAGGTGACTCATCAGGCTGATAATGCAAATGTCAAGGAAAATCTAGACTTAGAAGGAATTGCAAGTGCCTCACATTACTTTCATGAAAGTCTAGGTATCTTGCTATAATCATAGTGTATGTGGGAGAAGGTAAGAGGGCGTGTAGGGGAGGGGACAGAAGGAAAGTCACTGAAGAGAAGTTAGTGCCTAGAATGAAATGGCTAGGTCACACTCTGTGAAGTTGATGGATTACTATAGCTCTTGGTGTAATAATTTGTCTGTACACTTGCACTGGAAGACTGTTCTGTAATGTGTAATTTCTGAAAATATTACTTCAGAAGTGAAGTAACACCTTTTTGCATGGCATATGTGAACATAGCTTTAAGACTGTGCTATTACAGCTTAAAATACTAAGATGATGACTTTCTGCTTATTTTACAGATTTGCTTACAATCAAATACATGACCATGGGGGATATGAAGACCCCAGATTTTGATGACCTTCTTGCAGCCTTTGACATACCAGACATGGTCGATCCAAAAGCAGCTATTGAATCTGGACATGATGACCATGAAAGCCACATAAAACAAAATGCTCACACAGATGAAGATTCTCATGCCCCATCATCATCTGATGTTGGTGTGAGTGTCATTGTGAAAAATGTGCGTACTATCGATTCTTCCGAAGGAGTGGACAAGGATGGCCACCATTCCACAGGCAATGGCTTGCATAATGGCTTTCTAACATCATCAGCTCTTGATAGTTACAGTAAAGATGAAGGGAAGTCACTTAAAGATGATGGGTCAGCTTCTGAGACTACACTAAAGGATTCAGCTTTCAACCAGTTTAGCCCGATATCAAGTGCTGAAGAATTTGATGATGATGAAAAAATTGAGGTGGATGATCCCCCAGATAAGGAGGAGATGCGTGCAAATTTCAGAGCAAATGTCTTGGCAGGATCTGTATCTCAGCAGGAATATGACAAACTAAAGGCACTTGGAGGGGAGAACTTGATTAAATCTGGAATCCCAGTTTCAAGTAGTATAGATAAAAATAAAGTTGCTAAACGAGAGACAGAGGCAAACTCCATGAATTTAGGTGTCTATGAACCTTTTAAAGCTCGAAAAACAGAGGACAAATTGCTAAAAGACAATTCTGAAAAGCTTCTTGAAAACAGGGTACTTGATGGAAAGCTGAGTACTGAAAAAAGTGAAACAAATCTTGCCAGCATTTCACAGTCCAAAGCAAAGTCATCAGCAAAGCTTTCTTCATGCATTGCTGCAATTGCAGCACTGAGTGCTAAAAAGGCAGCTACAGATACCGGTAAAGATTTACAGTCCAATTCAGGAGAATCTTCTCCATTACCAAAAGACATGAGTGAAAGTCCCCAGGCTATTGAAAAATCACCTGAATCTCAGAGTCTCATTGATGGTGCTAAAAAGCCATCTATCAAACCACCTGATAGTCCCAGGAGTGTATCAAGTGAAAACAGTAGCAAAGGGTCTCCATCTTCTCCTGCAGGGTCAACACCAGCAATTCCTAAAGTTCGCATAAAAACCATCAAGACTTCTTCTGGGGAGATAAAGAGAACTGTTACTAGAGTGTTGCCAGAAGTTGATTTGGACTCTGGTAAAAAGCCAGAGCAGACTGCTTCTATGGTAACTTCCATGACATCTCTCCTGTCCTCGCCAACTTCTGCTGCTGTTCTTTCCTCTCCTCCTAGAGCTCCTCTCCAGTCCACAGTTGTGACCAATGCAGTTGCATCTGCAGAACTTGCACCGAAACAGGTCACTATCAAACCTGTGGCTACTGCCTTTCTCCCTGTTTCAGCAGTTAAAACAGCAGGTTCACAAGTTATTAATTTGAAGCTTGCTAACAATACTACAGTGAAAGCCACTGTAATATCTGCTGCTTCAGTGCAGAGTGCCAGTAGCGCCATTATAAAAGCTGCCAATGCTATACAACAGCAGACTGTTGTGGTGCCAGCATCAAGCCTTGCCAGTGCTAAACTTGTGCCAAAGACAGTCCATCTTGCCAACCTTAATCTTCTGCCTCAAGGTGCTCAAACCACCTCTGAACTCCGCCAAGTGCTAACAAAACCTCAGCAACAAATAAAGCAGGCAATAATTTCTGCAGCAGCCTCACAGCCTTCTAAAAAAGTGTCTCGAGTCCAGGTGGTGTCATCTCTACAAAGTTCTGTAGTGGAAGCATTCAATAAGGTGCTGAGTAGTGTCAATCCCGTACCAGTTTACATCCCAAACCTTAGTCCCCCGGCCAATGCTGGAATAACGTTACCAACACGAGGTTACAAGTGTTTGGAGTGTGGCGACTCATTTGCTCTCGAGAAGAGCCTGACCCAGCATTACGACAGGAGGAGCGTGCGAATTGAAGTGACATGTAATCATTGTACAAAGAATTTAGTTTTCTACAATAAATGCAGTCTTCTTTCCCATGCTCGTGGACACAAGGAAAAAGGAGTTGTAATGCAATGTTCTCACCTGATTTTAAAACCAGTCCCAGCAGATCAAATGATAGCATCTCCTTCAAGCAATACTGCTACATCTATGCTTCAAAGCCCTGTGGGAGTTGGCACGCATACTGTAACAAAGATACAGTCTGGCATAACTGGGACAGTAATATCAGCCCCAGCAAGTACACCTGTCATTCCAGCTATGCCACTAGATGAAGATCCGTCGAAACTCTGTAGACATAGTCTAAAGTGTTTGGAGTGTAATGAAGTTTTCCAAGATGAGACATCTCTTGCAACTCATTTCCAGCAGGCTGCAGACACAAGTGGACAAGTAGAGTATCATATGTTTAAATTCCAATGTTTCATCTATAAGCCTAGGAGACTTTGGATATGTTTTTACTTTCATTTAGCTGTTAATTATCTGAACCTCCATGATTAAAAGTATAAATGAAAACCACAAAAATCTTGCAAACACTTACACAGTGAATGTCAACATTTTTTAAATAAGAGTTTTAGAAGTTTTTTAGGCCCCGAAGTCTGAAATTTACACTGTATATTTTTGCTAAAATTTAGCATTAGCTTTCTTACAGCTGAACAGTATAATACTGAAATTAATAATGGTCTTTACTAAGAATTTTTAATGATTCTTTCTGTGCTTTGGAATTTGAGTATCCTGTGGAATCCACTTAATTGGCACCCTCATTAACAGCCCACCTATTCAATCTGAATGATAGTTTTAAGTGATTCATTCGTGATTTGTCATCAGTTTTTATTCTTTTCATATAGCACCATAAGTGAACTAGGCATTCCTCTTATCTGCAGGCACTCTAGGCAATAAATAAATGGCACACTGATTCTATTGAAAGGATATGCATGCTGTTTTCTTCAAGTCTTTCTTAAACAGAAGTGAAAAGTGGTGTTCACTAGCATGCATTTCTTGCTGTGTGACCATTTGTTTGTGTTGGCTTTCCTTTCCTCTTACAATTGCTTGTGAGTTAAAATTACAAACCATTTTAAAATTATTTACTAATGTATGTGGCCTAATCTGAAAGAAACACGTCATTCAATAAAAGTTAATATTAATCAGTGTGCGATGTATTTTATAATCCTATAAGAGTTAAGATTGTTAATGAAATGATACAGTTGGATTTCTGTTGGGGTGTGCCAATTAAAAGGGATTCTGTTGTGTTTCAAAGCATTCAGTAGAGCTTGGTGTTGCAGCTTCTTGCTATGTGGGAAGCTGAAAACCTGCAAACATGCTCAGACTGGTAAGAAGAAGCGCCCCAGGAATACTCCTGGGAATCACACAGCAGTGTATAGGATAGAGGTTTTTAAGTCCTGCAGTTAGGAAAAAATCCAGTAGTCATAGAAGTGCAGACAGGTTCCTGTCAGAATCTATTTACTAAACTTAAGACCTGTTCTGTGGCCATGAAGCAGTTAAACTGTGCCCACAACTACAGGTAGTAATGTCAAGAGATTTGAATGTGGAAGTAATCGTGACTGTATGGATTATGTGGCTCTGCCTCAGCTCCTACTTTACTAACTGGCTAGTGGACTTAGGCTGAAATTGCCTGGATTCACAGTGAAATGCCATGTGGGTGAATTTCTATTTGTAAGATACTACAGATATGCCTATGTAAAGCGAGTGTGTTTAAGCTTTTTATCAGAAAGAAGTTAGCAGTATGTATTCCATCCTTAGATCTTTCTGCAGTTTTGAGCAGTCTCTAATGGTTGACCATGAGTATATTCAGCACCAGCTCGAGTTACTTAATACTCAGTAGTTGTTCTTTAGCTAACTGCTTTGCTGGTGCTTATTGGTGTTAGATTTATCTTTTTTTCCATAATAGGTCCATTAGGTATCATTTGGTGTGATAAGATCCAGTAGTCCTTGTGAAAACCCTGTTGTTCTTGGTACTATAAAATCAAGCAATTAAGAAGGCACCAAGATAAAGCAAGTGGATGAGAGACAGACAAATATACTGAGAATAGGTTGGGAGGATGAGGTAAGGATAAAATGGAAAAAAAATAGAGAAGAACAAAGGTAAAGAAGTGATGTACTCACTTTCTGTATGGACAGGTAAACTAAACAGATTTGTAGAAGCACCTTTTGCCCTTTCCTGCTACCTCTGTCTGGTGCTTTTGCCCTGTTGCTGCCGAGTTTGCTCTCTATGCATGTCCTGTTAGATACTGTTTACCCTGGTGATTTACTACAGGAAAGCAACTGAGATCTTCATAGAATGTCAAAATATAACTGCAGTTAGGTGGAAAGATAAGTATGGGTACACAGATACTGCTGTTCAGGGAGGAAAGCTCATGAAGGTACAGAAAGCTGTCAGTGTTGCCTACTACCTATCAATGTGTTTGTATCTTCTCTTGGAAACTTGCACTCTTTTAAGAGCTGATGTATGGACAAGGCCTTAATATCTGCTTACTAGGCCATGGATTTCCAGGGGTTTTGTTTTTTTTTTTAAAAAAAAAAAAAAAGCCTTGTTGGTGCAAAGCACTGGGGGAAAAGAAGCTATTTTCATGTTGTTCCATTTTAAAAGAACACTCTTAATAAATGTAGTTTTTAATGTTCTGTGTTGAAATATCCTCTTAAAAATTAATTTCATATTTTTCTTAGTCCTTTTCATATATCAAGCAGCAGTTTTCAGTTCTGTGCTGGTTTTTTTAATGTTGCGTTTTATTACATAATGTAGTGTTGTAGCTATGCTGAAATGCCCAGTGTAGAAACTGTTTAACTGAACAGTTGCTTTAGTGAGAGCAATACATCCTGCTTTCTTGATAAGTTATCTTTTTGTCCATTTTTGGTCGCAAGCATTGCTGCAAGAGTAGTGTTTGCTGAAGAAGGACTCTGTATAGGCATTTATTAATAAACATTTTGGTACTTTTTCATTATATGTTACCCCTTGAAAAGCTTGGATGAGAAATACTCTGACTTCTGTTTTCCTTCTTAGTGCTCGGCACTGGCTTTTTGTTGTAAAACTACCATTATTATGGGGGGAAGAATACAGGAAAGTTAGATGAAATTGATATTTTCACTTTGGAAGGAAGGAAGAAAGAAAAACAATGAACATTTGGATTTTGCAAACAAATAGTAGGAAAAAAGTTATTATTTGCAGCTTACTGTTTTTTCTAGTGCCCACCTAATTGCTCTTGAAATGGAAATTGTATACTGTTCTATGTTTTCAATGAGTCTAAGCAGTAAGTAGCTGTTACTTCTTGTTCTTATTAAACTCCTGTTATGAAGGTAGATCGTTTCTTTTGAAATAAACACTAGTAAACCAGCCCTAGCAATTAAAAGATGTTCCCTATAAAGTTGTTACCTTTCTGTAATATTTTACTTCCATTAGTATTCCTGTTAAAGGGAACGGGACCACTCACTGACAGGTTTCCTGGCTGAAGGAAACTCTCATCTACTTATTGGGGGAAAAAAAAAAAGTAGCAAACCTGGGCTAATTAATGTTAATGTTTGTCTTATTTACAGATATAAGTGTATAGCTCCCATGGAAACTACATAGCTCATTTCCCTTCATACTCATAGTTCTTGTGTATCTTTTATTTTCCACCTCCACCATTTTTTCTTCTAACCCTTTTTTTTCTGAAACTTTGACTTTAAATGCAGGCAGGTGATGATTTTCACAAACTGTGTTTTATTTTGGTATGGGTTGGAATGAGAGAACTGGAAGTTAATGCCACCTTAAGCCCAAAATAAAATGGTAAGCAAACATGCTGAATTTCAGAATTTCACAGTAGGTTCTTCTTATTCTACTTTAATCAGTTACAATTAAACATTTTACTGTACTCATCAAATAGCAAACCAGCAGCCTTGACAAACAGCATTATTGGTATTTGTGTCAGTCTGAGTTACTAGCATTACAGGTGAATCTTGCAGGCTGCTTGTTGCAATATCGAGGAGACACGCTTGTGTTGTATGGCTCTTTTGTGGCGTAGCATCCCAGTTTCCTTTTGTAGTGCTGCAGGTGAAAGGCTTTGGAAGGACTATGAAAATCCCATATGTTTCTATTATTTGAGTAAGAAGTTGTGTTTTGCTGTTTTCCATACATAATCAAATACTCCAGAGTCTTCAGTATTACACTGCTGCTTATTAATATGTAAGTGGTAAAAGATAGACTAGGAATGGTACTGAAGCCAAGTAAATGTGGCAGGCACATTTTAAATAAGAGTTATGGTTAGTCAGGATTTTGCCTTTAAGCCTGAGCTGAAGACAAAGTTAGCATCCCAAACCAGTTCTGTTCAGTTTGGAGGGCATGAGTCTGTGGTTCCGGCCATAGCTGTTTGGTCAGTTGAGGACAAATATTTGGCATTTCAGGGTGAATATTTATATGTGCCTGAACACAATTTCAGACTTGATGTGTCGCAAAGGCTCTAATCAGGGTGATAGTTCAAAATCCCCGCAGATAGTTAACCTCAGGCAGAGCCTTCTGCAAGGGTAGTAAATGTATCCATGCTACCTACTAATCTTTTAGGCTGGTAATAGTGTTAATATTGAATCTGAATTTGAGTAATGGTAGATTTTCTTTACTTAACTTCCTCTATTTTAATGTTTTGCATATTGCCATCTTGCTGTCGTCAGGACATTTGAGAACTATGTTTGGATGGAGACTGTCTTCAAACATATCAGGCCACTATGCTCACAAAGTAAACATTAGAAGTGAACCATGTGAAAAGACACTTCTTCCTTCTGTATGTGTGACCACAAGATGTCTCATGCTAACATTTCTACTTCAAATTACAGTTTTTTAAAAAAGAATCAAAGTATTCGCATGCACCCTCAAAAAAAGCATTTAGAATAAGCTATTTTGGAAAAAAGAATAAACATAGAGTGTACAGATTTTAATACAAAAATATACTTGTTCTTAGAGTATTAGTAATATTGTAAAAATGCTAAAGCAATTAAGTTACTTTAGACCTTGATATTAAACTGTGTTCTATTAGGGAAAAAAAAGGAGTCTTGGATTTGTTTTTAAATCTTCATAAGTCACTGGTGAGGTTCATAAGTCCTAAGTCATAAGAAATAATAATAATAATTTGAAAAGCCTTAAAAGGCAAAGTCTTAAAAATGAGTTTGAGTTAAAAGGCCTGTTCTGCAAAGACTTGTATAAGAAGTGCTTAACTTTGAGACCATGAGTGTTTCTGTTGAAGTCA
>JAVJGG010000074.1:83120074-83141757 GCA_035590195.1 Aviceda cuculoides
CCCCCCCCCCCCCCCCCCCCCCCCCCCCCCCCCCCCCCCCCCCCCCCCCCCCCCCCCCCCCCCCCCCCCCCCCAGTATTTGCGGTGTGGGCAGGGTTTTTTTTAATGGTTTTCCATTTCCTTGAAACAATTTAAGACAATGAGCCAAAATGGCCAAAACTTTCAGCAGTCCTATTACTGGGTACTAGCCATGCCTAATTCAAATACAATGGCCACCAAAACAATTTAAATTCAAATTTTCAGGGAAGATGTTTAGATCTCCTGGGCCTTTGCTTCAAAGCCATCTTTGTATAAAATACTCCCCACAAATTTTATAGGCTGAATTCAACTTGAAAAACCATGATCTGCAAATGTACTCTGTATTTTCAGGAGAAATTTGCAAAACATTATATGAGCTGCTGCTGTTTCAATGACAGAAAGCACAACCCAAAGACTATAGAGAGGAGCCACAGACTTGACGTTAACATCCATTACGCTACAGCATCAGATGCTAGACTGAGGTCTAGCGACATTTGATATGCCACAGAGCTTCCTCTGGTGGGATGCAGAATGAAATCACTTGTGGTCAAGCGGAGATCTATAGAGAAAGTTTTCTCTTCCAAACTCACACGAAGAACAAAATGCTAGAGAATGATTGCAGCAGGGGCAGTTTCTAAGACATATAAAGGTTTAAACACCTAATATATTTTGCTTTAGTACATCTGAATGCCATCTCTCAAATTAAAAACAAAAAACAGGTAGTGAACTCTTACATTTTCACTACAGAGAGCTTTTTGTTGTGGCATGAAGCAACATACCAGGTTTAACCACTGAACTCCAGATCTTAGACCCCAATTACATGTGTAAATTACCAAAGTAGGCATTTAAATATGTAGGAAACAATGCTGCAACATTGTAGCAACAATGTAGCAAAGCTCAGAGTAAGGCGTTAACAGAGGGGAAGGTGATTTTTGACTTAAAACAATGTCAGTTTTACACACTCCTTCCCCGGCCCCACCAAGCACCTGGACGTTTGTACCTGTCTGCACTGCCAGCTTTCAGACACTAACATTTGTGCACACACGCGGACAGGATCCCTCGCAATGACATAGAGAGTAATTTATGTAGAATGTATGTATAAAATAATTGAAAAAGGTACCCTGAAATTCTATGTTCATCTCCAAGGAGGAAATAGGACAGAAAGCAAAGGTACAGGAAAGAAATTTGCAGAAAACGCAGAAAGAAGATATGACAATAAAGGACCAAAAATTCACCTTAACTGCTTTTGTATTACCAAAATAACCATGGAAAATAAACAAACGTATGCCACATTGCCTAAATTTTCACATAAATTTTTTCTGCCCCAGACACTTTGTCTCCCTGCATGTGTTCATTTTCTTTAGTTCTTCCCTCTTCCGTCTGCTCTGTCTTTCCTATTCTCTGTCCATCCCCAGTCCTGCTGTTTGGATTGATGCCACTAGTAGTACCACAGTGGAACAAAAATATGCACCAAAAAATCACTCACAGCCTTCTCATATACAGACTTCATTTAATTAGGTCTGAATAAGGCCTGACTAGCCAGAAGGACAGTCTCACAATTGCCAGACTTGCCAGTGAAAACAGAACACTGATGCCATAAGTCAGCCCATGAAATAATATGTGACCATTTGCGACAGATGTGAAATACACATCTGTGCTTCAGATGTTTGAAAAAAATGCAGTTGTATTGTCTCTAGATACGTACACAGATATAGCAAGGAGGCACAAAGTCACTGAAAGTTACATCTACATGTACAAGAGCATAATTTGGTTCAAAGTATTTAGATAATCATCCACACAGAGCTACATTTTCTGCTTAATATTGCCAACCAATTTCAACCTTGCACTTAGATGTATGAAAAGGAATGTCTGAATTACCTGGGCATTGACAATGTGTATGTATAGATACATAGCTACATGTACACAGGGCTGAGTATTATCCTTACCTTTCATATCTGAGGAAAAGAACCCAAAAGAAGCTTCTTTACAGATTTCAGAAGGAGCGGACACTAACATCTGTACAAATAACTTCTTTATTCCATTACTCAGAAGCCAAACTGAGAAGGAGCATTAGGATCCTGATTTCAACTCATGAGTTTCATGCCAAATTATATTTTACATCTCTCTTGCTTTATTTCAACACTCTCGGTCCTACTTTACAAAATTTACATATGTTTCTATGCAAGTAACTCTGAAAACTCAAGTCTTTCTATTCTGATTTTAAATGAAAGGATCATATATTTTAATAGTTAATTCTCTTACATGATTGCTGCTATTCCTAAAACTGAAGCTTTTAGCAGCTGTAAACTTTCCTTCCCTATAGTTGCTTAACTTCAATGACAATTTGAGATTAAAATTAATTCACATGATTAAATAAATTGGAATGTTAAAAATAGAACTATAAAATGATAAAAGCAATGTAGATATTTTAGATATAACACAAAGTTTTTAATTAAAACACAGAATCTTCAATTTGCTCCTAAATAAAAAAAAATAACCTTGACTTGATTGATTCCAGGAGTGTTGCTGATATATCTTGTTATAGTGGCATGAATCACATATTAATTAACAATTTAGAGTAATTAAAATGTTTTTATTCTTTAAAGATATTAGAGATGGAGCCAAATATCTATCATACATATGCGAAATTTATGGTATCCAGCACTGAAGGAAATTTAGTGCTGAAGGAAATTTAGTCTGGCTAGCTACTACATACTTTAAGGTAAGTATTTCAGCTTACTTCTTTTATGATTATATATACAGACTAAGTTGATCTAAGAGATAAATCTGTTGTTCATGAGGATATTTTTGATGTAATCCTTACAACTAAAGGTAAACGAAGCCTCTTCCATGTTTACAGGAAATCTACTAGCATTTATAGCTTCTGTCCAAACTCAGCGTATCTATGAACTCCAAAAAGCTACTATCTGTGTGCAGAAACATACCTGTACAGCATTGCTTTCTCGTCTTTAGAGAACTAAAAGTCCCTTAGCGTACTTCAGCAATTCACACATTTATTTTCTTCACACACATAATGGCCAAAATCTTACCTTACTCATGCCATTAACAACAGAAATACATATACTGTCACTATAGTTACTAAACACATACTCTAATCTTTATAATTCCTATATAATGAGTGCCTTCAGTTTGTCCCTCTTTGTCGACTACACAGGTTGTTCCTTCCCCTGAGACATTATCCCCCAGCGTGGGCATTGGCCAGCCCCTGGCTCCTCTAAGGAGACCCGCTGCTGCCTCTCCTCTTCCACAGAGCTCCCCTCCCATCCCGGGGGCTTCTCCTTCCCCCAGGACCCTTTCAGCCTCCTTTATCAAACACTTCTTCACCTTTAGGTTTCTGTCTAGCTGCTCTGAACAAAGCTCACCTAGCTCACCCTCCCACAAGCCCCTCCGTTTGCCCACCCACTTACTTTCAGTTGCACAAACAACTCGGTGCCTTTTGCTGCCTCCACAGCTTGAATATTATCAGTCATTTATGTGTTGCTCACCTTTGTTTTCCTTATATTTCTTTTTTATTATTCTTCTGTCATCTTTATTTTCACTCTCCTTCTGAGATTGGCACTTGTACCGGCTGTGGGTGCCCGGTGTCGGCCACGCTGTGAGGAGAGGCGGGGGCTGCCCCCCGCTGGGCACGGCCGGTTCCAGCCGGTTCCAGCCGAGGCCACCGCCCAGCCCCTCAGCCTCGCCAGAGGCACCTCAGGGGAAGCGGGTTTAAGAAGGGACAAAATGGCACCCGGCAGTGAGGCGTGACGAAAAAAAAATGTGAGAAACAGCCCTGCGAGACCAGAGTGGAGAGGAGGAGCGGGAGGAAGGAGAGGTGCTCCAGGGTTGGGGCTGAGACCAGGGTGGGGCAGGTTCACCTGACAGACAGAGGTAGAGGTGGTGACGGGCCAGAGCCCCTGCTGGTGGAGCTGCACCAGCCCAGGCTAGTACACAGCTACATTTAACAAAAAAATAAACAAAAAAATAAAAAAGGAGAAAATGTGAAGTCCATGCACAACTTTGGTATCTATCCCAGGTTTCTTTGAGAATCTTCTCAAAAAAACCCTCTTGAACACCTTGACAACTAGCACATTATACCGTCAACTCTAAACTTCCGATGAAAAATACATATGTACATAAATTTATATGTCACCCCAAGGAGTATAAAAATATACAGGTACTGTAAAATATATTTCTGTATACTGGTACTTGTGAGTGCTAGCCACAACAACAGAGACTTTCTTGTGTACCCACACGTATTCTGGCTTATATAAATTCAGTGCTTTTATTCCAAAGAGTTTTCCCAACAAATCACACAAAAATCAGCAACCCTTTCCTACATTTTTCAGGATCTTTAATATTAGCACACTTCAGATATTCCTTAGCACTGTCAAACCACAGTACAGAATATAATTTCAGTATTTAAACTTTAATCCCAACCTGGGTTGAAAACAAGGTATTTCTATGTTAGAATCTCTGCATTTCCACATTGTGATAATCTTGCTTGCACATCTATGTAACACAGGCGAGATATCTTTCATTTCTCCTCAATGGGAAGAGAATGGCTCAATTGCAGATCATAGATCTCAAACAACTGGAGTCAAGTTGCAAAAGCTTGTGCTGGCAGGTTAACAGTTTGAACTCTTTTTCTCTACACATCTTCACTTGCCATCAGGTCAACACAAACATTTAAGGGCTGAGCGCAGCTGTGAACAAAGCAAGCCAGTGCTGGTGAAGGGGCACCAATTCTTCCCCCTCACACAGTGTCTCGCACATGCCACAGAAAACTACCCAAACGCTGAGGCTACTGTCTCTTTACCCCCTCACATGATATCCACCTGATGGTGGATCCAGCCCACAGGTCTGATGACTCCTGTGTGCTTAACTTGCTGGCAATTCTGAATGCTGTCAAAATTCCTCTACAAGGCTGACTCCACCCATCCACATTTTTCATAATACTCCTCAGTATTTTAACTTTTATTCCTACCAAATTGTGTTCCCTGAGGCCTGATGCTTCCAGAATGTTGTTTTCTACCACCTTCTGGCAGAGTATCTTTCAGCATTATGAAAAGGATTACATATATTCCTTAAAGTAGCAAGCATTTAGAATAGTTCTGTCTGAGTATTGTCAATCACTATGTGAAATACAGGGAACCTGGAATTCCCTCAGCAGTGGCAGAGTCCCTTAACACATTGTTTGAGAGAAAGCCTTATCTAATACACTTCCATCCTGGATCCAACTGCTTGTCTTTACTTAGCAGCACACTGTAAGGACTACACAAACAACTAAACTTTGGGATTCCCAAGGTGTGTCTATATGAATAATTTTGTTTGAATCAGGAGTGTTTTGGAAGCTAACCTGGAGGATGCTCCCATGAGTGTACCCCATGAATTCTGCTACTGGGAGATAGCTTGTGAGACCTGACTACAGTGAACACTCAAGTAAATACCTGTTGAAGCAACAGGTATAATTCTTTTTCCCAGAGTTATCATCAGCTAAGAGTAAGAAAAAAACAGCAAGAGTGTCATATATCATGTTCTGTTTTAACAAAAAAATCTGAACTTCAGGCTCCTGGAGCTAAGGAGAAATTCCTTAACCTCCACCAGATGTAGAATACATATTTTCCTTTCAGGGCAGTTGCTGGGATAGATGTCTGACACTAAACAGTGAATGCTGCTGCAGGCCTGATCTAATCTAGTCCCCAGCATCCTCTAAAAAAGGTAAACAAACACTAAGTATGTCGAGGATTAATGACCACTAACCAATGTTTTCTTATGAGATCTGGGATAATTCAGTGAAGACTGAAAAGATGAGGGAGGCAGAAATTAAACTAAACACTACTGTCACTGACCTCACATGCCTTGAGACTTGCTTTCATATATGACCTAAGTGCCACGATTAAAGAACGCAGGAGAGGCAGAGCCCCACTGCAGCTTTCAAAGCACACTCATGACATTACAACATTCAGCCACAACTGGAGAAGGCTACACCTGGATCAAATGGATTCTTACTGACCATGGCACAGAACTTAACGTAGGAGCTAGCCTCTGCCTGGAAAAGAAAGTAGACTTGTAAATCAGGATCCAGAAGTTTAAAAAAAAAAAAGTATGCTGTGTCCACATTTCCCCACAGCATTTTGAAATCCATTCTGAACTATGTAAATGTTGCAGTTTTACTGACATTAGTAAAGGGAATGGAAAACAGATCTTCAAATAGCTAAAATAAAAATATAAGGTAGATCATTAAAGCACAGAATTTTATACCTGTCCATTATTCCCTTTACCTACATACTTGCGGGGAAAGTGTATATACAAACACACATGCACAATGGTGCCAAGCCTTTTCATCTGATAATTTCAGCCAATAAAGCTGTGAAAACGACTAAGTCCCACCTTCAAAGCTATCAAAGTTATTACAGATGAGTCCTGGTCTTTCTCCTACTCTCTTTCTCACTCATACACATACATACACATAGATGAGCTGCCAGTTCTATTTATTAGACTCCTCATACACAGAGAGCAGATAGCTCATCTGCATTTTATCAGGTGTCTGTATAATTAAAGCTTATTGCAAACAGAGATATTATTGGTATATTTTATTACTTGTCTATGAGCAACCATACAAAGTAAGAGGCATAAATGAATTCAGTTTTACAGTACTTTGTTTTAAACAAATGTCACTACCTACACACACACCTAATTATCAGTTCTTACACATTCTGCCAAATATCAAGCTTATAGTTCATAAGCCAGACTCACGACAGGCAGTAAATATATTCTCCCTAATTTAAAATTTTATTGCAAAATACCCTCTGCACTACGTTAACCTACACTAAATCACACCATGCAACACCAGCCTTACCAGTGTTTACTTATTCAAAAACGGAAAACAGTACGAATTCATATTTCCAGAGATCTGTACTGAAAGAGACATAGCTGTATGCACAGATTTTGAAACAACAGTGCAGGATGAGAGACTAAAGCTGTAAAAAATGCTAAAAGATTAGTCAAAAGCCACTTTGTTATTTTTAATCACATTTTTTAAGATTCACATTCAAAGCACAGGATCTGCACAAGCCTTTCAAGAGTTCCCCAGCAGTTCTACTAGACTGTATTAAAATGTAAATTTTTACCTAGATTGGGCAGAGTATTTCATAACCATGATCCACTGTACTGTCGGGTGGGATTGTGTTTAGCAGTGTAAATTACTGAAGGCCATCAGATATCTCCATAACAAAGAAGAGTATGCTCAGGAATGTGTATGTAAGTGAGGTCGCTGGAAGGAACTCAAATTCAAGTCTCCCGCTTCTTAGGCAAGTGTTTTGCTACCAGCCAAGAGGTTGCTCAGAAGCTGAGCCCTTCAGAGCTGCTCTTATACTTAACCCACACCTTATGGGTGCTTAGTTGTCTCCCAACGCTGTCTCTGTTATTGCTGCAGACAATGGGATGTGGTGGCGATGGACATCACAGTCATGTTCCATTTGCCAACACAAATTATCTTCTGATCCCGTTCTTTTCAATGTTGGTCTCCCAGTGTCCCACATTGAAAGGAGTCTGAAGCCATTACAACAAAAAGCACTGGAAGGGCTTCGACTGTTAAAGGCTACATCTGGGCTCAGCAACATGCATACTAATAACATCATTACAGCCGAGTGGTTTGGAGAGCGTGTTTACTTTGTTGTGGTTCCCATCACCTTCTAGAGCTGAATTGTTAATATGTGGTTTTAAATTCAAATAGCACACAGGGCTAATTTTCTTGTATTTGCCCAAAAAATTAGGTTACATAGTTCATCTAATTCTCCCTCCACTTTTTCATGTGTGGGTGGTACTCCTTGTAGAGAGTACTTCTTTTCCATGACATTGAACTTGAACCTGACTGACCTTTCTATAATGAGTGAATTGAAAACATCTCCCTTTGGAATGTGGCTTGTAGATACTGGATACGCCAGTTTTTCTGCATTTGATGAATTAAAGGGGCAGAGTCCTTTTCACAGACCTAGACCAGGGCAGTTATTTAAAAGCACACACAAAAAAATCTTCCTACAGAGTCACTCTTCTTAATTAGAGCCCCTCACCTACTATAAACAAAGACTTTCTCCACACTCCCCCAGCCCTTTTTCATTTTTGCGTTTAAGCACTCTGAAAGCAAAGCAACACACTTTTTAAAGTATTAAAGTAACAGGGGTACAAGCAAATATTTAAGCAACACAGCCACACTTTTTTTATTATTTTGAAACTGACATTTCTATCTTTTCCTCCCTATTGTTCTTTATCTGTCTGTTATTTTCTTCCATGATCAAAGTTAAACAGAAGCATTGCTCCATACAGGATGTCAGGTATCTGCTTAGAGATTTGAGAGATGTATTGTTGTAAATGAAACATTTTCTGGAATGCTTTTACAGGTTTGGCTCTCTGTGCCCTCCAGTGATGGAAAGTAACTGTGAGCAAAAGTGAAGCCAGTTTACAGCTGGGTTATATCATTTGCATTCATCCCAAAAATGGCGCAAAGCACCCAAAAACTTTCAGTGTTTCTGATTTGGCATACAGTCAACATGTAGTTGGAAGAATTTTTAAATTATTTTTGTGTAACATAATACAAGAAAATAATTAGTTTAGTAAGTTAGTCCTGCATGTAGAAAGATTGCCCTGTAAAGAAGAGCTTTATTTTCCGTATCTCTAGTTTTTACTCAGATGCACGATATGTTGATATAATGCAGATGATGTATTCTAACCTGAGAAATATATTTTGAAGTTATCTGTGCACTTTCTGCCTGATAATATTTCATTTTATTGGTTTTATGGATATTACCATAAGAATTCATCAGGAGCAAGGATTAAAGAAAGCAAAGATAGTATATTTGGTGGGTTTGGGTTTTTTTTTACTTTATATGGTGCACTGAATTAAAACCATAAAGTTTGATTCTCAAGTTGTACTTAGGCCCCTTGCACTATTAAAGTAATTTTGTGAGGCACCTAAGTAAAATTTATAGAAACCAACATGCATCTCCCATGGTCAGTGATACATGAAAGAGCCTTGTTGTGTCAGAATGGCCCAGAATGCCCAGATGTCTGGTTGCCAATATCTGCCAGCTCTGTCCTACAAGATTTGTCAGTAGGGCCTGCATTTAGTACTTGCCTACTTCTTTTCGTTCACATCACAGTCATAGCATTTAACCTTTTATTTGATATGTTACAGTGTTTGACACAAGACGTTATGTATAGCTGAACCAAACCTTTTGTTTCATCTATTTTGGTTTATCGTTTAGAAGACATGCAATATCTGCCAGATGCTGCTTCCTAACCAGTGCAGTTTTGCATCACACCAGAGAATTCATCAGCATAAATCTCCATACACGTGTCCAGAATGTGGAGCAATCTGCAGATCTGTCCACTTCCAGACTCATGTCACTAAGAACTGCCTGCATTATACCCGAAGAGTTGGTTTTCGGTCAGTATAATGATTACTTTTGTTGTCAATTTATGTATAATTTATGCTTTTAAAAGTAATTTTCCATTTTCATAAGCATTGTTTGCAGAGTACAGCTTCATGGATTTAAGGTTGCCGTGGCAACAATGGTATTAGTACTACAAATTTTTGAATAAATACCACATTAGGATTCTGCTTTGTTTTGGGCATCGTCTTTTGTATGTTATTAAATCAGAGTAGTAGCTCATCTTATCCAGCCATAAAATGTCAGATTCAGGATTTGACAGTTTATAAGGTCTAGAGAATTCAGATGTATTTTCTTAATTTCAGGTTCATAAAAAAACTTCTGAGTTTTTTCAAAACATTGAATTTTAGATTGTTCTCTCTGGTAGAACAGTCATTTTCAGTATTTACTGCCAGAATTAATTGTCGAGATGCTGATGGGCATACTGCATCTGTCTGGTTGCTCTCTTTTCTGTGGGAAGTCAAGATTCCTCAGCTTTACATTGCTTGAAAATTACCTTTCCCATTCAAACAGCCTGGTCTTTTGGTGGTTCTTTGTTACTCTTCAGTTTCCCTTTTATGTTTCCCTGTAATGGCAACTCACTGAGCAAATGGGGATCAGAGGCATTTCATGGAAATGTTAAGTTTTGAAAGGCTTGAAAAATTGTTTTATCCTAGAATTTTACTCTCATTGAATGGCAGGCAGCAGCACAGCAAGAGATCAGAAGAGCAACCCATACAGCCGAGATTCGCTCGGCACTCCTGAAACATTTCCACTTATCCTCTCTGACTGGAGAATGGTGATTTAAAATCCTACCAGTAGGCAGCTTCTTCCCCTTTAAGGTGCCACAAGTTCGTTTACTAGGATGTCGGTGAAATCTTCCACTAAGGGAAGAAAGCATTTTTACTGCATCAAGTCAGCTGCTGTGGCAGTTTTCAGACTGAATCCATGGCCTGACACAGCTTTCAGCTCTTTGCATTTCTTTGGGTTCTTCTCTTTTATTCTTTTCTCCCAAGCAGTAGTCTATCTTGTCCTACATTTCTTACATCTGCTACCTCCACTCTATTTGCCTTCCCTGTAGTCTGTGTCTCTTGGGTTTGTACATGGAATCATCTTCAGGGACTCCTGGCCTGCACCAGTAACACCAGAAGACTCATAAATCCTTCACTGTGAATCTAAACTAAATTTACTAAACTTTTCAAGATGTATCATAAACATCTCATGTCACACTAAGTCAGAATTTCTCTATATGATGAGACAAAACAAAAAATACCTAGGCAAAGAAAAGCAGTACCTGGGAAAATTAATGTCTTTCTTCCTAGACTCCTCAGCGTGTCCTTATCACCATGGTGCATTTGCTTGAGGAACAGCATAACCTGTCTTGCCTTTCCAAAGGACCTCTGTGAGGGAGTTAAGTTTGATTTCAGTGATTCGTGCTAGTTGTCTGAACTAAATCAACTGAAAATGTCAGCCTTAAGTTTAATTGAATCCTTCCAAATAGAAAACAAGAAGGCTGTTAGAGCAGTCCAAGAAGGGAAGGCTTGGTCCTTAAGAACTGTTTAATTGCTGAAGATAATTTATTGTCGCATCACTAGAGAATAAAGTCCAGATAGGATGGGACGGGGAGGCGAGAAATGCAACCCAGCTCTCTTGAAGTGACACTTTAGGAGTAGGTCTGTAAATGAGAGGATCATGCTTTGTACCACTATGAAGAAATGTTCATCTCCGTATAAGCAGAGAAGATCTTAACAGACCCCCAAAAGACAAGGACCATTTATTTTAGAAAATGCACTGATACGTGGAGACTAGATAGATATAAACTTGATTAATAGTATTAAGAATGTAAATAAAATGCTCAGAAAGAAAGGATGACGTTTCATAAAATTCAAAGGTGATACATTTTAAAAGGAAAATGGGATTCTTTAATACAATGTATAACTGTATTTCCTGCTTTATTGCTATCATCAGGGCATTAAAACAGCATCCAAAACCAATTTGATGTTTATATGGCAACAATCATACTACCATGGTAGGTGCCAAAATTGAAATTTTGGAAGGGTAGAGGCATTCTATGTTTAAGTTGTAAAACTCTTACTGCAAAATAGTGGTCAATAAGAAATTTGTTCACTTGACAGATTATTTTGTAATTGCTTATTGCACTATGTTCTTGAACTTATTTGGTAGCATTTAGTACTGGATATGTATGGCACGAAAAGGGACCATTGTGTATAGAAATTCTTATGTACTAATATTAATTCATGTTTTTAATCATTTCATTTTAGAATAGATGCGGAAAGGTCACAAATTTTCAACACAGCAGAAGTATGTTTTTGAAAAATATTTTCAGAATTCCAATCTGATAGATTGATCTGATTGTAGAGATTCAGTTTAGTTGTCCTGAGTTTAAATTGCTGTTTTTTTGTTTTTAAATCCAAGTGCTGATTTGATTACATGTACAGAAAATCATTACCAGTATGTCTTCATTAAATCTAAACGAGGGAAATGGTGAAAATGTTTTCCTTACTGATTTTCCATTTCGGTGGTAGTTTCTAAATTGCTGTGGTGTACCTTATACAATCCACTGCATGTCATAAAAATGCATTTGGTAAAATCACTTCACAAATTTGCAGAGGATTTAAGCATTCTTTTTTACAATCAGTAGACTATTCCTCTGTCAACCCTTCTCTCTGTTTTGTTGTAATGCCATAATAACATGTTCTGACTTCATATCTCTTAGATTTTCAAATTGAATTTGGGAAATTTCTTTTTTCTCACTTTCTGATATGCAAATCTCTGTTTATGTTGATTCTTACTGGGTTGTTTAAAGTGATGGAATAACATAGTTTTATCCAGTTGTGTATATATGTTTATCTCTTCCACTTGCTTGAAAATCAGTGTTGATTCCATTTCATTCAGTACTGCTTTGGGCTAGGCTGAACTGACTCTTTTCCACTCTTTTTGCAGCTGCGTGCATTGCAATGTTGTATACTCTGATGTGGCGGCGCTCAAGTCTCATATTCAAGGTTGTCACTGTGAAGTCTTTTACAAGTGTCCTATCTGTCCCATGGCATTTAAATCTGCTCCCAGCACACACTCCCATGCCTATACACAACACCCGGGTATCAAGATAGGCGAACCAAAGTAAGCAAAATTAATCTTCTACTGCACTTGCCTACATTTTAATAACTTGTGAAATTGCATTCTGTCGTGTGCTTATAATCTTAAAAGTCGTATACTGTACAACCAACAGTTTGTCATCCTGTTGGTACATGTGGAGTTTGTGTAATGTTTTCATGAGTTTTTAGCTGGCAATTTATTTGGCAAAGGTTAAATTTCCATGAACGTAGCAATAGCAGTTCTTTAAATGCTGCACGCTACAGGAGAGTAATACAGTAATTAGAAAAAATATTTGGACAGGCAGCTAGCATGTTGCTCGTTCATATTTTTTTAATCTGCTTAGCTCATCTGCATTTTTACTGTGAATTAAGATAATGTGATTCCAAAAAGAACTGCTAAGACTCAGCAGGGCTTACGCAGTGATTTTCATAGCATCTGGTTGAAAAAGTGGGAAAAAGTGGTTTTATTTTTTTTCTATTACATGCTCACAGATAGTTATCTGGGTGAATTCGGGAAATTAATTCTTCCAGTGCCATCAGTTCACAGTGTATTTGTGAGAGATGGTTTCAGAAGTGGCAGTTGTCATCTGCAGGCTAACCTCAGGCAATTCTCGCAGGCTACAGCTGCCTGTGGTACCCTGTTCTTTTGACCAGGCAGCCGCTCGCTTGTCGGGCAGTGTTCTTCTGGCAGGATCTGTTCACTTTCTGTCTACTAGATTTTTCTTCATGAAAGCCATAGGTTTGGGAGTGGTAAGCTAGGTTTTTGCTTCACTAAGATGGTCATGTCTCAAGGAGAGCAATTCCAGTGTGTTACTAGGTGAGAGGTGCCAGCCTTTAAACCTTTTCCAGCCTTGCCTCTCCACATCAAAATAGATGCATTCATAGAGCTGTTTACGTAAGCTTTTTTCCAATACATAATCTCTTTTTTTCTGGATTCAAGCAGAACTGATTCTGTTCTGTAGCTAGGAAAGTTGTGCACAAACACAGTGATTTACTGAAGATGGTAACACAGGGCACAATTAGGAACTCGGCTTCAGGGTCTTTGTTTTAAAGATGTTGAACATTCAAAGCCTCCGCTGAAGCCAGTGGGAGCTGCAGGTGCCAATGCATGTGAAAATCAGGCTTCAAATCTCATCTGCCTTAGCCTGATGCCTTCTCATTGCAGACCTTTTTCTTCTGCCTTTCTCCTCTGTTGGTACAAGTGTAGTACTGAGGGTAAATATTCAAGTATTTAACTCCATCTTGTTTCTCTGGAGTGCGCAGAACACACTAGTACATTTTAACAACTTGCAGACTCAAGAAAATAGAAGGCAGATGAAAGAAACAAGGTACTGTGTAATGTAATAACCAGATTTCAGAAGAATTTGGTTTATCAGTTTCTTCTAACATATTAACAGGAGATTTATTCTTCAGGGTGTTTAAACCTACATTAAAGCAAAATGGCAACAAACTTACTGTGTCTGATACCAAATTAAGATATTTCCACCCAGTGACAAATGACTCCTTGTTTTAAGTCAGGATGGTATCTTCAGTGAGAGGCTTTGAAATACCAACATTTAATCTAAAACTTGTTTCAGATTCCCATAATTTTCATTAGAGAAAACAGAAAGATTAACATCACCATTTGTGTAAGATACTTCACATATGAAAAACGCAGAAGATTTCTTGAATTGTGCTTGGATCTGCTGAACTGTTTCTGATCAACTTCATGAATTAAGTATTTTGCATTAGTTTTCTTTCCATATAGATGTGCGGATAATTGTATTCTTTTACAAATTTATTTTGATTATAAAAAGACTAAAATAAAATTTTATTAAGTACTCTTGTATTGTAATAAATCATAGAATCCATAGTTGAGTATTCCTCTTAAGAAGTGGTATTTTCTTTAAATTTGCCAGTTTTAATCAAGATGCTGTCGTAAATGCATGCAGAGTGACTAGTAGGATTTTTCCAGTCTTCGCAGTGTTCGAAGTTCTTTGCTTCCATTTCACAAGCATCTGTAGGTAGTCCAGTGTTGCCACCAACACTCCAGATGCCCACATCGACTGCTGTTTCACCATTTAGTAAGGTCTTTTTCAAGCTTTCAGGACCAGTAGTTTTCTTCAGAATTAACTACATGTATTTCTGCTACTCAGTAGCAATTTTAAAAGGAAATGTTTTTGTGTTTAAATTAGTTGGTTTCTGAGGATATTTCTCATATATCTTGGTCAAGTTGACATCAAATGTTTGTGACATTGCTCAAATCCTGGTTTATCTGCTGTAACGTTCTGTGTTAAAATCACAGAACAGCCCAGCTTGGAAGGGACCTTGAAAGATCATTGGGTCCAGCCTTTTGGGGGACAGGGAGCCAAGACGAGGTTATCTAGCACCCTGTCCAATTGCATCTTGAAAGCCTCCAGTGATGGGGACTCACCACGTCCCTGGGGAGGTTGTTCCAGTGAATGATTGTTCTCACTGTAAAAAATTTCTTTCTTGTATTAAGATGAAACCTCTCCTGATGCAATTTTTACCCGTTGCCCCTCGTCTTCTCCGTGTGGCTCCTTGTGAAGGGAGACCCTCTGTCCTCTCTGTAGCTGCCCTTTAAGTACTGGAGCACTGGGATGAGACCTGCGTGAGCCTTCTCCAGAGAGGAGACCCAGCTCCTTCAGTCTTCCCTTGTAAGGGCAGGTTCTCCAGCCCCTTGACCGTCTTTGTGGCCCTCCTTTGGACCCTCTCCAGGCTGTCCATGTCTGTCTTGAGTTGTGGGGACTAGAACTGGACACAGTGGTCCAGGTGTGGCCTGACCAGTGCCAAGTAGAGCTGACAAGTGCTGTTGTATTTGAGGAAATACATTCACATTTGACTGGTCTGCTGCTGCTGGTTTATCTGTACCTTATTACCTAGCATCTGTGTCGTATATGACTCATGCACATTTTGAAAACTTAACAAATTCATTATTGAAAAGAAGGAATGTAATGTAGTCATAGAACACTATAGATATGACTACATAAGCTCAGTTAAATTTTTGTTCTTCTGAAGTAAAAATTTTAAAACGAAAAGAAGGGTAGAATAGCCTTCTGTGTTTGGAAATGTGAAGCTTTTGAGTTTTCATTGAGTGTATAGAAGGTGTCTGACCCTTGAACATGAGTTTCAAACCGCCCCTGGTAGGCAGACGTTGTTGAACTCTGCATGGCCGTGGAACCTGGCTCCTCGGTGTCCCTCTGGGCATCACAGAGGTGCAGCCGAAAACAAGGCCCAGTGTGTCAGCACGTCGAGGTGGCTGGGGAAGATTTATTACTTCTGCCCTGTAAGTGGGCTGAGGCCAGTCCAGTCCTGAGGGACTCTTTACTGGTTCACGCTTTTTTGTTTACAGGAATTGGGCTCACTGGGTAAATGGCTGCATGCCTCTGGCATTTACTGGAACTGTGTGATTTACAGTTACATTACAAATGGTTGTTTGGGAACAGATACAGTAAACTATTTGGTGTATGAAAAATGAAGTTTAATAGCAGTGATTCTCAGTGGGATGAAATTAGATTATTTTCATATAGGGAAATAGATGGCTATCTTGTCTTTCAACTTTGTGAAGCTCTCTCCTGTAGCATACGTAGGATGCTTCTTGTTTTTTGTGGGAAACCAAAGCTTGTGGGTGATTTTTTTTTTTTTTTTTTTTTTTCAGTGAACAGTGTAACTTCATAGGAACAGTACAAAGATATTTGTCATGGCTGATCTCTTTTTGGATATTGGAGAAATTCTTGTTTATCAATCCAGATTATGGATATATACTGTACTATTGGTACAAAGTATATTATCCCACAAGTACCATCTTTTTAGAGAAAGGAATTATGGGAAGGAGAAATACCATACTCTGGTGCAGAAGCTTTGAAAACACTAGACATCTTTTATGTGATATGAAAGTATTTTCCTGTGAGATAACATCTGTATTTATTCTAAGATAAAATATGAATTTGTTAACCAGATTTTTTATACGTGATAAATTCAGAAAGATGTCAGATTTTTTTGTAGCAGATTCACTTTCTCCTGTCAGTGCTTACGAGTGCTACATTACTTGAAATGTGGTCATTAAGGGCTTGGGAAGAGCATTGCCAGTGGGTCCAGGGAGGTGATCCTTCCCCTCTGCTCAGTGCTGCTGGGGCAGCGCTGCAGTACTGGACCTAGAGCCGGGTCCCCAGTGCAAGGGAGACATGGACATACTGGAGCAAGTCCAGCTAGGAGACAGGAAGATGAATGAGGCACTAGAGCGCCTCTGGTGAAGAGAGGCTGAGGGAGCTGGGACTGGTCAGCTTGGAGGGGAGAAGGCTCAGGAGGACCTTATTGATGTGTACGAATACTATATGGGAAGGCATGAGGAAGAGGGAGCCAGATTCTTCTCCGTGGTGCCCAGAGACAGGACAAGAGGCCACGGGCACAAACTGAAACACAGGAGTTTCCACCTGAACACAGGAAGTCACTTTTTTACTGCGAGGGTGGTCAAACACTGGAACAGGTTGCCCAAAGGCTGTGGAGTCTCTGTGGAGACATTCAAAACGCAACTGGACAACATGGTCCTGGGCAGCCTGCTCTTGCTGACCTTGTTTGAGCAGGGGTTTGACCCGAAGAGCTCCCTTCCAACCTCAACAATTCTGTAGTCCTCTGTTCCTTACTTTAGATACAACAAGAATCTGAAGCATATAGTAGATTGTCGTTTACTTGATTAATTGTGTAACCCTGCAATGATAAAATTTATATACTACAGACCTGAAATCATTCCAGCTGAGATCACTGTCTAGTTCCTCCACAGACGATAAGGCAGGTTTTCTAATTTCTTGCATCTAATTTTATTTGCAAGGTATGGTTCTAATGGAAATAGGCACCATGAAATAATCAGAGAATTATTTTTAATTGTGCCAGTCTTTATTTACATCTTGGAACATAACCTGGAACAATGTAACTTTACTCATGTCTCTTTAGCACCTAGCCATGGGATCGACTACTCGGCAACAGGCACCAAAATGCTGGGATTCTGGATGTTAGCAGTGGTATGCGAGCAATGAACCACAAGGGTGAAAATCACCCTGCCAGGGACAAGGCTGTGATACAGTCTTGTGCCTCGGCTTGTTTGCCTGCTTAGTTAGTAATCAGGCTTGACACTTGTTGACTTTTGGACAGAGTTGCTGATGGAGATGTAAGACAGCGTTTTAAGACACAGGATGCAAGGGACAGAAGACTAATATTTGGTGCCCCAGGGTTAGGGAATGTGCATGGTTAGTACCAGCTCTAGCCTGTGATGATAAAAGCAGATGCACTACAGAACTGCAGCAAGTACTTTTCTGACAAACTTTGGGGTTTTTTTTCTTGGATGGAGTGAAGAGGGCTGACAGTAAAATCACTGCTTTAAATTATCTCTAGCTGCTGTGCTGAGATGGGACCAAGATGGTGGAGTGTGCTTAGAAGCTCAGTAGCTCTGTGTGCTCTGTGGCCAAGGGAAATGATCCCTTGCACAGTGAATCCTTGGACTCTTTCTACACTTAGAGCTTAAACAGTGCATCCCAGAGAGTGCCTGTAACAGCACTGTGCCTGGAGAAGGTTCACGTTCTCTCTGTTTCTGTCTGTGCTTAATTCAGCTGACCGGCTGGCATGGTGATCCATTGACTTTTTTCCCCAGAAGTTGTCTCTTACAATTTCAAGTTAAAACTATTAGTAAGATACATGGGTTTATATTGACATGAGGTACGTGAGGCAAAACTGCATTTTAGGAAGCTGGGATTTCTTTCTTACTAGTTATTATCAAGAAGCATTTTCTGTTTCCGGCAAGCTCTTTAATACCTTTCATACAGGAATTATCCAAGAAGTTAGGATTCTGAAGGGGTATAGGTCAGTAATAATGTGACAGACTAAAATACTTGTTTTGAATAATGTTTAAGAAGCTTTTATGGACAGTAATGTGGGGAGTCAGAGGATGGGGAGGGGGCTCCCCTTTCTAAGTATACTGTGGTCACTAACTGAAACTATCAGGTGTATTCTGCTGTGCTTGTGGAGAGTTATATCATCCCATGCAGAGGGTTCACCACAGAAAGCAGTACAATAGTATGTAGGTCTTCAGAGAATGCTGTGTAAATAATAAATTTATCTTGGCTTATGTGAGAAACTGTGACCACTTGATATACCACAAAAATAATACTTTTCACAGTTAATGTGATTAAGTGTACTATTTTTCATTATTTCAAATATTTGGACTCAATGAATGGCTTGGACATTGAAGCAATGTCCCTGTTCTGGTCATCTCAAAACACCGTGCAATGATCTTTACAGCTCCTGAACAGTGTACTATTGATAATAATTCTTAGAGGGATATAGACAGGACTTGGAACATTTATGTGGATAATGAGAAAATACAGCATTCTCGCAAGCAGGGTTTGTTGGGTTTGGGTTTTTTTAATAGGAAGTCATTCTTTAGGATAGAGATCAACCGCTCATAGATGGGATTAGGAAGACTGCTTTCACAGAGGAAGCGCCTGTCATTGTACTGAACACCTGTTGTTGAGTTTCTTTTATTTTAGCTGAACTTTTTCTGAAATACTACCACTACCGATGGCTAATGGATTAGATTTCTCTCTCATCTGATGATCTATAGCAAATTTCTTTGTTACTTTTCTTTCACGTGTCATTTTCTTCCATTCATTTTCCAAATTAAAAAAAGTGTGATGTTTCTGAAAGAATAGAATTATTTACTGTTTATTTAACAGATACATTAAAGGATTGCAGTTCGCATAGCTAATCTTGTTACTCACCTTTAGTTGCCAGGGAAATCATTTTTAATACAATCAAACATACAGATAAGCAAAAACAACAAGAAAAGTATCAGGTAAATAATTACTTAGAATACAATTTATACTTTTCATTATAAAATCATCAGGAAAATGAAACCAGCTTCAAACTATTGCCATGTAGTAGTTGTTGCAGCATTTAGATCAGAGGATTATGTTTCTGGTTTCCTATGTTTTTTGTCTGTTGGACAAGACACTTGACAAGGCTCTGCTAAAAATACAACTATTTTCAGATTGTTTAATAATATTCTTAGGATTTTGTGATACAGAATTTTGGCTGTCATGTTCATTTCAGGGACTATGCTTTTAGTGTCCAGTACTTACCTAGTTCTTGTTAATAAGTATATCTATTTCTAAAGCACTTCTGAAATTATATTAATAGATGCATTGCTTCACCAGTTACATAACTACTAAAACATAAATAGCTTTTGTTGCAATTTTGATTAGAATTTTGGCTATCAGAATGGGAGATTTAAGTAGCTAATTTCAAAAGTCATGTATGCTCTGAGAGAGTAAGTTCTGGTTTGGTACTGTCTCTACATTGCTTCGATAGACAGATTCGTAACAGCTTGTAATTGCAAAACAGGGAAATGCCATCCTGTGACGTTGCAGCTTCAGAGCATTAATGGAGTCTAGGCTTGGAATTCAGGAGGCTCAAAGCCATATACATTGCCAGAAATATATTTATCTTGAAGTATATTGCCAATTATGATCAAATCAGTCAATCCTTAAAACATACTGCCTTTGCAACCTGAAACAGGTATATTGTCCTTTAGTTATAATGTGAGTTCAGAAACTGAAGACATTTCAATTTCAGAGTATCCTAAGCAGATGTTGGTGTTATACATGTAACTGGCATATGCTGTTATTTTCTGGCTTCTTGTTTGCAGTTTTTAATGATTTTTTTCCTATTTTTCTGTTTTTTTCTACTGCTTCCATATTTTGAAATTGGAGGATGTTTTGAATTAGTTTAACTTTTTTCAGGCAGTGTGGAATGATTGCTTAAACATGTCAGATCTTATCTCTGGTGAGAAAAAAAGTTAACATCATGATTCTTGCAAGTAGTCATCAACATGACTGACGTTGTTTATTGTACTTCTGTTTTTAGAATAATATATAAATGCTCTATGTGTGACACTGTGTTTACTCTACAACCTTTGCTCTATCGCCACTTTGATCAGCACATTGAAAACCAGAAGGTGTCTGTTTTCAAGTGTCCAGACTGTTCTCTTCTATATGCACAGAAACAGCTTATGATGGATCATATCAAGGTGTGTAGGCATCTTCTCTTGTTTCGTTCATAGATACCATTTGTCATGCAATATATGCTGTGAGAAAATATTGTAAAAAGGCACAGAATAACAAGATGACTGCTGAAAGAGAGAGATGTTAATAATTCCAAGAGAGTAATCTGTGAATAATGTTCTGAAATGTTAAAATGTTATATTTCTTATGGTCTTCAGTGTATCTGTGATGTAATCGCTAACTCAGTTTTTCTATATGAATGTTGATTTTGGTATATCTCAGTGCATTGCATTCAGTAACTCATTTTATCAAAATAATAATGAGTACAGTGAATTAAGTTAGTCCAGTCCCAACAAGTATTGAGCTTTATTTACAGTATTCTAAGTATTATTGCAGTTGGTAGGAGCTGAGAATGCTGAGTACATTATAAAAGCAAACCTCTCGTGTTCAGAATTCATTGGTAGGAACCAGTATGTTTCTCGAATAGATGCAGAGGTTATTTGTGTGTGTTTTTACATACAAACATGAACACATGCATGCTTTGAAAAAAATTGAAGTGGGTTTTCTCATAAATACCCTTATAACTGAAGATTTACTGTCATCCTTGCAAATCATGCTTTTAAGAATCAGCAGTCCCCTGGCTATAATTTGTTAGCTGTGTATTTTAAATTCACTGTGTTACCTTGTTTTCTGCATACCAAATCTGTTAACAGTGCTGAATTTCTTATGCCTTATTAAGATGTGGAGCCTGGTAACAGTTGAACTTAACTTACACCATTACAAAGTATTACAGTCCAGAATGGTAGCACTTAATTCAGTGGGTTTCAGTTAGAGTGACGCATAAGACTTAGTCAAATTTGTAAACAGAGTAGTGGAAAAAACAGACACCTTTCTTGTCTGCTAAAACCATAATTTTGCATTTTAGTCTCAACTGTGGCACTTGCAACCTCAGAAATCTCTGAAGTTGTGTTGAAAACAAAATCACAAGTCTTGCAAAACAGTTGGTCTTAAAGTCAATCTTGAACTTGAGGAGGAGACAGGGAAGGGCTGATCCAAGACATTCAGAAA
>JAVJGG010000074.1:83143238-83153251 GCA_035590195.1 Aviceda cuculoides
AAAGGAAGCAGAAAATGTACTGCTGCATGAGAGGACCATTTAAGATATCTGGCATAAATGTAAGACTATTCTTAACAGTAAATATGAACTAGTTCAGAAACAAAGAAAATACTCAGTCCTTGTATTTCTGAATGTCTTGGATCAGCCCTTCCCTGTCTCCTCCTCAAGTTCAAGACTGACTTTAAGACCAACTGTTTTTCAAGACTTGTGATCTTGTTTTCAACACAACTGTTAAATAGAAGAACCTGTTCTACAGATCAGGTTGATATTTGCTGTAGAGCCAGCAGGTAGTCCCAAGAGCCACAGGATTTACAAAAGAACTCAATACTGAAGTATTATACTGGAGTATATACATTTCTATTCTTGTATTCTCAGAATCAAAAATGTATTGCATGTTTTTTTGTTTCTGAGGTTACCTGTAGGAAAAATAATTATGTTTAGGATGGCTAGACATATCATCCAGGAGAGCTATAATAAAGGTCAGTAGATGAGATGATTAGAACACTGTCGTTGTGAAGGACAACTCTTTTAGATGTGAGAGACCTTGATAGTGGATGCTGACTCATTCCTGCTCTGTCCATGTTTTTATATGAAACTCAGACACGCAGCTGAAGCCCAGGTCTTCCTGAACTAGTCACCTTTTTGGAAGGCTCAGGTATCATACCAGCATATGACGCTGGCTGAGATATTGGGGAAGGAGGAAGTGTAAGAGTTCTTCCCTTCCTACTGATTGTTTACTTAAAGTCTAGAAATAAATCAGCGAGGAAGGATCACTGCCAAAGAGCTGCAGGGTGCTTGAGAACAGCTTGTTAGACAACTCCTAGCCATCCCCTGGTCTTGGGGACCCCATCAGCCCTGCGCACCTTTGGTTTAAGGACTGTTAGAAATGTAGCCCTAAGTTAGGGTGCTCATAAGCTTCTGTGGAGTAAGACAGGGCTTAACTCAGCCTCAACATAAAATGTTGATATATCCTAGATGATATAGTTGCCTGATTCCTCCAGAGTTGCCTTTTCTTGTCTGATTTACCAATGTGCCAAGTCAAAATTTGTCAGTAAAAACCTTTCTTTCTTGGAAATCTCTAGTCACGTAGTTTGAAATGAGGATGCTCAACTAATACATTAGGTAAGTAAAGCAAGAAATTAACCTTAACGTAAAGCACTTTTTGAGCCCTTTTTTTCTTCCCTGTTAAACAGCAATTTAAACTTAACCTACAAAGTCTCTCTCTCACTTTTTTTTTTTTTTTTTTTGTGTGTGTGTGTGTGAAAATACCTAGCCACTGAAAAAAACTTCTCTTTAGCAATGGATGGTGTCTGTTAGCATTGTCGGCTAGTTTCTCTTTATGCTAGGCCTTGCCTTTACTTAATCATGTTTCTCTAAGTTAAGAATGTGATCTGATATTAGTATGACAAAGAAGTAAATGAAGACTTTTGGTTTAGAGGGTCTTTGCATTTTGTGAGTACAAGTGTATACATCTATGTTAGTTTTGCACCTTTTTTTTTCTCTTTTATTGTAGTCTATGCATGGAACTTTGAAAAGTGTTGAGGGGCCACCAAACCTGGGGATAAATCTGCCTCTCAGTACTAAACCCACAACTCAGAACTCAGCCAGTCACAACAAAGAGGACACAAAATCTGTCAACGGAACAGAAAAGCTGGAGAAGAAGTCTCCTTCTCCCATAAAGAAAGCAGAGCCTAAAAAAGTTGCTAATCCTGGCTGGACTTGTTGGGAGTGTGATAGGCTGTTCACTCAGAGAGACGTTTACATCTCTCACATGAGGAAAGAACATGGAAAGGTAAATGAATAATATTCAGTTACAAAAAAGTGAATTAAACCTGAAATATGAAGTAATTTTTTTCCAAATTCAGTTGTGGTGTTGCAAATAATTCCTTTACGTTCCATCATTACTATTCTCTGTTCTTATACGTTTCATCAGTCTCTCTTTGGCTGCTTAGTTTTTGTCATTTTCTACATAGTTCTACTGAGAAAATCCACATGCTCTTACTTAATTGTAGGCTTGTTCATCCAGTACCAAAATTTCTTCAAGATGGAAAAAGTGAAGGATGTTCCAGTATTTCGTCCAAGTCATCTAATCTGACACAGGTTCTTATTTCTTCCTTTGTGCCTTCTCAGTTCCCTCTCTTGAAAGTTCATTAACTGTTAGACTCAGGGAATGGAGCCTTGTTTTATTGGTCCAATGAGTGCCAAACAGCATTTCAAGGGTAGACATACTCCAAGGTCAAGCCATTGTTCTAATCTTAAACTCATAGGTTCAGCCAGCAAGTCAGCTGAGTTGAACAAGTTGAATTTTGTATTTAAAGCAGATGGATTTGAGATAGCTTACTTAAAATGGATTGAAAGTGAAATGCTGTATTCTCAAGTCGGCAGAAAGACAGCTTGGTGTCCCTGCTGCATGCGATGGCTTTTCCACTCTAAATTAAATTTAAAATACTGGCAGGTGAGCCATAGTGAAACTGATCCTTGGATAGACCCTTCTTAGCTGCGTTTGAGACAGACTGTAGCAAGCTCCAGCCTGATGCTGACACACAGCAGTCGTGTGCTAGCCAGTCCTGTCCTTCACTGTGTGCTAGTGAAAATGGTCTGATTCTCCCCTCAGCTGGGAAGCAGGGAATTAAACTAATGTACTGTGCTGCACTGCAGAAAAAAGAGCAGAACTGGCAGGGGTAACAGACTTACTTGTCTTAAGTAGAGAAGGATCATCTTGAGTGTGAAAATCTGTAGTTTTCAGGGTGCTAATATGCTATAATAAATGATGGCACATTTCCAGAGGTTTCTGTGTCCCTTCAAATTACAGTGCTTATCTCTAAAGCTCTTGTGCAAACTATTTTATTCTGTTTATAAACATTTTATGGAAAAATGGAAAATGCCAGACTACTGAGTGTCATCTCTAATTTTCTTATGACAACTTCAAGCAAATAGCACCCAAGCTTGACTGACAGGAGATTATTTCCGTGTTTCTCCTTGCCTTCAGTAACTCCCACGCCATTCTTCCAGACTTCTTGCTGTGAAGAGTCCTGTAGCTACATTGCCAGTCCGCCTTGGAACGAAGCACACAAAACCAGAGGATTATGATTCACAGAACTACATTTTCTTTTACCTGGTTCTCCTTTTACAGCTTGAGGGCATGACAAGTAGACAAACAGCTGAGATCACGTGGTCTCCGTTTGATTTCTCCAGTTGCTTTAAAAGGCGTTTTTTGCATTTCTGTCCATTGAAGTCACTGAGGAACTGTTAATTGCTTCAGTTTCAAGGCTAGCAGATATATTCCTGACACTTCTGCTAGCTAGTGTCTATAAAGAAACTGTGTAAAATGTGTTACAGTCCCTGTGGCATGCCTATGCACTAAACACTTGTTCGTGATCCTGTAACACTCATACAATCATAGTTTAATTTTCTGTCAAAATCAGTCTCTTTAGCAGCATGTAAATTGTTGGTCCACTCTGTTTCGCCTGTTTGTCCAAATATTAACTCATCAGTGCTTTTAGCGGCAAGCAGAAATAAGTTAAAGACCAGGTGCATTTTATATTGATGCAATTCTTAAAAACAACACAACCTTCCTATGAAACTGTCACTTCAGAGTGAACTAAAGAATGATATCTAGTCTGATCACATCTGCAGCAAAGTGGCAGAAGGCATGTAAAATAAGGTTAGTAACACATTGATCATGCTTTCTAAATATTAGCTTTAAATACCTATCTTTCTGTCTCTGATGTTTAATAAAAATGTGTAATGTTACCTCAAGAACAGCCCTTATTATGAAATACTAGATAATTGTTGCACTCAAATACTGGCCTAAAGGCCTCTTTCACTGCTTACATTTATGTGCTATTTTTTATCCCTATTCAAGCAGTTCCTTAAATAACACAGGAGGCATATATATGTTAAAATGAATAGAGATACAACTCCATGTCTTTCAGAAATGGATGATAAAGACCAGTTGCTACGTTCCTTCCAGACCTTTTGAAAATTTCAGGAATTGTTAGCTTTCAAAATGACTAGATTCAAAAACTAAACTTCTATGGATACGTTTTATTGTAGAGAGACTAAACATGGGCATAAGATAATGAAGTAAGTGATATGGGTCTAATGGAATTAATTTATAGTCTATTTTTTTTTAAGAATGATAGGTGTGCATTAAATGCTCTGAAATAATCTATGCAGAATGTTTGTTAGAAACTTTAAGCAATTCATGAGCTATTCACAAAGTCCATTGTCATGTAAGGTATTTGAAGATAATCAGTTTCAAACTTCTAATTGCTGCTTTTGCAGGATCAGAGTGAAAGTTTGGAGCTGTAACCCTTCTTAGCTGATCCCAGGCTGGATTTTTCAGAGGTATTAATAGGAGTCATATTGCCATGTATATCCTCTTTGGACAGATTCTTGCGTTTCCAGACCTTATTGGGAAATATCTACACAGGCAGACAGACAGATTCACATTTTCTGTATCCTCTTCCTGAGCTGTGAAGGTGAGCCAGCTGTAGGGTACGAAAATCTGTAGCCACCTTTGTGTGACTCTCTGCCTGATGTTAAAAGTGCTGTTTAAAAAAAAATCAAAACAGTTACTACCCCAGACAAAGGGTGGTTCTAACAAGTCTGTACAACCCCTGGCTTGAAACTGGATCGTGTATGTCTGCAGTCAGCCAGGTAGACATATGCCGCGCTTCCTAGGACTTGTGTGTAAGTGTGTTTCTATGAAAGGACAGATGTTTTCTGAGCAGGAGTTGCTTTACCAATTCCGACTTGCTGTGCATCTAATTGAACATCCTCTTTCTTTCTGTAAAGACAAGATGCTGTACAAGAGGTCCTGCTGCACCTGATTACAGAACTAATTTTTTAGTTCTTTTGGTTTTGGCTTCCATTGCAGAAACTGATGCATCCAAAATCCTATTTGGGTCTCTATCTGGAATCTTACCAACAAATTTAGAACTAGTGTGGTGTCATGGATGATTACCCCAGGCAGTGCCCCTGGTGCTCTGAAAGGGACTGGGTCCCGCTGAGCACAGTCCTGCTGCTTTTCTGACTAAGTGCTTGATGCATCTACACTGTGCAGTGGCCTCAGCAAAGATACATGGGCTGCCTTGGTTGAGCTTTTGTACATGGTTGTACAGCATGGTGCAGGGCTGTTTTGTGATAGAAGTCCTAATGTGACTTCACATTTTATTTTATTTTATAAATTCTTCCCAGAGCATTGCAGTCATAAGCATACTCCAAAACCATACTGCAAAATGTATTTATTAATGTGTTAGCTGTAATGAGTATGCACTGTGTGTACACACTGTCAGGTTTTTACCTTTAACAATTTAAGAGTGAAATACAGTGATTTCCTTTTGTTTTAATTGGCCTTTAAATGTGAAAAGGAAGTCTACGTTGAACAGGACTGTGCCTCTAACAGCATTATGTTGGCTGGCCCCAATAAAATTACCACACCATGTTTGCTAATGGGCTGCTTCACATTTGCATGAACAACCTTTCAGAAGTGCTTTTCTTTCCTTCCCCCACACTCCACGTGATTTTGGTCTTGATAGCAAAAGGTCTCTCCTCTCACTGTAACAGCTCTTACTCCTTTAGCCATTCCAGATATCACTTTTTCCCATGTAGAAACTTTCCACCGATCACTCCAAACTTTGCAGTAAATGATAATTTTCAGTAATGACATCACCTCTACAGATCTCCACTGGCTTGTCTGTAGCTGTTCATGAGCAATGTAGCCATTAGGGGAGAATATGAACATCAACATGAAGTTCAGCACTTAGAGCACAAATATAAGATGGATGTTTTTCAGTTCCTTAAGCATTTCTGTATGACTTGAGCCCATTAGTATTTAGGATTGAGAATTCTTTTTTATTATTATTATTAATTAATATTAGGCACCAGAGAATGACTCATGTCATATTAAAATGTTGATGTGGATTATTGTGCATCTCCATTGTTTAGGAATTTGTGACTTCCTCAGAGGGTAAGAATAAGTGAGCCAAACCCTTTACATTCTTATATGAAGAAAACCTTTGCTATTGAGTGTTTTGGAACATAGGGACAGATCTTGGGTGGATTCTCCAGAATAGTCAAGAAGAGTCCAAGTTCAAGCATTGATCCAAGTGTTTCACCCAGTGGCCTTAGTTGGAATACTAGAATAAAATACGATGATTTTTTTCCAGTTTCCCTATAAATGCAGGAAAGAGAATATTATTGATGCTGTGAAGGAAAACTATGATCAGTGCTAGAGCAGGAAAAAGCAATCCAAAGAACATGATTTTCTTTCTAGATGCTTGGCTGATGGTATGAGAGTGTCTGTTGCTTCACTTTTACCTGACTAGCAGGCATGAGCCCTCCCTCAGACTGGAACACTTGAAATCTGGGTCCATGCAATCCAGATTTCTTTTGGGAGGTTCCAATAAAGTCCATTTCTTTTTCAGACCCAGGACACCTTGATTCTGGCAGGAATTGTTATACTGAATGATAAGCGTGGGATCCTGGCCCTGGCTGGCTTGTTGAAAAGTAAACTGAAATAGTAGTCTGGAAAGGTTTTCAGTTAGATTTGTTTGATCAGTGTTTGGATTTAATTTCCAAGATGTTGTTTTGATTTCCTTGTTACTGCCAGTACAGCAAAAATTACAGATACAAACAATCTAGTAACCAGTGAAAGGAAGCAGGAAATCTGATAGGTAACGTTTCCATTTCCTTACTGCAGCTACTCTAGTTGATAAGTCATGCTGTTCGAACTGAGTTCTAGGGCTGATGGAATTTAAGGGACAGGACTGTGTCATTCATTCTTGGGGCTTGTATAGTCTGCAGTTTTGTAGATGTTATTTCTTCAGATACTAGAGCTCCTGTGGCCATGTTCAGCTAGAATGACATAAATGGAGACCACTCCATCCTTTTCAGTTTCCTTCCTTTTCTTTCTCATTCCTCTTAACAAACTATAATATAAAACCCACAGAATTCTCCAAACAGATGTCCCTCAAGTTGGCATCAGACCATACCTCTTATTTCTTCATGTTTTTTCTGAGCCCTGTTAGTGTGTCAGTGTCTGTGACATTTTGCTTTGGTCCTTATTATGTGCTCTTCACTCCTCCTTGTACGTGACATAAGCTCTCTCAGTCAGCAACTGCAGACGTAGCTTGGTGATGGGAAGGGAAATGTTGCTTTATAGTGAAAGCAAATCTCTTACCATACTGCCTTTGCTGATCCAGAAATAATCCACTGATCTTCCTTGCTTCTTTGGTGGAAGAAATCCACTTCATCCACAGTCTGTGACACCGGTTTACAACTGGTGATAGATGTGTGTGTAACTCATGCTGGCCACACTGCTTTGAAAGAGGTCCAGGTCCTCTGACTTCTGCAGTGTTGCTCTAGGAGTGGTGTGTACTTGAAGATAGTTCCAGACACTGGTAAGTGATGTTTCTTTCCTATTATCAAAAGGTTTGACATATGCACTACTTTTACTGAGCTTTTTTAATTAATGTATTTTTCTTCTTTTTTTAAAGCAAATGAAGAAACATCCATGTCGACAATGTGACAAATCTTTCAGTTCATCCCATAGTTTATGTCGGCATAATCGTATCAAGCACAAAGGCATTAGGAAGGTTTATACATGCTCGTAAGTTCTAGTTTTATTTATTTAGAAACAGAGTATGAGCCAACAAAAAACGTTGTTAACTGAATGTCTTTTCTTGATTGTATAAAAGGCAGTGTCCCATTCATTCAAGTGAACCAGGTATTTAGATACCCTAGTTTGGCCTGTCTATGTATCTGACATGCATAAAACATAGCAGGCTACTGAGAATGCATGTACATAAAGTCTGCTGTCTTTCAGAGGCTTTGGCAAGGAAATCTGAAACTTTGCTGAGCTGAGAGTTTGCATGGCTGGTAGTTCTACAGTGGTGAACTTGGTTTTCAATAGTCTCTCAAATATACAGCCCACTCTTCTCATCTACAAAAAACAGTATTTGTAGTATTTTTCTCACACATAAGACAGTGTGTAATGTCTAAAATCCTTAGTGATGTTTAAGTGGAGAGGTGATACATAATTTAATAGAAAAATCCATGTCAGTCAGATAAGATATATAATACAAACTTTCTGTTGTATCTCTCCATTCATAATTTTGTATGTATTTGCATGCTGTGGGACCAAGTTTGAAGTTCTGAAAAGGAAAGTGAAGGCAGCAGCCATTCTCTGTGGCTGAGTTCTTACCAGTCCCTTCTCTGCCATAGTATGATCTCTGCTTTGTTATGGAAAGGACAAAGCACAGTGGTGTGGAAACTTGAGACTGCTGTGCATAGCATAGCTTTCCGACAAAGTGCTTTATAACCTCCTGTCTCTGCACTGTGGTTGCCTGACACAACCTGCATGAGCTGGCTAGCCTAGACACTATTTCTCTTGGTATATTACAAGTAGCAAGTGTCTGTGTTTTGCATACCCTTTGAGCAGAAAGTTTATTGTGGTTCTCAGTTTTCATTTCAGAATCCCTACAGTACTGGGGTTTTTTCTTTTTTTTTTTTTTTAATAAAGTTAAAAGCAGCAGCATTTAAAAAGTTAAAACCTTAGGAGAGAGACTCAGAAAGAGTAATACAGTTTAACTTCTCCCCTGCAGTTCTTGTTTGGCCATCCCTCCTCCAGACACCTGTACAGTATATTACAACATTGGAGCTCAGGAGAAATACACTACCCAAAAGCACATGAGAGGTGTAGCAGGTTCTGTGGGGGATTGTGAAAGAAAAGTGCTCCTTATTTTGAGGTTGGAAAGGGAGCTGAGAAGGAATTACTAGTTCCAAGGAGATCAGTATTTGGATTTGAATGCAGAATTAAGTGTCATTTGAAGCTAGCATTCATCCTACATGGAAGGTGATTGCTTTCCCTATGAAATTTTAATTAAGGAGAACTTGGGAAAGCGTCTAATAGAATGTACAGTTTGGTGATGTTAGCAGAGATCCAAGAAGGAAACTCAGATGCTCCCAGGTTTTATTCTGACTCACGCTTTGTACCGTTTTGGATACTATCTTCAGAGAACTTCCCATTTGCTCTGAATATAAATTGCTGAAACATTTCTAGTGTTATTTTGTAATTATGCTAATTTTCTTATAATACTTCCCTGTGCAATTGATTGGAAAAACATTGTCGCTATCTTCAGTAGATTGTACTCTAGTCTGGATTTATTTACTAGGCCTATTTATATTCTTCAGTATACTACGACTTTTGTTAAGCATGACATTTGAATCTGCACATGTCTGCTTTGTGTTTATGTAGGCACTGCCCAGATTCAAGACGTACTTTTACCAAGCGGTTGATGTTGGAAAAACATATTCAGTTGATGCATGGCATTAAAGACCCTGATGTGAAAGAAATGACTGAATCAACCAATATGGAAGAAAGGGAGGTAAAAGAAGACACAAAGGTAATCACTTAGAAGATGCATTCAGTCACTGAGAGTGATTTTTTTGTGGGTATACATTCAGGATCTTTAAATAGATGCAGATATTTTGATCCCATAAAAGTCTGATCTTCTGTGCAGTAGAGCTTAAAAAATGTCTCAAAGGTTCCTGCAACAAATTCTGTCATGCTTGAACTAGAACATGTTTTTGGAAAGACTTCTGTTTGGTTTTGTCACTGAATGATGGAGAATATAATTTACCCCTTAGTGGTTTGCTTTAAGAGCACCTTTCAAATTCTTTGCAACCAAGTCCTCTCATAGCTGTAGAAAAGCTACAGCTTATGTAGAAGCAATGTGACCTTCCAAATACCCAGCCTTGAGCTTATCCAATACAAATTTTACAGTGAAACTGTTTTCAATCTGATGATTGAAATACAGCAGGATCTCCTGCTGGATTCAGTGTTGGTGCGGCCTCACCTTGGAGTACTGTGTGCAGTGCTGGGCCCACAATTTTAAAAAGGATGTGAAAGTCCTCGAATGCATCCAGAGGAGGGCAACAAAGCCTGTGGCAAGACTGGAAGGCATGTCCTGTGAGGAGTGGCTGAGCACTCCGGGTTTCTCTAGTTC
>JAVJGG010000074.1:83164100-83175886 GCA_035590195.1 Aviceda cuculoides
ACCGACCACCGGCAGGACCCCGGGCGGGCCGCGGGTCTCCCCGGGCAAGGCACTGCCCGGTGGGGGCTCGGGCGATGCCCTCCTGGGCGCAGAGGCTGCCTGGAGCAGGGTCGCCCCGCGCCACCTCGACGCGGGGGACTGCGCCCTGCCCGTCGGTGCAACCGCCGGGGTGGGCGGCGAGGCCGGGTCCTGGCAGACCGAGGCGTGCGCGGGGGTCCCGTCTCCACTGAAAAGGTCCGGGAGGACGGACGCCAGCCAGGGGCGAGAGCGGAGCTGCACGCTGAAGGACCGCGCTCTCCTCTGCTGCTATGGGGTGTTTTGAAAAGACCTGGGAAAGCACGGCATCGGAAATGACCCAGATTGGCCTGGAAAATCAACTGGGGGCACTATGGTTCTCTTCTCTGACCCCCAGGTTTCTACTTTGAAGGAAAAAATGTATTTGGAGCGGCAATGCGACTATTAGCAAAATAGTCTGAGCATCGTAGCCTTCACAGATCTGTCCCCTAATGTGATTTGGCAGAAGCCTTTATGCAGTTCCTTTATTTTATATTCCCAAATTCTGCTATTTTGTATTCAATGATTCTAATATGATGGTGGGGATATGGATGCACCGCATTTTAAGTATTGCTCTCTCTAAGCCTGTCCACCACTTGGCTAACGTTGCCATAGCTCCGTGTGCCAGATGAATATTGAAGGTCAAGTACAACGATATTTCCTGGTCTAAGTGACTGTCACTTTCTCAGTTAAAATGCAGAGCAGTCCCTGATGAATGCAATCAGGCTGTAATTGGAGGAGCTACTGTTTCAAAATATCACTTGGTCATTACATTTACATACTGTTGCTGTTAGCAAAATGAGCAGAGCCCTTTCTATGCAGAGAAATGTCTCTTCATCAAGCAGCACCAGCATTGCTCCGGATAGTTTACCTCACCGAGATGTTTCCCACACATCATGTGCTCCACTCATGTAACGTCAAGCTCTTTCCAAATGCTCATAAAAGTCAAGGCATAAGCATCAAATAGCAGAATCTACGGCCAGAGGCCAAATTCATCTCCATTGAACCCAGTGACCAGGGCCAGATTGTCTTGTACGGTGCAATGATTGAGGCCTTCAAGTGCCATCACATATATAATTTCTTTTTTGTTTTCCTAGGCACTGTTACAGCCTCAGTTCTTCAGTGCAGGTTAAGCAAATAGCAAATAGTTAACAAATAACATTATCAGCCAGCTCAGCTGCTGCTGCAACACTGCTGATCGTCCCAGGTAATACAGTTACAGAAGAAAGAAGAGATCATGGAAAAGTCACAAATAGTTCAAGACACTGAGGTGAAAAGAAATTAAGAGCTGCAGATAAACTTTGGGGGGGGAAAAAATCAGAACTGTGTAGGAATTAAAATGCATTGGGAAGGCACAGAAGCAACAGCTGTGGCTCAGTCATACCTCAATCTGGAAGCAGACAGAGGTTTTTAAGGTCTTCCTGCTCTCCCTCATCATCTTCATCCCTGCCTTTCTGTGTTCACCTCACCTGAGTGAAGGCTGAGGGAGCTGGCTTTATGAGAGGTCCCAGACCCTTCCAGCAGCAGTTTCACTTAGGCCAGGACAGTTTTAAAAGACGTTAGATTCAACTGTGCTAAAAGTGAACCGACCACAGGCCAAGAAGGCAGTAGCAGAGCTCTTGATTTAACCATAGGTCAAGTCTGTTTCCCTGCATCCGTACAGTTACCCCTGGGATCTGGGGCAGATGACAGCAAACATCTCGCAGCAGACACGCACCACAGCCCTGTTACAAAGAAGACATCAGGACACCAGTGCCCGCTTGCATGGCCGAAGCACCCAAGAAGCATTAACCTTTATTAGTAGTGCTTACTACAAACCCCCAAAACAGTTTCTTTTCCTGCTTCACAGGAAATTTGTCAGGTATTAATATCAGTACTGTGATTAATAAAAAAGTCATAATCTGAGCCTGCGCTCGAATAACTGACTGGCGTTTCATTCAGCGTTCGCTCCGCCGAGTCCGACGCAGTGGCAGGCACCCTCTGGAGCTCCATCTGCGTGAGCGCTTTGGGCAGATGTGGTCAGGTCTCTCCACGAGCCGCAGCCCCCGGACGGGGCAGAGGCGTCTCCAGGCCGGCTGGCGGCACGGGCAGAGCTCGGCATTGCCCTCCCGGCTGAGCTGCAGGGCGGGGGAGCTACCACGGGAAAGGTGGGAGCTGAGGAGGCACCGAGGAGAGCACTGGCACACCAGTTGCCGCTGCTGGATGATGGGGGGCACAGAGTACTGCTGAAAACTGCTACGGACCCCGAAATACCTGCCCTCGCCCCCACCCCTACTGCTGCCCGGCAGCAGCCTGTGGGCACCAGGAGGCAAAGCAGAGGCAAGGCTGGTGGCAGGAGCATTTGGGTCGCACCCTTGGCAGTCGCCGCCCTTGGCCCTGACGAAGCCAATGCTGACGGGAGGACATCGACCACTTGCAGGGCAAGAGGAAGCAGCGAAGGGGTCTAAGCCCCAAGCGCTGGCAGCACCGGAGCCCCAGGGATAACGCCAAGCCAGTGGCAGGAAGAGAAGAGGCCGGAGGCGGCAGCGGTGCCTTCCGATCAGCTCCTGCGGGGTGTCGTGGCTGTCCTGAACGTACCCCAGGTGCTGTCCAGGTAGCTTATGGAGGAGGAGATGGGTCGTTCCCCGCTTACGAAGGAGAGCAGATCCACAGAAAGATGACAAATCGTGGACCTGAAAGATACCATGAGGCGACTTTAGGAAGAGCTGTGTCAGATCTTTCCAACAGTCTGGTTTTGCTGTGATCGCAAGCCCATCAGCCACGGCACAGAAGCACTGTATCACACAGAAAAAGCAAGCAGAGCAGAGCACAAGACAATCAGCACGCAGCCTCCCGTAACTCACCTTCCACCCCAAAGAGAACCGCATTAGCGCAACACGGGAGCCCTGGAGCTGATGGAAGACCCACTCTTGACTCGGCATCAGGCCCCCTGTAAATACCACGATTTCACCGAGAGGTGACAGCACCGTGGAGCTGGACATCTGGCAGTCACAGCTCGGGTACTGCGCCATGCCTGCTGGAAGTCTCCGTCTCGCCACCAACCCCTGGAGTATGAGGCTGGGTACGTGGGGCCGCGTGGGGCCACGTGCTGCGGGGGACGGCCGAAGGGACAGCCGGGTTTTGCAGAAGCGTTCTGCAGGAAGCCTGCCAGTGCAGACAGCGGTGGTGCTGCTGGGGCATCGCTTCGTGCCGTCTCTTGACATCAGGCAGCCCTGAGATTCTGATTATGCCCAGGACACTGTGTCTGTGGGCTGATACAAGGCATGCCAAGGGGAGAGACCAAAGTCAGAGACAATTAAGCCTGTTGCTAGAGCCGAGACCCTTTGGGAAAGAGGCTGGGTGAAACCTTTCTGAGGCTGGTGAGCTTTGTGGACACTCCCCACTCGCGAAGAATGCAGAGGGCATTTCGGAGTCAAGCTAAGCTGGTTTTATGCAAAAGCTTTAGCAGTTTTCACAGGAAAACAAGACAAAAAATCCCGTAAGCCATCTCAGTGTTCTCCCCTCCCCCAGCAAAAAGCAAAACCTAACACATTACACACATTTTTAGTTCACCAAAAGATTGTTCTTGAATAAGGATTAAATACTTCCTTTTTTAAAACCTTTTTACATTCCCTTCATTTATTCTTGGGCAGTTTTAAAAATCAAAAATTTTTTTGCACTTGGAAAAGCCTAAACATTTTTTCAAGTTGTTTTTGCATTTTTTTCTATTCCTTGGGGGAAGGGGAAGGAAAAGAGAACATTATTTGCTAAATTCAATTCAATGTTCAGATAGTTTGATCCCTCCCTCTCTTTACCCTTTTCCCCCAGAAAAAGAAATTATTTTCACAAATAAAATATTCCCTGAAACAAAACTACTCAGCTGTAATCAAATTAGCTATCCAGATATTGGGTTGCAGAGCAGACTAAAAATGTTGACTCATACATGTAGAAATACAACCATGCAAAGTGACATTCTGGTTGAAAACTGTGCCTACGAATAGATCCTTGCCAGCTACCAAGACAGATAATAAGATTCATGAGAGAAGTTACACAAGACAAAAGCCATGCATGCATGCTCTAAAGCAGCGGTCTCCAAAGTGGGGCGTGTGCACCCACTGGGGTGCGGGTAGAAAATATTTTTTGTACCATTAAAAAATGAAATGAAATGAAATGAAATGAAATTTTTAAAAAATAATGTTTATTTCACCTATATCTCATCCTTTTTTGGGTGTATGTTTTATAATGTGCATAACATTAGTACAGTAGTACATTTATGTAATTTATAAATAAATATAGAGGTACTGGTGGTGCATGATCAAAACAATTTTACTGATAGGGGTGTGTGATCAGAAATGTTTGGAGACCACTGCTCTAAAGAAACATCTGTCTCCTGGCACGACAGCATGAGACAAAAAACCTCTTACTGTGGACAATGGCAAGCCTGTTTTTGCAGAAAATACTTCTAGGTTAGGGGCTGCTGGCAGTGATGCAGTGGGGGCACCGGGAACCCTTTCTGTCAGCAGCCCCAGAAGCCCCGGCAAGGCAGGAGCCGTGCTGAGGCAAAACCATCGCAGCTCCAGGACGAGCGCCAGCCCCCCCTTGGGAATTGCCCCCGGAAGACATTAGGCATTTGCACTGCTCTGGACATATTCCGGGTAAGGAAAGGGCGCTTTTGAGAAGAGAGAGCCCTTCCTCAGCTGCAGAGAGAGCAGACGTCGGCAGCCCCTTCCTCAGCCCCTCTCCAGGGGAAGGTGCCGTCTGCCATAGCCTGCTCCAAAGGGGAGAGGAGTTCTCAAAGGCTAATTACAAAGGAATCCTTACTGAGATGTTTGAAATTAATAAACTCTTGCTGTCCAGCTAACACTCACCCTTAAAGCAAAGAAAGGAATTGTATTGAGATAAAGGGCAGATAAATTTGAATGCAATACAAAACCAAAATAAGGCACAATGGCAAAATAAGAATGCCCCTTGGAGGCATACACTGAAAACAATAGATAAATCAGAGCCTTCACAAAGCCCCAGGGAAATGCCTGTACATAGATTTCTGAGTGACTGAAAAAAAAGGCCTCTAAGAGTGAGACTTAAGCCAGAAAGGCCCAAGAATAACCCCAGACGTGAAGGCCCACATTTCCACAGTGACAGGTCATTCCGAGAGTCTTGCCTGTTGGGTGCCCAGTTTTAAGGAACCTGAATGGGATTGCAAAAGCAAAGCATGCAGTATTGTCCGAGGCTACTTGGTGTGTGGTCTAACAGAAGCAGCCGAAATTACTTCAGAAATCACTTCTAAGAGCAAAGGTGTGCACCTGGGGTCATATTCCATTGTACTGATCTTCACACACAAAAAAAGCAACCCTTCAGCATATGAGTGGATATTGTACATGTGAAAATGAACGAGACTGAAGATAATGAAGCCACATGTAAACCACACAACAAGGAGGAGAGAGGTACCGAAGGCTCCCTGCCAGCAGCCGCAGGAGAGCTGTTAGCATTCCTGTCTTTGTCAGGAACAAGGTTTCATGCAGAAGGAGGCAATGGAGTCAGGGTTACGTTCCCACCAACCTGGCTATCCCAGCCCACACTCTCAGCTCAGCTCTGTGGCTTAGAGAGTGGTATAATATTCACAGACTGATTTTTTCTGAGAAACTGAAGAAAAGTAGACACTGGGTCTAGTGTGGAGTCCCCTGCAGCTTTGCTAAAGTGTGTAATGTTGGGTGAAAATGTGGAGTAACAGGATCTGAAGACAAGACACCTCATCCTGCATAGTTCCTCTGGCCTCAAATTAGAGGTCACGGGAGGAAGTATTAGGACCATGATCCTGCTTATGGACATGGTACAAGAAAATCAAACTGAGGCTGGCCAAGAAGGTGAAGAACAGTATTGCCTACTGTGTGCACATGGGCCAGTGTTGCTTCCAAAGCAATGGGTTCAAAGGAGGAGTGTTTAGTGAATACCCACGTTGCCTGTTGACATTCATACTTCGGTCCTTTTCCTCCGAAATATATCCCTTCTCTGACACATCTTTTCCCTTTCAATGCCACTCCTTGGCAGATACAGCAGAAGCTTCTTTCAGAGCAAAGGAGGCTGCTTTCCACTCACTTGCACTCCGATGCAACTACCCATATGGGCAGCTTAGTGCTCCAAGTATTAGAAGAATCCAGAAGGGAGTGTGGTATTGGTGCAAGTGGCATCCTGTTGCTTTTGGACATCGCTGTGTGCATTACTGGCTGCTCTAACAGCCTGTTGAGCAACAGGAACAGGAAGCAGATAATGTTCCAACTGTATTTTGGAAAAAAGAGTGATCACTGGAGAAGTCAGTTACTGCATTTCTTCTGTGCTTTACTGTGAGTGGCTGCAAATGGACTTCTGTGGCTTTCCCTATTAACCTACAATTTTCAGCTCAGGTACAAGGTGCTAGTTATTTGCCCATGACCAATCTCTTTGAAAAAAAAAGCTGTAATTCAAATATTATACATACAGGTAGCACTAACGCCTGGGTGTTTGCAAAGGTCTGGCAAATCACCCAGAATGTCAAGAGCTACATTCTTCTGGGTACTAAAAAATTAGCATAATTTTCTAGCTGCAGAGCTCCAGAAGATCTACTGTACAAATATTGAAGTCAAACATCCAGACTATAGGAAGATTTCAAAATACATGTAACCTTTAATAATCTAAATCATCCAGATGGCAAAATAACAAAGCCTCCAACAGAAGTGTGGGTGATTCCTAGCATCTGTGGAAAAGGAAGAAAAGCATGCTCCTAATATGTTTCCCTTGACTCACCATGAACAATGGGTGAATAAAAGTGTTTTCTGAGCTTTGGCACTCTAATCAATAGCAAATTGACAGGCGAAGATACTGGCAAAGATACTACGGTCTCAGAATTGTGTGGGCTTGTGCCTTGGACAAAAGAACGTAGCATCTCTGTCAGCAAAATACTAAGCAGCTTCGATCCTACCAGGTCTCAAACCAAAATTGTCTTCTTGCTTTTCTAAATTCTCCATACACTAGTTCTATGTACAAAATCTGTACTTGTTACAAAATTAGATTTTATCATCTAACTTCCACTTTTAATTCTATCCATCAGGAATGACTGCAACGAACTGTTCTAACACTGCCCAGCCTTTGTCATTTACTTTCTCTCAGATACTGCCATTTCCCTGCTAAATGGCTTGTACATCAACTCCAGAATTAATGTATTCCTACTTCACAACAGGCAAGAATAATTTTCTGCCTGTTTTGTGAATTAAAGCACTACCTACAAATAATACTCAGAGATCATTCTCCTATCACAGCCACTTGCCATCATTCTATGGGTTGCAGCATTGCAGCTCTAGTCTAGGATGCAAATTCATCCATTTATTTTCAGACATTAATTTTGTAACTTCCTAACTACAGCGAGACCGTACACAGCTATGTTTGCAGGAAGATGTAGAAGGACAATAGCATCCTAAGTCTTCCTGTCTCCTTTGCATCAATAAAATCCTGCAACAGCTTCAAAAATGTTGTGATTTATTCTGGGTTGCAGCAGCCACAAGAGAGCACAGCAAGGCATCAGCTAGCCCAAAGGCTTATCAGCCACACCTTCTTGTACGTGCCCAGTCCATTTTTTTGTACTGTATTAGCAATATTTGAGGATGGCAGAGCGTGTTTGCAGTTGGAGAGCTAGGTCACAATCGTGCATCATAATACTGCACTGTCCAGTTGTTGACCCAGGGAAAACAGTCTGAAACGTTTTATTGGAGGAGATACTGTTAACCAACCCGAACTACTTTGAACATCACAACCAGTATAAAATAACCTTGCAAACAAGGTTATAAACTTGCTTAGAAGAACTGGATAACAGAAAACTGTCAAATATTTACCATTAAATGTAAACATATAATTAAATGCAAAGTAAGGTTTAAATCTAGTCTACTTTAGTAGGAATTTGGGTGTGGTACACAGTACTTTGGAACAAAAGCTGGTTTGTTGTGGTTTTTTTTTTTTATTCAGGCAAATATGATATTCTGCATTAATATAATGAATGATTTTAATAGCTAAAGTGAAACGTACATCTATAACCGCAAGAAATAACATAAAGGCTTCATTCCAATGGCAAGTAAATTTAACAAAGATTTAATTGTCAGGTTGTTTACAATTCCCTATGAGTTACCAGTCTAAACTCAGCTCTGCTACCCTAGTGTAAATTAGTGGTATATCCAATGAGGTCTTAGATTTACTCCAGGTACAATTATTTCTGGTGTAAATGAGAATTTGGCCTTTTTTTGCTTGAGTGGCAGAATTTTCTGGGAGAGAAATGTTATTAGACAATGGGTAGCTTATGCGTTACATATTTTAATCAGTAGTTTTGTGATCATCATTTCCCAGTTGTATAAATATCAGACATGTGGGAAATGCATTTATGGGAGCAGTCAGCCATTAAAAAGTGGGATTTAGCTAGCACTGAAAAGGTTTAAAGGCTCATAAATAGGTGTGGGTTCTAAATCATCATCACAGTACACATCTAACAACAATATAGAAGCAATTGACAGTTTATTCATCATGGACTCATGTAAAACAGAAAAACGTGTGAGAGACTGAGTTCTTTTAAGAGAATCAGCAATTAGCTAGTCTTAGAGAAGCAAATGAAAAATCAGACTTGAATGACTACCCTCTTAAAATAACAACTCTCACATTTGTGTCATGGGCAGAAGGTAACCAACAGGTATTTGGACTTTTCCTAAAGTTTACTGAGCTATTACCTTTATCGTTCATCTTCTCTGTCCTGTATGAACATCTCTGTAAACTCTGCAAAAAAGACTCAATACATCATAGAAGATGCATGAAAAACAACAGGCAGCTCCAGATTTTAGGGATAACAGTCACCCACAAGAGACTGTGATTTGTTAGTCTCTGTTATATTGATTTTGATGCCTTGAACAAAAGCAGGAAAAGGAAAATTTTACTGTATCACTGTACTAACAAACTTTTGCTTGCTTGAAAACTTCATAATTTTGGTATGTACTAATTAGATAAGAAAACCTTGAGCTTTGTCAATGGTATGTGTCGGAGGCGCCAACGGACAGGAAGCCTCAGGCCTGATGTGTGTCAACAGACAAGAAGCCTTGGGCCTTGGTGATAAGCTTTGAGTTCTGCTGAGTTTTTGTAATTAAAAATTGCCAAGGCCAGTTAACTAGGAGAAAGAGATGACCCACACTGCGTGTGACCGAAGGGTGGACACTGTGTAAATGGTAATATGAATGTGTATGACTGGAATAATACAAATTTTGCTTGCTGTAGGTAACAGTGTGCACGATAGGTAGAGTGATCCCCCGTGCATCCAGCGCTGCAATAAAGAATGCCTGCTTTCCAAAACTCCAAAATCGAGAGTTTCTTTGACTGGCTTTTTCAGTAACAATTCTACTTTCTGAATAATTTTGTCCCAATCACCACTTTTAATCTTTATTTTGTCATTTAAAAAAACCAAACTGGCAAGCAGATTTGTACATAAAGGAGAAAACCTTCATTTAAAAAAAAAAATCTGCTTAAGTAGTATGGTATGAAAACTTACTCCATGGGAATTGCAGAAAACCTTTTGCTGGGCAAGAATTTATCAAACCTATCAGTAGGCAGATCCCACTCTTTAAAGAATAGATACCTTTGTTCCACACCTTTTTAATTAAAATCTTAATTACACAAAGAAAATTCAGAAATCTTCTAGCCACCTTTGAGTTCGCTCTTGTGTATTCTCCTTCTCCATGTCTGTCTTAGTAATTACTTCTGAATACTACATCTGCTCAAAGAGGGATAATGACAAATTGCATCACATATTTTGTTGTGGCTCCAGGGATGTGTCTCAGCCATGTTCTGTGGTAATGCTGGAGTTCCCAGTTTTAAAGGACAGCTGTGTGACTCTGGCTGAGCAGAGAAGGCAGCCAGATGTAATGCTGTCGACAGAACCATCAAAACCAGTGTGCTTTGGCTGCAGCATACTGCCAAAGCTTGGACGGACAAAGGTCATCTGGGTCTTTTGACATACGAGTGCAGGGTGCAGCTGCTATGATGCACTCTTTCCAGCACTGCTGCTGAGGGTTCCGAGCAAGACGGTTGTCCCCATGACCCACAAGCAGGGCCTTGTCCTGGCAGGTTTTCAGTATCTCCAAGGTTAACTTCACAAACCCTCTGAGCAACCTCTTCCAGTGGTTGACCACCCTCACAATAAAAAAGGTTTTTCTTATAAGTGGAATTTCCTGTGTTTCAGTTTGTGCCCACTGCCTCCCATCCTACCACTGCATACCAGCAAGAAGAGTCTGGCTCTTTGTTTACTCCGTCCCATCTGGTATTTATATACATTGGTAAGATCCTGCTGGAGCCTTCTCTTCTCGAGGGTGAACAACCTCAGCTCTCTCAGCCTCTCCTCATACATCAGAATTCCTCACACAGCTGTTAATGCGCACCTTAGGGGTATGGTTAACACAGAAAATCAACTTCAATATGACTCTTTCTCTTTTGAGTATTTAAAGGATATCAGAGAAAGCTAATCTGAAATAATGTAAACCTGGAGGAACTCCTGTGTAGTAAGTAAAGGAATACTAGTGTCACTGAAAGAATAATCAGGTGAGAAGATGAAGGATCTTACCAAGATAACGCCTAGCTAGTGTCCTTGGGGCTTTCATTCTGGTGTCCATTTGCCATTTCTGCCCATTCATGACACCATTACACGTTCCTCTGTGATCTAATGGCAGCTCTGCCACTGTTAGTCATCCTTTTCCAACTGTTTGCTAACAGAAAGTCTTGAGCAACTTCTGGAAAATTGTGGAAATACCTTTCCAACGCTCCTTCAGATGAACAATTTGCTTCCATTTATCTTAGTAGCATTTCCCTGTGTCCTTTGTTCTCCCATTGCATTCCCAGTCTTCAGGAGAAGCTTGCTCTTGAATGTAGTGAAAACCTCACTTAGTTTAGTTTATTTAATTCCCAAGAACTCAATAAGCTCTATTCGGCTGGTTGGTGCTTCAGACTTACGCAATCACTCAAATGCAATACTGGAAAAGACTTCCAGAGATCATCTGGTCAGTCCTTCTGCAAGGAAAGTTAACTTCCAACAGATGTTAGTCTGTTGGTGGCAATGAACTGAATTTGGGAGAAAATGCAGCTCAAAAATACTCCCCTCTTCACAATCCCCATCTTTTTTAACTGGAAGTATTTTTACAGGTATTAGTTGAAAATCCAGTTCACCGCATAGTCATACAGTTTTAAGAGCGCAGTCACAGCAGTGCTACAGGGACAAGTGGCCTAACAACAGTCAGAACTCCTCCAGCCGGCATTCCCGCTGGAATGCCCACAGAATCACCCCCAAGCCAAATCCAGCTCCCTCACCACTTTCTGTGAGGTCACATTTTTTACAAACATCAGCTCCTGCCTGACGAAGGACACAGGGAAGACTGCAGCTGCTAGCTGCCTGTGTGAACTCGCCCCGTCCTCCCCCGGGGGGGCTGAGCCGCTGCTACCCGCTCTCTGCCCGCCTCAAACCCACCCCCGCCGCTAGCCAGGCCTGCGGACAGGGCCCGGCTGCGGCCGCCGCGCACCAGCGCCGCTTCTACTAGGACTTTGTTATTTTCCCTCTTCGGGGCCTGCGTAGGGGCCCCCGAACAAAGGCGGAGGTCAGCCTTAGCCGCTGAACTCAGCCCACCGCCATCCCGCCCACAGCCCGGGACGCGGGACGCGGACCCACGCACCCACGGACCCACGCACCCACGGCCGCCGCCCTCCTC
>JAVJGG010000074.1:83176422-83195129 GCA_035590195.1 Aviceda cuculoides
AAACCGCCGCGGCGTTTCCGATCCCGGTTCCCTGCCCGGGCGCGGCGGGCGGGCTACAAATTGGCCGGTGATCCCGGCGCGCCCCCGCCCCCCTCCCGCCCCCGGGCGCTGCCGGGGAGCGCCGGGGCCGTTACCTGGGTGCTCCCCGGCGCCGGGGCCCGCGGGGTCGGTGAGGATACTGGGGTCACTCTGCGACCTGCCTCGGGGGAGAAAGCAGCCGGTCCCTTCTTCCGACGCAGCCATGAGGTGGAGGGCGGGAAGCTCAGAGGCGGGGGTAGGAGGAGGCGCTCATGGAGCCGGAGGCGGCCGGGGGACAATGGGGATGGGGGTGCGGCGGCGGCGGCGGGGCGTCAGCCGGGCAAGACCAGCCGCGGCAGCATCTTCCCCGGCGCCGTGGGCAGGCTGCGGCGGGGCGCGCCGCCGGCGCGCGCGCCATTGCCGCCAATGCGCTCGCCGCGCTGGCGGGGCGGGGGGTTGTCGCAGAGAAACCGTGTTTTGACGTTCCTGTCAGTAACCAGCTTCGTTCTGGAGGTGCAGCCTGTGGAAGCAAATGGGTGGGTTTAAGCTCTTGTCGTTCAAAACAGGGGTCTTTATTTTGTCGTTACTATGCGATTATGCACGTGGCTGCTTGGAAGGGAGAGTGTAAGGCTGGTGACGAACCTTCCGATTTCCCAGCTGTGAAAGTTCCTTGGTTTGTTTTTTTTTTTTGTTAGTAACTGTCAATCACTTAGAAAACAACTTGGAAGCAGTTTTTGAAATTTGACCAATGCCAAGTTAAGTGGGTTGTACACCTGAAAATCCCAGCATATGTGTTTTCAAACTAGAATGATGGTCTGGGAATTTCTGGTTCCATGTCTTATGTCAGTGAGCCACTTGATAAATGGAGATGGGCAGGGTCCTTTTCCACCAGAGTATCTTTGTATGCTGCCAAGAAAAAAAAAAGTAGCGTGAAGAAAGTGTATCTGCTGCTGTAATGGCTGGCAAAGCAGTAGAATTGGGGGGCAGAAAGTTAGTCAAATCAATAAAAGGTTTTCCACATAAGTAATTTCTGAATGACAATAGCAATAAATGATCTTTTTGCCATCTCTCTTCTACTCCCACAGCTCCTCTTTTTAAACAAAAATAACTGTTCGAAGCATAAAGTCTGCTATTACTGATCTTACAGTATTTCTTACGTGTGTTTTGAACACTATGAGCTCAGGTGGGAGTCATGTGATCAAAATAGATTTGATCATTTGCCATATAGTTTCCGATATTTTAAAGTCTTTGCTAGTGAGTTCACTAGCTCTAGCACTAAGAAATGGGAGTATTGCACAGGCGTAATGAGCCAAGAATTGAGGCACACAATGGTTTAAAACTTCATGCTGCACTATGGTTGGATTGCCTGTACGGCAATCTGTTCCATGAGGCTTCTGCTGGAATATGATTTTAGCATAAAAGCCCACACGCCTGGATTGTGATTCAGTGGTGCATATGGGTTGAAATTCTATGTTGTGCTTCGAAATACAACACAGCAACTTCTAAAAACAATTTTCTTGTTTCATATAGCTGTATTACCAAGTCTTAAATTTTGCTATGATAGTGTCTTCTGCCCTTATGATATGGAAAGGGCTGATCGTCATTACTGGAAGTGAAAGTCCTATTGTTGTGGTGCTCAGGTAAGTCAATGTAAAGGCTTTTTTGTTAAAGTTCAAATATTGTTTTGTGCTTTGTCTCCTTCCCTTCCCCCTGGGATAGATTTGGAGTTTGAAATCTCACCTAGTTAAAGAAGTACTCAAACACTTATTTTCTTCTAATTCTGTTTTTGGACGCTTAGCAAAGGCTGCTTGCGTAATTGCAGTCTAGTTTTCACTGAAGTTTGTAGAAGCAGTAGATATATGAAACCTTTGAAAATCCAGGTTTGTTCACTTAATTGATAGATTAACTACTCAAGATTACTTACGTATGTATATATTTCTACCTAAGGATAGTAATCCCTGCATAGGTGTTAGGATTCCAAAAAATAATTCTGCTTGAATAGAAATACATGTAATCCTATGAAGCTTCTGTTGTCTCCTGAAGAAAGTAAGTAAATGTGTTGCACTTCCTGAAGCCATTGAACACTTTTTCTGGTCTATTTGTTAATTTCTTTTCTTTTTTTTTTTTTTTTTTTACCATATGTATATTCATTTTTAAATTGTATTACAGTAAAACTTCTTTTATGAGTAGATGACACTCATGTTGCTTCTCTCTCAGTGGTGTCTTACTTCTGGTGTATAAGGAGCCAGTCCTGCAGGCCCCCGAGTGCTGATCAAATACATGAAGTTAAACACAGGTTCATGGAAGATTCAGCCTTGCAGGAATTCAGTGTGTGTCAGCAAGGAATGTATGCAGAAAATAACAGTATTTTAATGGGAATTGTCTGTTCATGTTACTAGTTATGGGATCTGGAATCCTACCTTAAAGGCTGTTACCAAATGTTACTGTGGCTGGCTTTGAAAAAGGGCATGGATTTTCTGATTGTTAATAGTAATTGCTGATGTAAACATAACTCTTGCTCATGTTAATTAAACTCTTTCTATGTAGAGAAGTACTTCCTGTTGTACTGGGAAACATTTTTTGGCTTTTCACTAATGGATTGGTTTTCTTAACCGGAAAGGCTCATTTTGTTCCTTCAGCATAGCTCCAATACTGTTACTTTTCTATACAGCTTCTTTCCTTCTTTCACTGAGGTAGTAAAGAAGTCTTCTATAGGCTTGGTCAGCTTGGGACTTACTGAGGTTTGGGTTGTGTTAACCGTCTGTGTAGTGTTACTGAATGGGTGAAGCTACAGATCTCAGTTAAAATTGTGAGTTTATCTATAAGAATTAAATGTTCTTTGTTTTTATAGTTCTTCTTTCATTTACCATAATGCTAATAAACTCTTTCTTTCTTTTTGTTTGTAGTGGCAGCATGGAACCAGCTTTTCACAGGGGAGACCTGTTGTTCTTAACAAATTTCCACGATGACCCAATCAGAGCTGGTGAAATAGTTGTTTTTAAAGTTGAAGGCAGAGACATTCCAATAGTTCACAGAGTAATCAAAATACATGAAAAGTAATGCAACTTGGCATTTTCCTTGTTTCTAAATATAGTTTCCTTCACCGTGACTTTTCAATTACATTTTAATTTGGTAGTATTTTATGAAAAAGGCAAGTCAGGATATGCTGTAAGATAAAACTCATCTCTAGGATGTGATCCTCTTGTGTCCCCAATTCTGTGGCACACTTCTTGAGACCCCAACTCCTGTCCCTCAGTGAAGTTGCTCAGGTTCAAAGTAGGTAAACCAGTGCCAAAGAGGAGTCCAGTGACACAGCTGTACATGTTATTTTTGCCAGCAGTAGCAATATATATGGGAGCAGAGTCCACTTCTTTACTGACTGTTGTAGAATTGGGATTTTGGTTATGAGAAATAGCTCCTCCTAAAACCAAATCTCTGAAAGAAGGTGAAGATTCAGAATCAGAACTATAGATGAAGTCTGACAAGTATGTGATCTTTGCTAACTGAAGTTTTCCAGAAAAGAGATTTGACTCAGAATGAAAGAAGAGATTTTTATTCTTTTTGTGTCTATTAGTCACAATGCCAACAACAATTCATGCTGAAAAGCGACAGGTAGATTACTTGTTTTTACCTTTATTGCATATGCCTGGTATGATAAACAGTTCCGTCTCAAACAAAAGAGAGGCAATTCTGTTTCTAATTCTGCACAGCGAAAAGCTAACCTGGAGGTGGCAAACATTGACATATTTGCTCCTCAGGAAGTCCTGGCCATGAACTGACAGTGTTTATCTTTTGAGTAATATCTGTTCTTCAATGCTTTTTTGAAACAAATATGTATATCCAAGAATTACCTCTTTTTTTTTTTTAATACCTAATTTGTCTTCATAAAAACTCCTTGTTTCTTGATATCGTTACTTGCAATTAGCAGCTTCTTGAGCAAAATAATTTTGAAGACTGTAAACTTAATAACTTGATTTAAATGGGAGTGTTGAACCGAAGTCTTGCATGCGTCACCTGCACATATGCCTAATGCTTGAAAGGGAGCGAAATAGGGCAGGTTTTCTAACAGCAGTGGTTAAATTATATCATGTTCAAAATGTAGTGTAAGATACTTTGTTCATCTGAAACAGTAGGGAAAGGTGGTGATTTGGGCGTGTTCAGGGTTTTAAACCTCTATTCCTAGAAAAAGGACTGAAGCGCCTCAATGGCTGGGAGAGGTCAGGACGTCAGCTCTGGCTCTGAGGGAGCAGACTGGCTCTCCGAGCCCGTCAGGCATTCGTTCATCTCTCGGGGGAAAGAGTGACACTGACCGAAGCATTTCTATCGCTTGGATTTCTCCATATAGTCCCCTAAAAACCCCACATAATGTTTTGTCCGTATGACGTTATTTAAAGACTGGTTACATGTATTTTTTTGCCACATATTGAACATAAGTGAGGTTTTGCTTGGAACTCCCTATACTGTTGTAACAATTAATGAGTGACCTAAAACTGTATTGCAGTGTTAGTGACAAAATACTGAATTTGATGCAGATCTGCAGCCACTTTAGAGGGTCTTCAATATTTACTTCCATCAAAAGAAAGACAAAGCTTTATTTTGACATAAATATGATTATTAAGACTTAAACAAGCATATAGAACATAGAAAAAAATTGCCTAAAGCATTGTATTATTATACCCCTTTCTTTCCTAAGCGAAGATTTTTAGGATCTACCTCATCTGAAATATGTGATTTAAACTCAGTTAAATTCATTCTCTAATGTGTGATGACTTCACAGGATCTTACTCCCCAATTTGTGAAAAAAAGAAGACAAAACCTCTTAGTGGAGTACTATTGAGTATTTCAGAGCTAAATTTCTGCTCTGTTGAAAATACAGAGGGTTGTTTGGTTTGTTGTTTTTTTTTTTTTTTTCCCCCAGATAGGCACATACTGATTTTGTTGAGGAAGTTTAGTGCCTGCTCTGGATGGACAATATCCCTTTCATGTCCCTTGTGTAATTGCTTACATCAAATGACAATACGAGTGTTATAAAAAACATTTCTTGTTAAAATCTATTGACTCTGTCAGTAAAGTCTGCAATGTTAATGATTTAATGGTGTTTGTTAAATAAGCAGGACAAGCAGGACTGGAAGTAAACATTGTTATCTAATCTTGTAGCACTTTACATCTTCATAGTGCTTTGTAGATGTTAATTGAGGTTTTTAAATTAAGTGGTATTTAGTTTATCACCTCATTGCCTTCTAGAGAAAATGGGAACATCAAATTTCTGACTAAAGGTGATAATAATGAAGTTGATGATAGAGGCTTGTACAAAGAAGGTCAGAACTGGTTAGAGAAGAAAGATGTTGTTGGAAGAGCAAGAGGGTAAGTAATGCAAAATGTCTATGTTCTTTGTAATTAAATAGAAAAAAAATTTAGAACTTAAATCAGTTCCACTGCTTGTACAAACTAGATCTGGTATGGTATTTTTTAAATTTCTTAAATAAAATGTTAATTAAAAAAACTGCTTTACCTGGAAAAGTTTTCTTCTGGGAAAAATTTCTTAAATAAAATGTTAATTAAAAAAACTGCTTTACCTGGAAAAGAGTCTTCTCACTGATGTGGAGAGTGGAAACTAATTTTTTGAAAAAATGGCATATTTAACAAGTAATTCACCAGTAAATACAAAATTAACCGACTTATCCTTGTGATTACTAGAAATTACTAGGAAATTATTTCCATGTTCCACAGGAGTTTTATGCAAGGTTTGACCTTTTGACTTTGTCCCCTTCCCCATTTGAGATTAAATCTCTAAAAATTTTTCTCAAATAACTTGATTAAATTTTTATCTAAGAAAAAAAATTATTTCCCATTCAGATATGTGTTAGTGACAGGTGTAAATTATTATTTTACACTAAAATATTCAAGACTGAGTAACACTGAAACATTTCAATGTAATACTTGAGGGTTAATTTTACATTCATCTGTTTTGTCAATTATAGATTTTTGCCTTATGTTGGTATGGTAACTATAATAATGAATGACTATCCAAAATTTAAGGTATGTATACAGACTTCTTGAGTGCTTAAATTTAAAGCTATAAAATAACAAGTAAAGATAGTAAGAATCTTGCATGTAAGAATATATGTTAATAAATTTGTTTCTGTGGTTTGGTACTTAATGTAAGATCAGCTGTGTGTTCTTGCTTATTTTAGCTTGTCTGTTACCCAGTAGAACCTAGTATTTGTAATAATTTGAAAACATTTAATTTATAGGAATTTCATAAGTTAAGTGTATACAGTTGTGATGCCTATTTATGATGAATATGATCACATTAAAATATTCCTGTAATTCTGTAGGAACACAACTCTACAGTTGTGTACTCATCTAGAAGGTGTAATGTTGCAGAGGGCACACTTTGAACAATTTGTAATTTTAGAGCTTCTGTGAAGACAAATCGTAATCCGTCTTTATTCTCTATTTTCTTTTGCAGTACGCTCTTCTGGCAGTAATGGGAGCATATGTACTGCTGAAACGTGAATCCTAAAAGAAGAAAAAAAAAATCACTTTTCCAAGAACAAAGTACCAAGTAAAATATACGGGGGGGGGGGGGAACTAATATATTTCATATGTTTTCATTTCTGTATACAGTTACAAAACTGTGCAAGCTTTTGTCTTGTCTAAATAAACTGTACAACTAATGAGTAAAGCTTTTGGCTGTTGGTTAATTATGTAATGGCATATTTACTGTCTTAAATAGCTGCTGCTTTCAGTTAGCCTTTCTCTTGTTTGGAAGACACTGACTGTCATGTGCTAAAGCAGCTTATGGCACTTCTTGACATGCCGTCTTTTTTTTTCCTAAGTGGTACTGCATCTGAACCTATTTCCTCCCTCCAATTTGTTTTTTGGTTGGTTTTTTTTTTTTCTTGATTCTTTTTAATCTCTTGTCAGCACCCTCACTTTTCATGACCATACAAACTGGTTTTTATCAGTACTTGGAAGGACACAGCATGTGGGTTGGAACAGGTACTGAGTTGTGAGAGTTTAGTCAGACTTATGCCTAAAGAAAGTTGTCTAGATATGGCTGACAGACAAGAAAGGGTCTTTCATTCTGATTAAAAACTAAGAAATGGAAACTTGAAGTTTTTTCCCTGCATTTGAAACTTGCTCTTTTGTGGTGTAGGGACAAAAAAACCTGATGGCCTGATTTTTGGAGGCCTGATTTTTAGGGACTGTGTATGTTTCTAGAATTCAGGCTGTTAACCGTTCTGCCTTTATGTTCCTAGCTATAAAACAAACCTAAAAAAAAAGATTTTTATGGGGCTTTATTAACGCTTGTAAATTTCTGAATTAATAGCACAGTAGTGTACTTAAGTAATATTACCAATAAGGGTAAGACAAAGCTCATATCCTGGTTTTGAGAATGTATTGTTCTCTTCTATCGTATGATACCTGAACAGTGTTAAACATGAAATTGATTTTTCATTTTAAAACTTGCCTGATAACTGTCTTATATGAAATCCTGGATTTTTCTCTTCTTGGCTTCAAATGTCATTGTTGAACCTTCAACAAAGCAGAACTTGTTTTCTTTGCTTGCTTTGTTTTTTGTAGCTTTGATAAGGAACAGCATGATGCTTTTTTCCTACGGAGTTTTATTTCTTCTGTAATCTGTTACATCTACAAAAATACACTATTATACAATAATGGCAGCTCTTCTGTTGTAACAGCTAGTGCTGAAAGGCAGACAACTGCTGGATTTTTCCAAGTAATACTGCTTCTTTTGTGTCCTACTAAGCAGTTTTCATGACAAACTGTATTATAAAAATGACTTATTTTGTGTCAAATTGTGTAGAAATAAAATTGAGTGTAATAAATGGCATGTCAGAATAATTTAGGTATCCTTAATGCAGTTTTCCCAGAGGTAAAATGATTTTTTTGTTTATTTATTTATTTTTCCAGTATTGCTGAAATGAGAATTTATTCCTATCTGCCTACCCCAATGCAATCACAGTCAGCTCTAACTTTGAGAGTGGGGTTTTGGACATCAGCCAAATGACAAATTCGACACATTATTATGGGAATTTATTCTTGTGTTGAGGAAACATGGATTAGTAAAAAGACGCAAAGGTATCATCTTAATATGTGGGTTCATTGCAACTGCAGAATTGACTGGCAGAATGGAGCGAAATACAATTTTCAGTGTTGCCATATCTGCTCTTTTAGTGAAATGTTGGATGACAGTGCGGGCCCAGTTTATCTTCCTGTTTTTAGCTGGATGCCTAGAGATCTGCTAATTGCATCCACCAAAGCAACTTTGGTCAGCCACATACAATAACTCGTTCAGCCATATAGGTAATCTACTTTCTCTTTTGTGATAAACAATAGCTTGTTTTCGGCTAGTAGGACCAGATGCCATAATGATAAACCTTATATAAATATTAAAAGTTCCTGCCTGCGTGGGAAGGGTATGAAGAAGATGGAGCTAGACTCTTCTCAGTGGTGCCCAGTGACAAGGCAAGAGACCATTCCATCTGAACGTTAAAAAAAATAATTTGTACTGTGCAGGTGGTTGAACACTAAACCAGGCTAAAAACATGGTAAAACCACTGAAATGTGGTACAGCTATTCTTAAGTAGGATAACAGACTTTTTTTTTTTTTCCTAGATTTAGGGATCTCACAATTGTTTCTAAAAATAATTTTCATAGTATTTCTGTTGATCACTATCAAGCTTACCTTTTCTGTGAAGAAATACATTACTTTGCTAACTGGTGGCTACTTTGTTCAGGCCTGTGTGTTTGGCTGCCTATGAATGTTTAGAAATTACTCACGAGCAACTGGATTGGGTTGCTCTTTGTTCTGTTCTTGACTTTCATTCCCATAATTGTCTGAGCTACTTTAAGCCAACGATTTCCATTTCTGATGATCTAGTTAGATAGTGCTGCTTGTTAATTTCCATAGAGTAGAAGTAAGGGAGGGAAGGAGTGCCAAAAGATCTGCCCAGAATCTAAATTTCTGGTATAAACCCTTTCCCTCTGCTAGATAACCGTACAGAAGCTTTTAGTTCTTAGGCTGATAAGCAGTGATAAATGAGCTTCAATGGTGAAATGCATATCAGGAGAGTATTTTCCTTCTGCTGTGAGTAAATTGCAGTGTGCGATGCTTGAATGATTTAATATCTGCTAAATATTATTAGTGTTTGCAGCAGAGAGAATGCAGTTTGCTGTTTGATATATTTTGTAACTGCATGTTACCAGCTTTTCTTTCCTGCTAGTCTTGCTGAGAACAAGTTTGAATGTGACTTTACACGTTGCAGCTGAACTCGTCTATCGGCTCCGGTTGCTGAGATCAGATGATCCTCCTCCTGCTGCAGACAACAAGGTCATATATCTCTTTTTGTGGAAGCTCTCATTTTCAATGAAGCCAAAGCCACTTGTGAACCCAGGAAGAAGTTACTAGTTCTCTGCTGGGTTTGTGAGTTGAGCAGGCTCAGCAAAGCACATGGAGGGGGGGAAATAGGAGCATGATAAGAGGCAAAGGAGGAATGGGTTTAGCCTTTGGGAGCAGCGATCTGTTGTGTTTAAAATTTAAGAAGGATGCGAAGGTATTCACATGTGTCCAGAGAAGGGCAACAAAGCCTGTGGCAAGACTGGAAGGCATGTCCTGTGAGGAGTGGCTGAGCACTCCGGGTTTCTCTAGTTCGGAGAGAAGGGAGGCTGAGGAGCGACCTCATTGCTCTCTGCAGCTTCCCGAGGAGGGGACGTGGAGAGGGAGGTGCTGAGCTCTTCTCCCTGGGATCCAGGGACAGGATGCCTGGGAATGGCTCTAGGCTGTGTCAGGGGAGGCTCAGACTGGACATTAGGAAGCGTTTCTTTACCGAGAGGGTGGTCAAACCCTGGACCAGGCTTCCCGGAGAGGTGGTCCATGCCCCAAGCCTGCCAGTGTTTGAGGCATGTGGACAGTGCCCTTAGCAGCCTGCTTTAGCTTTTGGTCAGCCCTGAAGGGGTCAGGCAGTTGGACTAGGTGATCATTGTATGTCCCTTCTAGCTGGACCATCCTGTTCTATTCTTACCCATTCATCTGTCACCTCTAAAATAATTTGCAGCAAGGGCACAAACCAGCCCCGAATTAAATTTATGTATATTGCTGCTCCTTGTGCTTCAAGCAGAATTTTACATACACCCTTCAGAGGTAAGGGACAAACTGTGCTTGTGCATATGTTTCAGCAGGTTATAGATGGGGCTAACTAATAAGAAGTGGGTTAAGATCCTACATGTTTGATGCATCAAGGTGCTTTCCCCTTTCTACATATATAACTTCTTTGTTCAGTTCCCTGCTCTGCTTCTAGGCTGCAGCTTCTCTTTGAAGTCAGGACAGATCAAGGATATAACCAGCAGATCTATTAACTTACTAACTGGAGGCAGAGTACTCCATTGATCCTTGAAGCTGTAGTAACTGGTTCACCTCAGCTCACATGGTGCTTAGACATCAGTACCCCTCAGGAAGGACGGCTAGCTTGGCTATTGGTGTGAAATACTGTGGATTGTGTCATTGGAGAAAAGAGCATTTTAAAGCGAATGCCTCCATCCTAGCAAAGCCTCTGGATGATTTTTCTTTTTTGAGTAAGATACAAGCAGTCTGTTTTTAACAGAGCGGTTGGGAATAGAAGCTCAGACTTGGTTGAAGCTGTTTTTCTTTCTGGTCAGCTGCTGTTTCACAGCTGGGCTGAAAACAGCCCCTGTGCACCCAGAGCTGTGTAGGCTGCAGCCTGTGCAGAAGCGGGCTGCGGGCAGCGTGGAGTCCCCCAGGCTGGGCAGCAGCACAGACCCTCAGGGGGAGGGCAAGGGCTGGTCCCCGGGGCCACGGACACTCGTGCTCGCAGGAAAGCTCTGAGCGGGAGATTGGCTTTGTTCGGTCTGGTCCGCTTCTCTCTTCTCAGCACTTTGGTGTTTGACGTTGGGGTCACGGAGGCTGGAGGCTTGGGGGCAGCCCCAGCACTGCTTGCTGGGTGCCCGTCTGCTCTTCACAGCCCTTCTGGCAGGGCAGCGCTGGAGGTGTCCGAGTCCTGGCTGTCAGACATGCAAGCTGAACTGCCGCCTGCGTTGGTAGAGATAAAATGAGTACACGGAGTAACTGGAGGGCTAACTCGAGTTTAAGCCTTGTTTAACAAGTAATTTCTTTTTATGTTTAGTCAAGATAGTGAGCAACAAGGATGAAAAGGATGTTTTCCTCTGCGTGCGTGGATTTTATCAGTGTTTCTTTGAACATCTTAGGGGCCGAAAGCAAACAAAACATAAGCCACTCACATGGTAAAAATTCAGTATGTTTCCCTCTTACACAGCTTGGCTTAAATAAATATATTCCATCTCTTCCGTCATCGTTTATGCTCCAGTACACTGCTTTTGTATATAGAACCAACTCTACTACTCTGTCATTTGTGTGTGAATGTGCTATCAGCAGAAACTATATATACATATGCTATATATAGTCTGTATCTATATCTAGGTATATGGAAATCTGATGTGGACATGACCGTCACCTGAATTTTGAAGCTGTTTGAAATGGGAACATCTGTCTGGATTTGAGTTTTACAAATAAAGCATCTGTGGACAAAGCTTTGTTTCTTTTGCAGCCACATTAGGACATCAGCGTCTGGTGCTGGTGACCACGTTTGCTAGAACTAAAATGAAAAGTATTTGTGAAAAATCTGACTGCGAGGCGGCCTGAGCAGCGGGGAGCGGGGTGCTGGTGCACCAGCCCTCTGCGAGCCCCCAGGGGCGCAGGGGCTGCGTTTCCACTGCGTGATGGGGTGCAAGCGAGAAGGAGGGGGAGAAGAGGCCATCCGGGGTTTTTGTTGTTCTCTGGGAAGGACGCAGGTTGCGCCGCTGCCCCAGGGATGCCTGAAGCCTTGGCTGGCCTTTCTGGTCATCAGCCAGCCGGGGCGGTGCTGGGTGCCTACCGTGGCCCGGGGGCTGAGGCCGGCCGTGGCAGCCCCCTGCTCCCAAGGGACAGCCACCTTTCTGCCAGCTGCTGGATGTGGTGCCGTTTTCCTGCTTCGCTTCTCATGATGGGAGCCTGAGGCCACCTGGTAGCCTTATGGTTTGCTAATGCCTGTCCCTTCTGTCACCTGCACTTGTCCTGCTCTTTGTTCGCTCTCTGGACTTCTGTCATGCAGGTTCCTCAGCTCTATTTTCTCCAACACATACGGTGTTTATTAACCTAGCATCAGCAGCTATATGTGCAAGAAAGTTGACATTTGGGAAATAAAACTTGCAGTTTCAAATATCCTTGGTGCTTATTTTCCGTAGATTTAGTTGCAAACTAACAAATGGGCAGATGAGTCACCTGCTGGTTGCTGTGCTATCCCAGTCCCAGCTCATGTGGAAATCCTGCTGAAATGGCTCAGGCTGTCAAGGGAAAATGAGCCCCGTTCCCTTACCATGAACCCCCCCATGCTTAACCTATTCCCTGAGCCCCTCTAGGTGGAGGGCTTTTGGCAGAAATTGTGGCTTACCAGAGCTCTTCACACTGCTGCCTCGTGTTTCCAGACAAGCCCAGGGCATGTTTTGAAGGCAACGCGGAGTCTGGAATTGCTCTCCCAGGTGAAGGGAGGCACGATGCAGGGCACTGGTGTGACCACTGCAAAATAAACCTCTTTCATGACAGCGACTGTTCTGATCCATCTGCATGTCCAGGCCTGAGTATCCTAGCCCTGAGCATGGCCCAAAAGTCCGTATTTCATAGTAGGGACGTTAAGTGTGAAAAAATAATCACAAAATGCAGCTAGGATACCTGCATCTGATCGGGCCGCTTGGGATGAGTCTGTTATAGCTTATTCCTCCAAATGCTGAAATAGAAAAGATACAGATACCGCTCTCCACAATGGCGATTTGCCAAATTGACTCCAATTGCCTCTGAAGGAGACATCGGTGCAAGCAAATAGTTCTAAATTCCTCTGGCCTTGCAAGCGGGCAGCAGCAGAGTCAAGGCCACCCTTTGGGGCGCAGGCGGCCGAAGCGGTGCCCAGCAGAGGGGCTGCTCCAGCCGCCTGCCCCAGTCAGCACCGCAGTTCTGGAGCCACAGAATGGTGCTGGCTGCGGGCCAAGACCCAGACACGCAGCCCCGCGCGTGTCTCCGAGGCCGGGCGGCCCCAGCCGCCGTTCACAGAGGCTCCCGGGAGTACGGCAGCAGGAGCGGTGCCTGCGGCGGGAGCTGCGGCTGCCGGACCTGGAGGGGCTGCGGGCGATCCTCTGGCCCCAGGTGAGGAGCAGCCCCTGCCATGCTGCACTCCCACAAAAGCCTGGCAGAGCTCGCTTGCAGTGAGCGCTCAGAATTGGAGGAAAAGAAAGGGAGAGAGTGGAAGTATTGCGCATGGCTGTGTTAACCCTGCTCCAAGCGTCCTGGCAGCCCACAAGAGTTCGCACCCCTGGCCCAAGCCCGGGACGGGCTGTCTGACGGGCTGAGTGAGCCCGAGGCGTGCTCTGTGCTGAAGATGCAGACACGAGCCAGCACTGTGCGCTCCCAGCCCAGAAAGCCAACCGTGTCCTGGGCTGCATGGCCAGCAGCCTGACCAGCAGGTCCAGGGAGGTGATGCACCCCTCTGGTGAGACCCCACCTGGAGCGCTGCGTCCAGCCCTGGGGTCCCCAGCCCAAGAAAGATGTGGACCTGTTGGAGCGGGTCCAGAGGACAGCCACAAAAATGGTCCAAGAGCTGGAACACCTCTGCTATGGAGAAAGGCTGAGGGAGTTGGGGTTGTGCAGCCTGGAGAAGAGACGGCTCCAGGGAGACGCTCTTGTGGCCTTTCAGTACTTAAAAGGGGCTTAGAAGAAAGATGGGGACAGACTTTTTAGTGGGGTCTGTAGTGATTGGACAAGGGGTAATGGTTTTAAACTAAAAGAGGGGAGATTCAGACTAGATAGAAGGAAGAATGTTTTACGATAAGGGTGGTGAGGCACTGGAAGAGGTTGCCCAGAGAGGTGGTCGATGCCCCATCCCTGGGAACGTTGCAGGTCAGGTTGGACGGGGCTCTGAGCAACCTGATCTTGTTGAAGATGTCCCTGCTCGTTGCAGGGGAGCTGGACCAGATGACCTTTGAAGGCGCCTTCGAACCCAAACCGTTCCGTGAGTCGGTGTCTCTGTGAAGACGACCTCTCCCTGCCCTGCGGTGCCCGCAGCAGGGCACAAGCTCTGTACCCGCAGTTCGCATCCCCATCGCCCTGTGTCCCCCAGCACCATGAGCACGGTGGTGTCACTTGAAGCATTTTGTCTTCCCTGGGAAGGCTCAGCTGGGACTGCCTCTGTCCAGCCAGCAACAGTTCCTGAGAATTCAGGAATGTAAGTGCTTCCCATCTGATTTCTCAAATTATTGAACCCCTCCACCACAAAATTCACAAAACCAAAAAATGTGATGGCTAAGGCAGCACACTGACATACATAAACATGCAATAAGCAATGACTTTAGCTAAGCTTCAGCTGTCTAGTTCTAGGACTTCCTAAAATGCAGCACAAACAGTATCAAATACTTTAAACTGTGCCTTATTAAATAAATGTTTATTATTTCACATTGTTCATCCTCTGTAAAGTTGTGGAGGTCTTTTGTGAAAAATGTCTTCAGTTCTTCAGGGAACTGTTACTGCAGAGAGTCAATTTTCAGGTTATTTGCAGAATGCCTGCCCTGACTACAGGTTTGAAGTGCTGGAGATTAGTCTATTCAGCATCTTCAACATTTACAAAGTATTCCTTAGTGATTGTGCCCTGTTATTACATTGGTGATATGCTTAAACCATTGTTTGTTCTGTACATATATTATAGCTGTCTCTAACGTCAGGATCACTACAACAAAAACGATGAAAGGCACACCATTTTTCTTTTATCCCTTTTTATTTCCATAAAATCTGCCTTGCTGATAGAACAATCATAGTTGTCTAAAATGTAAAGGAAGCAAATTAAAGAGTGTTACTGTGGTAATAGCATTTAAAACCCATTAACCTTTTCCTGCCATGGAGCACAACAATAGTTCAGTTTGCCATGGTGAAAAGTAGAAAGGTATTTTAAAATGGAGAGAGCTGTTTCTTGATGTTCAAACACAAATGAATGTTACTGGATTTCTTCTTTAAGAAAGAAAGGTTGTCTCATGAAAGCATCACTCACAGTTGATAACATGCATTTACTGTACCTGGATCCTCTCCTGTTGTGGGAGCTCCAGTATATTATTTCCATATACTATAAAATTATTATTTTTCTGAAAAGGTTAGTAAAAATAAGAATTAGAATAAATCTATATTACCTTTTTATCCTTGTGAACAAGTAAATAATGCAGAAATGTATTCAAAGAGCGGGCTGGGTCCTCAGCTGGGCTGAGGAAGAGGTGACGAGGCCAAGGAGAAAGGATGGGTCTTTGGGCTCGTCCCTGCCTGTTCATACCTGGCTGCCCAGCATCCACGTAACCGGGTGAGCACGGACCCAGGCACTCAGCAGCCTGCCTGTGGTCCGAACCACGGGAGACCTGACAGCCTCTTCTGCGCCCGTGCCCACCTCCATACCCCCAGCTCCCTGGCTGCAGGGGGGGCCTCCCGTGCAGCCCAGCCCAGCCACGTCCCTCGCAGAGCTTCGGCTATGTGAGCCTCCACCCAGGAGAGCACTGCTGATGGAGGCGCAGGAGACCTCTCTTCCATCTGCTTTATTTGCTCTGCTCCCCGGGAAGGGACGGGATACGTGGCAATGCCTCCCGTGCCTTCTCCCCTGCCTGGTCGTGCCACGTTCACAGCTGTATGGTGAGTGAGGCTGGGCTGGGGGTCCCGTGCACGGGTGGTTGCCGGTGGCGTCTCTCTCTGCTCTATTCTGGCTGGAGGTCTGTTGCAGTCGCTGTATTACCTGGTTTCTCACCGCTGTGTTGGTGGGGCTTTCAGCCACCACTGTGTCAAATTTGCCGCTCTTGACATTTTCTACATTTATGTATTGGAATATTTTAGCATCTTTGCAGTGGTTTGGCTTAGTTTTAAATAGATGTTTTGGTTTTACTTGTTAGGGATTGGGTTATTCTGCTTCAGTGCTGAGTTCCTTTTCTAATCAGGTTTCCTTTCGCCGAACTGTCTGCAACCCAGTGCTAGCTGTGACCCCATGAAAGACATGCCAGGGTACATAATGCATTAATTCATGCCCCATTAGTCCAGAGGTGCTAGCAGGGAAAGGCACGTGATAAAAAGAGCAGCTGCCAGCCCAGGCCAAGTAAATCCCTGGAGCTGGAGGGGACACGAGCCATGGCATGCAGACGACAATCCTGCGTATGCAAAGTCACCAAGGCTTACAGTTCCCAGTGATCATGGCATAATAAATATGTCAAGGAGCGGCTTCTTCCTTCACAGCTCAACCTGCTCCCAGGAGCCATCAGCTGCAGCAAGCAGAGGACCCTCACGGGCGAGCGGTCGGGTGTGGGATGGTGCTGGATGGCCCCAGGGGTCTCACCGGGGAAGCTGTGGGCAGAGACCTGGTCCGCTCACGCTCACCACAGGCCAAGGAGCGCAGATGTACTTACTGCCCATTAAAAAAAGCAAATTATACATTTTCTCCTGCTGAACAAAAGCCTCTAAGGGCCTGAAGGGGCGTGGGGGTGGTGTCAAGCCACAAGAGTATTTATTGAAGAGATTCAGTTAGTTCATATAATTAACATACCTGCCTAATTCCCGTAAGGCCGTGAGCATTGCTCAAGCACGTACTCCCCCGTGATTGAGGCATCTTCCTCCCAGCAGTGCAGCTGGCAGCGCTCAGCGCTGCGCGCAGGACTCGGTGCATACGTACCGCAGCCACGGTTCCCCTCCCCGGGGCGAGCAGCGGCTGGCAGATCTGCGATAACTAGTGACAACTGCAGCAGCGTCCTGGTCGCAGTCGGGGGCAATGCCCCTGCCTCCCCCCGCCATCGGCACCCTCCGCGCCCACCCCCCCGGGCTCTCCGTCGTAGTTCGGGTACAACCATTCCAGTACGTGCTGTGCCACTGCGGGATGTGGAAGAGTAGGGCAGTTCACCCCAGCCCCCGGGGCTCTGATGAATTTGGGTTGCAAAACTGATTGCCAGTCATTCTGACAGAGGATGAGGAAGGTCCTAAGAATGTCCTGAGAGACATTTTTTGATCCCAAAAGCCACGCAAGCATTTCACCAGGCAGAAGAAAGCCCCAGCTATATCTTGCAGATAAGCGAAGCAGAGTTTGCGATGTGTCCAGCACACGTTACAAATAACGCAATACATTTTGGGGAAAGGGTAAGTCGTGCAGCCCAGGCTGCTTTGGAAAAACACCAGCCTGCCTCTGACGCTCCCTACAGACACGTCTGGGGGCCTGCTGAGGGCTCAATATTTCAGGTCCATTATTGTGGGTGTCTGTTCTGTATATGCATGAATTAAGACACATGTGCAAATTATGGGATTAAAGATCTTACTAGGGTCTGTTTCTTTTGAAAACAGTAAGAATAAACTTCCATTGAACATACTCAATGAAGAGAGAAGGCTATCGTGATGGCTGTGAACATAAAAGCAAAGGTAAAACTCAAAGAGAAAAATAGGCCTGTAGGGTTGCTGTAGTTTGGGAAAATTATTATTTTTCTTTTCCAGAAAAACATAAAATCCTCAAACTGAGTTCTTGGTAGTGGTTTGCTTCAAACAACCCAGTTCGATTGTTTGGAGGAGTTAAACAGATTTTTGGTATTTGTTTTATGACAAAACTCTGAAAATGTGTTTTTCTTGGCAAAAATATCCCTCCACTCAAAAAGCTAATCCTAATTAAAAGGAAAACTCAAACCCAGATTTGATCAACTCTCTAAATCAGTATTTTTCACTGTAATTTTAATCACCTAAAGGGCAAACTAATTTAAACTTCCATTAAGTCTATGATAGAAGGTATAAAAATGGGTGTGTATAAGGAACAGTCTCAAATTGAAGTAGCTCAAGGCAGTGCAAAATTAGATTTAATGTGAAGGCACAGCCTTTAACACATGAAATGTTTGAAGATGTAGTATGTATACAAAATACAAGAAAGGTTTATTTGTTTGCATAGTGTTTGTGGTAGAAGAGACTTAGGACTACTGGGCAGCAAGGAACTGCATAAGAATTTATGGTTTGGCATTACTAGTCAAAGCTTACTAACAGCATAGGTATTACATGCAGCTCTATATGACTTATTGACCAGAAGGTTTCAATATTGCTTTATGTCGTTAAGCCTCACTAAGCCCTACATAAAGCAACAGAAGCAAAACCACCAGAAACAGTTGAAAGTAACGGAAGTCCTGTGCCCAAGGTAGTACTAGGAAACGGCTGAATCCCCAAGTTCAGTGGTGCAAAGGTAGCGGTTTCAGGGAGGTGACCTGCTGCTGGCTTCCCTCAGCGCAGCTGCCTGGTGGAGCAGGGTCTGAGGGAACCCGTGTCGGTGCTTCTGGAGCGACCAGGGCTGAAACAAGGGGCAACAGGAGCCGGGCTGTGCGGAACGCATCCTGCGCTGAGCTGGGCTGTGCTGTGCTGGGCTGAGCTGCGATGTGCTGGGCTGCACTGTGCTGGGCTGGGCTGGACTGCACTGTGCTGCACTGTGCTGTGCTGCGCTGTGCTGTGCTGTGCTGTGCTGTGCTGGGCTGCTCTGGGCTGTGCTGGGCTGTGCTGGGCTGCGATGTGGTGTGCTGTGCTGTGCTGTGCTGGGCTGGGCTGGGCTGGGCTGGGCTGTGCTGGGGTG
>JAVJGG010000074.1:83214234-83241319 GCA_035590195.1 Aviceda cuculoides
CGGGGGTCCGCGGAGGGGCTGGGGAGGGGCGGGAGCCGCGGGGGGGGGGGCCGGGGCCAGAGGGCGGTGGGTGCCCGGCGCTGTGCCGCCGGCTCTCGGAGCCTCTCCGCGTCTGCCTCGCTTGACAGCTCCACGCCAGCCCCTGGCAGTTTTTAAGCGCGTGGGTTTCACAGGTAGCCTCTCAAAAGCTGACGTGCTGGAGGATGCCGTGCACCGTTCAGTGTCGAACGCGCAGGGTAAAAAGCACTGGGGGTGAGAGCTGATGCTCCGGTCCCCTGCCGGGATGCCTGCCCTGCGGCTGGCGCCCTTCAAAGCCCGGTTTACAGGCCGAGTGTAAGTGCGCGTGGGCTTTTGGGGAGGGTGGACTCTGGAGACATCTGAAGGAGGCGTGCTCAGCCTTTCCGCCTTCGCAAGTCTGGGGAAAGCGCTGGGCAATATTTCTGAGGAGATTTTCCAAGATGTTGGTCTAGGGCAGACCCTGTGAGAAGAGCTGATTCTGTGAGCCTGTCCTCCACGGCGCGAGTGGAGCCGGGTGGCTAGAGGGCAGGGCATGGCTTCATGGGAGAGCTACAGAATGCTTTTGGAGGTAAGGCAGAGAGCCAAATCCCACACCTTACTTTGTACTCGGCTTGGTGGAGGACTCGGACGCAGCACACTACTAACCAGGCAACGGCATCGTGTCTCCTGCCTCCAACACACTCCTTCCTGTGTCAATATTTTTCCTGCTTTTCTCTTTCCGTCACTTTATGGCTTTTTATGCTAGCATTCGCCAGTTCCTCTGAGGCACCAGCTGTCTTTTGTCCCAGCTGGTTTAAGTGGCAAACGCGGTAAAATCCAGAGTGGTTCTCAGCCTGTGCTTAGCTTTGAAGATGCTTCTGTTTTCAAGCCTGAGAGTGTATGTGAATGAAGCACACCACTGCTGCTGCTTCTTCCAGATACATTAGGTAGTCCAATAAAAGGCATGACCTCTCTCCACAAATGTTCATTTTTGCTTCCCCCCTGCCCCAACAGGATGCATTTTGTGTAGATTTTTCCAGAGGAATCGCTTCAAAACAAAGATTGGGAGTGCTTGCCTCTGCCGATGCCCACACCTTTTTAAGGTTTGTGGTCTGATGTCCCAAAGTTAATTCCTTTTAGAAGTGCTCAGCTTTTCTACTAGCTCCAGGTGAGGTTTGCCTTCACTGACTGCTTCGGGGCGGGGGGTGGGTTGGGGCCGAAAGAACTCGGCCATCCGTTGGCAAAGAGGGAAGAGGCCAACAGAAGAGACAAGAAAAGGTTAGTGTGGCTTTTGTGCACAATATGAAAAGCAAGTCAATACCATTGTAGGGGCATTGGAGGGTACTCAAAGCAATCAGCCAGGGGCCATTGTGTTCCTTTAATCTACATGTGTATTTCCCAAGAACTCTATTAGTGAAGATGAATGAACTGTGCAATGTCCCTAATTTCTTCTAATTTGGAGCTGGGGTTTTATGGCACTCACAACCAGCACAAAACATGCCTGTCCCTCCAGAAGCCCTGGGCAAACTTCGGAATCGTTTTTGCTTGTTGTAGCAAAAAAAGATAGCAAGGTGAGACAAATGAGCAAAACCCCTTTAGCCAGACTCTGGTCTGGCAGTAAGTGCCTATGGGTCCTGGCACAGATGCTGCTTTTAGGGCACCTGTCGAAATTGTCAAATACAGGGACAAGACTCAAATTTCTTGCTGTTAATGCGAATGTGTGGCAAAAAATCTTCCACCCCTGAAGCAGAGTACACATGCCACCCAGAAGACAAGAGACCTTCCTCCCTAATAGAGAAGGATCTGCCTTCCTCAGCAGTAGATTATTACAGCTGTGTTTGCAGTGTGGAACTGCATTTGTCACTGTAGCATCCTTCTTGCTGGGGAGTGGAGTTGTCGAAAGAGGAAGCAACTCCCTTGGTCACAGTCTGTAAAAATCTGGAAAAAACCCACAACCCTGTTGCAGAGCAGAGAGCAGCTCTGACTGTCCCGGCTCCAGATCTATCTTTTCTCCCTTGCCATGCTTCAGGCACAGACCGGTGCTGTGACACACATACGAGGCGTCGCACTGCTCTGGGGAGGGAGCAAGTCTAACGTTTCCTCTGATAATCAGAGACAAACACAGAGAGTTTAGGATGGCAAAGAAAGGTAACTGTCTGCACGTTTCCCTTTGGGTCTACTGTACTAGCTGTTAGCTAAATCCCCCTGCTGCTATAGGGTCTCCTGGGACACGTCATACTAGTATGAAGCCTCAGATATTGATACTGTGGTACATCACAGCTTTGCAAAGACCATTAACCTTTGGAAATTTACAGGGGCAATCAGGATCAAATTTGAGAATATTCATTAGGGGAAGAAATAGATGGGATTTGTTGCTTGCCTTTCCAAAAGACAGCCCCCATTCCATTACCTTTTTAATTATTTTTTTTTTTGCAATGTATTATTACAACAATTACTGCTGAAATTATGTTTGGAAGCTAACAAAAAATCTCAAGATGGACAACCTCTAAAGCTGTCTGCTGTACCCCCTTCCTGTGCATGCATAGTGAAAAGTAAATGGGAATGGTTTTGATCCTATTGGTGCTGTTGAGACATACGTATGGGACGTGGCTTCACACAATGAAATCAGCACCACAAAATGCCACAGATTCTTGCTTCCTTTCCTCCTGTCTTTTCTTGCTGAAATAATTACTGCCTTACAGAGCAGACATTTGAAGCTGAAGTCACTCTGCAGGTGGGACATCACTACTCTCCAGACCAGTGGTGTGCAGCAGGGAGTGGCTCCCTGAAAGATAAACAGGACTTTCAAGGTCAGACAGCAAATCGAGGGGTGCAGGGAGGGCAAGGAAAAGAGGGAAATATTCACCCAGCAGGAACCTGTACCCTGCTGCAGTTTGCATACTCTGTATCATCCAACTGGCTTTGCTTTTTTTCTCCCCACAAGTTCCCAAGTGTGCAGTTTAAGAACCTTCTTGAAAGCACGGCGTGTGAGGAAGCTGCTGCCTGCTCCCATCACTGCATCGTTCATACCTCGACCGTCACCTCCCACTTTCTTTCTGGTGAGATTTGCCTTCACCTGCCCCTAGGAGAGTTCGTTGTGTTTTCTCCACCGCTTAGCAGCTGCTCTGCAGCATGCAGGACGCCCACAGAGCGCCTGAGCCTGCATGGAGCGTGCCGCCCGAAGTGCCTGTCCCGACCGCGGGTACGGAATCGGCCGTGGCTGGTCTGGGAGCGGGGCAGCCCTTTCTGGGTGGCGAGCAGCGTGGGCCTTGTGCGAGGGCTCTGACGTTTGGGCTCACCGAGCTCAGCTGTCCCTCCGGAGGGAGGGAGTGGAGGTTCATGCTATAAGGCTATATTAATGCAATCCTTCTTTACTTGTTTTCCAATTAGCCTAATTGAATTCGGATTGCTTAAAAGTGGGCACTAGAGGCATTTATCTTGATGGGATGACAGCCTTGAGCTCCAGCGATCCTATTAACTGTAAGAACCCAAATCCCAGGTAGGGTCCATCCAGCAGTAGCTCCCATGTGACCTAACGCTTTAATCTGCTCCTCTTCCATGCAGCGCACGCACACACAGACACACACACATACAGACATGTACACACGCGCATGCACATACGTACACATGGATTTGTGCACGCATGTGCATCCCTCTGCACACACGTCAACACACATGCACACGCATGCAGTGGCTGCCTCTTAAGGTTCCAGCAGCCTTAGGAGAAGGTTTTTTTAGTGCAAGACCTTGGAGAAAGACCACCTTTCCTTTTTCTTAAGAGCTGGAGCAGAGTCCGTGTGCTGCCTGCCTGCCCTGCTCCAGGCTTCCCCATGATCCGTCCCCAGAGCTAAGCATCTAGAGACCTGCCGTGCCCGGTGACGTGTACCCCATGTGGCCCTGCCACCTCCTGCCCGCGTGCCTCCCGGGGCCTGCGGCCGGCCTCTGAGGACCGGGACAGGCGGTGCTGGAGGGATGAGCCGTGCAGGTGCCGGCAGGGAGCAGCGCGGTGAGGATCAGGCTCCTGCTGAGGGCAGGACAGATTTGCAGCCGCCCGGCGTGGGGGCTCTTGGGGGGATTTGGGGCGACAGTGCTGGCCCCCCACGGGGCTGGGACCCACTGTGCCCACCGCTCCTGTGCACAGCCCGATGCCAGCCCCCGGGGCGGCTGTGTGTAAGCCCTGGCCCCAGCACTCCAGGGAAACTCCGTCTGTGTGCAGGAGCTCAGGGCAGAAACCATCACCTCCTGCCATGTAGCCCAGCTCTGCCACTCCAGACTGAGAGTTTTTAAGTCTCTGGCTCTAAAAATGGTGCCTAAGGCAGCCCACTCCTCTCCCAGCAGCAGATCGGCACGGCTGGGCCGACGCCAGGGCTGGGAAGCGTCCCACGCTGTGGATGGGGAGGGCCCCCATCCCATGCCAGCCCGCAGCCACCTCCCAGCCCTGCTCACCTCTGCCAGCCCTGACATTTTTTTGGAATCTCATTAATCGCTTGTTTGGTGATTCTGACTGTACTTTCTTCTCTGACCCTTTAAACTGTGAAAAACGCTGATCCTATATGTGCTGACGAATGTAATTAGCTCCTTTAAACCACCAGATGCTTTCAGTAAGATTTTCAGGATGTCCCAGGCACATTTTAATTCAAAGGTCGAACGCCTTAGGCTTGTTTACTTTGGTGTTTTATAGATAGTTCAGTCCGTACAGTAACAGAACAGTATGGAGAGACCTGCCAGATTTATGCAAATACAGAGGGAAATGGATTGATCCTCACAAGCTAAAGGCCAGCTGAGCTGAGCTGGTGACCGTTTTAACTACTTAATATAAAGACCTCCTAAAAGAGCCCACTTGTCTTTCCACACAGATAATTAAATTCTCTGGTGACATGTGAGAGAAGGATCCCAAGAGACAGAAATCATATAAGAAGTCTTGGTGGTTTTAGGCAGCGTTTGAGACTGAATTAGCATTTGCTAGCTCTGATGCTTGAGGAACGTGCTGAAGATAGGTATTCTCCACTAAAGAAATGACCTGTTACAATACAAGAGCCACTGACATCCCCCTCTGAATGAACCAGTGCATCCTCTGGAAAAAGCAAGGAAGGTAAACTTGACAACTTCTGTGTTTCTTAAGTAAGAAAGAAGTGACCAAGAAGAAAAGGCATATTCTCTTGGGACTACAGTGGGGAAGATATTTGATAGCAGGTTTTCAAACAAGTCTGTGCACCTTATATTTGAATAGTGATTGCTGAAAGAGCTTTTCCAAGATCATCTCTTGCATCCAAGAACCCCCCTACGCAGAGCTGTCCCACCGAGGACAGGACCAACACCTGCCACCTCTCCCTGTCCCTAAGCTGGTAACTTCAGCGTCACGGCCGTGGAGCTGCATCCGACAGCTCCCGAAGGGACGGGACTGCACGCGGTAGGCAGGCGGCGGGGCAGCCGGCGGAGCCCACGCTGCCCCAGGCAGGCACAGGGACGGACTGGGGACGGTGGCTATGTGCAAGGGAGGGTCCAGGTGGCCAGGCAGGACTGCGGCGGGGAGGCAGGTCCGAGGCCAAGCTGGGATGTCCGTCCACAGGTCAGGATCGGGCCCAGGGATCGCCAGGCAGGTCCCAGACCCAGCTGGAAAGTCAGTTCGCAGGTCAGGGTCTGCGCCGTGGCAGGCGCAGACATGGCTGCGGCCGAGCTGGATACAGGCACAGTTGCTGCACAATTCAGGCAGGGACCGAAGACCCGGTCCTGAGCTTAACTGGCGGACCAGGGCCCGTGGGCAGCAGGTGGGGTGAAGGGCCATTGAGAAAATAAAAAGTTCATTGGTCACCAGACCGGTAGGAGAAAGAACTCTTTCTGGCAAAAAGTGTTCAAGCAGCCGTGGAGGGTGGTTACCCTTTGCCAGGGCTGATGTGGTGGCTCAGCATGGCACAGAGCTGTCTGGGACACCTGGGTCTGCCAGGCCCTTGCTGGCAGTGGGCATCACGGCAGCCTGGCGCAGGGAGGAGCTATACTGAAGAACAATAGCTTTGTTTATGTTCAAAACTAGAGCAAGACAAAAAGATCGGATGTTTTCTGTAGCTTCTGAAGGCGCCTTCTAACTGTTCTTGCCATCTAACTAACCTTTCTGGCTTTCTTGCTTTCTTGTCTGGAGGATTTTTCTGCTGAACAGCAAAGCAGAAACAGACCCCCCCAGGCCCATGCAGAAGGCAGCCTTCCCCTTGCTTCTCCCTTCCAGAGCGGGAAAGGCACACGCTTCTATTAGCAACACCATGGGAAAAAGGCAAGCGGTTGTTGAAATGGACACACTCCTCTAGGAACGACCTGGTGTCTCCCCACAGACTGCACCAGTACCTCACCCAGCTCCTCATGTGGCAGCAGGAATAAAGGGGCTGGAGTGATCTGCAGTGGGTTTGCCCTAAAAGTTTATTGTATTCTCACTTTTCATCTGATTTTTTAAATAAGCTAAACATCCAGAAAGTCACGATGCATCTCCTGTCCTCCCCTCCCAGTAAACAGCAAGTGGAAGAAGCAAGAGGTCCACTTTTGTCAACCAACACCGGCACATCTCCCTACCTCTTTCTGCTCGCCCTTCCTCCAGTGCCCTTCCCATCCCGGTGCTGAGGACGCACCTCAGAGCCAGGGCCTGGACCGAGCCTCTGTGCAGCGGCACAGGGAGCCGGGCAGCTGCGGGATAAGGCACACGGCCAGTGAGCTGCTGGGCAGGGGAAGGCACAGCACTGGACCCACACCGTCACGTGAGAGAAATCCATACCCTGGCAAGCAAAATACAGGCACCAGTTCGGTTTTGTATCTTGCTGTATTTGTAGGAAGGACTCTCAACTTCCTCCTCCTGATACCAAACTGGTTGTGTTCAGGGAAACTAGAAACTACCTCCCTCTTGTCTCTTGCTGACAGCCCAGAACAGGGTTTTGCCCACAGCTCTCCTCCTCAGTGCACCAAAGTGATGTAAGTGATCCGCACGTTTTATAGAGCTGGGCCAGTATTTTTCATGATGCTGATTACCCAGAAGTCTGGAGACAACTCCCTTCAAGTGACTTCTGGCTAGAAAGGAGCTGGAGAAGGACAGTTCTTCCACCAGTGGCTCAGCAGCCAATGGTCCCCCACACAAAATGAAGGTAGAAACAAAGTCATATGCTTAAAAGACACACGAAGATTCCAGTAATGATATGCCTTGGATCTGCACTCCTGCCACCCAGAAATGTCGTAACAAAGAAGAACATTGCAAGGTATATGTGGGAGAAGTGTTTTTAGACAGTGTTTGCCTGTGTGCTCACCAGTACATTAGGGAAAAAATAGATAAAAGACACACAAATAGATGTATTTGCCCAGATTAATAAAACATGATCCACATATGATGAACACATAAAGCTACACGCTGCCCTCTCTGTCCTTGTGCAGCCATGGAAGAGGATATGGCTCTGCCCATGGGTGATAATGGGCTTTTTAAAAGTAGCTAATTTTCTCCGGCCTTTTCCCATGTCACAGCGTCTGTGCCAGTGCTGCAGTGGAAGGTGGTGCAGTGACCCTCCCTGCCAGTCCTGGCACCCAGCAGCCTGCTGGAGCAGGAGAGAGGTGAACCTCCCTCCCTCGCCCTCCTCCCTGCCTCACTGCAGAGGTGGCCAAAAGGAGAATTTGTCCTCCTTTCCCAAGTGACCGGTAGAACACTGCGGGGGCACAGGCTCAAATCCTCCCCAAGATTTTGTGTGTCTGTCTGCACCTTGGCACTGCAGCTGGGTCGCCGTGGGTGACTGTCGTGCCCCTCCACTGGGAGAGGGACCGTCCCAGGCCAGTGTGGGGAGATGCTCTGCACTGCTCAGGCACGGTGGTCTGCCTGGCACGGTTTTACCGAGCGCGTGCTGTGGCGTCTCCACAGCATTGCGCTTCACCGCGGAATTGCGCTTCGCCGCGGAATTGCGCCGAGGCTGTTGGCGGCCAGGCCCGCTGCAGCCGTGCAGGCCCTCGGCGCAGCCAGCCCTGCTCCATCTGGGCCTGCGGCAGCGTGAGGAGTTAGCTGGGCCTGCCAGAGAGGATGACTACGTCATCTCATGGTGAGTGCACCCCGGGAATGGCTCATAGAGGCAATCAGGGTGTTTATGAGACATGGTTTATGCCGCCAGATACAAAGGCAGGTGTTTTCCCTGTACCTAATACTGGGGACACCCAGCTGTTTGCTGCAGCCTCCAGCAGCAGATCCTCCCCGTTGGAGATGGGACCTTCCAGACAGCCGGTTCATTGGACCCCCCCAGCTTCTCCCAACAAAGCACTGTAACTCACTGGGGCTTGGCAGAGCCACCACCGTTCTGTGGAGCTGGAGGACATGACCCAACCCAGGCAAAGGGGACTCAGTACAGAGTGGATTTCACATCTGGAGCGCATTGTAATTGCATCTTCTGCACTTCACAGACCAGTACCTGAGGCCAGGATAAAGGAAGAAGGAGTGAGAGAAAAGAGAAGACAGGAGAGGGGAGGAGAGACAAAAAGACAAAAGAGTGAAGAGACAGGAAGAGAAAAGGAAGGAAGGGAGGAAGGAAGGAAGGAAAAGAGAGAAAGAAAAGAGACAAATCATACTTAGTGCATTTATTCATTTAAAATGAATATTTTTACTTGATTGGGTGGAGACAGAGAGACAGAAAGAGAGACTTATAAACCTGTAGGAAGGTGCTACATCTATTCATTTGCAAATTTCATTCACAGGCTAGCTCTTGGAGAATGTACAAAGTCCGTCATTTTATAGAATGTCTGAGCCCCTCAGGAGTAGCACTGTATACATCATCCTTGTGCAAGGGCTGTACAGCTCTCGTGTGGGTTAGCACGCGTGATAACCGCTGGGGCTACGCGAGTGCAGAGACAGACCGACGCTCCCATCTGCCTTAACCACCACAGGACCCTGCTCCCCGGGGCTGCTGGAGATGACCTCTGCTGGCCCATCAGCGCCCGCCCTGGCTGCTTGGGCCTCTGGGCTGGTGGTCCTGGCAGCAACCGCCCAGCGGCTCTGCGTGGGGCTGCGCTCCTCCAGCTGCTCGCCAGCATCAGCGCCGCTTCTTGGGCAGTGGGAGGCAGCCAGGCCAGCACCCGCTTAGGTTTTCCCCAGGAAAAAACTCTGAACAACAGCAAAGAAAATCTTGCTTGGTCCTGAAACTAAAACCATGGAACCAGACCCTGCCTGTCCCACAGACGCAGTCAGATTTAGCACTAGTGAAACCTATGCTTTTTCTCAGGGTTTAGGTGCCCTGCCCGGGCATAATCGTCCAGGTGGGCCAGATTTATGTTTAGCCTTGTACGGAGGTAACTCCTTGAATAAATGCGGTGAGTGCATTTTAGCCTATACAAGTCAGTTGCTGGTACCCCAAGCCCCAGAATTTGGCACAGGTGGCAGCCAAGCAAAGGGCCGCTGCTGTCACTTGACATTTGAACTGCATTTGAAGACAGAGAGGCTGTGAAATTAAAGCAGCCTGGAGAAGTCTGCATTGCTGACTGACCATGGTTTGTTGATAGCTACCAAGCCTTGGTTTCCTACAAGTCTCTGCTCAGTTCTATTTGTCCCAAGCTGTAGGGTTATATGCTTCACTTTTTGCTTTTTGCTATATTTAATACAGAGATGGTCAAAACATTTTTTTTTTTAAAGTTTTTGCAGAAAATGTCAACATTTGAATACTGGTTTTGTTTCAAAATGTTTGAAACAGACATGTTTTTATTAGAAATATATGTATTTATTTCTGAAAGCAGTATTAAATGAGTGGTTACCTGTATGTTATGCATCAGAAGCACAATTTTGCTAAAAAATACACATTTAAGAGCATTTTAATCACTTTGAGAACATGGAAAAAGGCACATTTTTTCCCCAATATTATTTTTTTTACAGCCATTTTTTTTTCCATGGGGAAAAATGTTATGTTAGAAAACGAGGATCAGTTCTAACTTTGCACTGAAGAGTCACAGCACATTAATTTTGACACCCCCCCCCTCGGGGTTTTAAAGTCTCTCTCTCTCTCTCTCTTCTATATTTACATTTAATGCTATAGAGCTAAGTGCATTCCTCTGCCTGCCCTCACTCTACAGCTCCTGTGAGACAAGGCTGAATTCATAACCCTTGGATAGTGGTGTCTGTTCTACATCACACAACATTTCTGCTCAGCTGCTTGTTTCATTTCAGTGAAGGTGGCTTGTGCCTTTTCTTTGATCGCATCCATGTCCATATTCTGGATGTTCTGCAGCTGTCCCAGGATAGAGTCCTTGTCTTCTTCCTCCACCTGATCTTCTGCCACCATCTTCTGAAGGTCTTCTGGCAAACCCACATCATCTCCAGCCATCTGTATTTGATTCTCATCCAATTCGCTCTGATACAAAAAGCAGAAAATTAAAAACAGTGTATATGAGAGTATTTCTGTTATCCCGGGATCTACTGATGAGTTTCTTTTTTGTTCGTCTGTTAGTTTGTTCTAGGGAGAACTGAAACATATGCACGGGTTTTCCAGTTAAATCTTTTAGATGTAACTTGTGAATTCAGTGGCTTATTCAGCCCCCATATAAGTGCTAAGATTTTTCAGACAACGTCAGTTATACTTCTTTGAAGGGTTTCAGCAGTCTCAGAACTGAAGCCCTCAGTGTCACTTGCCATTTTAAAAAACTTTGCCATATGTGTTAACTGTGGTAACATGCTGATACTGCAGGAAATCCACTACAAGCTATTTGTATCCACCAAAGACATGCTGCATTATACTGCCCAGGCTGTCATCTGTTGTGCGATTTGGTTGATGAAGCAATAGCTTTAGATAAACTGTGTGGCTACCGCTCCCCTATTCATTTGTTGGTGGCTATTTTTAGGTATCAGCACTAAACTGAAGCTTTCCTGAAGAAAGATGCATTAAACTTAGGAAAGAATTACTGCAAAAAAGGTCCCCATCTTCCCCAAACCACGTCTAAACTATATTTAGGTCTTTGGTTGGCATCTCTGAGTTATGGTGAGGAGCAGGGGCTGCCTGGCACGTAACCAGAGCAGTGTTGTGCTGTTGGTAAGTGGGGTAATAGGAGGACTTAGACAACAAAGGAGAGGATGGAGGTTGGGTGTAAGTCTGAGAAAGCAAAAGGAGACAGGAGAAGGAACTGGTTAAGCAATTAAAAGGGCTGAGATGCAGTAAGCACTACACACACTTGCTTCCTGCCTGCCCGCTGAAACGTTCTATCAGTGGGGCTATGTCAATTTTTCAAACAATGGTGATTTTGTTCACATTTTATGGTGGATTCTGATGGATCCAGAGCTCAGAAGAACGGGGTATTTTGACACAGTTCACACATCAAAGATAAGCATTAATGCCTCATTACATCTCCAAAATGAAGCATGACAGCAGCAAAGGCCTGATATGAATAAGCAGCGATGCTGTCAGCAGGAGGTGTTTTTGAGAATGAGAGGGGTCTTGGGTTTGCATGAATGAATGAATGCAAGAATGAATGGAAGGATGTATATGAGCAATGTCTGTGTAGTTTCAGGCCCTAGCAAGGACAGGCAGACTGGGGTGCTTGACTGCATAGCCACTATTTACTGTTACATGTATTTGCAGAGCTTTGTATTTGCAATAACGGTACTTCCCTTTAACCTGATTTCTCCCCGTATCTCTTATGAAAATATGGAGAGGTGTATCATGATTGTTACTACTATGTGGCTAAAATGGGTGAGGACATCTCTTGACCCCTTTGGGCGAGGTTGCTGCTATCAGATCTGTGTGAGCAAGAAACAATATCGCAATTGGCAGAAGTATTCTTTATTGATTGTGTAGCAGGAAAAAATATGTTAAGCTTTTAATCAGCAGGTGCTGGCTATCAGAGGAGTTAGCCCTTCTGAAATTCTCCCAAGTAGCAGTAGACGATGATAAAAAAAGATACTGGGTTAATTACTGAAAAAGTTCTCCTAAGCAGACAATCACACATGTTCTTTTCTGTAGAACCATTTATAATTTAAGACATCATCACTGCACACTACTGTATATTATGTGGAGAGATGCCCATACAGAGCATACAAAAGCCACTTTGGCGACATGAGCAATTGTTTGGCACGTTCTCGCACCAAAGCCCCCGTCCTACTGAAGTCTGCGATGTGATGCATAACACAGTTCGGGGGTTCAGAGTGTTCTCTGACCAAAGAACTTATTCAGATGTAGTCTAAAGCAGTACAATTCTGCCCAAGTCACCTGCCTCTACCCACTTGGCATTTAGCCTGTCCTTGAATAGACCTAGTATGAGCTTCAGCAGGGTAGGGTTGCTCAACAACAAGCCAAGAAGCACAAGATGTGTATGGCCTCTTCACTTTCTTCTAAAATTTGACAGATCTGGTTCTGTTACTTTGATTTGAAATGGAAATGTAGGATTACGTTTCTGATTTTACCTGTTGGGTTATTTTAAGTCTGGTGGAAATAAGTTAAAGCTTGTTTTCTCACAAGGAGAGACCAGAAGATTTTCCCACAGGATGTTCTTAAAGTCAGGCTAATGCTGCAAGTGTCCAAATACGCAGTGAGCCTGCAGCTCCGAGTACTCAATTCTGAAAGTCAGGATCAGAAATGTGGTGCTGGAAATGCACTGTGTCCGTTAGTTTCAGGCAGCAGCTTACAGAGTGTGAGCAGGGTGTGCAGATCCCTACTGTCCCAGCATGTATGCACATGGGGACTGTTACTTGCCCAAGGCCAGACATGGCTCTGACAGTGACAGAGACAGTACCCTGCATCACAATACATTCAGCTTGGACTACAGAGAGCACCCAAAAGAGGCAGACCTCATGGACAGGACAGCTGGGGCTGTGGGTTCTAACACATACAGAAAGCCCCTCTGGACCCTGGCAAGCCTGCATGGACTGGATGGCCTCTCTCCTGATGACTTTAATCTCCATAGTCTCCAGGTCTCTGCAAGTGTTCAGCCACCCTTTCAGGATCTCTGAGAACACAGAAGCAACATCTATTCTAGTAAATTAAATATGCCTGGCACTGGTCTCTTGCCCCAAGGCCAGCTGGCCTGGAACAACCCACTGCGATGCTATTGAACTCTCTTGCCTTACCAAACAGGGTGGTCCTATCTAACTGCCTATTGGGAATGCCTGTCCTAACTCCCAAACTGGCCCTGGGAACTGCTTGGGAGAGTGCCAAGGCCAAAACTGGGTCAGACACTATTCTGACAATTCAACAGCATAGGCGATAGAGTCCTAGTGCCTGGTAATATTCTTTGAGCCTGATTATGCACCTGATACAGTCAGACTCGGATCCATTTTGTTACAGGTGCAATATAATACAGAGTTCTTTACTTATACGTACATGATACACAGGTGTAAGCAGAAAACAGCCTAAACATCTGTTTATACGAAGCCTGACTGTAAACAAAAGAGATCAAAGCTCACAGACTAATCCACAGGGGGGGCCAAACTGTTTTCCAGCATCACTGTGTGATGTACTGCTTTCCTTATGTCTAACTTACCCTGTCATAAAGTTCACCTATGCCTATGTGCAGCGATCCTTAGGTAGGTGAATCCAGACCTGATCCTGTAATTCACTGCCTATAACACACCAGTGACATACAAAATCCGAGTTCATCTTGTCTTAACCTGCGAGTGGGATTTTTGGTACACAATACTGCAGCCCCATATTGACCTATGCCATCCAAGGGCTGCAGGTACCTCACAAGGGGGTACACAGAGCCACAGGCTGGAACCACCAGCCTTCTCCCCTACAAACACCCTCTCGTGTGTTTATGGGATTACACTTTGGAGCACAGGGAAGGCATGCGGAGGCTGCTTGACACCTCAGCTGTCAGGGCCTCGTAGGCACCATCACGTAATTGCCCAAACCGGCATTGCCCAAACCGGCTCCAGTGAGAACCCCCTTGCCCCTGGGGCCCAGAAACCCCATTTCAGCTCATGCCGGGCCCCCAGCTACATCGCAGCTGTGCCCGTGCCGAGGTGGTCCCCCGCTGAGCCTGGCTTATTGATGAATGTCCATGATGGACCACGCTTTGCCACCCCTGACCATCCCTGGGCTGATGCTGGACCCTGCCGCTAGCCCCAGCTCCTCCCGCTGCGTTCAGAGCCTGTGGGTAAGGGCACTGCTTGTGCTGGTCCCCCATTGCCCCGGCCTGGACCTTCTGAGGGAGCAATCCTGGTCCCGCTGTCTCCTGACATCCTCATTGTGACTCCATTTTAACACAGCGGATCCACAGCTGTTTCACTCTGGCCTGTTAAAACATTTAGATCAGCAAAAGAATTCTTCGAGCTTAGCAAATACTTGTTTTCAGACACTTATCTAAAGCCTGTATGCACTGACAAGCTGCTCCTGAGACAAGTTTCTTTTTCTGCCTGGTCAATATGCATCCCCCCGGCCCCCAGCACAGCTAGAGGTTATGTAATGGCTGCATACAAGTGAAAAAAATCCTTTAATTCTGGAATGGCGTTATTCATTAAATCAAGTCTTAACAATATTCCCATCACAGCACAAAAGAACAAGAGCTGTTTGAGGTTACATGACTACATGTCCCTTTCATGGCCAGAAGCTTTCCTTTTTAATGTCTTTAGCAGCACTTGTTACTGAAAAGACACCTGATTGCATCTGAATACTCTTTCCCTCTAAATATCAGTGAAGAAGAAACATCCTGCTGTTCAGTGACTGAGAATCTTGTAGAGCAGTGCCCACAGAAGTGCTTTGACTAGGGAAAGAGATCCACCTGCTTAGAGCAGATGACATAGTCCCTTCCCGAGGTGCTAGAAATTCCTGTATCACGACACGTAACCCCCAACACTTGGACAGAACGGCACTGATGCGACAAGACTCTTGGCAGAGAGTAGTGTTATTTGAGGTGACATGGTGGATATATGTGCGGATCAGTGATGTGAGAGGGGTGGTGGGGCCCATGGGGAGAGGTTGCCGTGCGGCAGACAAGGTCTTTGGACAGGCTGGACGAGCCTGTGGTTGGATGTTCCTCTCCTGCATCACAGGCACCATCACCTCAAGGCCCTGTGTTTAGACCGTGCAGAAGTTAATTGATTACTGGATCCCAGCTCAGGAAAAAGGCAGTAAGTGAATAAAAGAGTTTGGTGTGGGTTTTTTTTTAATTCAAGTATTTATTTATGTGTTTATATAATTTCTTAAAAATGTTTTGTATGCAGGTGATGCATTGAATACTCTGAAAGTTAAAAAGTTGCCCATAGATCAAATGTCTCATGGCTAAAAACATCCTTCTGATGACAAACCTAAGTTGACAATTCTGTTAATAGGATTAGGTTCATTAAGGGACTGCTTTCTCTTATAAATCTGGCCCAGATAGCATGGAGCTTTAGATTTTGCACTGAAAAGGGGGCCCTGCGTAGTCCTGAATTTCATGCTTTCATTTACAATGTGTGCTAGTGATTGATACTGGTAATATTCAGCAGTTCTATCCTATACTAGGCTACCTGAAATGACTTTCATTTTTCAAAATAATTAATGCATTATCACAGGTCTGAGAGCATTTTGCTGCCATAATGTTATATCATAGAGTTGAATTTTTTTTCAGGGACATATAGTGTACCCATAATAATTTCATTTTCTTCCTGATATAACATATGTTTTCATAAGGGCTGATGAAAAGAAAGCAGACCTTCAACCAAGAAATGCTATATAGGTAGATACAAATGCAGAAAAGCACATCCTGCAACATTTACTTGCAACTGCCACAAATCAGCAAAGCTAAGTACATCCTTAATATCTTCTTTGCTGGCTTAGAGCTGCTGCCCTACCTTGGAGGCAAGCTTTCTACTGTTATTACTGAAACGTGGCCCCGAAGAGCACTTAGTGTATGCCAAAGTCAAGACCCTGCTGGAGACGGGGCAGGTGACCACTGCACGCTCTCGGGTGCTGCGCAGCGGCAGTGCGCTCGCTGGAGGTCAGCCACGGGTGACTGTGGAGACCTGAACACCGTCTCGGAACTGAAGAAAGCACCACGGATGGGAGACTCAAAATCACAGCGAGACACTCAGCTCCACTGACTTTTAGTTGAGAGCCGGGCACGCAGGTGTCCTGAAGCCTTTGAAACTAGCCCGTCTTGGGATTTAAAGCTGGGGCCTCACAGAGTGTGGCGAGGCCGTGGGCAAATGCTGCTCAGTAGCTGGCTCAGCATATGCCTCCAAAAGGAAAACAAAGCCTAATGATATTTTACTACTCAGCTGCTAATTAAAATGCTGGTGTTTAGCGATTTAGGCCCACAATCCAATCAACCACTTAAAATCTTGTACTTCATTTTTTTGCATAATTAATCTTTCTGTAATTAAACTCGCCCTCAGGATATGTTTTCCTCTTTCTTGTCACTATGCTGAGCACCCACGGCCCAGAACAAATTGTATATTGCAACCGATGAATACAGAAGAGCATAGTGGATAACCTGCCCTTGCATCTTCTCATATATGACACTGGTCAGGCACTAACATATATCTGGGTTTCTCCAGGCATATCCCTTTCTCTTCCAGATGAACGTTCTGTCTGGAGCGAATCTGAAGACGTGGTGCATTTCTCTGGTCTTTTTGATGCCAGACTCACAGCTATCTGTGAGTGCCAACAATTTCCCAACACATCTGCTGCAGGAACAAGCGTCAGCCTTACACACAGGGAGCAGATCCTGCCCTTACACCAGGCCCGGTGACGGCTCGGGCCTTGCGCCGCAGGCAGGCGACACGCAGTCTGCCTGGTTCACCAGGGACTGCGCTGCTGGACTGAAGGGGCTCAGCACCTTCGATTCGCCCCAGATGAGCAGGATGCGCTGCAGATGATCTCTGCAGTTTGCAGGTCTGATAACGCCTGGAAACGTCAGACTACACAGTGCAGACACACACGTTTCTATAGAGGGACCTGCAGCCATAATAGCCACACCTCTAGGGAGTGAAAAAGAGATCAAAGTTCAAGTGAGTGTGTAACCTTGATAACCATCTGCAAAAGACTGAGGAGCTAATGATACTTCCATTCAAAGGGGCCATTTGAATGAGAAGCTATAGGTGTAGCAACATGCCTTCGCTTCCGAAGATGACAAATTGTGCCTTCAGATAATTTTAGAAGTCAAACGTCCTTACAAAGAGTTTGTTGTTCTGAAATGAGTTGTTATATAGACCTGTATTCACTTCAAATTTGCTTACAAAAGCTTTGTTCAACACTTACACTTTGGGAGGGCAAGTAGAGGTAGCTTAATTGAGGTTTCTTCACAGCATTTTTTTCCCTTGCTTCCCACCCCACCCCGCCCAGTACCTGTCTCAAAACATTCTGCCATACTTTTTTAAGACAGCACTTCTCTTTCTTGGATAGTCAGTTAGCTAGGTTTTGGTTGCAAAAAACATGTTTTCAAAATTAGAGAAAAATACATTTTTCATCCTTGATTATGAATGAGGCCTGCCTGACTGGTTAAATACAGATGGCATAATTTTATCTAAGAAGTCATAAGGCCGATTCACTTTTCGTCCAAATTATAACTTGCCTTTAGCGTTCAAGCAAACGATTGTTTCAAGAGTGGTGCAATTTCATGAATATGGCACTAGAGGGCCTTTGACGGCTCAGTGTTAGAAACAGCATCAAACTAACACTAGAAAAAGCTATATGATTTACGATATGTGTTTACATTATATAATCACTTTCTGAGCCTAGGTGACTTTGTAATTTGTAATTGCTTCACTGCTTGGTCCTTTCCTTCTGGCATTTCTGATGTTTCAGTGGGAAATTCTTTAAACAGTTCAGCAGAGATGGTTGCATATGTTTTAGTGTTTAGTTGTGCTTGCCACAGAAAATGCATAAACATTCAATTCCATTGTTTGCAGGTCCTAATACAGGTTTTTAAATTCCTCAGTCATATTTGCCTTTGCTCCCAAGTCGTGCCAGGCAATGGAATCTAAGGGGCTAGCTGCCTCAGACCAAAACCGTGCTGGGGACTGCCGGGTAGTTTATCGATAGCACTAGACAGGCACCCCAGCACTAGAGAGTGTGTCCCAGCACTGACTCATTTAGGAGTTTAGATTTAGCACTAGATTCACAGAGCACCGAGGAAACCGTACAAAACCCCCTTCTCCGGCAAATGGTAGACCTTCTTAAAATGCATCCTCCACAAGGAACACTTCACGTCTGGTTCCTCCTGTCAAGCTGGGGGGACTGTGCTAACCCAGGGCCAGAAGCACCACCGAAAGCCCCTGACAGGAAAGGGAACGAGTGGAACCGTTAAGGTCCCTGCTCACAGACAGCCAAACAAGTAGGTGTCCCCACTGATCTGGATGTAGAGAAAAGTGATTGAATGAACCCCCTATTAATTTATTAATTTGCTTTGAGGAGAAGTGATAACTGGAGGACCTATCTGAAAAGGTTCAGCACTGTGGGAGAAGGCAGCAGAGACGACGTGTGTAGAGGTGGCTATAAAGTCGAAGATCAGTCCTTGAAGATAGTGGGGAATATGTCTAAATAGTCTGCTGGGAAAGTCCCATTTATTGGCGGACTCTTGAATTTGGTATCTGTGGGTGAGACTTTAGAGAGCTAGGACAGGAAACCTGACAAATCTCGTTTTCGGACCAAGGCTTGATGAATTTGAGCAGTGGTCTGCTCTTGGTCCCAGTCTCAAAATGCCACCTCAACCAGCATAATATATTTTGGTTCATCTAAAATGCAAATTAGGTACAAGAAAACAAGATAGATCATCCTAATGTGAAGGAAATACTTTTGAACTGAATGCCATTGACCTAAGTTCCACTAAAACACATGCAGAATTTAATGAGGTAAGTTTGGACAGCAAACGCAAAGTCACAGAAACCAAATTGCTAAGAAATCTTGACCAACAGTTCCACTCATTTTTTCAAATTCCTTCCAGATCAAGGATAAGAAAGGATGCAAAGTATCTTTGGTATCTTTAATACCTTTGCCCGGGTTGAATCCTTCTCACTCAGTTCAAAAAGGCAAGAACAAATCATTTGTGTGAGGAGGTCTAGTATTGCTAGTTAGGTTTGACAGAAATTTTACATACAAAAACCTGTTTCAGTGTGATATTTTATCACATCTAAATTTTGACAACACAAAAATCTCCAACTATTTGATAATAATGGGGGTGTGTGTTTGTTTGTTTGTTTGTTTTTGTTTTTGTTTATTTTACAGTCACCATTGGAAACTTTTGTTTCCAGAAAAGAACACATTTACAAAGTGGCAATTTTTTTTTTTAACAGACCCGTTATAAACTTTTCATTAAAAATATTATGAATAACTTCCCCCAAAAATCCAAGAGGAAAAGCGGCTCCTTTTAAACCCTGCAAAATAGTACAATAAAAAGAAATGTTTGCAAAGCTCTTTTCCTCATCTTCAACTACTCCATTCATAACTTTGGGCCATGGACTGGCTCTTATAGCACAACTTATTTCACCCAATTAGAACCAGTATTCAGGTGAATGCAGAGCAGATAAAAACTGCAGAAAGTTTTCAGGTAATTGATGGCCAGTGAAGGACATAGCCTAAATCAGGGTAACGGCAGCCTTCAGATGACAGGCCCTATCTGTGCAGCTGTGCAACCTTGCATTTTTCGTCCTCGGTTCAGGGTAACACATTCCTCCTGTAGGTGCTGGAAGATGTGATAGGTGTTTCAGACTCGGACAATCCCTTCACGACGCTTGTGCTTTTACAAAGCTAAAATCACAAGACTTGACAGCTCCTGGGTGACTTTTCCCTCAACTTCTCTTTGAGTTGGGTCCTAACAAGGTAGGTGCCTGCAGGCCTCAGGTTGACTCTTGGTTCCCTGCTGTTAGGTAATCTCTGTGACAGTGACCCTAAGCAATTATGAATGAGGTACCCTGGGGCATTATTAATTTGTTAGCTGAGCATATTTTGAATGTGTTGAACTCCCTGTTGATATTTAATTTCATTACTGCTGCTTAATTAATATAGACTAAAAAGTGGCATGGATAGTTCTCAACCTTGACTAGGGCCATCATCCCAGCATAGAAGCGTCTGGGAAATGCAAGCCATATACTACTAGAATATTTTAATTGCACTGATATAATAATCAGACTTCTGTCCACCTGGGCTCATACTCACAGGGGCATATAGGCTCTTAATATCCTTGAAATCCCTTGGAGTCCAGCACCTGAATACCTTTGCAGTTCTGCGCCACAGAGCAGGGACCCAGGCCTTTAGTTAAGCGTATCTCAGTTCATCCTATTTGGAAGCTGGGTGATACGAAAAAGGCCACCAGAACACAAAGAAGTCCATATCTTCGTGTGACCAATGAACCAGCAAGCCCCGAGCTCTGCTGACTGCAGGAGTCCGAATGAAAATCACAGAGAAAGCGCAGATCAGATCGTCATAACATTGTCTGCAATGGGAAAAGCAATCGGAGAACTCCAGATAACAGCCATTAATTTCAGGAGGCATTTGCTGAAATGACAAATTTTCAGCAAGTCACTGAAGTCGTATTTGATATAACTGTATGTGAAGGACATCCTAAGGAAGCTGGAAAAATAAATGTCTTTAGAAATCTTTTATAAGCAAGGAAGGAGTGACCAGGCTAAGAGCAGTTTAACAGCATATAAACCACCAGCGTTCCAAGATTAGTTATTCCTGGGAGAACTCACATGACCTTTTAACAATCTATGAATAAGGAGCCTATGCAAACCTGAGTCTCCAAATACTTTCCAGAAATAAGCTTTGTTTCACTGCCTACGTACAGACTCAATTTTAGGGATGGATGCAACCCAGGCTTTAGCAGAGGGAAGGCTCTCATTGGTATCACGGGCTACGGGAACACACGGTCTACTTGTCTGTGTCAGGGTGGAAGGAAGCAGCTCTTAAAACTTTCCCCCTTTCCTGGTAAATTTACCAAGTCGACAACAGTGACCAGAGAACTTGTGTCATGGCACTGACAGTGCAGAGTAACATAGCATATTAGGCTAAACCAAAGAAACGTGAGAGATCAGAACATGAAGTCAAGAAATGTTATGCACATACATAGCAGAATAATTCAGTAAGTCCAAGAAACAAAGATGCTGCGCTCTTCTCAGAAGAGTCTGAACCATATTACACGATCTCTGGAAACTATGCATAACTCTGCTCAAGACAGCATTGATTCTAGCAAAGACAACCCTCCAACCTGCAGTTTCTTCATCTCCAGGAGACTTTAGTGCCTTCTGGTGCACTCATTTCATTGGCGTAGGGCTCTACAGCAGCTTCTGAACCAGGTCAAAAGTTGCAAGGCCACCAAAATCCCTGTCTGTTCACTCTCCTGTCAGTAAGACTGAGATCACACTCTGATCTCTCCTGTTGTTTTGTCCCTCGCCAGCAGCTTCCTGCACATCTTTTCTACATTTCTCCAGTTGAGGGCATCCAGCTGGCAATGACCAGGGACCCTATCCAGAAATCCAGGGCCCTCCACAACTACATTAAGTTCAGATTCAAGCTCAAGTTTGTGAGCACAGAATCAAAGATCAGGTTGTTCTGCTAATTCCAGCTACAGCATGGGAAGAACCAGGGTCTTGGGGGTGGAATACATCTCACCTGACTTCAGCTGTTGGGTCGAAGGTAGCAACCTGGCCTCCCTCTGAGAGGGAGGCATGTGCCACTGGAAGGTGACCCAACTCCACCTTAAACGCTTACCGGAAATTTTGGATAGATAAGGCCAGAAGTGCTGGTCTCTTTCCATTGGTGACAGAGTCCCTAAATGACTTGCTCGGGTTAAGTACTAAGTTTTTTAGCAGCTAAATTTAGACAAGATGGATTCTTTACCTTCCTCCATTTTAACTAATCAGAAAAGCACTGGAAAGTACTGATCAGAAAACAAACGGTAACGACTCAGACCTCACGGGTGAGTACTAGTAATACAAACAAGCTCTCAAACTGCTAAGAACCACCAAATGCTTCCTTGTCAGATATAAACAAAATCTTCAAAAACGTTAACATCTTCACAGTTGTAGTAGTTCAGAGCAGATGCATGATCCAAACCCCTGCACAGACTACGCTGCTCCATATTACCTCTCTCCTGCCATGGAAGAAGCTTACGAAATAACACAATAACAACTTTTCCACGCACAGAACCCCGAGTTAATTTCTCTGTGCTGGAGCTAACAGTGCAACCCACTCAGGACAAAACTGAAAAACACAGGTGGGCTGCACCCACCCGCCACAACCAAGTGCCGGAGAGTCATGGACAGACACAAATTCTTTCAATTCTGTGGCCCAGAGCTGAATCTCAAATTTTCGGGAGCCCCTAAATGCATAGTAGTAAAGGCCCTGAAAATAATTTGCACAAAAAAGTCTTCAGTCACTTCTTCAAAATGAATGGAAAATAATATTCAATACCTAATGAACCTTCCTTCACACCCTACCACAGTTTGTTTTCTTTAATGAGTCTTTGGGGAAAGAATTTGTCCAATTTTTTTTTTTTTTTAAAATAGAACTTATCATTTACACCCTTATGATTAGTCATCCCTTCAGAGCATGCTAATAGATTTGAAAGGCTGGGCTGTCTGGCAAAAAAGTCTTATTTCTCTTCTTCCCATTGTATCATTTTTGCCCATATATCTACTAGCTATCTTAGGCAGTTTTCCTTCATTTCCCTTACTGAAGTCAGTTACCCATTTGTTGTTCCCTGTATATCTCTTGGAGCCTTTCTTTGAAAATGTCTTTACATTTCCCATCTTCTGAGGTTAAATGATAGACTACATGCCTCAGTAAGTTTGGCAATTCATAATTTGAAATCCTTCAGAATTCTTGGGTAAATACACCAGAGCCAAGGGGTACTTTACACTAACAACCTTCTCCAAGAACACTTAGCTGAGAAAATTCATAAAAGAGACTGTCATAAGGAAACCTATCTAGGGATCTTCATAGCAGTCCTACAGTTAAAATGAATGCAAAGAATTCATTTAATGTTTCTGCTATGGGCTAATCTTCCCTGATTCTTTTGCAGAATCCTTTTCTGGCTCTCGCTCCCTTAGCTCACTTCAGTACCAGCCCACATTCCTGGAAGAGATACTACCTTTCTTCATTATAGAAGCATCACCATCTTGTGTCAGGAAATAATATCCAGAATATTCAAGTTTCAAAATTGTTTTTTAACTTTTTTTTTTTTTTAATAGGCAAGATCTGTGGATGTTTAGTATAGGCTTAGTGCTAAAGCCTGTACTTGATAAACCTTTGATAAACAAGACTTCTGCAGTTAAATCCCTGAAAATGTGGAAGACGATCAGAAAACAACAGAGGAGCAAGTCTTCCCTCTAAACCAGGAAAACACTTTAAATACAGTAAAGAGCTATCCTTGTTGGTATCCATGTGGAATCAGGAAAATACTATCAACCTAAATGCTAACTTTGATTTCTGTCATGATCCAGAAGCTATTGCAGCTGCTGCCTGCTTTTAACAAACATCCAGATTTCTCTGTTGCTTGAAGCTTCTGTTGTCTATATTTTAGCTTTCCTGGGAATATTTGAAAGTGTCAGGAGCACTAAAGAAAAAAGGGTGGACAGTTTGCTTGCACTTCTTGGAAGAAGACAGTAAAAATGAGCCTTCAGAATTTTAGCAGAACTCAAACGTACAGCTTGTAGAGGAGTTTTCAGGGACTTTGCTTATTTGCCTAGACCTTTTTTTTTATAAACCATTGCATGTTGCTAAGTTAAGAACGTATACTAACTGTGAGACACAATCAGACCAGATGCTCAACTTGCCTGGTCACCTGTTTCAGATCTGACAGTATAGACAGGGATTACAAGAATCTTTCTGTTAGATTCATCTACTGCGCAGAGAAAAAAGGGTTTAAAAGAAGCAGTCACTAGGGAAAACCATGGCTCTGGCCTCTTCTGTTTCTATACTGAGCTGCAGTGGAGATCTCACTAATGAAGGCAATTTGCCATTTTCAGATCTCTGCGTTGGGAGTTTTGTTTGTTTTAAAATTGGCCACTGAACTAGATGAGATCATGAACAGGCTTACCTTAGGGAGTCTGTACTTTTCTCTCAGATGAACCCTCAGACAGGCTCTCTCTGCTTTTTTCTGTGCAAATGCTGCATCTCTTTCCATCCTGGAAATCAGAAAAAAATGTTTCTTCAAGATACTAATAAAGTACAGTCTTTTACACTGAACCAGTCACTTGGCTGCAAAAAGCTACACGCAGGAGGTATTCCCAAAGTTATCTAACTTGTCCAGAGGCACAAAAGGAGTGATATCAATAAAGTGATGCTAAGGGTCCAGACTTCCTGTACCCCAAGCTTGTTCTCAGAACAGTTCCCTAGAGTCCTGTGAAGAATGAAGGATAAGCCAATACTACTTGTCTACTACTTGTCAGGAGTTTGTACCTGTACTAGCTGTTACTACTCACTATAACAATGAACAATTACAATAAGTGGAACAGAAAAGTTATGCGTATTCCTTGCTTATTCCACTGTGGCACTTACAGAGACGCAGCTGCCTGCCAACGCTCCTGTTCTACAGACATGACATTTTCATAGTATAATAACACACACACACAATGGCAGAATGCTCTTTCTGGGTCAGACCAAAAGTTTACCTATCCTAGAGTCCCATCTCCAACAGTAGACAGTAGTGGATACTTAAAGAACGAATTTAAGAAGAGGATAATCATCCTGTATCAAAACTGCCCAGCTTCCATAAATCAGTGGTGTAGGGTGCTGGAGCTGGAGGTTGGCTCTACATTGTTGTCTTGAATAGCCCTGGATGGCCTCTGTCATCTATGAATTTTCCTGGTCTTTTCTGCATCCATTTATTGTTTCAGAACATCCTACGGCAATGAATTCCAAAGCTTCCCTGTGTGGAAAAGTACTTTTTATCTGTGATTTTACAAAATGCTTTCATTAGAACTGTTCAGCATGACTTTTGGTTAGATTACTTATGTATTTATTTGCAAAATATGTCTCCTCAAAGATTTTTGGTAACATTTGATAGCATTCACCACCCCACCCCCCAATTTTTTTCCCAGAAGCATTGTCATGGGAGTTCTATGGCAAAGTTGATTTTGTTCCAGTATAGGTATTTTGTCACATAAAAGCTACTTGCAAGACAAAATATTTTTCCTCTGCTTCCACAAATGAGTTTTTGGGTTTCTTTCTCTCTCTAAAAACAAACAAACAAACAAACCAACCAAACCCAAGAACAAAACCAAAAAGTTCACATTAACTGGAAGCCATCTTAAACTTCTTTCAGCCAGCCATTGATGGGAAGATTGGAAAGAGATTTTCTGAGCCCTTCTGGCATATTTTCCCTCTCTCTCACAACCATCCTCCCCTGTGGGCCCACTCCTCCAGAAGAGCTGTTAGCAGCCATAGCCGGTATTGGGATGTGTTCCCCCAGGGCAGCGCACACAGCATTACTACGCATCCCTTCGGGTGTCCTATGAAGCTGAGGGGCAGGAGAGGATTTTCTGCTCAGGCAGATTCGAGCTTTTCACTTGTCCTGACATCACAGGAAGACCTGGCAAAACTCACTCAGGTAATCTTCCACCATTGCCTAGGCCATAGTGTCTGGCCTAATCTTACATCTTTTTGTTCTGGAGGATCTAATTATTCCCTGGAACATGAAGCTTTGTAGGAGCAGGAGACAGGTATAGGAATAGCTGCGTGACAGTCAAGAGCCTGGGATGTACAGCAAAAACTGGTGGTCCCCTCCTGCTTAAACTCTTGTGACGCTGGAAGCAAATCCTATGTGACCATGCCAGAGACTGCCAGCACAAGCCACCTGTTTGTTCCTGTGTATTACACGTTTTCCTGAGAAACAGCAATCTGTGCATTTGTGTGTGTTTAATCACACGCAAAAAACAAACAAACCCAAAACCTGAGAAGAACCCAAAGCCAGGATGGTCATGCATCAAAGGCCAAACTCTGGCGGAGTATGACTCCAGGAAGGCACTTCAACTTCTCTGGTCTCCACTCTTGTACAGCTGAAAACTGTAAATCCAGAGAGCCCTGAAACAGATGCTCTGCCTGGAACAAAGATTTCTGACACACATTTACATAACCACACCAGTGTGCACTGTCCTGAGTTAATTTTTTTCTCTTTGAAAGGACTTCAAATGTTCCTATTATAGTTCAAAACCGTACTTTCAGAAGTACTCCTGCACCGATTCCTCAATACAGTTCAGCATGTAACAGACACATGCCACACTTGAAAACTTTATAGAAATAATTCTTTTTCCAAGCATTTTCCCTATCCCAGGAATCCCATTTTGCTTCTCAGTCTCAATAAAGCATCCTCCTACCAGCAGGTGGTTATCTGTCTTTTAAATATCCCTTGACAAAATGCATAGCAAAACATTCTGTATTTTATTGCAAACCAAATGATACCTATTCAAGGTTTTATGATAGAAATGGCTGCTGCTAAATACAGACCTGGATACCTCAAATTCCATCAGTCATTAACCTTTCACCTATAATCATCTTACATGAAGGATTTACACAACCATTATGTAATTGACCATTAGAGGAACAGATGCATTCGAGATTTAAAAGTCAATGGTTTTATTTATAATTATGCATGATTTGAACTCCTACATCTTAAGTCCTTTATTTTACTTCTGTTTTGATATTTAAACACAGAAAGTGGTAACGATTCTAATTACAGGCAAAAAAATTGCGATTTAATCAGTTGAAAAGTTCTGCTTTATTTAGTGGATTTTAGAAGAAATAACTGAAAATGCGACTACAAAAATAACCATCTTAAACCTTTCCTCTAGGTAAATAACATCCATTGAACACAGCACTCATTACTTTTTCTTGTCTGCTGTAATAAATGTGGACAAAGAAAAGATTATGTATTGAAAGTGTACTCCACATGGAGTTCTAGAAGAACAAATCATGCACATTTTAGAATTAACTCCTGCACTACAAACAGCTTTGCACCTATGGAAAAATTTGATAGCTAAAGTAACATCAACTAGGAACGAATCCAGCGTATCATGGTGTGGAGATAGCAGGAAAATGTTAGGAGAGAGTTGCCGGATGAGAGAGGGAAAGGGAGAACGTAATATGTTATCATTTCCAGTTGGTGAACTTTTATTTTGGAAAGTCTCTTTAGCAAAGATTCATCTGCTTTTTTTTAAAAAAAAAAAAAAAAAAAAAAAAAAAACCCACAA
>JAVJGG010000074.1:83256827-83272242 GCA_035590195.1 Aviceda cuculoides
GGGGGAAGGGGGAAAAAAAGAAGCCTCTCCAAGGCTTGTACACACTCGAATTCTGAGAGACTTGACATAAAACTATAATTACTTTTTATGATACACAAATCAGTAACACTAACAGACCACTATGGAGCAATAATCAATATATGAGCTTTAAGCAGTCATAGCAAAATTAGGGGAAAAAAAAACAAAACCAAAATATATGTCTATATTGAAGACAGAAGTGAACTACTTAAAAAAAAAAACAACCCGAAATAATAATCTGAATAACCAATACATCTCAACAACTCCTATTATATGCACAGACATTTTCATTCGTATGGAACTACTTCTCAGAATTACTTATATACCTTTACAGGTTGTTTACATTAAACAAAACCTCAAATATATCTCATATAATATTATCCAAATATAATATTATAGATTTTATTAATAATAATATAGAATTATAAACTCATATAATCATTATATCAGGAGTAGACTGAGTGTATCGACAAGATACACCAATACACCTTTTTTTTTTTAGGTTCACTAGCTATAAATTGAAGGCATTTATGCTCATGTTGTTATCATTACTCCAAAATCAGAGCAACAAATTTCCATGAGGTAGCAGGTTATCACATTAGCAGAAATTGATTGTTTTTAGAGGGTCTGGACTTACCTGTTGAAGTGGAATCTCAGGATAAAAAAAGAGGCAAATTAGGGTGTTTAGCCACCCCAGGGACATGAACTTACTTTATTACAGAAACTAAATGTATGCAGAGTCATCACTAAGGAACTGACACAGAGAAATTTTCTGTCAATATTCTCTTACTGAAATAATAAATAGGATTTAAAAGGTGGAAAATAATATAAAATTCAAAACACAGCCTTAATACTTAGAAAGCATTTACCTTATTTCATTTACTTGTCTAATGACCTCTTCTTGAGTTTTCACAACTGTCTCAATCTCTTGCTGGGAAACCTGGTGGGGGTAGGGGGGGAGAAAAAGATCAACATATCTTAGAAAAAGTAAATCTATCATGCTGCTCAAATTAGGCCGAGCCATCAATCATGGTGTATTTTTTTTATTATTAATTTACCTGTCCTTGTTGACCTGGAAAACCAGCTCCTCTTTTAGCAATCTCATCTGTGACTGCAGAGACATATCTCCTCTGCTCATCCAAAATCATGTCCAATTGCCTATTAAGCTGTTTGATTTCAAGATGAATTCGATTCTGCCCCTCAAAGATTTGCCTCAGTTCACGATCACTTACAGTTTCAAAAAGATCCTCCGCTGCTAAGAAAAAAGCACAGGTAGTTCTTACATATATGCACTCCTCATAAGTTGCATTGTATCATTTTTCTTGCACCCTTAAAGTTTCCATGTGGATATACTTTTTTCCCATAATTTGATATATTTGGTGTTTATTTATCACCATTGCCATGGCAAAGGATACCCAAATGGGATCAGAATGACTGAATAGAGATAACCACACATTCAAATCCAGACTCCATCTTAGAGTTCCTATTTCAGTACTTGGGTAATGCGCAACATAAAATGGAAACAGGATGCTGTTATTATTAGGAGGCAGCTATCTTTGCATAAGCTAGCACTGTATTACCAACTACCCTTCACGAGAAATTCGCAGGTATTAAGTAACAGCTACTTTTTAGAAAAAGTAAGCTCGAAAAAGTAGCTTGAAATAGAGAAGTGATTGCATGTTTTGAGTGAGTTCCTCTGCAGCTTCAACATCATCAAGAAGAAAGTCCAAAAGACTCTGCGGCAAAAAAGATTATTATTTCTTATCAATGGAAGACTGGACAGTATTTTGAAAACACAGATAAAAGAAGATAAAATGGTGTAGGACCTTTAGAACAGTCGGAACTTATCACTATGCGAAAAAAGATGACAACCTGAAATTTCAGGTCTAGATGCCTAAAGCACATTCCCAATATGTGTGCATCCAAATACAGTTAATTGAATCCACAAAAGCAAGAAATAGACTGGCTTCCACTGCATTTTCAAATAAGCAGATTCTTTTTTTGCCCAGCTTTTTAAAAAAACAAAGAAAAAAAAATCACCAACACAAGCAAATAAACAAAATCCCCACCATGTTCCATAGTAGAACAATCAAAGTCAAAGCACTTTGGCTAAACGCTCAGAAAAGTGGGCAACAGTCATTATTGTAATTTTCCTAAATTAAATATAATTTGAAACCAGTGGAAAAACACTGCTCAGTCTGAAATATCTTTAAACCAGTACTTGCTGAGAGCTACCGATGTATGGTATCAAAAGCTGAAAGAACAGTTCTGCCTTACTCAGCCAAATTTAAATTTTTTTATCAATAGCTTAAAATGTAAAAATAAAGGACATAGTTTTTAAGAATATCAAGCTGTAAATCTGTTTATTAGCCAACCCGAATATCAGCACTGAATGCCAGCTAAGGCTGTGGTGCTGAAGTGTCCAATATTAGACAAGCATTAAAAAGCTTTTCCAAGTAAGCACACGTTCCAGCATATTCACTAGCCCATCTTTAATAACCACCCATAAAACAAGATGGGGGGGGACGGAATAAAAATGTTTGTTACGAATGTGCAAGAACAGACCAAAAAGATGACCTTTCAAATAACCAAAAAGGCCATGCTTCCTTAATTATCACTTTACAGAGGGATGCATGACCTTCTCTCCCTTCTACTGTTCTATACAGATTCTCATCGTTCCCATCACATTTCTGTTTGTTTGTTTTGTTCTCAACCCAGGCATGACAAAAGGGACTTTATATTTCAGAAAACACTTTAGAAACAAAAGACCAAAGATCCTTAAATGAAGTAAGTAACATCAGTAGGAGCTTAGTAAGATCAGTCAGAGTATCAGGCCCTAGTTTTGGACATCCTGTAAAGCAAATGTTTTCCTCGACAACTGAAAAATCGCTCAAATAACTTGCCTGGCTGTCCTTGCACATCAGGATGTTCCTTTTGAAATTCTTCTTTCTTTTTATCCAATTCTTGTTGAAAGTGTTCAAACTCTTCTTGATATTTTTCTTTATCTTTTTGAGGAATTTCTGCATCTGGTGTTGGCTTTAAAACATTATCAGGGCAGGGGGAGGGGTGGGGAGGAGAGGGGCAGGGAAGAGATTTTTTTCATATTTTCCACCACTCCAGCAGGGTTGTTCAGATTTCAGATTTGAGGACATTACAAAATTAGTGGAGTACTATATTAAGTTGAAGTGAGAAACTAGACATTCCTATGGAGACCCATAGCTTTTTCCTCATATATGCATACTTTCTGTGATTACAAAGAAATCAAGTTTTACAAGAATAGATACTGTTTAGCAGTACAGAACTGTTCTAGAGGTACAGGAAGTTGAAAGCAAGAACAGACTATTTGTCCACTTTCCAAACAAAGCGGACTTTTTAGTTTGCTTTCTCTGCATGTTTTGATTTAACATCAAGATCTTTGTTGATTCAGTGTTCCTTCAAGAATTCTGGTCTTGAAAATGTTAATTAAACATTACAGTATTAGTCTCATTTTTCTTAAACAGACGACAGCACAGCTATATGCCAAAATCCTGAAACTGGGATGCCAAGTATGACTTCAGAGGAAATGCCATAACCTGGTGCTACATATAAAACATACAATAACATATTTTAATAATTATGCATAAAGATGCTTACTACTTCCTTCCCAGGCTCAGTCAACTGGAAGGTCAGAAAAGACAGGACATCATGATCATCTGTACTCAACAAACAAAACAAAAAACCACTGTTAATTGCTACTGCTACACATTATAAATCCTGGTACTTCCCAAGTCAACCTTGCACTTGCAAAGGATCTTCAGGCAACAGCACTCTCTCAAAGTCCTCCCAAGAGTTTATGCACTGAAGAATGAGACTGCACCATGTCTCTGTCAGGGCAAATCAGAAGTCTTTCTGCCCTAGCCAGGAAAAGGCCTAAGCATACCAGTAATTTGGGAATGGAAAGGATTAATTACATCATCATGGTCAAAAACTGGTATAATGGACCTACGCTAGCAGTAAAAAAACCCCCCAAAAACCTCTCTTGCAAGCCCTGCAAGTCCCCACACCATTTGTGACAATTTTTAACATACGCTACCTGCAAGGCCCCCTGTTGCTGCAGATATTCCAAAATATCCTTGTGATGGCAACACCATATCTTCCACTTTTGCACAAAATTCATAGTCTTCTTTATCCGGAGTAAAGCCATTGTTAATTAATACCTAAAAGGATAAACACTTAAAAATTTTACCACATAAATCTATTTGTGTTAATTGCTTTGTTAGTTTACAGTAACAGTCACAAATCCAACTTACCAGGTAATTCAGCAGCTGATATTAGAAGCCAAAACCTATTTCTTTTCTGAAAGGCACTTTTTGCAAAGAAAATGCATAAGCTTTCTATTTTAAAAAGGAAAAAAAGGCCTGATTCAAAGTTCAGCATGAACAAAACTCAACATTTTCTATTCATCACCTATGAGGAAATACTGCATAGAATTCAGACACATATAAAATGTATTCATTTCAGTTGTAAGAAGCAGCAAGACAAATTAGTGCATGGAAATGAACACGTGAGAGAAAGCGATACCATCAGGAGAGGTGAAGGTAAGCCAAGGGACAGCACAGCACTGCCTGAGGGTGCTAGTGGGAGCATTTATGCTGTTCCAGGGAGTACTGAGGGTTTAGGAATGTATCTGAAATGCTTGTACACCAACACATGCAGTATAAGAAACAAACAGGACAAACTGGAACAGTTGCTACGTTCCCAGAGCTACAACATTGTTGGTATCAGTGAGACTTGGTGAGATGAGTCCCACAAACGGAATGCTGGGATGGAAAGCTAGTGGCTGTTCAGGATGGATAGGCAGGGCAGCAAGGCGGAGGTGCCGCACTGTATCTAATGGAGAGGTTTGACTGTACAGCCCTTACCTACACTAAAGAGATGATGTGGTTGGGAGCCTCTGGGTGAGGATTAGGAGGATGGAAAACAAAGCAAGATGTCATTGTGGGCATCCACTATTGACCACCCAGCCAGGATGATAGCACTGATGAGTTTATAGGCAATTAGGAGAAATCTCTGGATCAGTAGTCCTTGTCTTTATAGATTTCGACTTCCCAGGCATCAACTGGGAATACCATAGTGCTGTGACAAGCAAGTCTGGGAAATTTCTGAAGAGGAAGATAACTTCTCATCACAAGTGCTCAGTGAGCCAACTAGGAAAGATGCCCTCCTAGATTTGTTTGTGAATAGAGGACTCATGGGAGGTGTGATGGTAGGTGGCTGTTTTGGCCACAGTGATCACGTATTTTTGGTATAACGAGGAAAAAGGTCACCAGAGTTGCTACCCTGGATTTCAAGAGAGCAAACTTGAAGCTACCCCAGGAGCTAGTTAGCAGTGTCCCCTGAGAAACTGCTTTTGAGGCCTTAGGGGTCCATGAGTGTTGTCAGGTGTTTTTTGTTGTTGTTGTTTTGGTTTGGGTTTTGTTTGTTTTTCTTTTAAGAACCTTGTACAGAAGCAGGCAATCCAGTCATGTCAAAAGTCAAGCGAGCAGGGCAGACAACCAGCTTGGCTGAACAGGGAATCCTCTTGGAACTCAAGAGGAAAAAGAAATTCTATGATCTCTGGAAGCAAGGTCAGGCTTCACAGGAAAATTACAGAGCTGTGGCTTGCATATGCAGGGAGAAGACACAAAAGACCAAAGCTCAACAGGGTTGAAACTGGTCAGTGTTGTGTCAGACAACAAGAAAGGCTTTTTTAATTATGTTAATATCAAGAGGAGATCTGAGGAAAACATTGGACCAATACTTGTTGAAGATGGTCACCTGACAAATAGAGATGAAGAAAAGATGGAGGCATTAAACTTTTGTTTGTCTCAGTCTGTACTAATTCTGACAGACCTTGGGCTGCCTGGTCCTCTGAGTTGGAGGACCACGGCTGCATGAGCAGTGACTTTCCATTTGTGGACACTGAAAGTGTAAAGGGCCAGTTTATCAGCGGAATGTTTGTTAAGTCCATGGGGCCAGATGGGATCATCCCAAAGTATTGAAGGAGCTAGAGGATGTTACAGCAGGACCCTCTCAATCATCTACCAAAGGTCTTGGGAGTCTGGGGAGGACCCTGCTGACTGGTAACTAGCCAACATTATTCCAATTAACATGAAGGGCGTGAGGGAAGACCCGGGAAACTACAGACCTATTAGTCTAACCTCAGTGCCTGGAAAAATCATGGCAAAGATGATACTGAGTGCTATGGAAAGGCATCTAAAGAACAAAGCAATCATCAGGCACAGTCAACATGGGTTCACGAAGGGGAAGTTCTGTCTAATTAATTTGATATCCTATGATAAGGTCATCTACCTAGTGGATGAAGGTAAAGTGGCAGATGTAGTTCTTTGGGATTTCAGTAAGGCTTTTGATACTGTCCCTTCCAGTACCCTTCTGGACAAGTTGTCCAGCTGTGAGATGAGCAGGTTTACGGTGCGCTGGGTGAATAGCAGGGCTCAAAGGGCTGTAGTGAATGGGGCTACATCTGGCTGGTGACCGCTCACCAGTGGTGCTCCTCAGGGCTCAATTCTAGGGCCAGTACTGTTCAACATTTTTATTAATGATCTGGATGCAGGAGTTGAATGCACCCTTAGTAAGTTTGCTGATGATACTAAACTGGGAGGTGCTGTTGACTCAAGGGACAAGAGGGCTTGCAGAGGTATCTAGATAGACTGGAGCATTGGGCAATTGTCAATGGCATGAAATTTACCAAGAACAAATGTTGGATTCTGCACCTCGGACAGAGTAACACCAGACACAATATAAATTGGCAGAGGAGTAGCGGGGGAGCAGCCCTGCAAAAAGGGATCTAGGGGAGCTGGCTGACGGTAGGCTCGACACGAGTCAGCAGTGTGCCCCAGCAGCCAAGAGGGCAAACCACATCCTGGGGTGCATTAAACATAGTATAACCAGCTGGTCAAGAGAGGGGATTATCCCACTGTATTCAGCACTGGTGCAGCCTCACCTTGAGTACTGTGGGCCTCACAGTTTTAAAAAGGATGTTAAGGTACTTGAATGCGTACTTTAATGCAGAGAAGGTCAACAAAGCTGATGACAAGACTGGAAGACATGACCTGTAAGGAGTGGCTGAGGACTCTGGGTTTGTCTTGTTTGGAGAAAAGGAGGCTGAGGGATGACCTCATTGCTCTCTACAGCTTCCTGAGGAGGCGATGTGGAGAGAGAGGTGCTGAGCTCTTCTCCCTGGGATCCAGTGATAGGATGCATGGGAATGATTCAAAGGTGTGCCAGGGGAGGTTTAGACTGGACATTAGGAAGCATTTCTTTACAAAAAGGGTGGTCAAACACTGGAACAGGCTTCCTAGAGAGGTGGTCAACGCCCCGTGCCTGTCAGCATTTAAGAGCCATTTGGACAATGCTCTTAACAGTACGTTTTAACTTTTGGTCAGCCTGGAAGTGGTTCGGTAGTTGGACTAGAAGATCACTGTAGGTCCCTTCCAAATGGAATTATTCTGTTCTATTCTAAAACTGATCATAGCATAATAATAGCAACTCTGGTTCAAGAAATCCCTGGCTCGGGGATCATTAAAGACCAGTCTATCAAAAGTACACATCCCAGAAAAGTTCTGGGCAAAACAAATTTTTGGTCTGATCTAGAAGAGTCATCCCTTACTGTTGTTAGGTTGATTCTAAGCTTAAGAGAGATTCTCTCTTCCTCTATGGATACATTTGCAGGACTGCTAAAGTTAGCAACAACATCTGGGCCAGAGGAGTTCCTAGATAAGGCAACAGGAACCAGCCGCATTCAAAAAGAGAGCAGCCTAGGAGTCTGAAATTTATTTTTCGTTCGAGAGTAACAGATAGCTTTTACCATTACAACACAGTACAAGGTCCACTCTCTTTTAGGTGCATTCATGTTTACTTTTAGAAAAACTTTTACTACAAAATGATAGCTCTGTGTTTTATGGCTAACACCTACCAATAATAGCACCTTTTCAGAAATCAGAAGCCAAGAAACACACACTTCATAGCTGTCGCAACCCAGCACCACATTAGTATTTTTCTCTCCTTGTCTAGAAGGAATTCACAATCATCTGAATATTAGAGAAATCTTAAAGAATCCCTTATACCAGTGGTTTTCTACCTTCTTTAATTTTCAAAGCCCTACTACTTCTTGGAGGTGGGAAGCCTCAAGTAACAAATTTAAATCTACTGTCAAAGAGTGAGCTTCAGTTTTTTAGTCACATTTCAAGAACCTTTTACAATCAACTACAAAAACCTCTGCAGCTCCCAGATCAACTTGATAAATACCATTCAAATTAAGGAGCTGTTCAACCACTTGGAAGCTGAGGAACAAATGCTGGCTTTGGGACACCTCTACAGGCAAGTCAACAGCAACAGAAGGGTCTGAGCACATAGGAGTATGTTAGTGTGACTAACTCCCAAGTAACACCAGAAAAATCAGCAATATCTGCTGAGTCAGCTCAGGAAACTACAGATGCACTAATGCAGCTACAAGAACTTGTCTAGTATTTGAACATACTGCACCTCCTTCCAACTTCTGCTACCGAGCTCAACATTTTCAAGAATACTGGAATTAAAATATGGGGCCTTCAGGTTTTCACACAGTTGCAACAATCTCACACTTAAAAAGCTGAGAAGCATGAGTAATTACATTATTTCAGAGTACTTACAGCCAATGTTTTTTGGTAGTACGTTATCTTTACTCGAACAGGATAGGGCTTGTTACGAAAGTCCCTCTGACAGGATGCCAATGCTTGCGTTGAACCATCACTATGCAAGAAGACAACTTGCATAAAACTATATCTTATGATTTATCAGCTAAGACAAAAAAGCATCAATGTATCACTAAGCAACATCATGATAAGTTTTTCAATATGCAAAAGCTTTTAAAAGCTGTCCCACAACTGCACTGAGCTTTTCTGAAGTCTGGAATCAACAGTACTAGATGCTTTACACAGGACACAACATAGACAGAATGCAGTAATGGGGAAATCTGCTTCTAAGATATATTCCCACACCTGTGAACTGAGATGGAAATAAGCTACAGTCTGGACTGCATCAACTAAGCTAGACATCTCTCTTCTCAGAGAATCCAAAGACATGTCAGTTGTGCTGTTGACAACAAACAATCAGAAATCAAAATTAAGCCAATTAATTTTAGTAACAGGCAATTAGCTTTCAGTTAGTCACTTCTCACTTCTATCAGTTATTAGCTGTGTGTGGAGGATACCCATAAGCAATGAAGAGGTAAAAAGTTTGTACCTCCATTTATCTGAGTTCACTCATCCCAAAGGGCATATGCCATTTAAATATTCATCAGTTGTCAATTACTGTGCTGTTACTGACAAAACGGTGTTTTAACAAATAGAAAAACTCAAATGTAAAGGCAACAATTAAGTTTCATATGAAAGAAACCTTCATAACTCATGTTTCTCAAAGAGCTTCATGCAACATCTCATCATTCAAAAGCAAACATTCATCACTAACAATGAAAATAAACTTACTTCTGATGGTCATACAGAAGTTTTCCATTGTTGCCTACAACAATCACTCCAGGATTGTTTTTCTAGAAAAAGAAACAGTAAACAAATGAAATAATTTAATTTGAAGTGAAATATACGTAAGATCACTGATAGCCTTTCTGTGATAAAGCCCCTAAAGTCATTACACTACATACACACCACAGATGTTTTCATTATTTCTGTACTTGAGGATTACACAAGCAAAATGACTGAGTAGCACTGTGCCATGCTACATGTTTTTCAAGAGACTGCTACATTCTTTGCATAGTTAGGGGTGAAAAAAACCACAAATTAAGTCCCTGGATATACTACCAATTACTATACTTTGACAAATACAGAAATATTAATTTCTCCTATCTGTGGCTTTTATACGTAGTGAAGATACAGATCTTGAAACTAATAGATGGCTTAACACATCCAACTTTGGCTACGTAACACTGGGAAAAACATCCAGGGAGACACTATGTTGACATCCTACTGACCTTGTCACAGTCATTAGAAAAACCTCAGGAGCTATCTGCCAGAGACTAAACAAAGTCTGTTGAACACATCCCCAGTTGTTTAAATTGTTAGAGGATGAGAACAAGCTAAAATGACAATGGCAGAACAGATTTACAGTGCTATTGCAGCTGCCTCCAGGAGTTTATGAAGCGAACTCCAGTTTTTACAAGAGCACAAGATTTCAGAGTTCATCTCTCTTCTCCCTTCAACATTTCAATTCAACGTCTCCTAAAGTGTACTGGTTTTGGCTGGGATTGAGTTAAATTTCTTCACACTAGATTGTATGGGGCTATGTTTTGGATTTATGATGAAAACAGTGTTGATAACACAGCAATGTTTTAGTTATTGCTTGCATAGCCTTAGGGCCTCTTCTGCTTCTCACAGTCCCCCACCAGCAAGGAGGCTGGGGGTGCACAAAAAGTTGTGACAGGACACAGCTGGGACAGCTGACCCCAACTGACCAAGGGGTATCCCAGATCATATGGCATCACGCTCAGCCATAAAAAGCGGGGAAAGGAGGAGGAAGCAGAGGACACTCAGAGTTATGGCATTTGTCTTGCCAACTTCCCCACTTGTTACACGTGATGGAGCCCTACTGTCCTGGAGATGGCTGAACACCTGCCTGACAATTGGAAGTAGTGAATGAATTCCTTGTTTTGCTTTGCTTGAGTGCACAGATTTTGCTTTACCTATTAAACTGTGTTTATCTCAACCCACAAGTTTTCTCACTTTTACCCATCTGATTTTCTCCCTCATCCCATCAGGGGATAGCAAGCAAGCAGCTGTGTGGTGCTTAGCTGCCTACCAGCGTTAAACCACGACATAAAGGAATATACTGTCCCACTAGACAGATCGCCAGCTCTTAAGAAAAGAAAACAAGACTCAGACTTCAAGAATTCAAGAAATAACGTTCTTCTCAATTCACAGTGGTGGGGTAGGGTGGTCCTTGGTCTTCAAAAAAACCAGTACAACCAAACTGTTTCTTTTCCTTCATCACATGGATTGTGACAACAACAGAAAAGTACACCAGTATACAGAAATACACCAGTGTTTCTACTCCTCAGCAATGGAGTTTGGTTAGCTTAATTGCTTCAACATCAATATTTTCTGCTCAGTACCACTGGAATACTTTAATGTCATCTTCTTGCTGTTTATTTCAGTTTAACAACAATAATATTTAATTAGTTCAGAGCATACTTGCATATATTCTCCACAAAGCATGTACAAACAGTTCAATTTCAAAGCATTTATGAACGCGACCCAAGCCTAATCTAACTTAGAGCATAGTAGACAGCTGCTAACAAGAGTATTCAATGCTAATGGTCAATGGGAGGTCCAATTTCTACTGGGGATCATGTCTGCATGGAAGCACATACAAGAACTTGAAAGATAGTAGAGAATCCAAAGTGGGGAGTAACTTCTCATTTTTTGCCTCTACAGGTCACAGGAAAGATAAGCTGTAAAGTCTTGTGACAGTGTGGTTTTTACTATTTCAGGTGTTCAAAGCTATGAAATTATATTTCTCTTTTTAAAAAGCTCTTGTCACTACTTCTACAGAGAAATAAAAATTCAACTCTAGTATAACCTACAGCCTTAAAAGGAAGAGGAAAAAAGGCTTTGTAGTTTTTAGATCAGCATCACAAGCATGGTGCTATGAGTTGGCAGTACTAGATGGATTCTACTTCTGGATGCTAGCATATTAGGCAAAGGACCAGTTACAGCACTGAACATCTTCCAGTGAATGCACTGAAACAGCAACAAGAAGAATTTCTCCATACTGGGACTGAAGAAAGTAACAGGTTGTCATTAAAAAAAAGTCTTACAAACTCCAGTATTTAAGACACACCAGACCAATACAGGCATGATGAAGACTCTTGTTTTGACTAGAAGTGACACATCATCGATTTCTATAAAAGGGTTTCATACCACACTGACTAAACTTTTCGTGATCAGAGTCCCAGTGCTATCAAAGTTCTCGCAAACAGTGTTGTCCACATGCAATTTTTGGTAGATGGCATCTTCAGCCAGCTAAACTACAACACTGTCCATATTCATGCCAGAAGTCAGAAAAAAAAAAGGCGGGGGGAGTATTTAAAAATTCTTAATAAGTTGAACAACACTCTAACTCTATGTCTTGTTTTTGAAGATCAGAAACATAAATGTCACTTTCAGTCTTTCAACTTTTATATATGATGAAGTTTGCTGTATATCAAAAGCCACCTGTAGGAAAAAAGCTTGTACACCTACAAAAATACATCTGAAACATCTAAAGGCAAGCTTAAGTAGTGCAGGATAAGCAAAAAAAGCAAAGCAAACATACTATGTATTGTTAAAGTTTCCCAGGATCATTCTGGACTGGAAAACTAGAATTTCAAAACAGCAACTGTCACCCCCATTTGCTACAGAATTTTTTCTGCTGAAATACTCAAGGCAGATTTGTTTCAAGAAAAAGAGCATCTGTGAAGACAGACATAGAAATTTGTGCTTTCACAGTGTGGTATTTTGGTACAATATGCCTCCTCCAAAGGACAGGTCTTCAGATATATCAACATTTCAAATTGTGCATGGACATTCCAAATTTCAGCTTGTACATAGGTACATGGTATTTTCCCTCCAAACCTTACACATGAACCAATGTTCAGTGGAGGTTCATTATACATTCAACTTTCAAGCTTAAAAAAAAAAAAAAAAAAAAAGTGTGAAAAAGTCCAGTAAAAATTCTGTAAGGGAAACTTGACTATATTAATTTATCCCTTTGAAGTGAAGGGGAAAGCAAGAAAATAACAGCCTATTTTTTTCCACAAAGTTATATGTATGAACCAGGCAGGAAATTAATTTATAATCTTTGCTAGAAGAGTTTGCTTCTGACTAACCTTTCCATCATTGTCAAAGGAATCAAAGAAAATTCCAACACCGTTCCACTTATCAGCTGCCCCAAAAACAGGACCTTCCAAGCCTTGCTCTTCTGTAAACCAGATTGCCTATTACAGAAAGCAAGTAAGAGTCATAAGTCAAGATTCAGTTTTTAAAGCATGTCTACTTTTTTTGAGTTAGATCGAATTCTTAATACCAATCCATCAGCTCCAATGCGGCCTCTTCCTGTAACTCGAAAGGTCACTTCGACTTCCCAGTATTCAAATATTGACTTGGTTTTTGTCCACACTGACCCTCTTTGGCTCTTCAAAGACGTTGTTATACGAATCTGATCTGCACTTGGTATGGCATCTAGAAAGGAAAGAAACCAACACCAAATATATGACAGTATGGCAAATGCTTAACCAGCCAGTTAAAAAATCTTCTTAACTCACAAAATTTTCTGGCCTCCTCAACTGGAGAACAGTTTTCAAAATAACTTTTTAGTGGAGTACTCAGCCACTTGAGAAGGGACAAAAAAACCTCAACCCCCCCCGCCCTTTACTTTCAACAACTTGATTACTACTGCTTTACAGAAGACTTAATCACCTTCCACTTGGGACCACAACGTACAACTTGAATAGAACATTGGTCTTGCTGTTAAGATATATATTAAATTAATTTAAAAAAAATAGATTTAGCTTTCTGCTGTATCCCACATGAGACTTTTTACACATCACAGTTTTCTGTTCTGCTTTTTAAAAACAGACGTTCTAATTTTCTGTTTAATAGTTTAAAAGAATAATAGGCATACATTTAGAGCAAGATTCATTCACTTGTATTAAATAACATTCATTGCTGTGATTCTCTGCTTAAAAAAGCAGGAAAAGAAGCTCATCTATAGACCGTTTCCTTCATGTCACTTGTAGCATAATGTCAAATACGAGTCAAAAATTAACTCATGCATTAACTAATATAAACTAAATTAAAGTCTGTCAAGAAATAAAGACACAGCAGAAGTTACTGCAGAGAAACTATGCTAAGGCAGAACCTTATGTACAGTAAACATCAATACATTTTACAAGGGAGGGGGGCTTACAGAAGACTAGATGCCTTTTTGAGTACTATCAAATTCTTAACCCATACTGCAAAGGACACATAAGTTGCATAAACTACACTCAGTAAAGTCGTATTTGCCAAGGCGCAATTTCCATTTCAAGCTTTTATATTACAAAATTCAACAGGGTTTCTAGCCATACAGAAGTATCAGGTACACCACAGAGCGCTGAGGCCGACCTTGGTTTTGACCAAGTGACACATCATCACTGCACAACCAAGAGTTTCACGCCGTCTCGAGTCAACTCCTCACAGCAATGGAGCTACCCCATGGCAAGAAAGGTCACAGGTAAAGAAACAAGGGGAGGGCTTGCAGACATTTTAACGCTATCACAGCATCTCTGTCCCTCCACAGCTACGAGGAAACTCGCAGGACGGGGCCCGGGGGCACGGCCGGCGCCGGAGCCTAACGGCGCGCTCGGCCCGCCCCCCCCGCGGCAGGGCTCTGCCGGGGCAGACAGAAGGCGCGGGGGGCGAGTCCGGCTCTCGTCCCTTTCGGCAGCTGCAGGACACGAGGGCGCCCGCCGCCATCACCCGATGCCTTGGCGGCCCCCGGAACCCAACCAAGGCGGACCGGCCCCGCCATCTTCGCCGTGCCCCTCAGCTGCCCGGCCACGGCTACGGCCTGCGGCGGCTCCTTCCCGCGCCTTTTTCCTCAAGTGATGAGGATTACGTGCCCCCCGCGGGGCCGGGCTGGGCAGGGCAGGGCGGCGCGGAGCCCTCCCGGGGCCGGGGCCGCTGCCCCCACTCACCCGAGGTCAGCTGCATCCAGGCACAGATCTTGTAGACGGTGGCTGTGTTGCAGAAGAAGAAGAGGATGAAGCAGACGATGCAGGCGATGATGAGCATCATCGAGAGCCCGATGAAGAAGGAAGCAGCTTTGAAGGCTCCCGAGGGCAGGCTGGAGAAGTCCGTGAAGCTGCCCCGGCAGGTGAGTTCCCGGCTGAAGCCGTTGCCGATGCAGTAGTGGAAGAGCCCGAAGTAGCCCGCCTGCGGGGTGTCCACGCCGTCCCCGATCCAGTAGGGCTGGATGAAGCACACCACGTTGACGATGGCAAAGCAGATGGTGAAGATGGCCCAGAGCACGCCGATGGCCCGCGAGTTCCGCACGTAGTTGGTGTGGTAGATCTTGGCCGCCTCCTGAGCCGGGAGCATCCCCGCTGCTGCCGCTCCTGACGAGCCTGCTCCTGTCGCCGCCGTCCCTGCAGCCGCTCCGGGCATCCTCGCCGAGAAGATCCCCCCTCCCCTTCCTCCTCCTCCTCCTCCTCCTCCGTCTCCTCCTCCCTGCTCGCTCCGCTCGACGCGACGCGCTCCGCCGCTGCGTGCGAGAGCCGGCGAGCCCCTCCGCCGGGCTTCAGCGGCTCCGCGCCAGCAGCAGCAGCGGCGGCGGCGGCGGCGGCAGCACC